>JAVALU010001578.1:0-669981 GCA_030770095.1 Gila robusta
ATTTTAAAGCACCATTGTTGCATATTTAAATCTTTACAGAAAAGAATACCAACCGTTTCTTTAGTTATTCACAATGACACTTATGGTTACACTACTTGCTTTTCCCAGTATGGTTTGTGAAACTAAACTTAGTGCCTAGTTAAGAATGGCTAGAAGAATGCACGCAACTTTCCAAATGTAAGATAAGCCCATGCAATAAAGGTCACATATTCCAAGAATTGACACACATTTGTTTTAATAAAATAAAAAAATACATTAAACAACATTTAACAAAGCTTTGCCATAAAAATGAAATAAAAATCAAATCAGTAGCATTTCAGAACATAATGGACAAAATTAACCTAATTTCAATAGAAAACATGACTTAAATCAATATTTGCCATTCATTAAAAAAACAACAACAAAAAAACACCAATACCATCATTTCAATATATATACACACACACACAACCATCTTAGTTGTGCATTTCAATACAAAGTCATTTTTGTATTATTTTTACAGCACTCTTCTTAGTCAAAGGTTTTTTAGCTGGTGTAATAGGAGGCGTTGTTGGCTCAGATGGTCTTTTAACTGGAGACTTGGGTTCTGGAGTGCTTTGTGTCTCTGTGACACAGAGGACAGGGTTGATTTCATCGATATTAACTTCAAATAAATCCTCATCACTGGGATGAGCGGATGAAGCGTTTTCAATATTGGTGACTTCCAAACAGTTATTATATGTTAAAGTCAGTTCATCGGAGGATAGAAAGAGTTCTTCTATATCTTGTGAATCACAAGTTGACAGTTCAAGTTCTGGTGCTATGAATTTTGACAAAGTTGAGTTCGAAACCGTAAGAGAAGTTATTTGACTGTCTTGATTTATCTCAATTATTCCATTGCATTTTGTTATATAGCTTTTTGTGTTCCGTAGAATTTTGCAAGTCGGGCAACGGTGAAATTGCTGTTTGATGTTGAATTGTTCTTGTGATTTGTGGCATTTTGGACATTGTTTTTTAATGTTTATTTGCACCCCTATTGGCTTTTGTTTCACCACTGTATTAGGTAGAGAGGGTTCTTTACTGATTTTAGGGCCTTGACCAGGTGGGAAAACTTGGTCCTGTGCAATAGGTTCCATGGTTGTTTTCAGGGTTGTTGTGAGGCTCTTAAGGCTGTTGTACAGTCTAGTTTTAAGATTGGTAAAGGTGTAGGAGTTACCTAGTTGCAGTTTTGAAACTTGGTTTTCCCAAAGAGTAAGTTGAATTTCTCCAGATGGATCTTGCAAGGAACATTCTTGGATCTCACAGTCTGTACCCCAGGCCTTTACAGTAGTTGCGTTGTTTAGCTTGCATACTGTTGCAGATATTTTAGTGATCTGAAAATTTAAAGAAAATCGTACATGTACAATCAAAAATATACATCAATAAACATGATTACAAGGGAAATGTATACAACTGCTGTTGTGGTCATAAGAAGAAGAAATAGCCAAACTTTTCCACACATTAACCAATTTGAAACGCATTAATCATGTTTGTAAAGCATCTAGCAAAGATAACTGAGAAGCAGAGTAATCTTTGCCTGTGCATCTGAAAAATCTTTCACATTTTAGCATTTTTTTGAACGTCAGGCTACTTTAAAATGTTTTTCTCCCCATAAAAACGATTTTGCACAATCTACAGAGGGCTAATATATGTGATTGTACTACTCTCCAGAGCATTACTACAACAAGTAAACAACCCTGTAGGCTATTTACACAGTGAGAAGGTTGAAAAAAAACAGCTTACCAATTGTCGTGATCCCAGAGTTTTTGCTTCTTCTACAGTGAGTTTTTCTATCTCTTTTGGTGGTTTGTGGGGAAATGTAGATGTTGCGACTTCCACAGCAGTACTCCGATCACACTGAATGAAATATTCAGAATTATTGAGGCCTAAAGAATGAAAAAAGTGAGAATTGATATGGGCTTGTTTGTACAATGAATTTGAAAGGAATACGATTACTGAAAGTTTATCAGATAGAAAACAGGATTAAATAGCTAGACTACCACTTACTTGGCTTTTTTGTTATGTTTGACAGTTTAACCGCTGTCCGATTTAATGCTAATGTTGTCCAAGTTTGATGTTTTTCGTGCGCAAAGATGACAGCTTGGTGATATTCACTGCGACCTGTTTGCAAAGTTGCATTAAAAAACTTTGAGTTTGTTCTAGACAGTTGCACTCTGGAAACTGCATGAATGTAAACATAAATGCAGTTGTCAGATTCACTGGTCTCTGGTCTATTTAAATATTTGTTCATTTTTGCTGTTGCATGAAAAAAGAGGTTTGCAAGTGGTGTGATTTATAGTAGATTAGGCCTACTAGAACAGAAATTTACAATGCTTGGTATGCAATTAACAAACGATTCAATTAGGGTGATTGCAGGAATTAGTAATACATTCATCAAATTGCTGAGTTAATCATTTTAGAATTGGGAAGCTTAGTTTAGTGGAGGCAAGAAATGGATCTGAAAGTCTGCTGGAAATAATTGAAAGGTAAATTTACTTGTATAATGCCTTTTAGGGATGGAGAAATGAAGCCTCTTGAACTTAATTAAGCTTTACTCTGATTGTTTTGGGAAAATATTCAAAGCATCAGGAGCAGCAATAAACCTGGAGTGCAGCTCTGTGTATAATGATAGTGTATTGTTTGATGTGTAATGATATTTTGTTGCTTATTTGAGAATAAATAATTGTATACATTATGTAAATTCTTTAGGTTAGCTTTTACTAGTCTTTTTGGCAATATACCTCAACTAATTGATGTTGATCCAAATAATGTACTGTTAGAATAGTAACTATTTGTAATTTAACATTCATGTAGTAACTAATTAACTTCTATTTACAATTACAATTTATTTTTTAAAACAATTCTTAATGTTAGATAATACAAAAATGTTCATGTATTTTAATGTGATTTTATGGTTTACTATTATGATAAAATAACTTTTATTTATTGTCCACATGACGAGAAGGAAAAACTGATATTCAAGTCACTAAGTAAATCTAAAGTTTATGGGACTTAAAATAATTAAAAGATATGCATATGTACACATTCAAATGTTTAATGTCAGATCAGTTAATATTGTGGAGTTGGTCAAACCATTTCTTGTATGGAATTGAAAGTATTCTTTACTATATACTTTGCAATAAAATGTTGCCAGTGGTTGATCAATTGAATAGGCATTTGTGTTCTGTTTGAAGCTTTATGTATTTAACTTGAAATGTATAAAAGGCAGCACAATTTAAAAAACAGAGGTTTACTTAGACCACCACAAACATCTTATCATACCCTTCTGCTCTCCAGTTCACTACTTTACACACAATGCACAAACACATATATGAAGATGAGAATTAGCACATGGAAGCAAAAAAAAAAAAAAAAAAAAAAAAAAAGAGTATACGACCATGTATAGGAAGAAAACAACCAATTTATGTAACTGCTTACATTGCAATCAGAATACTTGAAAGTCAATGACTGCTCAATTGATCACAAACCTTTCAAGACTTCAGGTGAGAATAAACATAGAATGAACAAAAACACACATTTCTAATCCCAAAAGAAAGATTAGAACAATGCTTATCTGGATAGAAAAGGAATTGAACACACAATTTTAAAGTTGTCCAATATGGGGCTCAAACCCACTATCTCTGGGTCAGATACCTGTCACTCATCTAACTGCGCCACTGGTAAGTTGTTTATTAGCCAAGATGCAGAAGGCAGTTTGGCTTGTTTGGATACATGATTTATTAAGTTGGCTTGTGAGAGCCAATTTACTGAATCCTATTTCTTCTTTTTCTTCTTAACAAAATAAAATTCTGACTCTAACTCATCCTAGAGCTTTAACTCTACATACTCCAAACTCGGCTCAGAGACTCAGACTGTTCTGACTGGAGTTACTATATCTTTTCTAACTGATTTGACTTTCAGTTTTCTTAAAAATTAATATTAAAAACCTTAAAAATCCCATAGACTTTCATTGCAGAATGTTCAAATTGAGCCAAGGCTACGGTGGCCCAGTAATGCACAAAAACTCAAATCTAAACTCCATGAAGCCCTAGACTCAATTAAACTACCATTCAATGTACTAATAAACTTATCTATCTCTCTTTTATTTCTTTCTTTCTAAAAAATCTTTCTTTCTAACTAATCTATCTATCTTTCTTTCTTCCTAACCAATCTATCTTTCTTTCTTTCTAACTAATCTTTCTCTCTTTCTTTCTAACTAATCTTTCTTTCTTTCTTGCTTTCTAACTAATCTTTCTCTCTTTCTTTCTAACTAATCTTTCTTTCTTTCTAACTAATCTACCATTCTTTCTTTCTAACTAATCTTTCTGACTAACTAATCTTTGTTCTTTCTTTCTAACTAATCTTTTTTTCTTTCTAACTAATCTACCTTTCTTTCTTTCTAACTAATCTTTCTGACTAACTAATCTTTGTTCTTTCTTTCTAACTAATCTTTTTTTCTTTCTAACTAATCTTTTTTCTTTCTAACTAATCTTTCTTTCCTTTTTTCTAACTAATCTTTCTTTCTAACAAATCTTTTTTCTTTCTAACTAATCTTTCTTTCTTTTTAACTAATCTTTCTTTCTAACTAATCTTTCTTTCTTTCTTTCTTTCTAACTAATCTTTCTTTCTAACAAATCTTTTTTCTTTCTAACTAATCTTTCTTTCTTTCTAATCTTTCTTTCTAACCAAACTTTCTTTCTAACTAATCTTTCTTTCTTTCTAACTAATCTATGTCTTTCTTTCTAACTAATCTTTCTTTCTTTCTTTTTTCAAACTAATCTTTCTTTCTTTCTTTTTTCAAACTAATCTTTCTTTCTTTCTAACTAATCTTTCTTTCTTCTTTCAAACTAATCTTTCTTTCTAACTAATCTTTCTTTCTTTATAACTAAACTTTCTTTCTTTCTAACTAATCTTTCTTTCTTTCTAACTAAACTTTCTTTATTTCTAACTAATCTTTATTTTTTTCTTTCTTTCTAACTAATCTTTCTTTCTTAAACTAATCTTTATTTTTTTCTAACTGATCTTTCTTCTTTCTTTCGAACTTTTCTTTCTTTCTTTCTTTCTAACTTTTCTTTCTTTTTTCTTTCTAAGTAATCTTTTTTTTTTACTTTAAACTACTTTAAACTTTAAACTACTTCAACCTTCTTCAAACTTTCTGGTCCAAACTTTCACAAGCCAACTTAAAGGTTATCTCGGCAAACTTTTTAATCTATTTTTTTACTAGGAATCTTTTGAACATTGCACAATTCACATGTTTTAACGATTGCTACACATTGGATTTGATTAAACAATCTTCAAAGTTATAGCCTCTTGCTTTACTGAGCATTTGCTTTATACTCATACACTGTGGTTTGCTTAATTTTACAGAGACTTAAGTTGTTGAAGGTAGAACTGCAGCAATTGGCTCCAAATTACATAACATTACACAATCATCTAAAGTTGTATAATATGGGGCTCAAACCCACTATCTCTGTGTCTGAAGTCTGTCACTCATCTCATTGCGCCACTGGGAAGTTGTGTTTTTGCTAAGATTCAGAAGGCGGTTTGGCTTGTTTGGATACATGATTTATTAAGTTGGCTTGTGAGAGCCAACTTACTGAAATCCTACTTAAACTTCTTTTTCTTCTTAACAAAAAAAAATCTGACTCTAACTCCTCCTAGAGCTTTAACTCTACATACTCCAAACTCGGCTCAGACACTCAGACTGTTCTGACTCGAGTTGCTATATCTTTTCTAACTAATCTTTCTTTCTTTCTATCTAGCTGTCTTTCTAACTAATATTTCTTTCTTCTTTCTTTCTTCTTTCTAATCGTTCTTTATTTCTAACTAATCTTTATTTTTTCTTTCTTTCTAACTAATCTTTCTTTCTTCTTCAACTAATCTTTATTTTTTTCTAACTGATCTTTCTTTCTTTCGAACTTTTCTTTCTTTCTTTCTTTCTTTCGAACTTTTCTTTCTTTTTTCTTTCTAACTAATCTTTTTTTTTTACTTTAAACTACTTTAAACTTCAAACTACTTCAACCTTCTTCAAACTTTCTGGTCCAAACTTTCACAAGCCAACTTAAAGGTTATCTCGGCCAACTTTTTAATCTATTTTTTTTACTAGGAATCTTTTGAACATTGCACAATTCACATGTTTTAACGATTGCTACACATGGGATTTGATTAAACAATCTTCAAAGTTATAGCCTCTTGCTTTACTCAGCATTTGCTTTATACTCATACACTGTGGTTTGCTTAATTTTACAGAGACTTAAGTTGTTGAAGGTAGAACTGCAGCAATTGGCTCCAAATTACACAATCATCTAAAGTTGTATAACATGGGGCTCGAACCCACTATCTCTGTGTCAGAAGCCTGTCACTCATCTCATTGCGCCACTGTGAAGTTGTGTTTTTGCTAAGATGCAGAAGGTCCATAGTTCAAGTGCATAAACCAACAAATATAATGACATAAAGCAATCAAATTTTTAACTATGATTTCAAAAGTTATAAGCGTTTTGGCAAAAAAAAAACGTATATCTCTGGAACACT
Organism: Gila robusta; assembly: GCA_030770095.1. NCBI lineage: Eukaryota > Metazoa > Chordata > Actinopteri > Cypriniformes > Leuciscidae > Gila > Gila robusta. The sequence continues at coordinate 6,550 of JAVALU010001578.1, forward strand.
AGGTGGCGCTCTGTTCAAACTTCTCATGTACCTTCAGGACATGGTGTTGATGATCCATACTAAATTTTGGTATCTGTAAAAATCGGTATCTGCGGATTCAACATGACACAAGGAATGCATTGATACCACATTTATGATTTTCTGACAAACTGTTCAAAAGTTATTGGCCAAATAGCCATTTTTACCAGATCTCATGACCTGTAGGTGGCGCTGTTCCCAACTTTGGCATGGACACTCAGATCATGGTTTCGATGAAGCGTACCAATTTTCGTTTCGATTGATTAAACTTTGGCTGAGATACAGCCTCTGAACCAATTTTGGGTCAACCTCGTTAAGTTTGCAACATCATGACTTTTTTTTTAACCAGTATGGCATGAAATTCTGTTCAGTCATGTCTGTGCAGCTCAGTCCAAAGATCATTTGAGCAAATGTTTGGACAAAATAGGACAAAATTTGAAGGAGGAGTAGCAAAAAAACTGTTTATCATTTGCTCCAATATGGCGGAAAGTCACATTGTTGGAAAATGACAAATGAGATATTGTCTGAATCGGCATAAACCAAGGAACATAATGACATAAAGTAATCAAAATTTGAACAATGTTTTCAAAAGTTATAAGCGTTTTTGCAAAAAAACTTATATCTCAGGAACACTAGGTGGCGCTGTGTTCAAAATTTTCATGTCCCTTCAGGACATTTTGTCGATCATCCCTACCAAATTTTGTGCTAATATGTCAAATAATTTAAAAGATATTGCAATTTATGACAAAATTCTAAATGGCGGACACGTGGTACATCCAATCCTGGCAATATTGATATCCACAGAATCGACATGACACAAGGAATCCATAGATACCACATTTATGATTTTCTGACAAACTGTTCAAAAGTTATTGGCCAAAATAGCTATTTTTCATATCTCATGACCCATAGGTGGCGCTATTCCCAACTTTGGCATGGAACCTCAGAACATGCTTCCAATGAAGTGTACCAATTTTCGTTTCAATTGATCAAACTTTGGCCGAGATACAGCCTCTTAGCCAATTTTGGGTGGACCTCGTTAAGTTTGCGACATTATAACTTTTTTTTTTCCAGTATAACAAAAAAATCGGGAACAGTACTTTTATGCGGCTCAGTCTGAAGATCATTTGAGTGCATGTTTGGAGAAAATTGGACAAAATTTGAAGGAGGAGTAGCGAAAAAACTGAATACTGTACATTTCAAAATGGCCACTACTGTAATGGGCGGGGTCTTAATGTAAGGTATTGGTTGTGATCAGCATGATGAGTGGAATCAGGTGTACTAAGTTTCATGTCTCTAGATCAAAGGGTTCAAAAGTTATAACCATTTCAATGTTGAATTTTTGAACTGGTGGTGGCGCTATAGAGTTGGTTCTAGAGACTCAATAATTGGCTCAATTACTTTTCATGACCATCACTATAAGTGTGCCAAATTTCATCATTTTCCTATTTACGGTTCATAGGGCTGCCATAGACTTCCATTTGCGGAAGAAGAATAATAATAATAATTAAAGCTGCAAGCAGCCTTACGGGGCCAAGCCTTCAATGGTTCCATGGGTTCAAAAAGTACTTAAAAATACTTTGCTTTCCAAACTTTAAAAGAAACTTTAATAACCAAAGTATTCTTACTTATTAACTTCTTACCTCACAGAAGAAATGAGATCATCCAGCTGCCGAGGTTCAGTAGTAAAAAAGAGAATGAACTAAAAATAAAGACTTTGCATATAAATGAAACACACGTTGTATTTAATAGGAAGAAAGAATAGTACAATGCTTTTCAGTATGAAAAAGAAATTGAAATGACACAACTTTATAAAGTTGTAAGACAAAGGACTTGAACCCACAATCTCTGGGTCATATGCCTGTCACTCATTGAGCCCCTGGGAAGTCATGTGTTTCCATAGATGTAGAAGTTCCATAGTTCAAATGAGAATGAACTCAAAATGAAGATTTAGTATTTAAATGGACAGCATGTTACGTTTAATGAGTTTAGTTGATATTATTGTGATTCACTGTTAGGTGGTTGTCCTGCACCTTTAACAAATAAAGTTAGTCCAAGATGCAGTATATAGGTCAATAAAATATTATTTTACAACATTAAGATTAACAGGTTCTTGTAAGAATCTTACAATTCTGGACTTTTGGTACTACTTAGGATATTGAACTGCACTAAAGGAGAGAATGTTTTGTTTTTGCATGTGGGTCCTAAAGTCTGGAGCAGGTTTCCTGATAATATTCACTATTCTGTCAAACATTCCTAGTTTAATTGTAGATTAAACACTTCTCTTTAAACAAGAATTCACGCAATGCATTTTATAATCTTGTAATTTTGTTATATTAGATCTAATACATATTTTTATGTTCTATTTTCAGTTTCTAAATTGTCATGGGCATATTAGATATTAGGTCATTAAGTTAATATTCAGAAAAAATACAAGTACTCCACAGCGATTCTAGGGGTCACTGTTTGACAAATGGAAATTTTGCATGGTGTGTCTTTGATGTAATACAACACTATTAACTAAAGCTTAAAACAATTATTGAACCTGGTCTTTAAACTGTAGAAGTTTGTCAGTTTATAAATCCATTAACACCATATACCTAGCCTCCCTTTGTTCTACTAATGGTCACAATTGTGACCTGACGAATAATCAAGTTTTTTGTATGGATTTTGATATATATTTTTGACGTAATTGTTAAAGATTGTTTAATATCCTTATGTATTCATACATGTTATCTCAGGGAAAAGAAATTGGAATTACATGGGTTAACTGCCATATGCAACTGTAATCTATATTTTTGCTACAAGTACATTACTTTGACAGTCACCTTTGATAATGTCTTGTACAATTAAGTTGTTTTTTTTTTTATGCTGCCTAGAAACAATATTGTGAGAGGTGATAAAAATGTGAATTAAAAATAACTATTATTTTTAGTTTAAATACCATTTAGCACATTGGATAAAGTAAGCAAATTAGAGGGGGCCTTTGAAGTGATTTTAAAGCACCATTGTTGCATATTTAAATCTTTACAGAAAAGAATACCAACCGTTTCTTTAGTTATTCACAATGACACTTATGGTTACACTACTTGCTTTTCCCAGTATGGTTTGTGAAACTAAACTTAGTGCCTAGTTAAGAATGGCTAGAAGAATGCACGCAACTTTCCAAATGTAAGATAAGCCCATGCAATAAAGGTCACATATTCCAAGAATTGACACACATTTGTTTTAATAAAATAAAAAAATACATTAAACAACATTTAACAAAGCTTTGCCATAAAAATGAAATAAAAATCAAATCAGTAGCATTTCAGAACATAATGGACAAAATTAACCTAATTTCAATAGAAAACATGACTTAAATCAATATTTGCCATTCATTAAAAAAACAACAACAAAAAAACACCAATACCATCATTTCAATATATATACACACACACACAACCATCTTAGTTGTGCATTTCAATACAAAGTCATTTTTGTATTATTTTTACAGCACTCTTCTTAGTCAAAGGTTTTTTAGCTGGTGTAATAGGAGGCGTTGTTGGCTCAGATGGTCTTTTAACTGGAGACTTGGGTTCTGGAGTGCTTTGTGTCTCTGTGACACAGAGGACAGGGTTGATTTCATCGATATTAACTTCAAATAAATCCTCATCACTGGGATGAGCGGATGAAGCGTTTTCAATATTGGTGACTTCCAAACAGTTATTATATGTTAAAGTCAGTTCATCGGAGGATAGAAAGAGTTCTTCTATATCTTGTGAATCACAAGTTGACAGTTCAAGTTCTGGTGCTATGAATTTTGACAAAGTTGAGTTCGAAACCGTAAGAGAAGTTATTTGACTGTCTTGATTTATCTCAATTATTCCATTGCATTTTGTTATATAGCTTTTTGTGTTCCGTAGAATTTTGCAAGTCGGGCAACGGTGAAATTGCTGTTTGATGTTGAATTGTTCTTGTGATTTGTGGCATTTTGGACATTGTTTTTTAATGTTTATTTGCACCCCTATTGGCTTTTGTTTCACCACTGTATTAGGTAGAGAGGGTTCTTTACTGATTTTAGGGCCTTGACCAGGTGGGAAAACTTGGTCCTGTGCAATAGGTTCCATGGTTGTTTTCAGGGTTGTTGTGAGGCTCTTAAGGCTGTTGTACAGTCTAGTTTTAAGATTGGTAAAGGTGTAGGAGTTACCTAGTTGCAGTTTTGAAACTTGGTTTTCCCAAAGAGTAAGTTGAATTTCTCCAGATGGATCTTGCAAGGAACATTCTTGGATCTCACAGTCTGTACCCCAGGCCTTTACAGTAGTTGCGTTGTTTAGCTTGCATACTGTTGCAGATATTTTAGTGATCTGAAAATTTAAAGAAAATCGTACATGTACAATCAAAAATATACATCAATAAACATGATTACAAGGGAAATGTATACAACTGCTGTTGTGGTCATAAGAAGAAGAAATAGCCAAACTTTTCCACACATTAACCAATTTGAAACGCATTAATCATGTTTGTAAAGCATCTAGCAAAGATAACTGAGAAGCAGAGTAATCTTTGCCTGTGCATCTGAAAAATCTTTCACATTTTAGCATTTTTTTGAACGTCAGGCTACTTTAAAATGTTTTTCTCCCCATAAAAACGATTTTGCACAATCTACAGAGGGCTAATATATGTGATTGTACTACTCTCCAGAGCATTACTACAACAAGTAAACAACCCTGTAGGCTATTTACACAGTGAGAAGGTTGAAAAAAAACAGCTTACCAATTGTCGTGATCCCAGAGTTTTTGCTTCTTCTACAGTGAGTTTTTCTATCTCTTTTGGTGGTTTGTGGGGAAATGTAGATGTTGCGACTTCCACAGCAGTACTCCGATCACACTGAATGAAATATTCAGAATTATTGAGGCCTAAAGAATGAAAAAAGTGAGAATTGATATGGGCTTGTTTGTACAATGAATTTGAAAGGAATACGATTACTGAAAGTTTATCAGATAGAAAACAGGATTAAATAGCTAGACTACCACTTACTTGGCTTTTTTGTTATGTTTGACAGTTTAACCGCTGTCCGATTTAATGCTAATGTTGTCCAAGTTTGATGTTTTTCGTGCGCAAAGATGACAGCTTGGTGATATTCACTGCGACCTGTTTGCAAAGTTGCATTAAAAAACTTTGAGTTTGTTCTAGACAGTTGCACTCTGGAAACTGCATGAATGTAAACATAAATGCAGTTGTCAGATTCACTGGTCTCTGGTCTATTTAAATATTTGTTCATTTTTGCTGTTGCATGAAAAAAGAGGTTTGCAAGTGGTGTGATTTATAGTAGATTAGGCCTACTAGAACAGAAATTTACAATGCTTGGTATGCAATTAACAAACGATTCAATTAGGGTGATTGCAGGAATTAGTAATACATTCATCAAATTGCTGAGTTAATCATTTTAGAATTGGGAAGCTTAGTTTAGTGGAGGCAAGAAATGGATCTGAAAGTCTGCTGGAAATAATTGAAAGGTAAATTTACTTGTATAATGCCTTTTAGGGATGGAGAAATGAAGCCTCTTGAACTTAATTAAGCTTTACTCTGATTGTTTTGGGAAAATATTCAAAGCATCAGGAGCAGCAATAAACCTGGAGTGCAGCTCTGTGTATAATGATAGTGTATTGTTTGATGTGTAATGATATTTTGTTGCTTATTTGAGAATAAATAATTGTATACATTATGTAAATTCTTTAGGTTAGCTTTTACTAGTCTTTTTGGCAATATACCTCAACTAATTGATGTTGATCCAAATAATGTACTGTTAGAATAGTAACTATTTGTAATTTAACATTCATGTAGTAACTAATTAACTTCTATTTACAATTACAATTTATTTTTTAAAACAATTCTTAATGTTAGATAATACAAAAATGTTCATGTATTTTAATGTGATTTTATGGTTTACTATTATGATAAAATAACTTTTATTTATTGTCCACATGACGAGAAGGAAAAACTGATATTCAAGTCACTAAGTAAATCTAAAGTTTATGGGACTTAAAATAATTAAAAGATATGCATATGTACACATTCAAATGTTTAATGTCAGATCAGTTAATATTGTGGAGTTGGTCAAACCATTTCTTGTATGGAATTGAAAGTATTCTTTACTATATACTTTGCAATAAAATGTTGCCAGTGGTTGATCAATTGAATAGGCATTTGTGTTCTGTTTGAAGCTTTATGTATTTAACTTGAAATGTATAAAAGGCAGCACAATTTAAAAAACAGAGGTTTACTTAGACCACCACAAACATCTTATCATACCCTTCTGCTCTCCAGTTCACTACTTTACACACAATGCACAAACACATATATGAAGATGAGAATTAGCACATGGAAGCAAAAAAAAAAAAAAAAAAAAAAAAAAGAGTATACGACCATGTATAGGAAGAAAACAACCAATTTATGTAACTGCTTACATTGCAATCAGAATACTTGAAAGTCAATGACTGCTCAATTGATCACAAACCTTTCAAGACTTCAGGTGAGAATAAACATAGAATGAACAAAAACACACATTTCTAATCCCAAAAGAAAGATTAGAACAATGCTTATCTGGATAGAAAAGGAATTGAACACACAATTTTAAAGTTGTCCAATATGGGGCTCAAACCCACTATCTCTGGGTCAGATACCTGTCACTCATCTAACTGCGCCACTGGTAAGTTGTTTATTAGCCAAGATGCAGAAGGCAGTTTGGCTTGTTTGGATACATGATTTATTAAGTTGGCTTGTGAGAGCCAATTTACTGAATCCTATTTCTTCTTTTTCTTCTTAACAAAATAAAATTCTGACTCTAACTCATCCTAGAGCTTTAACTCTACATACTCCAAACTCGGCTCAGAGACTCAGACTGTTCTGACTGGAGTTACTATATCTTTTCTAACTGATTTGACTTTCAGTTTTCTTAAAAATTAATATTAAAAACCTTAAAAATCCCATAGACTTTCATTGCAGAATGTTCAAATTGAGCCAAGGCTACGGTGGCCCAGTAATGCACAAAAACTCAAATCTAAACTCCATGAAGCCCTAGACTCAATTAAACTACCATTCAATGTACTAATAAACTTATCTATCTCTCTTTTATTTCTTTCTTTCTAAAAAATCTTTCTTTCTAACTAATCTATCTATCTTTCTTTCTTCCTAACCAATCTATCTTTCTTTCTTTCTAACTAATCTTTCTCTCTTTCTTTCTAACTAATCTTTCTTTCTTTCTTGCTTTCTAACTAATCTTTCTCTCTTTCTTTCTAACTAATCTTTCTTTCTTTCTAACTAATCTACCATTCTTTCTTTCTAACTAATCTTTCTGACTAACTAATCTTTGTTCTTTCTTTCTAACTAATCTTTTTTTCTTTCTAACTAATCTACCTTTCTTTCTTTCTAACTAATCTTTCTGACTAACTAATCTTTGTTCTTTCTTTCTAACTAATCTTTTTTTCTTTCTAACTAATCTTTTTTCTTTCTAACTAATCTTTCTTTCCTTTTTTCTAACTAATCTTTCTTTCTAACAAATCTTTTTTCTTTCTAACTAATCTTTCTTTCTTTTTAACTAATCTTTCTTTCTAACTAATCTTTCTTTCTTTCTTTCTTTCTAACTAATCTTTCTTTCTAACAAATCTTTTTTCTTTCTAACTAATCTTTCTTTCTTTCTAATCTTTCTTTCTAACCAAACTTTCTTTCTAACTAATCTTTCTTTCTTTCTAACTAATCTATGTCTTTCTTTCTAACTAATCTTTCTTTCTTTCTTTTTTCAAACTAATCTTTCTTTCTTTCTTTTTTCAAACTAATCTTTCTTTCTTTCTAACTAATCTTTCTTTCTTCTTTCAAACTAATCTTTCTTTCTAACTAATCTTTCTTTCTTTATAACTAAACTTTCTTTCTTTCTAACTAATCTTTCTTTCTTTCTAACTAAACTTTCTTTATTTCTAACTAATCTTTATTTTTTTCTTTCTTTCTAACTAATCTTTCTTTCTTAAACTAATCTTTATTTTTTTCTAACTGATCTTTCTTCTTTCTTTCGAACTTTTCTTTCTTTCTTTCTTTCTAACTTTTCTTTCTTTTTTCTTTCTAAGTAATCTTTTTTTTTTACTTTAAACTACTTTAAACTTTAAACTACTTCAACCTTCTTCAAACTTTCTGGTCCAAACTTTCACAAGCCAACTTAAAGGTTATCTCGGCAAACTTTTTAATCTATTTTTTTACTAGGAATCTTTTGAACATTGCACAATTCACATGTTTTAACGATTGCTACACATTGGATTTGATTAAACAATCTTCAAAGTTATAGCCTCTTGCTTTACTGAGCATTTGCTTTATACTCATACACTGTGGTTTGCTTAATTTTACAGAGACTTAAGTTGTTGAAGGTAGAACTGCAGCAATTGGCTCCAAATTACATAACATTACACAATCATCTAAAGTTGTATAATATGGGGCTCAAACCCACTATCTCTGTGTCTGAAGTCTGTCACTCATCTCATTGCGCCACTGGGAAGTTGTGTTTTTGCTAAGATTCAGAAGGCGGTTTGGCTTGTTTGGATACATGATTTATTAAGTTGGCTTGTGAGAGCCAACTTACTGAAATCCTACTTAAACTTCTTTTTCTTCTTAACAAAAAAAAATCTGACTCTAACTCCTCCTAGAGCTTTAACTCTACATACTCCAAACTCGGCTCAGACACTCAGACTGTTCTGACTCGAGTTGCTATATCTTTTCTAACTAATCTTTCTTTCTTTCTATCTAGCTGTCTTTCTAACTAATATTTCTTTCTTCTTTCTTTCTTCTTTCTAATCGTTCTTTATTTCTAACTAATCTTTATTTTTTCTTTCTTTCTAACTAATCTTTCTTTCTTCTTCAACTAATCTTTATTTTTTTCTAACTGATCTTTCTTTCTTTCGAACTTTTCTTTCTTTCTTTCTTTCTTTCGAACTTTTCTTTCTTTTTTCTTTCTAACTAATCTTTTTTTTTTACTTTAAACTACTTTAAACTTCAAACTACTTCAACCTTCTTCAAACTTTCTGGTCCAAACTTTCACAAGCCAACTTAAAGGTTATCTCGGCCAACTTTTTAATCTATTTTTTTTACTAGGAATCTTTTGAACATTGCACAATTCACATGTTTTAACGATTGCTACACATGGGATTTGATTAAACAATCTTCAAAGTTATAGCCTCTTGCTTTACTCAGCATTTGCTTTATACTCATACACTGTGGTTTGCTTAATTTTACAGAGACTTAAGTTGTTGAAGGTAGAACTGCAGCAATTGGCTCCAAATTACACAATCATCTAAAGTTGTATAACATGGGGCTCGAACCCACTATCTCTGTGTCAGAAGCCTGTCACTCATCTCATTGCGCCACTGTGAAGTTGTGTTTTTGCTAAGATGCAGAAGGTCCATAGTTCAAGTGCATAAACCAACAAATATAATGACATAAAGCAATCAAATTTTTAACTATGATTTCAAAAGTTATAAGCGTTTTGGCAAAAAAAAAACGTATATCTCTGGAACACTAGGTGGCGCTCTGTTCAAACTTCTCATGTACCTTCAGGACATGGTGTTGATGATCCATACTAAATTTTGGTATCTGTAAAAATCGGTATCTGCGGATTCAACATGACACAAGGAATGCATTGATACCACATTTATGATTTTCTGACAAACTGTTCAAAAGTTATTGGCCAAATAGCCATTTTTACCAGATCTCATGACCTGTAGGTGGCGCTGTTCCCAACTTTGGCATGGACACTCAGATCATGGTTTCGATGAAGCGTACCAATTTTCGTTTCGATTGATTAAACTTTGGCTGAGATACAGCCTCTGAACCAATTTTGGGTCAACCTCGTTAAGTTTGCAACATCATGACTTTTTTTTTAACCAGTATGGCATGAAATTCTGTTCAGTCATGTCTGTGCAGCTCAGTCCAAAGATCATTTGAGCAAATGTTTGGACAAAATAGGACAAAATTTGAAGGAGGAGTAGCAAAAAAACTGTTTATCATTTGCTCCAATATGGCGGAAAGTCACATTGTTGGAAAATGACAAATGAGATATTGTCTGAATCGGCATAAACCAAGGAACATAATGACATAAAGTAATCAAAATTTGAACAATGTTTTCAAAAGTTATAAGCGTTTTTGCAAAAAAACTTATATCTCAGGAACACTAGGTGGCGCTGTGTTCAAAATTTTCATGTCCCTTCAGGACATTTTGTCGATCATCCCTACCAAATTTTGTGCTAATATGTCAAATAATTTAAAAGATATTGCAATTTATGACAAAATTCTAAATGGCGGACACGTGGTACATCCAATCCTGGCAATATTGATATCCACAGAATCGACATGACACAAGGAATCCATAGATACCACATTTATGATTTTCTGACAAACTGTTCAAAAGTTATTGGCCAAAATAGCTATTTTTCATATCTCATGACCCATAGGTGGCGCTATTCCCAACTTTGGCATGGAACCTCAGAACATGCTTCCAATGAAGTGTACCAATTTTCGTTTCAATTGATCAAACTTTGGCCGAGATACAGCCTCTTAGCCAATTTTGGGTGGACCTCGTTAAGTTTGCGACATTATAACTTTTTTTTTTCCAGTATAACAAAAAAATCGGGAACAGTACTTTTATGCGGCTCAGTCTGAAGATCATTTGAGTGCATGTTTGGAGAAAATTGGACAAAATTTGAAGGAGGAGTAGCGAAAAAACTGAATACTGTACATTTCAAAATGGCCACTACTGTAATGGGCGGGGTCTTAATGTAAGGTATTGGTTGTGATCAGCATGATGAGTGGAATCAGGTGTACTAAGTTTCATGTCTCTAGATCAAAGGGTTCAAAAGTTATAACCATTTCAATGTTGAATTTTTGAACTGGTGGTGGCGCTATAGAGTTGGTTCTAGAGACTCAATATTTGGCTCAATTACTTTTCATGACCATCACTATAAGTGTGCCAAATTTCATCATTTTCCTATTTACGGTTCATAGGGCTGCCATAGACTTCCATTTGCGAAGAGAATAATAATAATAATAATAAATATAGCTGCAAGCAGCAACACGGGGCCAAGCCCTGCAAGGCACCGCAATTAGAACAATTACAGCAAAGTTCAAAGGCTTGGCACCGCAATTAGAACAAGTACAGCAAAGTTCAAAGGCTTGGCACCGCATTTAGAACAAGTACAGCAAAGTTCAAAGGCTTGGCACTGCAAGCAGAACAAGTACTGCAAACTGCAAGTACAGCAAGCTGCAAGTACAGCAAGCACAGCAAGTACAGCAAGCACAGCAAGTACAGCAAGTACTGCAAGTACAGCAGCGCATCAAGCATTTAAGCACCAATAGCAGTGCAGAGCCGCAAGAACAAAAACAGCACAAATTGAATATACATGTAAATGAAGCTCAGCGAGCATTTAAGCACCAACAGCAGAGCCGGAAGGAATTGAAATGACAACTTTATACACAATTTTAAAGTCTTCCCACATGGGACTCGAACCCATGACCAGAATGGTTCGGGAATCGAGATGCATGGTTTAGCCGATTGCGCCACTCAGAGGACGTGAATTTCAAAACAGCAGAGGACAGGGTTCAGTGTGAGAATGAGTTCACAAAAAAGTTCCATGACATGTTAACCAGATTAGCATGCTAAGCTATCTTAATGCTAATGTAGCTTATGACGTGGTACATCCAATCCTGGCAAAATAGATATCCTCGGATTCGGCATGATGCAAGGAATCGATAAACACCAATTTTATGATTTTGTGACAAACTGTTCACAAGTTACAGCCTCTTAGCCAATGTTGGGTCGAACTTGTTAAATTTGTGACATCATAACTTTTTTATTACAGTATAACAAAAAAATCGGGAACAGTACTTTTATGCGGCTCGGTCCGAAGATCATTTGAGCAAATTTTGGACAATTTTGGACAAATTTTGAAGGAGGAGTAGCGAAAAAACTGTTTTACATTCGCTCCAATATGGCGGACAGTCACATTGTTGGAAAATGACATATGAGATATCGTTAAAATCGGCATAAGCCAAGGAATATATTGACATAAAGAAATCATATTTCAAGCAATGTTAGCAAAAGTTATAAGCGTTTTTTCAAAAAACAATGATATCTCTGGAACACTAGGTGGCGCTGTGATCAAACTTCTCAGGTACCTCCGGGCCATGCTAATGGTGATCCATACCAAATGTGGTGAAGAAATTTCAAATAGTTTAAAAGATATTGCAAATTATGACAAAATTCAAAATGGCGGACACGGGGTACATCCCATCATGGCAAAATCGATATCCACGGATTCAGCATGATGCAAGGAATCCATAGATACCACAATTATGATTTTCTGACAAAGTGTACAAAAGTTATTGGCCAAAATAGCAATTTTCCATATCTCATGAACCGTAGGTGGCGCTGTTCCCGACTTTGGCAGGGTCCCTCAGATCATGCTTCCGATTAAGCGTACCAATTTTCGTATCGATTGATCAAACTTTGGCCGAGATACAGCCTCTTAGCCAATTTTGGGTGGACCTCGTTAAGTTTGCGACATTATAACTTTTTTTTTTCCAGTATAACAAAAAAATCGGGAACAGTACTTTTATGCGGCTCAGTCTGAAGATCATTTGAGTGCATGTTTGGAGAACATTGGACAAAATTTGAAGGAGGAGTAGCGAAATAACTTAATACTGTACATTTCAAAATGGCCACTACTGTAATGGGCGGGGTCTTAATGTAAGGTATTGGTTGTGATCAGCATGATGAGTGGAATCAGGTGTACTAAGTTTCATGTCTCTAGATCAAAGGGTTCAAAAGTTATAACCATTTCAATGTTGAATTTTTGAACTGGTGGTGGCGCTATAGAGTTGGTTCTAGAGACTCAATATTTGGCTCAATTACTTTTCATGACCATCACTATAAGTGTGCCAAATTTCATCATTTTCCTATTTACGGTTCATAGGGCTGCCATAGACTTCCATTTGCGGAAGAATAATAATAATAATAATAATAATAAATATAGCTGCAAGCAGCAACACGGGGCCAAGCCCTGGAAGGCACCGCAAGCAGAACAAGTACAGCAAGCTACAAGTACAGCAAGTACAGCAAGTACAGCAAGTACAGCAAGCACAGCAAGTACAGCAAGCACAGCAAGTACAGCAAGTACAGCAAGTACAGCAAGCACAGCATCACATCAATTACAGCAGAGCAGCAAGTACTGTAAACACAGCAGCGCAGCAATTACAGCAAACACAGCAAGTACAGCAAGCACAGCAAGTACAGCAAGTACAGCAAGCACAGCAAGTACAGCAAGCACAGCAAGTACAGCAAGCACAGCAAGCACAGCAAGTACAGCAAGCACAGCAGGTACAGCAAGCACAGCAAGTACAGCAAGTACAGCAGCACATCAAGTACAGCAAGCACGGCAAGTACAGCAAGTACAGCAAGCACAGCAAGTACAGCAAGTACAGCAGCACATCAATTACAGCAGCACAGCAAGTACTGTAAGCAGAGCAGCGCAGCAAGCATTTAAGCACCAACAGCAGTGCAGAGACGGAATAACAAAAACAGCAGAAATTGAATATACATGAAGAACAGATAGGTTCAGAAGTACAGATAGGATGAAATGAAAATGAACAGAAGGTCTGATGAGAACGAACACAGAATAAAGTAAAAAAACACACTTATTTCTAATCCAAGAGTAATAAAGATTAGTACAGCTCTTACCCGGATAATAAAGGAATAGACATGCCAACTTTATACACAATATTAAAGTTGTCGCACACGGGACTCGAACCCACTATCTATGAATCAGGTGCCTGTCACTCATCTCGTTGCACCACTTGGCAGACATGCATCTATACAGCTGCCGAAATTCAATAGTTTAAAGTCTTCATTCAAAATTAAGAATTAAGAAAAAAATGCAGAGCATATTGTATTTAAAAAGTTTAATTAAATCATCCAAAATTGGTCAGATTACTACTCATTACAATCACTACAAGTGTGCCAATTTTCCTACTTGTGGTTCATAGGGCTGCCATTGACAACCATTCTGGAAGAAGAAGAACAATGAATTGTATGTAGAAGCACTGCATGTTGTATGTGACAGCTTCAGATGATATCATTCTTAGGCACAATGCCTTGAACAGACGCAACTTCTGCATCTTTCCCTGCCACAGTACCTCATGCGGTCTGGACACGTGTCAAACTGAGTGGCGAACCCACGACGCTAAGCATCGGGATCCGTGGTGTAACACGCTGAGCTAATCACTCATGCATGTTCACCAGCCTGCTGAGGAGAGGTTTCAGTGTAAGAATGAGCACACAAAAGCAGGTTAACCAGATTAGCATGCTAAGCTAGCTTAATGCTAATTTAGCTTATGACGTGGTACATCCAATCCTGGCAAAATAGATATCCTCGGATTCGACATGACGCAAGGAATCGATAGACACCAATTTTATGATTTTGTGACAAACTGTTCACAAGTTACAGCCTCTGAACCAATTATGGGTCGACCTTGTTAAATTTGCGACATCATAACTTTTTTTTTCCAGTATAGCAAAAAAATCGGGAACAGTACTTCTATGCGGCTCGGTCTGAAGATCATTTGAGCAAATTTTGGACAATTTTGGACAAATTTTGAAGGAGGAGTAGCGAAAAAACTGTTTTACATTCGCTCCAATATGGCAGCCAGTCACATTGATGAAAAATAACATATGAGATATCGTTGAAATCGGCATAGGCCAAGGAATATATTGACATAAAGAAATCAAATTTCAAGCAATGTTAGCAAAAGTTATAAGCGTTTTTTCAAAAAACAATGATATCTCTGGAACACTAGGTGGCGCTGTGATAAAACTTTTCAGGTAACTTCGGGCCATGCCAATGATGATCCATACCAAATTTGGTGAAGAAATTTCAAATAGTTTAAAAGATATTGCAAATTATGACAAAATTCAAAATGGCGGACATGTGGTACATCCCATCATGGCAAAATCGATATCCACGGATTCGGCATGATGCAAGGAATCCATAGATACCACAATTATGATTTTCTGACAAACTGTTCAAAAGTTATTGGCCAAAATAGCAATTGTTCATATCTCATGACCCATAGGTGGCGCTATTCCCAACTTTGGCATGGAACCTCAGAACATGCTTCTGATGAAGTGTACCAATTGTCGTATCGATTGATCAAACTTTGGCCGAGATACAGCCTCTTAGCCAATTTTGGGTGGACCTCGTTAAGTTTGCGACACCATAACTTTTTTTTTTCCCAGTAAAACAAAAAAATCGGGAACAGTACTTTTATGCGGCTCAGTCCGAAGATCATTTGAGCACATGTTTGGAGAAAATTGGACAAAATTTGAAGGAGGAGTAGCGAAAAAACTGAATACTGTACTTTTCAAAATGGCCACTACTGTAATGGGCAGCTTCTTAATATAAGATATTGATTGTAATCATCATGATGAGAGGAATCTGGTGTACTAAGTTTCATGTCTCTAGATCAAAGGGTTCAAAAGTTATAACCATTTCAATGTTGAATATTTGAACTGGTGGTGGCGCTATAGAGTTAGTCCTAGAGGCTCAAAAATTGGTCCAATTATTAATCATTAGCATCACTAGAAGTGTACCAAATTTCATCATTTTCCTATGTACGGTTCATAGGGCTGCCATAGACTTCCATTGGCGGAAGAAGAAGAAAACTATTATTCTGACAATAACAATTGCTAATATAGCTGCAAGCAGCAACACGGGGCCAAGCCCAGGAAGGCACCGCAAGCAGAACAAGTACAGCAAGCTACAAGTACAGCAAGTACAGCAAGTACAACAAGCACAGCAAGTACACCAAGCACAGCAAGTACAGCAAGTACAGCAAGCACAGCAAGCACAGCATCACATCAATTACAGCAGAGCAGCAAGTACTGTAAGCACAGCAGCGCAGCAATTACAGCAAACACAGCAAGTACAGCAAATACAGCAAGTACTGCAAGTACAGCAAGTACTGCAAACACAGCAAGTACAGCAAGTACAGCAGAGCAGCAAGTACTGTAAGCACAGCATCGCAACAAGTACAGCAAGTACAGCAAGTACAGCAATCACAGCAAGTATAGCAGAGCAGCAAGTACTGTAAGCACAGCATCGCAGCAAGTACAGCAAGCACAGCGCTGTACAGCAAGTACAGCAAGTACTTTAAGCACAGCAGCACAGCAAGCATTTAAGCACCAATAGCAGTGCAGAGCCGCAAGAACAAAAACAGCACAAATTGAATATACATGTAACTGAAGCACAGAGAGCATTTAAGCACCAACAGCAGTGCAGAGCCAGAAGGAATTGAAATGACAACTTTATACACAATTTTAAAGTCGTCCCACATGGGACTCGAACCCACGACCAGAATAGTTCGGGATTCGAGATGCATGGTTTAGCCGATTGCGCCACTCAGATGACGTGAATTTCAAAGCAGCAGAGGAGAGGGTTCAGTGTGAGAATGAGTTCACAAAAAAGTTCCATGACATGTTAACCAGATTAGCATGCTAAGCTAATTAATGCTAATTTAGCTTATGACTTGGTACATCCAATCCTGGCAAAATAGACATCCTCGGATTCGACATGGCGCAAGGAATCGATAGACACCAATTTTATGATTTTGTGTCAAACTGTTTACAAGTTACAGCCTCTGAACCAATTTTGGGTCGACCTCGTTAAGTTTGCGACATCATAACTTTTTTTTTTTCAGTATAACAAAAAAATCGGGAACAGTACTTCTGTGCGGCTCAGTCCGAAGATCATTTGAGCACATGTTTGGAGAAAATTGGACAAATTTTGAAGGAGGAGTAGCGAAAAAACTGTTTTACATTCGCTCCAATATGGCGGCCAGTCACATTGTTGTAAAATAGCATATGAGATATCGTTGAAATCGGCATAAGCCAAGGAATATATTGACATAAAGAAATCAAATTTCAAGCAATGATAGCAAAAGTTATAAGCGTTTTTTCAAAAAACAATGATATCTCTGGAACACTAGGTGGCGCTGTGATCAAACTTCTCATGTACCTTCGGGCCATGCTAATGATGATCCATACCAAATGTGGTGAGGAAATTTCAAATAGTTTAAAAGATATTGCAAATTATGACAAAATTCAAAATGGCGGACACGTGGTACATCCCATCATGGCAAAATTGATATCCACGGATTCGGCATGATGCAAGGAATCCATAGATACCACAATTATGAATTTCTGACAAACTGTTCAAAAGTTATTGGCCAAAATAGCAATTTGTCATATCTCATGACCCGTAGGTGGCGCTATTCCCAACTTTGGCATGGGACGTCAGAACATGCTTCCGATGAAGTGCACCAATTTTCGTTTCGATTGATCAAACTTTGGCCGAGATACAGCCTCTTAGCCAATTTTGGGTGGACCTCGTTAAGTTTGCGACATTATAACTTTTTTTTTTCCAGTATAACAAAAAAATCGGGAACAGTACTTTTATGCGGCTCAGTCTGAAGATCATTTGAGTGCATGTTTGGAGAAAATTGGACAAAATTTGAAGGAGGAGTAGCGAAATAACTGAATACTGTACATTTCAAAATGGCCACTACTGTAATGGGCGGGGTCTTAATGTAAGGTATTGGTTGTGATCAGCATGATGAGTGGAATCAGGTGTACTAAGTTTCATGTCTCTAGATCAAAGGGTTCAAAAGTTATAACCATTTCAATGTTGAATTTTTGAACTGGTGGTGGCGCTATAGAGTTGGTTCTAGAGACTCAATATTTGGCTCAATTACTTTTCATGACCATCACTATAAGTGTGCCAAATTTCATCATTTTCCTATTTACGGTTCATAGGGCTGCCATAGACTTCCATTTGCGGAAGAAGAATAATAATAATAATAATAATAATAAGAAAACTAACAGATACAATAGGTGCCTTGCCCCTTCGGGGCTTGGCCCCTAAATATAGCTGCAAGCAGCAACACGGGGCCAAGCCCTGCAAGGCACCGCAATTAGAACAATTACAGCAAAGTTCAAAGGCTTGGCACCGCAATTAGAACAAGTACAGCAAAGTTCAAAGGCTTGGCACCGCATTTAGAACAAGTACAGCAAAGTTCAAAGGCTTGGCACTGCAAGCAGAACAAGTACTGCAAACTGCAAGTACAGCAAGCTGCAAGTACAGCAAGCACAGCAAGTACAGCAAGCACAGCAAGTACAGCAAGTACTGCAAGTACAGCAGCGCATCAAGCATTTAAGCACCAATAGCAGTGCAGAGCCGCAAGAACAAAAACAGCACAAATTGAATATACATGTAAATGAAGCTCAGCGAGCATTTAAGCACCAACAGCAGAGCTGGAAGGAATTGAAATGACAACTTTATACACAATTTTAAAGTCTTCCCACATGGGACTCGAACCCATGACCAGAATGGTTCGGGAATCGAGATGCATGGTTTAGCCGATTGCGCCACTCAGAGGACGTGAATTTCAAAACAGCAGAGGACAGGGTTCAGTGTGAGAATGAGTTCACAAAAAAGTTCCATGACATGTTAACCAGATTAGCATGCTAAGCTATCTTAATGCTAATGTAGCTTATGACGTGGTACATCCAATCCTGGCAAAATAGATATCCTCGGATTCGGCATGATGCAAGGAATCGATAAACACCAATTTTATGATTTTGTGACAAACTGTTCACAAGTTACAGCCTCTTAGCCAATGTTGGGTCGAACTTGTTAAATTTGTGACATCATAACTTTTTTATTACAGTATAACAAAAAAATCGGGAACAGTACTTTTATGCGGCTCGGTCCGAAGATCATTTGAGCAAATTTTGGACAATTTTGGACAAATTTTGAAGGAGGAGTAGCGAAAAAACTGTTTTACATTCGCTCCAATATGGCGGACAGTCACATTGTTGGAAAATGACATATGAGATATCGTTAAAATCGGCATAAGCCAAGGAATATATTGACATAAAGAAATCATATTTCAAGCAATGTTAGCAAAAGTTATAAGCGTTTTTTCAAAAAACAATGATATCTCTGGAACACTAGGTGGCGCTGTGATCAAACTTCTCAGGTACCTCCGGGCCATGCTAATGGTGATCCATACCAAATGTGGTGAAGAAATTTCAAATAGTTTAAAAGATATTGCAAATTATGACAAAATTCAAAATGGCGGACACGGGGTACATCCCATCATGGCAAAATCGATATCCACGGATTCAGCATGATGCAAGGAATCCATAGATACCACAATTATGATTTTCTGACAAAGTGTTCAAAAGTTATTGGCCAAAATAGCAATTTTCCATATCTCATGAACCGTAGGTGGCGCTGTTCCCGACTTTGGCAGGGTCCCTCAGATCATGCTTCCGATTAAGCGTACCAATTTTCGTATCGATTGATCAAACTTTGGCCGAGATACAGCCTCTTAGCCAATTTTGGGTGGACCTCGTTAAGTTTGCGACATTATAACTTTTTTTTTTCCAGTATAACAAAAAAATCGGGAACAGTACTTTTATGCGGCTCAGTCTGAAGATCATTTGAGTGCATGTTTGGAGAACATTGGACAAAATTTGAAGGAGGAGTAGCGAAATAACTTAATACTGTACATTTCAAAATGGCCACTACTGTAATGGGCGGGGTCTTAATGTAAGGTATTGGTTGTGATCAGCATGATGAGTGGAATCAGGTGTACTAAGTTTCATGTCTCTAGATCAAAGGGTTCAAAAGTTATAACCATTTCAATGTTGAATTTTTGAACTGGTGGTGGCGCTATAGAGTTGGTTCTAGAGACTCAATATTTGGCTCAATTACTTTTCATGACCATCACTATAAGTGTGCCAAATTTCATCATTTTCCTATTTACGGTTCATAGGGCTGCCATAGACTTCCATTTGCGGAAGAAGAATAATAATAATAATAATAATAATAAGAAAACTAACAGATACAATAGGTGCCTTGCCCCTTCGGGGCTTGGCCCCTAATTAAAGCTGCAAGCAGCCTTACGGGGCCAAGCCTTCAATGGTTCCATGGGTTCAAAAAGTACTTAAAAATACTTTGCTTTCCAAACTTTAAAAGAAACTTTAATAACCAAAGTATTCTTACTTATTAACTTCTTACCTCACAGAAGAAATGAGATCATCCAGCTGCCGAGGTTCAGTAGTAAAAAAGAGAATGAACTAAAAATAAAGACTTTGCATATAAATGAAACACACGTTGTATTTAATAGGAAGAAAGAATAGTACAATGCTTTTCAGTATGAAAAAGAAATTGAAATGACACAACTTTATAAAGTTGTAAGACAAAGGACTTGAACCCACAATCTCTGGGTCATATGCCTGTCACTCATTGAGCCCCTGGGAAGTCATGTGTTTCCATAGATGTAGAAGTTCCATAGTTCAAATGAGAATGAACTCAAAATGAAGATTTAGTATTTAAATGGACAGCATGTTACGTTTAATGAGTTTAGTTGATATTATTGTGATTCACTGTTAGGTGGTTGTCCTGCACCTTTAACAAATAAAGTTAGTCCAAGATGCAGTATATAGGTCAATAAAATATTATTTTACAACATTAAGATTAACAGGTTCTTGTAAGAATCTTACAATTCTGGACTTTTGGTACTACTTAGGATATTGAACTGCACTAAAGGAGAGAATGTTTTGTTTTTGCATGTGGGTCCTAAAGTCTGGAGCAGGTTTCCTGATAATATTCACTATTCTGTCAAACATTCCTAGTTTAATTGTAGATTAAACACTTCTCTTTAAACAAGAATTCACGCAATGCATTTTATAATCTTGTAATTTTGTTATATTAGATCTAATACATATTTTTATGTTCTATTTTCAGTTTCTAAATTGTCATGGGCATATTAGATATTAGGTCATTAAGTTAATATTCAGAAAAAATACAAGTACTCCACAGCGATTCTAGGGGTCACTGTTTGACAAATGGAAATTTTGCATGGTGTGTCTTTGATGTAATACAACACTATTAACTAAAGCTTAAAACAATTATTGAACCTGGTCTTTAAACTGTAGAAGTTTGTCAGTTTATAAATCCATTAACACCATATACCTAGCCTCCCTTTGTTCTACTAATGGTCACAATTGTGACCTGACGAATAATCAAGTTTTTTGTATGGATTTTGATATATATTTTTGACGTAATTGTTAAAGATTGTTTAATATCCTTATGTATTCATACATGTTATCTCAGGGAAAAGAAATTGGAATTACATGGGTTAACTGCCATATGCAACTGTAATCTATATTTTTGCTACAAGTACATTACTTTGACAGTCACCTTTGATAATGTCTTGTACAATTAAGTTGTTTTTTTTTTTATGCTGCCTAGAAACAATATTGTGAGAGGTGATAAAAATGTGAATTAAAAATAACTATTATTTTTAGTTTAAATACCATTTAGCACATTGGATAAAGTAAGCAAATTAGAGGGGGCCTTTGAAGTGATTTTAAAGCACCATTGTTGCATATTTAAATCTTTACAGAAAAGAATACCAACCGTTTCTTTAGTTATTCACAATGACACTTATGGTTACACTACTTGCTTTTCCCAGTATGGTTTGTGAAACTAAACTTAGTGCCTAGTTAAGAATGGCTAGAAGAATGCACGCAACTTTCCAAA
The DNA here is from genome assembly GCA_030770095.1 of Gila robusta. Taxonomy (NCBI): domain Eukaryota; kingdom Metazoa; phylum Chordata; class Actinopteri; order Cypriniformes; family Leuciscidae; genus Gila; species Gila robusta. Next base: position 28,248 of record JAVALU010001578.1, read on the forward strand.
TGTAAGATAAGCCCATGCAATAAAGGTCACATATTCCAAGAATTGACACACATTTGTTTTAATAAAATAAAAAAATACATTAAACAACATTTAACAAAGCTTTGCCATAAAAATGAAATAAAAATCAAATCAGTAGCATTTCAGAACATAATGGACAAAATTAACCTAATTTCAATAGAAAACATGACTTAAATCAATATTTGCCATTCATTAAAAAAACAACAACAAAAAAACACCAATACCATCATTTCAATATATATACACACACACACAACCATCTTAGTTGTGCATTTCAATACAAAGTCATTTTTGTATTATTTTTACAGCACTCTTCTTAGTCAAAGGTTTTTTAGCTGGTGTAATAGGAGGCGTTGTTGGCTCAGATGGTCTTTTAACTGGAGACTTGGGTTCTGGAGTGCTTTGTGTCTCTGTGACACAGAGGACAGGGTTGATTTCATCGATATTAACTTCAAATAAATCCTCATCACTGGGATGAGCGGATGAAGCGTTTTCAATATTGGTGACTTCCAAACAGTTATTATATGTTAAAGTCAGTTCATCGGAGGATAGAAAGAGTTCTTCTATATCTTGTGAATCACAAGTTGACAGTTCAAGTTCTGGTGCTATGAATTTTGACAAAGTTGAGTTCGAAACCGTAAGAGAAGTTATTTGACTGTCTTGATTTATCTCAATTATTCCATTGCATTTTGTTATATAGCTTTTTGTGTTCCGTAGAATTTTGCAAGTCGGGCAACGGTGAAATTGCTGTTTGATGTTGAATTGTTCTTGTGATTTGTGGCATTTTGGACATTGTTTTTTAATGTTTATTTGCACCCCTATTGGCTTTTGTTTCACCACTGTATTAGGTAGAGAGGGTTCTTTACTGATTTTAGGGCCTTGACCAGGTGGGAAAACTTGGTCCTGTGCAATAGGTTCCATGGTTGTTTTCAGGGTTGTTGTGAGGCTCTTAAGGCTGTTGTACAGTCTAGTTTTAAGATTGGTAAAGGTGTAGGAGTTACCTAGTTGCAGTTTTGAAACTTGGTTTTCCCAAAGAGTAAGTTGAATTTCTCCAGATGGATCTTGCAAGGAACATTCTTGGATCTCACAGTCTGTACCCCAGGCCTTTACAGTAGTTGCGTTGTTTAGCTTGCATACTGTTGCAGATATTTTAGTGATCTGAAAATTTAAAGAAAATCGTACATGTACAATCAAAAATATACATCAATAAACATGATTACAAGGGAAATGTATACAACTGCTGTTGTGGTCATAAGAAGAAGAAATAGCCAAACTTTTCCACACATTAACCAATTTGAAACGCATTAATCATGTTTGTAAAGCATCTAGCAAAGATAACTGAGAAGCAGAGTAATCTTTGCCTGTGCATCTGAAAAATCTTTCACATTTTAGCATTTTTTTGAACGTCAGGCTACTTTAAAATGTTTTTCTCCCCATAAAAACGATTTTGCACAATCTACAGAGGGCTAATATATGTGATTGTACTACTCTCCAGAGCATTACTACAACAAGTAAACAACCCTGTAGGCTATTTACACAGTGAGAAGGTTGAAAAAAAACAGCTTACCAATTGTCGTGATCCCAGAGTTTTTGCTTCTTCTACAGTGAGTTTTTCTATCTCTTTTGGTGGTTTGTGGGGAAATGTAGATGTTGCGACTTCCACAGCAGTACTCCGATCACACTGAATGAAATATTCAGAATTATTGAGGCCTAAAGAATGAAAAAAGTGAGAATTGATATGGGCTTGTTTGTACAATGAATTTGAAAGGAATACGATTACTGAAAGTTTATCAGATAGAAAACAGGATTAAATAGCTAGACTACCACTTACTTGGCTTTTTTGTTATGTTTGACAGTTTAACCGCTGTCCGATTTAATGCTAATGTTGTCCAAGTTTGATGTTTTTCGTGCGCAAAGATGACAGCTTGGTGATATTCACTGCGACCTGTTTGCAAAGTTGCATTAAAAAACTTTGAGTTTGTTCTAGACAGTTGCACTCTGGAAACTGCATGAATGTAAACATAAATGCAGTTGTCAGATTCACTGGTCTCTGGTCTATTTAAATATTTGTTCATTTTTGCTGTTGCATGAAAAAAGAGGTTTGCAAGTGGTGTGATTTATAGTAGATTAGGCCTACTAGAACAGAAATTTACAATGCTTGGTATGCAATTAACAAACGATTCAATTAGGGTGATTGCAGGAATTAGTAATACATTCATCAAATTGCTGAGTTAATCATTTTAGAATTGGGAAGCTTAGTTTAGTGGAGGCAAGAAATGGATCTGAAAGTCTGCTGGAAATAATTGAAAGGTAAATTTACTTGTATAATGCCTTTTAGGGATGGAGAAATGAAGCCTCTTGAACTTAATTAAGCTTTACTCTGATTGTTTTGGGAAAATATTCAAAGCATCAGGAGCAGCAATAAACCTGGAGTGCAGCTCTGTGTATAATGATAGTGTATTGTTTGATGTGTAATGATATTTTGTTGCTTATTTGAGAATAAATAATTGTATACATTATGTAAATTCTTTAGGTTAGCTTTTACTAGTCTTTTTGGCAATATACCTCAACTAATTGATGTTGATCCAAATAATGTACTGTTAGAATAGTAACTATTTGTAATTTAACATTCATGTAGTAACTAATTAACTTCTATTTACAATTACAATTTATTTTTTAAAACAATTCTTAATGTTAGATAATACAAAAATGTTCATGTATTTTAATGTGATTTTATGGTTTACTATTATGATAAAATAACTTTTATTTATTGTCCACATGACGAGAAGGAAAAACTGATATTCAAGTCACTAAGTAAATCTAAAGTTTATGGGACTTAAAATAATTAAAAGATATGCATATGTACACATTCAAATGTTTAATGTCAGATCAGTTAATATTGTGGAGTTGGTCAAACCATTTCTTGTATGGAATTGAAAGTATTCTTTACTATATACTTTGCAATAAAATGTTGCCAGTGGTTGATCAATTGAATAGGCATTTGTGTTCTGTTTGAAGCTTTATGTATTTAACTTGAAATGTATAAAAGGCAGCACAATTTAAAAAACAGAGGTTTACTTAGACCACCACAAACATCTTATCATACCCTTCTGCTCTCCAGTTCACTACTTTACACACAATGCACAAACACATATATGAAGATGAGAATTAGCACATGGAAGCAAAAAAAAAAAAAAAAAAAAAAAAAAAGAGTATACGACCATGTATAGGAAGAAAACAACCAATTTATGTAACTGCTTACATTGCAATCAGAATACTTGAAAGTCAATGACTGCTCAATTGATCACAAACCTTTCAAGACTTCAGGTGAGAATAAACATAGAATGAACAAAAACACACATTTCTAATCCCAAAAGAAAGATTAGAACAATGCTTATCTGGATAGAAAAGGAATTGAACACACAATTTTAAAGTTGTCCAATATGGGGCTCAAACCCACTATCTCTGGGTCAGATACCTGTCACTCATCTAACTGCGCCACTGGTAAGTTGTTTATTAGCCAAGATGCAGAAGGCAGTTTGGCTTGTTTGGATACATGATTTATTAAGTTGGCTTGTGAGAGCCAATTTACTGAATCCTATTTCTTCTTTTTCTTCTTAACAAAATAAAATTCTGACTCTAACTCATCCTAGAGCTTTAACTCTACATACTCCAAACTCGGCTCAGAGACTCAGACTGTTCTGACTGGAGTTACTATATCTTTTCTAACTGATTTGACTTTCAGTTTTCTTAAAAATTAATATTAAAAACCTTAAAAATCCCATAGACTTTCATTGCAGAATGTTCAAATTGAGCCAAGGCTACGGTGGCCCAGTAATGCACAAAAACTCAAATCTAAACTCCATGAAGCCCTAGACTCAATTAAACTACCATTCAATGTACTAATAAACTTATCTATCTCTCTTTTATTTCTTTCTTTCTAAAAAATCTTTCTTTCTAACTAATCTATCTATCTTTCTTTCTTCCTAACCAATCTATCTTTCTTTCTTTCTAACTAATCTTTCTCTCTTTCTTTCTAACTAATCTTTCTTTCTTTCTTGCTTTCTAACTAATCTTTCTCTCTTTCTTTCTAACTAATCTTTCTTTCTTTCTAACTAATCTACCATTCTTTCTTTCTAACTAATCTTTCTGACTAACTAATCTTTGTTCTTTCTTTCTAACTAATCTTTTTTTCTTTCTAACTAATCTACCTTTCTTTCTTTCTAACTAATCTTTCTGACTAACTAATCTTTGTTCTTTCTTTCTAACTAATCTTTTTTTCTTTCTAACTAATCTTTTTTCTTTCTAACTAATCTTTCTTTCCTTTTTTCTAACTAATCTTTCTTTCTAACAAATCTTTTTTCTTTCTAACTAATCTTTCTTTCTTTTTAACTAATCTTTCTTTCTAACTAATCTTTCTTTCTTTCTTTCTTTCTAACTAATCTTTCTTTCTAACAAATCTTTTTTCTTTCTAACTAATCTTTCTTTCTTTCTAATCTTTCTTTCTAACCAAACTTTCTTTCTAACTAATCTTTCTTTCTTTCTAACTAATCTATGTCTTTCTTTCTAACTAATCTTTCTTTCTTTCTTTTTTCAAACTAATCTTTCTTTCTTTCTTTTTTCAAACTAATCTTTCTTTCTTTCTAACTAATCTTTCTTTCTTCTTTCAAACTAATCTTTCTTTCTAACTAATCTTTCTTTCTTTATAACTAAACTTTCTTTCTTTCTAACTAATCTTTCTTTCTTTCTAACTAAACTTTCTTTATTTCTAACTAATCTTTATTTTTTTCTTTCTTTCTAACTAATCTTTCTTTCTTAAACTAATCTTTATTTTTTTCTAACTGATCTTTCTTCTTTCTTTCGAACTTTTCTTTCTTTCTTTCTTTCTAACTTTTCTTTCTTTTTTCTTTCTAAGTAATCTTTTTTTTTTACTTTAAACTACTTTAAACTTTAAACTACTTCAACCTTCTTCAAACTTTCTGGTCCAAACTTTCACAAGCCAACTTAAAGGTTATCTCGGCAAACTTTTTAATCTATTTTTTTACTAGGAATCTTTTGAACATTGCACAATTCACATGTTTTAACGATTGCTACACATTGGATTTGATTAAACAATCTTCAAAGTTATAGCCTCTTGCTTTACTGAGCATTTGCTTTATACTCATACACTGTGGTTTGCTTAATTTTACAGAGACTTAAGTTGTTGAAGGTAGAACTGCAGCAATTGGCTCCAAATTACATAACATTACACAATCATCTAAAGTTGTATAATATGGGGCTCAAACCCACTATCTCTGTGTCTGAAGTCTGTCACTCATCTCATTGCGCCACTGGGAAGTTGTGTTTTTGCTAAGATTCAGAAGGCGGTTTGGCTTGTTTGGATACATGATTTATTAAGTTGGCTTGTGAGAGCCAACTTACTGAAATCCTACTTAAACTTCTTTTTCTTCTTAACAAAAAAAAATCTGACTCTAACTCCTCCTAGAGCTTTAACTCTACATACTCCAAACTCGGCTCAGACACTCAGACTGTTCTGACTCGAGTTGCTATATCTTTTCTAACTAATCTTTCTTTCTTTCTATCTAGCTGTCTTTCTAACTAATATTTCTTTCTTCTTTCTTTCTTCTTTCTAATCGTTCTTTATTTCTAACTAATCTTTATTTTTTCTTTCTTTCTAACTAATCTTTCTTTCTTCTTCAACTAATCTTTATTTTTTTCTAACTGATCTTTCTTTCTTTCGAACTTTTCTTTCTTTCTTTCTTTCTTTCGAACTTTTCTTTCTTTTTTCTTTCTAACTAATCTTTTTTTTTTACTTTAAACTACTTTAAACTTCAAACTACTTCAACCTTCTTCAAACTTTCTGGTCCAAACTTTCACAAGCCAACTTAAAGGTTATCTCGGCCAACTTTTTAATCTATTTTTTTTACTAGGAATCTTTTGAACATTGCACAATTCACATGTTTTAACGATTGCTACACATGGGATTTGATTAAACAATCTTCAAAGTTATAGCCTCTTGCTTTACTCAGCATTTGCTTTATACTCATACACTGTGGTTTGCTTAATTTTACAGAGACTTAAGTTGTTGAAGGTAGAACTGCAGCAATTGGCTCCAAATTACACAATCATCTAAAGTTGTATAACATGGGGCTCGAACCCACTATCTCTGTGTCAGAAGCCTGTCACTCATCTCATTGCGCCACTGTGAAGTTGTGTTTTTGCTAAGATGCAGAAGGTCCATAGTTCAAGTGCATAAACCAACAAATATAATGACATAAAGCAATCAAATTTTTAACTATGATTTCAAAAGTTATAAGCGTTTTGGCAAAAAAAAAACGTATATCTCTGGAACACTAGGTGGCGCTCTGTTCAAACTTCTCATGTACCTTCAGGACATGGTGTTGATGATCCATACTAAATTTTGGTATCTGTAAAAATCGGTATCTGCGGATTCAACATGACACAAGGAATGCATTGATACCACATTTATGATTTTCTGACAAACTGTTCAAAAGTTATTGGCCAAATAGCCATTTTTACCAGATCTCATGACCTGTAGGTGGCGCTGTTCCCAACTTTGGCATGGACACTCAGATCATGGTTTCGATGAAGCGTACCAATTTTCGTTTCGATTGATTAAACTTTGGCTGAGATACAGCCTCTGAACCAATTTTGGGTCAACCTCGTTAAGTTTGCAACATCATGACTTTTTTTTTAACCAGTATGGCATGAAATTCTGTTCAGTCATGTCTGTGCAGCTCAGTCCAAAGATCATTTGAGCAAATGTTTGGACAAAATAGGACAAAATTTGAAGGAGGAGTAGCAAAAAAACTGTTTATCATTTGCTCCAATATGGCGGAAAGTCACATTGTTGGAAAATGACAAATGAGATATTGTCTGAATCGGCATAAACCAAGGAACATAATGACATAAAGTAATCAAAATTTGAACAATGTTTTCAAAAGTTATAAGCGTTTTTGCAAAAAAACTTATATCTCAGGAACACTAGGTGGCGCTGTGTTCAAAATTTTCATGTCCCTTCAGGACATTTTGTCGATCATCCCTACCAAATTTTGTGCTAATATGTCAAATAATTTAAAAGATATTGCAATTTATGACAAAATTCTAAATGGCGGACACGTGGTACATCCAATCCTGGCAATATTGATATCCACAGAATCGACATGACACAAGGAATCCATAGATACCACATTTATGATTTTCTGACAAACTGTTCAAAAGTTATTGGCCAAAATAGCTATTTTTCATATCTCATGACCCATAGGTGGCGCTATTCCCAACTTTGGCATGGAACCTCAGAACATGCTTCCAATGAAGTGTACCAATTTTCGTTTCAATTGATCAAACTTTGGCCGAGATACAGCCTCTTAGCCAATTTTGGGTGGACCTCGTTAAGTTTGCGACATTATAACTTTTTTTTTTCCAGTATAACAAAAAAATCGGGAACAGTACTTTTATGCGGCTCAGTCTGAAGATCATTTGAGTGCATGTTTGGAGAACATTGGACAAAATTTGAAGGAGGAGTAGCGAAATAACTGAATACTGTACATTTCAAAATGGCCACTACTGTAATGGGCGGGGTCTTAATGTAAGGTATTGGTTGTGATCAGCATGATGAGTGGAATCAGGTGTACTAAGTTTCATGTCTCTAGATCAAAGGGTTCAAAAGTTATAACCATTTCAATGTTGAATTTTTGAACTGGTGGTGGCGCTATAGAGTTGGTTCTAGAGACTCAATATTTGGCTCAATTACTTTTCATGACCATCACTATAAGTGTGCCAAATTTCATCATTTTCCTATTTACGGTTCATAGGGCTGCCATAGACTTCCATTTGCGGAAGAAGAATAATAATAATAATAATAAATATAGCTGCAAGCAGCAACACGGGGCCAAGCCCTGCAAGGCACCGCAATTAGAACAATTACAGCAAAGTTCAAAGGCTTGGCACCGCAATTAGAACAAGTACAGCAAAGTTCAAAGGCTTGGCACCGCATTTAGAACAAGTACAGCAAAGTTCAAAGGCTTGGCACTGCAAGCAGAACAAGTACTGCAAACTGCAAGTACAGCAAGCTGCAAGTACAGCAAGCACAGCAAGTACAGCAAGCACAGCAAGTACAGCAAGTACTGCAAGTACAGCAGCGCATCAAGCATTTAAGCACCAATAGCAGTGCAGAGCCGCAAGAACAAAAACAGCACAAATTGAATATACATGTAAATGAAGCTCAGCGAGCATTTAAGCACCAACAGCAGAGCAGAGCCGGAAGGAATTGAAATGACAACTTTATACACAATTTTAAAGTCTTCCCACATGGGACTCGAACCCATGACCAGAATGGTTCGGGAATCGAGATGCATGGTTTAGCCGATTGCGCCACTCAGAGGACGTGAATTTCAAAACAGCAGAGGACAGGGTTCAGTGTGAGAATGAGTTCACAAAAAAGTTCCATGACATGTTAACCAGATTAGCATGCTAGCTATTAATGCTAATTTAGCTTATGACGTGGTACATCCAATCCTGGCAAAATAGATATCATCGGATTCGACATGATGCAAGGAATCGATAGACACCAATTTTATGATTTTGTGACAAACTGTTCACAAGTTACAGCCTCTGAACCAATGTTGGGTCGACCTTGTTAAATTTGCGACATCATAACTTTTTTTTTCCAGTATAGCAAAAAAATCGGGAACAGTACTTCTATGCGGCTCGGTCCGAAGATCATTTGAGCAAATTTTGGACAATTTTGGACAAATTTTGAAGGAGGAGTAGCGAAAAAACTGTTTTACATTCGCTCCAATATGGCGGACAGTCACATTGTTGGAAAATGGCATATGAGATATCGTTGAAATCGGCATAAGCCAAGGAATATATTGACATAAAGAAATCAAATTTCAAGCAATGTTAGCAAAAGTTATAAGCGTTTTTTCAAAAAACAATGATATCTCTGGAACACTAGGTGGCGCTGTGATCAAACTTCTCAGGTACCTCCGGGCCATGCTAATGGTGATCCATACCAAATGTGGTGAAGAAATTTCAAATAGTTTAAAAGATATTGCAAATTATGACAAAATTCAAAATGGCGGACACGGGGTACATCCCATCATGGCAAAATCGATATCCACGGATTCGGCATGATGCAAGGAATCCATAGATACCACAATTATGATTTTCTGACAAAGTGTTCAAAAGTTATTGGCCAAAATAGCAATTTTCCATATCTCATGAACCGTAGGTGGCGCTGTTCCCGACTTTGGCAGGGTCCCTCAGATCATGCTTCCGATTAAGCGTACCAATTTTCGTATCGATTGATCAAACTTTGGCCGAGATACAGCCTCTTAGCCAATTTTGGGTGGACCTCGTTAAGTTTGCGACAGTACAACTTTTTTTTTCGAGTATAACAAAAAAATCGGGAACAGTACTTTTATGCGGCTCAGTCCGAAGATCATTTGAGCACATGGTTGGAGAAAATTGGACAAAATTTGAAGGAGGAGTAGCGAAATAACTGAATACTGTACATTTCAAAATGGCCACTACTGTAATGGGCGGGGTCTTAATGTAAGGTATTGGTTGTGATCAGCATGATGAGTGGAATCAGGTGTACTAAGTTTCATGTCTCTAGATCAAAGGGTTCAAAAGTTATAACCATTTCAATGTTGAATTTTTGAACTGGTGGTGGCGCTATAGAGTTGGTTCTAGAGACTCAATATTTGGCTCAATTACTTTTCATGACCATCACTATAAGTGTGCCAAATTTCATCATTTTCCTATTTACGGTTCATAGGGCTGCCATAGACTTCCATTTGCGGAAGAAGAATAATAATAATAATAATAATAATAATAATAATAATAATAAGAAAACTAACAGATACAATAGGTGCCTTGCCCCTTCGGGGCTTGGCCCCTAAATAATAATAAGAAAACTAACAGATACAATAGGTGCCTTGCCCTTCGGGGCTTGGCCCCTAATAATAAGTTTAAATAGGATTTCAGTAAGTTGGCTCTTACAAGCCAACTTAATAATAATAATAATAAGTTTAAGGCACACTGTGGAATTTTTGGCCACTAGGGTGCGCTCGACCTGTAATTTTCACGTCTAGTGCCCCTAGAGGCCACAAGCGCCGCAGCATTGTCGCAAAAGTCAACAAACAGTCAACCGGTCAACCTCCCGTGTCTTTATGTGTGTGCAGACGGCATTTGATTTGTATGTTGGAGAAAGTTAATCGATTCACTACTGACCAAAATAATAATATAAATATAAGATTGATAATATAAATCCTATAAAGAAAACAAATTGAATAAAAGTAGCATACGCAGAAAACAATGTCTGATCAGGTAAGTCGCATTGACAAGGGTTGCCCAATCCTGCTCCTGCCGATCGTCTGTCCTGCACAGTTCATCTCCAACCCTAATCAAACACACCTGAAGCAAACAATTAACGTCTTCAGGATCTCTTTGCAATGGGTTGGAGATGAAATCGAGTAGTCGGGAAATCGTGTGTAACAAAACTGATATAACTCACTACATATTTCGTTATTTGTAGTCTTCAGTTTGTTTTTCCTTTTACACAAATACAAACATATATGAGCTGAAAGGAAAAAAAAACACATTTACATTTGTATACGGCAGTATGTTGTGACTTATATCAGTTTTGTTACACGAATTCGCAGTAAATATTACATTATATATACACTTTTATGCCGATGTTTATTTTAAAATTTCAGTTTACAATAAGTGTACCTTTTATTCAATATAAAGGCTTGACTTCTTTGCCTGTTAGCTTTGTTAGCTTTGTTACTAACTCTTCTAACGTTTCTAACGTTAATGCTACCAGATGAATTGCATACAAATTAAACAAAAGCCTGTAGCTAGTTGTTAAGTTGCAGCCCTGTTTCGTTTCAAAATCGGAGGATAAAGTGTCTGCTGAATGCAAACCTTTCCCAATATTTATAAAATTTATATTTGTACTAACATTTAGCTACCAGATTGATAATTCGCTAACTTACTCTACTAGCATTCCTTGTTACATTAAGTTAAATGGAGGACAATATAGAATCAGTAACATGGCCAGGCAGAGAACAAATTTGAAAAAATAGAGATATTGTGCAAGCAATATATTTAACTTACTAGTCCAAAAGCATGACGGCCAGGTCAGCATCGGTCGGGAATCCCTCATCCTCCTTTATCGCACGCCAGCGAGGGAACGCTTGACCAATGTTTATCCTCGTCCTTGCTTTTAGTTTATCACTCTCCCTTTTTCTTTTTTTGGTCTCCTCTGACAAAATCTTTGCTTTCTTCGCTTTCTTCCGAGTAGCTGTTGATTCAGCCATGACGACAACATACAGACGCCGGCAATCAAACGCGAGTTGAGCTCTCACGTTAGAATTTGAGGAAGTTGGGGTGGTGGGGGAAGTGACGTATGCCGTAAAGCGGTCGAATTTTGTAGTTCTTTTTGTGCTCGGGTTCCTACCCGAAACCCGAAGTTACATAGTGCTAGTAAAAGCGATACAGACACCTTCAGGCTTCGGCAGACGTGTCATTCAACCTATTGTAAGTCGATGTACCATCTCAATGGGTTTTGGTAATATATTATAAAGGTTGAAAAGTTCCACAGTGTGCCTTTAAATAGGATTTCAGTAAGTTGGCTCTTACAAGCCAACTTAATAATAATAATAATAATAAGTTTAAATAGGATTTCAGTAAGTTGGCTCTTACAAGCCAACTTAATAAGTTTAAATAGGATTTCAGTAAGTTGGCTCTCACAAGCCAACTTAATAAGTTTAAATACAATATCAGTAAGTTGGCTTTTCCAAGCCAACTTAATTAGACTAATTAATTAATAGTAATTAAACACCATTAGACTATTAGACCTCAATAAATCACAGCACTTATATATTAATACATTCATAAATAACATAATAACATTATAGCAATGCAGCAGGTTGCATCTTTATAAATACATTAATGGAACCATAAAACTGACTAATTAATACTTATAAATCAGTGTATAATGGATTATGAGCATGCACATTGAAAGAGCAAATGAGTGACTTATAAGGAATTATAATTTTTTAAATAAATTTAACTATATCTTATAATGTATAGGTCTTAAGTCTTTATAAATATACTTATAGAATAGTAATATTGCTCATAAAAAAGTATAAAGGGAGCTATAATTCATTATAAGCATGATCTGCATAGAAAGTGTTACCATATTTATTAAATAAAATTAACTTATTTGTCACAATAAAACAATGCAAATGGTTGACTGATTTTGTTTTGGTATTCATCAGTGATGTATTTATTATTATAAAATTATATTTTTTATACTAATAAGTGATTCATTGATGAATTATATATATATATATATATATATATATATATATATTTTTTTTTTATATATTTAATATAATATTATATTTCTGAAACTGCAAAGGAAAAAAGAAAAAATATAAGTAATACAGATGGCGTCATCACGTGATTAATTCTAACCAATGAGACTGCTGGATTCTGGATTGACTGGTACAGGTGTTGTGCCTAATTTCGACCCCCGCCAAATTATTACCCCCCTAGTATTGGTAGGTTTAGGATTAGGTGTGGGGGAGGGGTTAGAATTAAGGGTCGGGTTAGGATTAGGCAATCAGGTACTGACTTCAAAGAGGGGGGTAATAATTTGGCAGGGGGTCGAAATTCGGCACAACACCGGCGCCTAGCTTTGCAGCAAACAGGTAAGCTTTTTAAATTTCCATAGTAATTTGAGTTTTCTATTAAAATTAGTGAAACAGGTCAAAATGGTAATGAATGAATTAATTGGTATTAAATTACACTCATTTTATTGTTATCTGATTATAGGCTACAGTATTGTTAACGTTAACGTTACTCTGCTGCTGTTTAAAGGGGACCTATTATGCCCCTTTTCACAAGATGTAAAATAAGTCTCTGATGTCCCCAGAGTGTGTATGTTAAGTTTTAGCTCAAAATACCCAACAGATAATTTTCTACAGCATGTTTAAATTGTCACTTTTTGAGGCTCAGAAAAACGCACCGTTTTAGTGTGTATCCCTTTAAATGCAAATGAGCAGCTGCTGCCGGCCCAGAGGGCGGAGCCTCACGAGCTCGCAGGACGCGTGTCAGGACAATCTCTCATCTCACGGAATGATAATATCAAAACATAAACTCTCAGTAGCCGTGTTCATTTCGATGCCCACAGAGCCAGATAATATATGCTGTATGGAGACTGAACAGGTACAGTCTAGTTTAATTACGGTTATAACTTGTTTTTCCATCTTTCTTTGATCCACTATTATTAGAAGCCTGTTGTAGCGGACTGCGTCCGAATGTTGTAAAAATATCCTGATGAGTTCAATGAAGTTTATTGTACATCACACAAAAGATGAAGCGTCAATTTCACTCTAGAAAATCACTGTAAGAGCTGAATAAACACTGTAACGTTATAAGAAGTCCGCATTGAAGTATTATCCATAAACTCCCTCTCCCTTTCATTATTATCAACATACACAGCGAAGTACAAAAAACACTCGTTACAACTAACAATAAACAAATATTATACACACCTTTTCAGGGGGTGCTTAATAAACTGGTAAACTGTATATCCATAAAACAACTCCTATGAACTGTAATAAAGTGCGCGCTCTCACTTTCATTACTGCCATGATCAATAATGTTAGGCCTATCGCTCCCGTAAATAAACAGAGCTATGTGGATTAATACATCCAGCTACACAACACCGACAACGCTTGGGAGACATTCTCGTCAGTGCAGCAATGGCGGATGTGTACAACTCTCAACTCGCTGTGAACTCGATCAGGGCAGTTCTATGTTAGAATGGCAGTGTCTGTCATCACTCGTGTGCGGGGCCTGTGGCTTTAGTGACGTCACTAAAGCCACATTCTGAAAACAGGTCGTTGGGAGACACTGCTTATGATTTATAGGGATTTAAAAAAAAGGAGTGGGTGGATTTTTATCACTGCTGGGTGGTTGTGTACACACACTGCAATCACACATTTATGTCCAAACACCAATTTTGCATAAGAGGTCCCCTTTAAATGAAACGGTTATAACGGTCGACTAGCTGCTCAGACAGTCCGTTTTTTTTGGTAATCTCCGAGTAATAACGTTATATTTAAAACTGCATTCATTCATTACCTCTAAGTGTTTTACATACCTTTTGGTGTTATTATAATTTGGTTTCTTATTGTTTTACCATTTACGCGATGAACTAGGACCGAGTTTAGACACATTGCCGGGCTAAATCAGTCATGTTGAAGGATTTGAGGGCGAACCAGACACAAATGAATCTTCCAGGTGATTCGTTCAAACATAATTCCACACAAAACTCAACATTCCAGACCCCCAAATCACCAGTCTAATCTAGGGCCATAAATGGAGTGGGCTCCAGCCAGTTCTAAAGCTTCAAAGAGATGTGCCCAACTAAAGGAGAACGTCGTCAACGTTAGATAGTTTGGAAAAGACTGATTGGTTCAGAGATGGCACGGCTCAGAACCCACCAAGATAACGGCAGAGGTTGTTTGAACCCATGACAAATGATTTAAAACAGACCTCCTCCTCTTAAGACCTTGACGACCCCAGGTGGAAATCTCTTAAAACCACGAGACTGAGACTTTACATATAAAATACATAAAATCATCCCAAAACAATTATTGACGGACTTCTAATCAAACATTGTTCAACTACATAATCCTATATTGTATCTACACCTCTGTATGCGTCTATTATGCTTAGATCACATACAAGTCATGTAATTGTTATAACTATTAGATGTTGAATGAAAGTGTCTTGTTTCCTATCATACGATCATATGTTCTTAATTCAGAAGATGGCTTGATTGAAATCTGTGTAAAATGTTTCGTGTTCTTATAATAGGAATCATGTCTAAACTGTATACTTTTGTACTCTGCTAAAGCCGGAGAGTAAAGAGATCACAGATAACGCATGATTTACGATGAGAGGTGAAGAGAATGCCACCTCTAAAATAAAGACAGTGCCTAATTGGTCAGAACTCATCTAAGAGGCGGGACAAACAGCTGAGTTTAAATCTTAGGACCCGAAAAAGCCAGTAGAGTTTTTGTGGAATTGAATGGAGGTTTGGTTGAGTTGAATTTGTTCGCTAGAGCAGATTTACAGAAGTCATGGAGAAGCCATGACGGTAACCGGACAGACGAGTAACCATGTAGACGAGCAGACAAAAGAACCCAAATCAAGATCAGAAGAACATGGGTTAAACAGCTTCATTCAAGCCATCTAACTACTCTCGTCTCACTTTTCTTTCTGTTTCTTAGCTTTTTTTATTTTCCGTTGAGAGTCTCGATTCTAAGTTAAGTTTTGCTGCAAAGTTTCGTTTAAACGATTCGACTGCAAAGCCCGCTTTCCAACTTCAAAGACTTTCCATCCATCGCCGACACACCACGTGATTGGCGCCCAAGACATCTATCCAGGCACGAGGAGACCGCCAGCCAATCAACGAACCCGGGAAACCCCCTTTTACGCCGACAAAAGGAATCCCCAAAGGAACGCAAAGACAAGCAAGTAGCCTCCAGACTCTTAACTGAACTGGTGCTTTGATATAACATGTAATAACCCAGCCTAAGAAACGATAGAAGGGTTAAATTAATGATTGATGGTTCGTTCAGGTCATGTCTTATAAGTGCATATAGAAACTTGGGATTTCATCATCTCACTCTTAAAACTCATTCTTTCCTCACTCTCTTTCTTTCTGCAACTCGTATGAATGTGTGTGTGCGTCTGATTGTGTTAGATATTAGTTTTATGTGTTAGAATACAATAAAGTCTTCTTTGTATTTTAAAGATAATTGTTCTTGTGTTATGTGCTTACAATTTAATGTCTTAAACTGCTGATCTAAGTTACCTTGCTTATATATAGTGTTTCACTATAGTTTGGATATTTATATCCGTTTTAGAGCTGATAGTTACGGCCCGTTCAAATGAACGCTGGACGAGTCATTTGCTTCGGCCGTTTAAGTGATTCATTTAAGATTCCCTATAAATGAATTAATAATTCCTTTTGAGCTAAATTGACTTGTCTGACCCCCAGACACAGTTACTACAATGTCTTTGTTTTAAATATTTAAATAGCGATGTAAACGAGGATTTATGTAGCGTAAATACAATATATAAGCTACACACTCTTATTACATCTCGCTAAATATGATTTTGACCATTCATAATTGATAGACACAGATAAAAACTGCCCAGCAAACATGCTCCTTTGGGGCCCGAATGGGGCCCTTGCGGGCAGACAACCCAAAGTGTGGGCTGGCCCGCAGCAAACCCCTTAGGGGCCCGTGTGGGACCATTGTGAGTAGCCCACTGTGGGCCCAGATACTGGCGTGGAATGCAGGGCACATACTGTATGGGCCCCACACTATGGGACCGAGTGGGCCCACAGCAAGCCCACGCTGTGGGCAAAGGGGTACATTGGGTTAAGTGTGGGCATACTGTGGGTACACTGAAAAGTGTGGGCATACAGTGGGTGCACTGGGAAAAGTGTGGGCATACAGTGGGTGCACTGGGAAAAGTGTGGGCATACTGCAGACAATGCAAATATGTGTTTATTCTGTCCTGGCAGATACGTCACTGTATTGTTAGACAGATAGCGAACATCAACAATAAGACTCAGTAGGCTTGACTCCAGGTTGAGTGTTTTCTTTACTGAAATCTTGATTGTTTTCTTTTTTGTAAAACTGCAATATAGTATAAAATAAACACTATGTTACCGTCAAATATGTGCAACATCAACATAAATATAATAACCACAGTAAATATTACAATATGATTCACTCAAAGAACATAAGTAAATGGGCTAAATAAAACACAGGCAAGTAAACAATCCTAAATGAGTCTTAACAGACTGAGTTAACTCTGTATGTATAACACAGCTAAATCCATGCTAGCGGTTAGCAACACGATTAGCATCAACCCGATTTTCACTGAAAATAAATGCTTTTAAATAACAGTAGTAGAACGTCTACACATGTTTTAACTACTTAAATGACTGTGAGCGACCATACTCACTGATGGATCTATTCCAAGGATAGACAAATAACGCTGGTGGTGGAGCATTCAGTTTGCATGTACACCTGTTGACGATCTCCTTACAAGCGCAATGACTCCAAATTCCACCAGATGTCGCTACATATCATTTCTAACAAAGAACTGACACTGATAGGAGTCAGAACAGTGTTGTAATATACCTGTGGCCTTAACAAACAACAAGATTAGTTTGGTTCTACTTTGCATTTGGCACAATACATGCTAAATAATTGCACTTGTTGAAAGTCGAAGTAGTACATTAGAAGTCATGTTTCAAATAATTTCATTTATTCAGTCATGTAAAAAAAATCTACAATACAATACAATACATTACCGTTCAAAACTTTGGGGTCAGTAAGATTTTTTTTAAATACTTTTGAAAGAAATCCCTTCAGCTCATCAAAGCTGCATTTATTTAATAAATACATTAAATATATATATATATATATTATATATATATATATATATTATATATATATATATATATATATATTCTGAAATATTGTTGCAACTTAAAATAACTGTTTTCTGTTTTAATCTATTTTACAAAGTAATTATTCCTGGGATGTTAAAACTGAATTTTCAGTAGCCAGCATCCAGTCGTCAGCATGTAAATCGTGAAAAAAAAATTCAGGAATGTTTGAACAGAACTGTCAAAAGAGCAGCATTTATTTGAAATAGATTTTGAGTATAAAAAAAAAAGCCAAAACAAAAAAATCATATAAATACACATCACAACAATTAAGGTGGATTCTGAATCCTCTAATAAAATAAATCAATCCCCTCGGATACCAGTAGATCTTTGCCAGATCTCCAGTCTTCTGGTTCTTCTGCTCCTTCCAACATCCCAGTCTCTTGCATTATGATTTAACAGAATCAGGATTTAACAGAATCAGGATCAGGATCAGGATCAACCCCTTCGGATGCTGCGTCAGCTGTGTCAGCATTTAAAATGAGAAAAAAAACAACAACAATTGAAATGTTAACATAAAAAAAATGTAATTTACACACTTGTGTTTTCCCAAGGGTTAGGACATTTCCACCTCAGGGAACAAAGAATCTTCTGAGAACCTCTAAATGCACTTTGACTGGAGAAACCTGAGGATAATTTGAGTTCCGGAAAAATAGTTACAGGTATTGTTTATTAATATTAAAAACAAATTTAGGCGGTGTTGTTGAGAGAGAAACATACCGAGAGTGAACCAATTGAGGGCATGATGAAATGAGATCATGAGAACAATTTACAAAAATTATCAACACAATGTAAAGAATAATTTTGTCAACTTGTACTCACACTCATGTCATTCCAATCCAAACCTGCATTATTACTTCTGTGGAAGATGATATTTTGAAAAATGATTCAATACCCAAAATATTAACAGAAAACATAAGCAAAATGTTTATGAAAATACAGTTATCCCTGTATACTAATGACTGCACTTCTAAAGACCCCTCTGTCAAGCTCCTGAAATTTGCCGACGACACCACTGTCATCGGTCTCATCCGGAATGGTGACGAGTCTGCTTACAGACTGGAGGTTGAACAGCTGGCTGTCTGGTGCAGTTATAACAACCTTGAGCTGAACACGCTCAAAACAGTGGAGATGATCGTGGACTTCAGGAGGAACAGCCCAGCACTCCCCCCACTCACCATCATGAACAGCACTGTGGAAGCAGTGGAGTCATTCAGGTTCCTGGGCACTTCCATCTCTCAGGACCTGAAGTGGGACAATCACATTGACTCCACTGTGAAAAAGGCCCAGCAGAGACTGTACTTCCTTCGCCAGCTGAGGAAGTTCAACTTGCCACAGGAGCTGCTGATTCAGTTCTACTCAGCCGTCATTGAGTCTGTCTTATGCACATCCATCACTGTCTGGTTTGGTTCAGCTACCAAATCAGACATCAGGAGACTACAACGGACAGTCCGGACTGCGGAGAGGATCATTGGTGCCCCCCTGCCAACCCTCCAGGACCTGTACTCTTCCAGAGTGAGGAAGAGAGCAGGTAAAATCATCACAGACTCCACTCACCCTGGACACCTCCTGTTTGAACTGTTACCGTCAAGACGGCGACTCAGATCACTGGCCACTAGAACATCTCGGCACAGGAACCGTTTCTTCCCACAGGCCATTTCCCACCTGAACAGTTAACACACCTCCCAAGGCATACACCTTTAAGTCCAATACTCCCACTGTTTAGTGCAATATCCTACAACTCAGGTGATACTTATATGTAGATTTATTTATTTATAATATTCAAAACACTGTAAATATGTTCATAATCTGTAAATCTGGAAATGTCTATTCTGACTAAACCCAACTGTGATACTTTTATTCTCATATATTTATATTTTTATTCTTTATTCTTATAATTTGTAGTATTATGTTTCTTGTTGTATTTGTATTTGTATATGTCCACTGGAAGCCTCAGCACCAAAACAAATTCCTTGTGTGTGCAAGCACACTTGGCAATAAAGCTCTTTCTGATTCTGATTCTGATTATATATGTAAATGTCTGAGAATGTGTAAGACAGTGATTCCAACAGAATACTTACACAGAGCAGTACCAATTATCTGATTACACACAAGGAAAAGGGAGAAAAAGAAACAAAAATTTATATTTACAGAATCTGTATGGATAAACGCTCTGATGAAATTTATACATTCAAAAGAAATTATTACATTCATATTTAATGTTATTAAATTAATGAATATTATTTCATGGCCTAAATGTTTTACTTCCATATATTTTCATAATTAAGTTAATTAAATATTACAGATGGTTGATTTCATTTCAGTTATCAATTAAAGTTAGAATTGTAAAGTCTGTTATTTTTAGGTCACGTTAAAATGATAGTTATGACGTTATATGTAAATAGCCTGCCTAACGTTAACTTAAATGATTAGCTGTCTGTCAGCGCGCATAATGTCCAATAAAGGTTGGATTAAAGCACTTAATTACATTTTATGATTTTCTGTGACCTAATCTAAAGTGAGAAATGTTTTCAGTTAATAAGTTGTTAACAAATCATTATCTAACTCTTAAAAGCTAATAATGTGTTAATTACAATGTCAATAGCTACATTTACATGGACGTTTTGGTTTAAACCAGGGGTAGGCAAGTTCGGTCCTAGTGAGCCACTGTCCTGCAGAATTTAGTTCCAACCCTAATCAAACACACCTGAACAAGCTAATCAATGTCTTCAGGATTACTAAGGCTATAGGTGAGGTTTTTCTCAGTGTTGGAGCCAAACTCTGCAGGACAGCGGCTCTCTAGGACCGAACTTGCCTACCCCTGGTTTAAACGGAAGGAATCTGAACACGGTGTTTACATGAACGATAAATAAAGTAATCGGGTTGATGTGCGCGTTTATATGTCACAAGCTTCAAATCGGTATTGATTTTTTTACATGCGCACACTGCACGAATAGTACTGCCGCTGTTTGCGCATAACTATTCTCCTCTATTGGTTCTTTATTTGTTTTAAACAGCAGACTTAATATTTATCCGTCTCTGGTCATGATTTGGAGACAATGAGTATATGAACCGTTTTGCCGTGCTGCTTATATTTATCACGCAGTAAAACCCCGCGCCCAAAACCAGTCGTCTGTGGATGACAGTCTGAAACAAGGACTGGTGGGACATTGTCCTGCTCCACTTCACAGACACTGAGTGAACGGAGACTGTTAGAATAACGGGACACTCATTTAGATGACACTTTATTCAACAGGAAGAACAGCTCGTTCCGTGCGTCATACGTCATTGCGCTATTTCAACGTCATTACACATGCGCAATCCTTTCAATTTCGGTTTTCAATCCGATCAAGTGTTTACATGTTTTCTCGATCAGATTATAAAAGGGATAAACCACCCATTTCAATCCGATTTAAATTCCAATCAGATCGAGCTCAGTCAGATCAATTAAGGTGTTTACATGAAGGTTTTTTAGTCCGATTGAGCCGTCAATCCGATTATAAGGGTCCATCCCAGACAGCAGGCGACTCCAAGCCGGATCCGTCTCTAAACCGGCAAATCCGCGTTACAGTCACGTCCGTTTCACTGCTCTAATACGGATCCAGCCCGGGCCCGGGTTTTAGTGCGCGGGAACAACAGTCGGAAAGCAGATTCGGGCCGTATCCGTGATACGAGTGCGCAATTTTTCTTTCTGCAGAACGAAAGAGGAGGCAGCCACAGTCGGTACTCGGGTATCAGGCCCGGGGTGGGTAATTGGGAGAATCGGGAGAACTCCCGGTGGGCCGCTTCACTTTTGGGCCGGTCGAGGATTTTAAAAATTGTTTTTAATTTTTTTTACATTTGTCACGTTAGTCTCTCTTCTCTTAAATTAGTCTACACACATTCCGCATTCTGACACCGCAGCGCGCAGCCTATGCAAGGGTTGTGCCATGTGACGGAGTTCTCCCCTCCCCTACCAAATAGAGTTGGTTGGGTCCATAGCCCATATTTTTTAAAATGTTTTCTCAGGTAGGCAACTGATGCAGGCCCTACCATAACGGTACGCGTCAGGGAGGATGGATGGGAGGAAGAGGCCAAGAGGGGCTGAAAAAGCCAGGGTGAAAAAAAGAAAGCCTCCTATCTATCTAGGAGGATGCGGCCAAATGTGCCAAGCTTACAGATTTATTTTCAAGAGGACAAACACAAGTGGCAACAGGTAAATAGAGATAGGCCTAGTAATGATTAGCATTAGCAACGCTGCAACGTAATTATTCGGCTAATAACTGTTACGTTGTCAACCTATTCACAAGCAAAATATAAAATTTAATTAAAATATTAGCCTTTTTGTATCACCCAATATATGGCGATTCATATACAGGGTAGAGAGGATTCCAGAGTCTGACACCCCTGGTATATGCCCTTCTGGGGCCGGTTTCACAACTGTGGCTTAGATATAGTAGATAGTCAGACTTCAGATATACACAGGGCTCTCAAGTTTTATCAAAAGTTTAGAGTGAGATTTAGGGGAGGAGCCACCCAAATATTTGCAGCAGCGGTCCCTCGACCCAACCAAATTCGCTTCAATTTTTGCTAGCAGTTCAATTTTGCCTATTGTTCATAATTGACCAGCACAAATGGAAATTATAACAATTGTTAAATCTGATAAAAAGACAAATTCATCCAAATAAAATAAATAGTTATATTTAAAAAATACAAATTTATTGAAAAATAAAAATAAATTTGACC
This sequence comes from Gila robusta, assembly GCA_030770095.1. Taxonomy (NCBI): domain Eukaryota; kingdom Metazoa; phylum Chordata; class Actinopteri; order Cypriniformes; family Leuciscidae; genus Gila; species Gila robusta. The sequence continues at coordinate 50,575 of JAVALU010001578.1, forward strand.
CCAAACAAGCCAACTGAACATCAGTGCTCAATGTACATAACATTGTGTCATAACAACTTGCCCTGAGCATGAATGTCAAGACCCAAACCGGTCACCTTTACAGGGGTCATCGGATGCCCATTTTCCACAAGTTCGTATGATCCTTTGGGGTCTTCATGTAAAGTTTGTAACATACTTTGGTTAAAATTTCTCAATGGTTGTGTAAAACAACACCCTTTTTACATCTTCAAAAACAGCTCTGTTCACAGTGACCCGTTTCGGTGCATGTCTCTTTAAATGATAATGAGCAACAACTTTTTGAGGATTAAAAAAAAGTGAATGGATTTTTTTCATTGCATGGTGATGCACATTTATTTGCAAACTCCATATAAAAGTGTATTTTGCATTCGATGACCCCTTTAAAAGCAGTTGGAGAGTTTTTGAATGCATCAAAAATAATTTAGCACGAATTTGGCTATACTCCTCAACATCAGCTCTACATCAGCTCTCACTGTCTTTGATCACAGGCAAGAGATATCGTCCAGGAATCGTAAAATCAAAATGCTAAAAAAAAATAAAAAATAAATGAAGATGTCCGCAAACCGCATTCATCAGATCGTGCTCTTTCAACTTCCACTCCGTGTGTGCGCGTGTTGTCTAGTAACGAACGTGCTTGCAGCGGGAACACATAATTTACCCGGAAACAACTCATTCTAATTTCTGATTGGCTGGTAGCTGGCATTTAACTCTGTATAACTCGAGACAGATGCTATGAACTCGGCAGAGAACTTCCCTCCATTTGCCTGCGCCTCGTCCATTAATTGTATAGCGGGACAAGTTCCCTTACTCCTCAGCGTGAGAAATACAAGGTGTGGCGTGTGAGTGTGTGAACGGGTTGAAATGCGTGTGTCTCACGCCCAATGCGTGAGACTTGAGAGCCCTGTATACATCTAAATCAGACCGTTGCACAAAGTACTTAAGACTCTGACTATCTAAAGTAGGACTACACTGCAATGCATTCTGGGTAAAATAAGACACTTTTCAAAACAAAAAACATGGCGGATCAAGTAAGCGCATTCAACCGCTCAGTGCAGTTTACCCCAGTGGAAAATATGTCTTTACACAATAGTAAGAGCTGAACTGTTGCTTTTATTTATACAATTTCCACCACGATGGAAAAAGTGGGCCGGTCTTAGGCCTGAAACTCCCGGGCTGAAAAGTGGCCCCACTCCGGCATTGTCGGGTATCCTACCGCAAAAACTTCACCAAGGTAAGCCACATAGTGTGCTCAAACTGCTATTAATGAATGAATTTCTTGATTATGTTGTGTAATCACTAACTTAAAAGGTTTTTTTGCTCCTTTGATCGGTTTTGAATAGTATTCGCTGACTCTAATGTTATCAGAGGAGAGCATGCTAAAATGAAGATGGCCCAGAAGACTGTAATTATATGTAATTGATGAATTTAACAGCTTCTATTTATTATTATGAACTATTATACATTTTTATTTTTTTAAATGTGCTGCGTTGTAACGTTAATGTCAGTGATAGGCTTGCGTTACATTATGTCAACCTAGCTAAGGTCTCCCGCAAGACCCTCATTTTAAAAGAGATTTTATAAGTAACGTTACCTGCCAAAAGTTTGGAAACGTTTACATTTTTACATCAGTAAGTATGATATAATACCAAGAAGTTGAGTGTTAGAATATTTCGTAAACCATCTTCACAATCTAAATAATATTCATGGCTAAGATATTACTATTTCATAAAATTAATTTCTTACTTTAGTAATTCAGTCCCATCAAACATAAAACTACTTTTGTGATATCTGATTCTGATCAATTTAAAGGGATCGTTCACCCAAATTTTTTTATTTGCTGTTAATTTACTCACTCTCAGGCCATTCAAGATGTAGGTGTCATTTTTTCTTCTTCAGTTGAACAGTAAAGATGTTTAGCTGAAACCGTAGTCCTCTGTGATTGGAAGTCAATGCTACTGTCACTTTGAGAGTCATAAAAACATACTCGGTTACATACGTAACCTCGGTTCTCTCTAGAAGAGGGAACGAGTATTGCGTAAGTTGCTTACGCTACGGGTAAAGTCATCTTTTCTCGAGATATTGAAGCCAAAAATTATCCTTAATTTTCCATTTATTGTCAACGCAGTGCAGCAGCCAGCAGACCTAGAGCAGGCTATCTTGCGTGCTCATTGGCTGCCCTGCGGCAACTGCTGCAGCCTACCACTGAGCCTCGCACGTGACGTCGCGCCCTCTACGCGTCACAGCCCGCCAAAATGGGGGTGGCTTAGCATATAAAAGTCAGGCTCGGAGGCTGTGTCGCTGGTTTCATCAGCTGAAGCGAAAATCGCTCGTGGCGCCTGCACGGTCGGGTTACGCAATACTCGTTCCTTCTTCTAGAGAGAACCGAGGTTACGTATGTAACCGAGTACGTTCTCTTACGAGAGGTTCTCTCGTATTGCGTAAGTTGCTTACGCTACGGGAACCCATTGTCAACGCCGTGCACGCCCAGCATCCACTTCATGAGTCCCAGGGATTCCCAGGGAACATAGATAAGTGGGAAACAGGTGGCCAGCAATGCGGGCCAGCACATGTTATAAGCACATATAGGGTATACAGAGCGGCGTTGCCGGTCCATATAAATATTCACCATACAGTGCAGCTCAACCAGGAGAGCTAAGGTCGCATGAGAGTAGTCTGCGCATGATAAATCTGGGCAGGACATACACACCGCTCATACTGACAGAAGTCTAGCCTGCAGGGCGGGAACTTCCAGGTTATAAAACCTAACAAATGTGGATGGGAGGCCCAGCCTGCCGCCTCACAAATGTCCTGAATGGAAATCCCGCTGGACCAAGCCCACGACGAGGCCACGCCTCTGGTGGAATGAGCCCTAATGCCCAAGGGGCATTGCAGACCTTTAGATACATAAGCAGATGCGATAGCTTCCACTATCCATCTGGACAGGCTCTGTTTCGAGGCGGCGAGACCCTTGGTGCGCCCACCAAACGAGACAAAGAGCTGTTCAGAGCGCCTGAAAGGGGCGGAGCGCGTAATGTAAGCCCTCAGCGCCCTGACGGGGCAGAGGAGATTAACATCGCTCTCACTATCGGATGCTGGCAGAGCCGATAGAGAAATGACCTGCGCTCTGAAGGGAGTGCCCAACACTTTAGGGACATAGCCATGCCTTGGTTTGAGGATGACTTTAGAGTCATTTGGCCCGAACTCAAGACACGCAGCGCTAACAGATAGCGCGTGTAAATCCCCCACACGTTTGACTGATGACAGAGCTGTCAGAAAAACGGTTTTGAGCGAGAGGTACTTTAGGTCCACGGAGTCTATCGGTTCAAAGGGGAAAGCTTTCAGGGCCTCTAGGACCAAGGAAAGATCCCACATGGGAACCGACGGGGGTCGCGGGGGATTCATCCTTCTGGCTCCTCTAAGGAAGCGGATGACAAGCTCGTTTCTTCCTATTGACTGACCGCGCGTCGACTCAGTGAACGCTGCAACGGCCGCCACATATACTTTAAGCGTGGATGGGGACCTGCCCTTATCCAACAGCTCTTGAAGGAAGCCAAGCAACCACGGGACCCCACACGTTCGTGGGTCTAGATCTCTATCAGCACACCATTTGGAGAACACCGACCATTTAGACGCGTAGAGCCGCCTCGTAGAGGGAGCTCTAGATTGCGTAATCGTGTTCATCACTCCTTCTGGCAGGACAACGGGTATCCGTTGATTAACCATGCGTGCAGAGACCAGCGCTCTGGATGGGGATGCCAGATTGAGCCGCGGGCTTGAGAGAGGAGATCTCTCCTCACCGGAATCGGCCAAGGGGCTGTGTGTGACAGCCGCATCAGCTCCGGGAACCAGATTTGATTCTCCCATCGCGGGGCTATAAGGAGCACCGAGTGGCGCGTTTCCCTGATCCTCTTGATTACCTGTGGTAACAGAGAGACCGGAGGGAAAGCATAAAGTGGGAGGCTGGGCCAGATTTGGGCCAGCGCATCCTCGTTCTTTGAAAAGAACATCGGGCAATGAGCGTTGTCTTTTGACGCAAACAGGTCGACTTCCGCTTTGCCGAAAAGGCGCCACAGTAACTGGACTGTTTGGGGGTGCAGGGACCACTCCCCTGGGGAACGTAGTTCCTGGACAGTTTGTCTGGGCCGTCGTTCAGGTGGCCTGGCACATGCGCAGCTCTCAGCGAGCGCAGGAGGTGCTGAGACCATACGAGAAGGCGTTCTGTCAGATAGCAGAGACTCCTGGATCTGACACCGCCCTGACGGTTTATGTAGGACACCACAGACATGTTGTCCGAGCGGACTAGCACGTGGTGGTCCCGTACGAACGGGAGGAAGCGCTTGAGCGCGTTCTCGACCGCTATCATCTCCAGACAGTTTATGTGGAAGTGTCTCTCTTGGTCTGACCACAGGCCAAAGGCCGGTCTGCCCTCGAAGAGGGCGCCCCAACCTAGTTGGAGGCGTCCGTCGAGATGACCTTTCGGTGTGAGACAGCTCCCATTGTCACCCCCCGCTGGTACCAGTCGGCCGCTAACCAGGGCTGCAGAGCTGAAACGCAGCTCTGATCACTCTGATCCGTCTGCGGCCTGAAGCCCAATCCTGGTGAGGCACTCGGGCGTTCAACCAGCGTTGCAGCGGGCGCATGCGCAGCAGGCTGAGCTGAAGCACAGCCGCAGCCGATGCCATACAGCCCAGCATCCTCTGGAATGTTTTCAGAGAAGCGATGCTGCCCTCCTGGAAAGATGCGGCCAGGTGTCGGACACGGCACGCGCGCTGTGTCGATAAACGGGCTGTCATAGCCACAGAGTCCAGTTCTATTCCTAGAAAGGAAATTGACTGACTGGGCAGTAATGAGCTCTTGGTCCAGTTGACCGTGAGACCCAGGCTTTCCAGATGACTGAGGTGCACTGTTCTGTGAGATAACAGTTCTATATTTGACTGTGCTAAAATTAGCCAATCGTCCAAATAGTTCAGAATTCGCAAGCCTTGTTTTCTCAAGGGGGCGAGAGCCGCGTCCATGCACTTCGTAAATGTACGGGGTGCCAAAGACAGGCCGAACGGGAGGACGGTGTATTGATATACCCGACCGTCGAAGGCGAATCTCAAGAATGGCCTGTGACGGGGTACTATCGGAATCTGAAAGTATGCATCTTTCAGACGAGAGAGTTAAACCAGTCCCTCGGGCGAACTTGCGCGAGTATTTGTCTGGTCGTGAGCATTTTGAACGGTCTTCTCATGAGAGCTTTGTTCAAATATCTCAGATCTAAGATAGGTCTTAGAGCTCCGTCCATCTTGGGTACTAGAAAATAGCGGCTGTAAAAGCCTGACTCGTTCAGAGAAGGAGGTACTGGTTCTATGGCCCCTTTGCACAGCAGTTTGGCTATTTCTGTGCGGAGTAGATGCGCTACATCCGCTTTCACTTTCGTCTCGGTCCGCGCTCGAAAGCGAGGGGGACGGCGAGCGAACTGAAGCGAATAGCCCTGTCTTATTGTGCTCAGCACCCATTCTGATACCCCTGGAATAGCCTCCCATGCTTTTTCATGTATAGCTAGGGGCAGAATGGACTCCGGGTTCCGATCGCCGCACTTCGTGGGCTCGGGAAACTGAACCGGAGGTGTGTGCGGGGTGCGCGCGTCCTCGGATCTCGGACACGGCGGCTCGCTGACAGCAGCGGCTAACTGTATCACTTGTGGCGTCCCGAATGCTGCTCGGGAGCAGGCACGTGACTTACATTCATAACTTGGCCGAGAGGCTGTTGTGGCCGTGTAACAGAGCGGGTAGCGAGTAGGTGTGAGCACAGATTTGTGGGCACATTCTCTACATCTAGCACTCGAGCGGCATTTGCCAGCTTTATGAGATTGGGCTCTGTGAGTGTGTGAGACACGGGGGGCATCGTGTTTATGTGTAGGTGTGAGCACTGATTTGTGGGCACTTTTTCTACACTTAAAACACCAACGGCGTGAGCCAGATGACCAGGAATTATACTCTTTTTGAGATTTCTCTGGGTCGCCATGACAACGGCGGTTGTGTGCAGGCGAGCGGGCTGTGTTGCCGACTCGTTGGCTGCTAAAAGTACTGCAGTAGCCTTCTCTGAGGGGACTGACAGGACGAGATATTTTGAGATACTTTTCCTCTCTGCTGTTGCTAGGAGAGCTTCGCGTGCTCGGGCTTCAGCGCAATCTTGGGCTGGGGTCCCCGGGGGAGGCGGCCTGTGGCGGCTGGACGAGCGCGATCTAGGGCGGCTGCCCTGTCGACGCTGCGAAGGCTGGGGCTAAGCTGGGCGCTGGCTAGCGTTTCTTGCAGGCGGCTCACGTGGGCGACTTGCAGCGAAGCTAGAGCGTCGAGGCAGGAAGAGGTTCATGGCTTGCAGGCCATGCATCTCCCAATCGCCTGAGCCGTGGATTTCGTAGCACGAAGGGAAAGATCCGTCGCGCTCCTCAAATCCGTGATGGCGGCTGGGTCCTTGCTTTTCTCGTCCCATTCACGGAGGAGATCGACTTGAAGGATCTGCAGCACAGCCATCGAGTGCAAACGCGGGGCCGACAAGTGCTGATGTGGTCCTGCAGGCTTTAGATGGGAGGGCAGACTTTGAGCGCCATCTCGCAGAGGGCGGGCAAAGGTGCGCTGCGACCACCTCCTCCACTGGGGGGATTGCTTTGTACCCCTTCTCGGCGGCGCCGTCCATCCAGGGCGAGGGCTGCGTGGTCTGGGCCCAGGCAGAGAGCGCAAATCACATGGCGGTCTCCGGCGCTGGGCGGGGCTCTGCACGAGCCGCAGGAAAGGCGAGGCATTTTGAAAAGAAAAACGCTTGCGCTCTTTCAGAGAGAGAGTGAGTGTCGTGGCGGCGAACACTCACAGGAGGCTAATAGCACTAAAAAGGATACTCGACGCTGGATGGCGTAGCAGGCATGGAAGGCTGAAGGTGGCGAAGACGACCAGCTTCTTCAGGCGCTTTCCTCTGCGTGCTGGTCACTAGTTTCAACGGCGGACGGCTTCTCTCAGAGTCCAGCGATACGGAGAGCTTCGCTGAAGATGATGAAATCAGTGACGCAGCCTCCGAGCCTGACTTTTATACTCTAAGCCACCCCCATTTTGGCGGGCTGTGACGCGTAGAGGGCTCGATGTCACGCGCGAGGCTCAGTGGTAGGCTGCAGCAGTTGCCGCAGGGCAGCCAATGAGCACGCAAGATAGCCTGCTCTAGGTCTTCTGGCTGCTGCACTGCGTTGACAATAAATGGAAAATTAAGGATAATTTTTGGCTTCAATATCTCGAGAATAGATGACTTTACCCGTAGCGTAAGCAACTTACACAATACGAGAGAACCTCTCGTAAGAGAACATACTGTATACCGTCAAAACAATAAAACTTCAATGTATCGTCAGGTGCCACAGGTATTGATTTTGTTTTGCCGGTGTATGTTTCCCTTTAAATTAATATTTAAATCGTTGAAATACCTGTTTATCCCTTAATTGATCTACATTACTGAAGAACTTTCAATTAGGAGCTTGTTAGTCTGGGGAAGTTGGAGATGTTTATGGCACTTTTTTGTTGTTTTTTTCTAACAGGAGCTGTAAGGAGTAACCAGTCCTCTACCGGTGCAGCAGATACTGACAGATTCTTACGCCATCCGTTGGTTTAATCTTGCCTCTGACCGTGGCGGCGGCCGGAAAGAACGTGCAAGAGCCAAAGAGGCATTAACTGAGGTAAATTTCAGATAGAAGCAGCATAAAAGGGGGCTTTCACATTTTACAAGCCATCAGGGTGGTTGAACTAGAAAGTTGAACTTTCCAAGAACTAATGGAAAGATTTCTCAAAGTCTAATTCAGTGTGTTCATTAGTTTACGATCTGTCTAACTATGAAAAGGTTCCTCCGGTGTGAAAGCCTCCTTAGTGACAGTTTGCGTTTTTAGCTATTACTGTTTTTCATCAGTATAACATTACAATAGTGGCAAACCCCACTGCATTTATTCTTGTAAAATTACCAAATTAAAAACAAAATCTGGTCATTTTAATTTGCAGCATAATGTGTAATTATTATGGTAATGGTTAGCATAAGTAGCCTTTAGCATCCAATATAAATATATTTCTGCCTCATATGGTGAACAGAATCCCCGTTGGATCGCAATCTGATTTTTAACAAAAAAAAATTTCAAGTGTGACAATATCAGCATTTCCCTCTAGCATTTTTTGCGCTGTTGAACAAATTCTTAAACGCCTCTGATTTGCCATTGTGTTCTCACGCTCAACATATAAGTCTGTGATTGGCCATTGTGTTCTCACGCTCAACATTTAAGTTGACTGGCCCAGAACTTACGAAGTGTCTGGGCCAGATCTGGGCCAAATGATTTTTGCTATCTGGGATGTAAACGCAGCTAATGATTTAAGACCTTACTATTTGTATATAGCCTATTAATATATTAACAACGTAGACTACAATATAAACAATTAATTACTTATAAACTAATAGTTTGCAAATGGTGTGTAAGCACTTTATCACTGTATATTATGAAATTTTGCCAACATTTTGTATCTGTCCAAATGCAACAAAATAAAATCTTATCAAGGACATGTTTTATTCTTCTTGCTTTTAATAAAGCTTGAAAAGAAGGACTGAATAAAGGCATATATCTTGCATGTTAGCAGAAGACACATACTGATCACATACAGCACCTTGACATTAAGAGAATTATCTGAAAAGACCTCATAAACCCCCAAACCACACACCTACTGCAAACATGGTACGTCACCAGAAGAATGAAACAATTATTATTGAGAGAGAGAGAGCGAGAGAGAGAGAGAGAGAGATAGAGAGAGAGAGAGAGATAGAGAGAGAGAGAGAGAGAGAGAGAGAGAGAGAGAGAGAGAGAGAGAGAGAGAGAGAGAGAGAGAGAGAGAGAGAAAGAAAATTCTGAGAAGATGTCCTCCCCTCAAAGCTTCATTATGAGCATTTGGAAATATCTCATCCTCAGGTTATACAAATACAAGTCAAAGCATTGCTGTGTGGGTGATTGGTTATTGATTATATGTCAGTGCATTATATAGGCCCACAACAAAATAGGAAAAAAGAAAGGAGATTTGTTCCTCGTGTGATTTTCTCTGAAAGCATTAAAAAGCCAAAAGCTTATTCCAAAGAGCTCTTGTTAAAGTTGCGCAGCGCCACCTTGTGTATTTCTGTTTTTCAATAAGCGGCATCTACTGTCACGGAGGGAATTTGCACGTTCACTCTGCGAATCACCAGTGAAAATCGCTTGGGTATGAACACAAAGACGCGTCGAAAAATGTCTCGAAAAAACGCTGGTGATAAGTGCGCGCAGTAATCGTCCCCGTGTGTACGAGGCTTAAAGGACAAGTTCGGTATTTTACACTTAAAACCCTGTTTTAAGATGGGTTCTGATGAAATAGAACGTCTTGAGCCAAGGATCACAGTGGAGTAAAAAGCTTGAGGCTAGGACCAACGGTCTAGGAGTTATGAGCAATTTAGTACTTTTGGTTGCTGTAGCGCCACCTATGGGCCAATCGGGGTCATACTCTGATAGGTTGTCCCCAAATTGAGGCCTACCATCTGGCCGAGTTTTAAGTCTCTGGGCCTTACGGTTTGGGCTGCACGATGCGTTTTAGAGGATTTTTTTTTTTCAAATAGCAATTACAATAGGTTTTCAGCACTAAAGTGCTTGAACACCTAATAAGAATGAGACCTTTTTGACAGTTTTAGCGCCACCTATGGTCCGATCTCCATGAAACTTTGCACGCTTCTTCACCATGTTATGACACATATGCTCATCAATTTTTGTGAAGTTTTGACTTTTCCTTTAGGATTTATAGGCTTTTGACTGTATTTTGCCCTGCCCCTTTTCTAAATGACCCTGTTACAGCCACCCAAATGCAAAATTTCAACTTTTTTTGACGACGTGAAGGAGCGCGGAATGATGGGAACTGTTGTTTTCAACTCCACAGTGGATAAATCACTCAGACGGGAATCGAAAATTAATTTTCATGGATGAGGTAAAGTTCGATTTCTATAAATGTTGCGTTTAATGACATGCTTGTTTTTCATTAAACTGAAATAACCGCAAGAAAGTAAGGTTTAATAGTAAATTAGTTATCACAGATGTTACTGTATTTGTTGAATTGTGATAACGCTGCGCATTTTAACGTACATTCGAACATACCCACATCATTTGCCAAAGGACTGATTAATCTTTATGTAGAACATCGTATATTTATTTACATAGAAGTATTCGCGGTGAATATGACCTTACGATTTTTCACATCATATGCATAGACAACAAGACATTCTAACAATAATACTAATTGTTTTGAATCCTTTACTGACATGAAAATTGAATACAGAACACGGTGTTACTCACCTGTCAATTAAAACACATGCAAGATCGGCGTCTCTTTCTAGTTCGAGTTTTTCACGAAGTTCTCTCCATTTAGGAAATGCCACACCGATGTTGATCCTGGTTTTATTTCTCTTCTTGTTCCAAATTCTTCTTGGGTCGTTTGGTTGACCCGTTCGTTGACGTTTGCGTTTATGAGACTTGTCTTTGTCGACAGAACCAGCTGCAATCGCTAAAGAATAATTGTGTTCCATTCCATAACAAATGCGCGAAACAAGCTGACGTTTGTTGCTTGATAGACGCTAACGCACAACTACAACTTCCGCATTTGTCCAGGACTCCACGCAGTACGAGCGGAAACCGAGGGTAACGCGGATATGACGCGATTGACTGGCGACTCCCAGCTCACCCCTGCTCACACGCCCCGTTTCCTTGGTTAAAATCTCAATTTTCTCGTGATTTAAACATTGTTTGAAACATTTGGAATATTGTAAGTTATCACCTTAAATAAATATATAACACTGGCCTTGTGATTTTGGGATATTTTAATGCAAAAATCTTAGGTATTGTACCTTTAAATCGAAATCGGAGATATACATCTTGTCCGTCTTGAGCCAAGGATGTGGTGTAAAGACCTTGATTCTAAGTCAAAAGGTCTAGGAGTTATGCACAATTTAGTACTTTTGGTTGCTGTAGCGCCACCTATGGGCCAATCGGGGTCATACTCTGATAGGTTGTCCCCAAATTGAGGCCTACCATCTGGTCGAGTTTCAAGTCTCTAGGCCTTACGGTTTGGGCTGCACGGTGCGTTTTAGGGGATTTTTTTTTTTCAAATAGCAATTACAATAGGTTTTCAGCACTTCGTGCTTGAACACCTAATAAAAATCAGTACAAATACAACAGGTTTTCAGCACTTCGTGCTTGAACACCTAATAATAAAAATCAGTACAAATACAATAGGTTTTCAGCACTTCGTGCTTGAACACCTAATAATATAGTAATAATAATAATATAGTGGTTTTAACAGAAATTTATAAAAGACAGGCATACACACATTAAAAAAAAAAAAAAAACGTAAAGATGATATAACAAGGGGAAATTGAGGCAGATTATTCCATTTTAGAGGCAGGGGAGCTCTTCAAAATATCTTATAAAGGGGGACCATGTGTCTTGAAACTTACGCTTTGAACCTCGAATCATGTATTTAATCTTTTCGAGTTGAATGTAAGACATCACTTCTTTCAACCAGCTTCTATGTGTTGGAGGGTCTGCCTTTTTCCACTGAAATAATATTAAACGTCTTGCCAGTAATGTAGTGAAGGCGATAACAGAACGAATATCTTTCCTGAGTTCTATACCCTCGGGAGCAACACCAAAAATGCACATTAAGGGATCTGGGTCAATCTGGATGCCATACATATTTTTATACACAGCAAAAACTCCAGTGTTAAATTAACTCTCCTGGGAGTTTATATGGCTCCAGACTCAAGAGTGTAAAGTGTTAAAATATGAGTGTTAAAGTTAATGAGATAATTAAGTGATTACTTGAGTGATAATTGAGCATTATTGAAGACACCTGATGTTAACAAGCAGAATCACTGAAGGAGAAAATCACAAATTGTACGTCACCATTATATAGATCAGTGTTTGCTTTAGTTGGGTTCTTGACCCTTTTATTTTTTTTCTTGAGACCTTGTTTGTCTGCTGTTATTGAGTTATAGCAGCCAGATGAACAAAGACAAAAAGTGATTGGATGGTGTTGGTTATGTTTTGACATAATCATGTTGTGATTTGAAAATCTAAATTTACTGAGATAGTTTAACTTGTTAATTACAACTGCTCTATGATTCTACGGCATAGGACTTTCAGTGCTTTTAATATAATCAAAAATATCTAAAAAACTTAAAAACATAATTTTATTTAGAAACACAGACATCAATAATCAGACTGTGAATCTCAACAATGGTGACAATAATACAGCATGTTGCAGTGCATTCTGGCAGCCACCAATCACAACTCATTAATGGCTCCCATCATGCATTGCGGTATGAATAAATTATGATCTGAATTGTCTATATAATTTACTTTTCCTAATTGAATATTCTGCGCGTCACCATTGTTGAGATGCATAGATTGAATCTTGATGTCTGTGTGTGCCTATAAAGACTTTTTTTATTTTTGAAAACAACTTTTAAGAAATCCTTTGTATTATATAGAAAATTCTAGATCTTTGACGTATAATCAATGATGTTGTAATTAACAACATGTATCTATGTCACAAGATTCTTAATAAGTTCAGTGATCAAGTTCATATGATGATTACATCATAACATAATCAACAACGTCAGATCACTTTTTTCCTTTGTTCATCTGGCTGTTACAACTAAATAACAACAGACAAACAAATTCTAATGTTAAAAATATAAGGGTCAAGAGCCCAACTAAAGCACACACTGATCTCCATAATGGTGACTTACAATTTTCTCCTTCAGTGATTCTGCTTATTAACATCAGGTGTCTTCAATAATGCTCAATCATCCCTCAATTAATCACGTAATTATCTCATTAACTTTAACACTCTTGAGTGTTAATTTAACACTCATATTTTAACACTTTACACTCTTGAGTCTGGAGCCATATAAACTCCCAGGAGAGTTAATTTAACACTGGAGTTTTTGCTGTGTATGATTCGAAAATCCCTCTCCAAAACTCCTCCAACCCAGGACAGAGCCAGAACATATGGGCAGTTGTGGCAGGCGATTGCGAACACCTATTGCATGCAGGGCTAACATTCGGGTAAATCTTAGCTAGTCTGGAGTTAGTGAAATGAAGCCTTTGAAGAACCTTAAATTGAACTAAGCCATGCCTCGCACAGGGTGAGGAGGAGTGCACCTGATTTAAAGCATCTTCCCATTCTCCATCTGTAATTTCTCTCCTTAAATCACTTTGCCAAGCTTTGCGGATATCATCCAAGCTCTGTGGATCTATAGATGTTATAATAGAGTATATGCTTGAAATGAGTCCTCTACTATGCGGTTTCAGATCAAGCAATGTATCCATAGGCGAGGTAGGGGGTATTCCTGGAAAGGGGGCAAAAACCTTCTTGATGAAACTCCTAATCTGCAAGAATCTAAAAAAGTGTGATCTTGGTAAGGCAAAATTACGTGCAAGCTCTTCAAAAGAGCAAAAAGTATTATCAAAATATAAATCTCTTAGGAGCCTAATCCCCCTCTCCTCCCAGACACGAAAAGCAGAGTCCAAATAAGATGGTGTGAATAGACAGTTAGAGACCATAGGACCTAGAATGGAAGCTGATTGCAGACCAAAATGTCTTCTAAATTGGGGCCCAAATTTTTAAAGTATGAGTCAGTACAGGATTGGGGGTGGAAATATAATTTTTCCCAACCAGGGGGAGTGAAGAGCAAATTAGTGAGCTAAGTTTGAAGTTAGCACATGATTGTTCCATTTCCACCCATAAAGGGGTATTTTGAGGATCTACACTAGATAGTCAAAAGATTATTTTTTGAATGTTGCTTGCCCAATAATAAAATAAAAGATTAGGTTGCGCCATCCCTCCCTGACATTTTATTCTCTGCAAAAATGTCTTCCTAATACGAGGGGTCTTATTCCCCCACAGAAAGGAGGTGGTTAGACTGTCCAGCTTAGTAAAAAAATTCTTCCTAAAATTCTTCCTGAAACAGGTATATTCGAAAATAAATACAAAAACCTTGGTAAAACAGACATTTTGATCAGGTTTGTACAACCTGCTAAAGACAGGGGCAGAGAGGACCATTTCACAAAATCATTTTTACATCGATCCAAAAGTGGGCAAAAATTGGCCTTAAACAAACTATTAAACGATCTTGTGACTTGTACACCCAAGTATTTGAACCCCTCACGTACTACTCTGAACGGGATAGAGGAAGAGTCTCTACAAGAGGCCGGAGTGATAGGGAAAAACTCACTCTTACTCATGTTAAGCTTATAGCCAGATAACTTGCCAAACTCCTTTATTAGTGAAATAATTTGAGGTATTGAGGAGGTTGGGCTTGATACATATAATAAAACGTCATCTGCATATAATGAAATGTTATGCTCTGTACCATGCCATGTAATACCTTTAAAATTTGCTGACTGACGGAGGGCAGCAGCCAAGGGTTCAATTGATAGGGCGAATAACAAGGGAGAGAGAGGGCACCCTTGCCTGGTGCCTCGATGTAGAGGGAAGTATTCAGAGTATACATTGTTTGTGCCCACTGAAGCAGTCGGGGAGGTATATAACAATCTAATCCACGAGATTAAGTCTGCAGGAAAACCAAACTGTTTAAGAGTGTTAAAAAGGTATTCCCACTCTACTCTATCGAAGGCCTTTTCAGCGTTCAGCGTTTCAGCGATTACTGCTTCAAGTTCGCCTGGGGGAGAATTTGTGTATATTATATTTTATAGTCGTCGTAGATTATTAAATGGGTTACGGCCTCGAATAAATCCTGTTTGGTCAATCGAAATTATAGTAGGGACAATGGGTTCAAGGCGTAACGCAAGAATTTTGGATACAATTTTAAAATCCGCATTCAGAAGAGAGATTGGTCTGTATGATTTGCAACGAGTAGGGTCCTTACCCTCCTTTGGGATAAGAGAAATTGAGGCCTGCGTGAGCGTTGAGGGAAGAGTTCCTGTATTGAACGACTCATTATAAACAGCCACAAGAAGCGGGTCCAGTAAGGCTGTAAACTTCTTATAAAATTCTATCGGGAATCCGTCAGGTCCCGGAGCTTTACTGCTCTGCATTGCCGCAATAGCCTGCGCAACTTCTGCTGCAGCCACAGGTCTGCCTAGGTCAGAGTTAAGGTCAGAATTAATAGTTGGTAAATCTATTTCTTTAAAGAAGGAATCTAAAATTGCAGAATCATTTGGGTACTCTGAAGTGTATAGGGTAGAATAAAAATGAACAAAACTGTCATTAATATCCTTCAGATTATGTACCATGGATCCAGATGGGGCCTTAATATGAGTTATCATTTTAGAATTATTTAATTGACGAGACTGAAAAGCCAATAATTTACTGGCTTTGTCCCCAAATTCATAAAATGTATGCCACGTTTTTAACAACCTCTTCTCTTCATGTGCAGTTGACAGCAAGTTATACTCGGACTGAAGACTTATTCTTTCTTTGTATAAGCGAGGGCAGGGAGAGATGCCGTACTGTTCATCTAACCTGTTAATAGCTTCTGAAATATTTCTGAGTTTAGAGAGTTCTTGCTTTATAGCATAAGAGGAGAAAGAGATTATTTTGCCCCGAAAATACGCTTTCAGTGCCTCCCATAGTACAGATCTAGATATATCATGCCTGTCATTTAGCTCCAAATACATATTTATCTCTTTAGTTAGAAAAATAATGAATTCTTCATCTGCCAAAAGCAAAGTATTTAGTCTCCAGGCTTTAAAAGAAGAATGCTGAGTTGGTAAACTAAGCACAAAAGAGGAAGGAGCATGATCAGATATAACAATGCTATGATACCTACAAGATGAGATAAGAGGCATGATACTCTTATCCACTAAGAAAAAATCAATGCGACTATACGAGTGATGAACAGGAGAGAAAAAGGAGAATGAGTGTGGATTCATTCATTCATCCAGACCAAACCCAGATAGCATGGTGACATTGATACAATGTTGACTCAGTGTTGATGCGTCAATGCTATTTGCATTCAATTAACGTTACAAAGTGATGTTGCTTTAGTATCACTCTTGCACCCTCAGTTAATGGTGAAGCAATGTTGAAATTTCAACCAAAAATCAATGGTAATAGTATTGATTCAACATTACAAAGTGATATTTTATCAACATCACTTTTGCACCCTCAGTTAATGTTGAAATAATGTTGAGATTTCAACCAAAAATCAACGGTAATAGTATTGATTCAACATTACAAAGTGATACTTTATCAACATCACTTTTGTACCCTTAGTTAATGTTGAAACTATATTGAACAAAAAATCAAAATCAAAAAATCAAAATCAAAAAATCAATTGAAAAAAAATCAATTGAACAACAAAAATCAACATTACACTATGATTGATTCTACATCACTGATGCTGAATCAATATTGAAATTAACAAAAATAATCAATGGTAATTTGAATCAACGTTACACTATGATGTTGAATCTACATCACTGCTGTTGAATCAGCTCTAAAGTTAACAAAAATAATCAGTGGTAATATTGTTGAATCAGCGTTACACTTTGACGTTGAATCTACATCACTGCTGTTGAATCAGCTCTGAAATTAACAAAACTAATCAATGGTAATATTGTTGAATCAATGCTACACTATGATGTTGAATCTACATCACTGCTGTTGAATCAGCTCTGAAATTAACAAAAATAATCAATGGTAATATTGTTGAATCAACATTACACTATGATGTTGAATCTAAATCACTGCTGTTGAATTAACACTGAAATTAACAAAAATAATCTTTTGTAATATGGTTTGATCAATGTTACAATGTGATGTTGATTCTAAATACATTTTGTTGAAACTGAAAATACAACTGAAAAAGAATGGCACACAATGTTGCCATCTGATGTACCTAGTTAATGTTGAAACAACATTAACATTTCAACTACACTTCAATGGTGTGTCAACAAATTCCTGACTATTTCAAAATTTGGCGAAAACCTTTTAAAATATAAATGACGCCTTTCCAGCAGTTGAGTCAATTTATTTTATTCAATCAATCAATGACAAAAATATATTAAAAGATTATTCTTTAAAAAAGAAAGGGGGAGAAATAGGACAAAAGTATTTCAACCTTTAACCCTCTGGGGTCTAAGGTGTTTTTGGGGTCCTTGAGATGTTTTGACATGCCCTGACATTTGTGCTTTTTTCAGTTGCTTATAAACATATTAATTGCAAAGGTGTAATTACACTTTATTTAGCACAAACAGGGCTACCATAATATGTGAGCAAGATGTATGTACATGTTTGCATTTTTGAGAGAATATTGTTTATGCATGGTTATTGAAAAAACTAAAACTTAAAGTGTCTGAAATAAGGCCACAAAACACATACTAAATATGTGTCCACAAGACTTTTGACTAATGGGTGTTGTTGCCTAGAGTTTTTGCTTCAAAATGATCTGAAAATCATCCTGCCTAATCATTTAAACAAAACAATACATTGATTTAAATTTTATAAGACACCTTTTGTTTGGAAAGGCAATATGCATGGAGGCGTGTTCACACCTGAGAAGACAAAGGCCGGATAATGTGCCGCATAATGAGCTGCATATTAATTAGCCTTTCACACAGATGTGTCACTGGGTACCAAAGAATGCGACCTCGGACAAAATAAATTATATATATATATTTTACAATTAGAAATTGTAACCAATTACAAATAGGTTACAATTACAACAACAATTACAATTTTAACAATATTTCAAGTGTATTATTTCTTTGTAAAAAGTATACATTTTATCATACATATTAAAAAAGGTAAGGATTCATTAGTTTGAATATTGGAACAAACACTATAATAACATCTTAGTTGATAATTCAATATACCTACTTTATTTTTGACAAAACATCCCATACTATAGTATATTTAACATATGAGCAGAAATTGGCGAAAAAAAGCTTACCTATTTAATGTGACAGTAGTCTTTTTTTACAGTCAAAACTTTATAATCTATCCAAAACTAATCACGAAATCTTGTTTAAACATTCATATTTAGTCTGTAACATGTTGTGTTTGATTAGCATATACATGTTAATTTGCAGTTTGTTGCTTATACAGACATTTTATGTCAACATATTTCACTCTATTTTTACTCATCTTAGTAGGCTTTAGCAATATAGTTTGGATGTGTTCATGTAAAAATAAAATGTTTACTAATGTAGGTGCGAGAGTGAATGAACGGCACAGACACGCGCTGTATAACTGAAGTAAACAACTCGCGCGCGCCTGTGTCCTTCATTCATCATTTAGCCTACATACAGACCCGCAATTCATATTTAAACAGTCTTTTTGCGGTTTACAGACACTATTTAATATCGCGATTAGAACAAAGCACTTAAGAATAAATTACTTACTACATCAGCTGGATCCGTTGCTCCTCGACATGAAACTACCAGCACTTCTGGTACATTTTCCAGGGTTATTAGATAGTATTATTCCTCACAGCGTAGCAAGACGAGGTAAAGTGCAAGATTCTTATTAAACATGATGTGTTTTATAATCCAGCTGGTGGGTGTTGGCATGTTTGAATGGCTTGCCTCAGATCATTTGCGTTTGAATAGCGCGCGCTCTCCGTGGGCCTGGCACATTAACGCATAATCAGGTATAATGAGCTGGAAAGAAAAAGACTGACATCTCTCTCTTTTCATACAGATTACATAAACTGAGAATATTTGTTTTTTATATAAATTAATTCATTTAAAAAGAAGAGAGTTCAAGCTTCATTATGGAAAAACGATCGTGCCTGTATGACAAGTATTCGCGGAATTACAGTTAATTTTCGGACGCGTTTCAGAATGGACTTCACTGACAGAGAGAAGGCAAAGCTAGCATCATGTTTATTTTTCTTTATTTGACTAAAAGCACAATACTTTGTTTATATTGTGAGTATACACAAAAAAAATAGACACTTAACAGGATCGAATGATGTATAACACTAACACGTAAGATCAAAATCAACAGAGTATTTTGAGTCTCTTTTGCACTGATAAGAAAAAAAGCGAGACTATTGAGCCGGCGCAATAGCAGACCTCTTAGGCCGTGTGTCCACCAAAGCGTTTTTAGCCAGCTGAAAACCCTAGGCGCTCTGCTGAAAACGCCTAGCACTGGGCGCTTGAGAGCGTTTTGGCAGCGCTGCGTTTTTTCAGTTGAGACGATTCGTTGCTATGATACAGAATATCCGCAGCACAGTTTACTTGTAACTGATTTCGCAGATAATTTGTTTCATACTAAAAATTTATTTTTCATCCATTTTGTTCGGTTAGCTCTGCTGGTTGACGTCGTTGTACAGAAAGAATGTTGTGACAGTTGGTCGGTGTTATATTTGTCCCGCCCCTCCTCCACTGTGATTGGACGGCTGGATAAAAAGTGACAGTGATGAGCGCAGCGTTTTACCCAAAGTTGAACATTTTTCAACTCTCGGCGACCAGTAAAAAACGCCGGGCGCCCAGTGCTTGTGCATTAAATACACGCTCAGCGCCTCGTTACGCTCATGGTGTTTAAAAAACACGGCGCTCCCATTGAAAACAATTTGAATTTTACGCCAGCTGCGTGAAAAAACGCTTTGGTGGACACACGGCCTTAGGGTTAAAAATACAATTGGCTTCAGAAGTCTGATGTCATATCTACAGGTGGTCCAACAGTTCAGGTTTTTAAAAATCTGTCTTGCATCAGACTACTGTCTCTTTTCCTTTGGGTTATCTGAAATCTGAAAAAGAAAGCATAATGTTACCCAAGAACGAGTCAATACAGTTGTCATACATACAGTCACATTCAAGAATGTTAATATACTAAACACCATACGATTCACTTTTTTTAAAAAAAGTTGCTGAACACAACATATTCTAACTACGATTATAGTATTGTTAAATTCCGTTTATTTAATTTATTTTTCTAAAATCTATTAATGCTTCAATATCAAAAGAAAGCACTATAGCAGGGGTGTCCGATTTTATCTCCAGCCCTAATTAAACACACCTGAGGCAGCTAATCAAGGTCATTAGGATCAATGAAAGCTTCCAGGCAGGTGCTGGAGCTAAACTCTTCATGAAGAGGAACAAACACATCTGAGCTATAGCCATTAACTACATCTCAGTTTATTTTCTGTGAAACTACATAGCATTTAAAGGGGCATTCGGCAACTATTTCAACTTAATAAAACCGTTTAGAAATCATTTGGATGGTTTAATAACCTGTTCTGGTGAGAATGGTGACTTTCCCCGCTCCCCCCAGCGTTCCTAGGCGGAAAACCAATCTTGCAACATGGGGACTAACGTCCCGGTAAGTTGGAAATAGGAAGTCTCGTGAGAAGCGAGAACGAGCGAGAAACACAATCTGCTTTACGGCAATTCGACATAAACAAACACGCCGCCCTCAATGTGTATGATGTATTACCCACCTCGGTAGACATAGCTCCACACGATAAAGTTGGCCGGCTCCGATAATAACAAATGCACATGAGCAGCGGTAGAAAGGGAGAGGAGGGTGCCGCAAGTGAGTTTTTTTTACGACATTGTTGTGAAATATACGCCTCACAGCTGTAGGGGGAGCTCGTTGAGAAAACATGCGACAACAAAAGTGAAAATCAGCGAAGAAATAGCTGGAGTTGCCGAATGCCCCTTTAAGTAACAAGTGTATCTTGTAGACTAAAAGAGCTTAGGTTTTTTCAATGAAAATTTCTTTAAAGGGATAGTTCAGCCCGTAATGAACATTCTGTCATCATTTACTCACCCTCAAGTTGTTCCAACCCTGTATGAGTTTCTTTCTTCTGTTGAACACAAAATAAGATATTTTAAAGAATGTTGGTAACCAGAAAGTTGACGGTGGCCATTGATTTCCATAGTAGGTCAAAAATACCATGGAAGTCAATGGCTACCATCAACCATCACGTCTGGTTACCAATATCCTTCACTCTATCTTCTTTTGGGTGCAGCAGAAGAAAGACATTCATACAGGTTTGGAACAACTTGAGGGTAAATAAATGATGACATAATTTTCATTTCAGGCTGAACTATCCCTTTAAAGCTACAGATTCACCTTATGTAGACCTTAATTTCTTTAAATATCACAAAATAGCCATGTAAGTCACTTTCTTAATAAACACAAGATGTTTTTTGTTATTGTGTTTCAGTGGAAACAAGCTAAACTGAATGGAAATCAGTTACATTTCTCACATTTAAAACAGATTCAGGAATATGGATGGTTACCTGATTAAGCAGTGATAAGGCTCAGGATATCATCAAGTCCCAGGTCAGGTGATTATGCTGTCGACAACAACTCAGTGTATAATCAATGTCAGCATTATCAGGAGGGTGCTTCTCTTTTTTTTATTGTCCATCTTCATCTGCCTTCACTACTACTAAAGGAGCAATGTGCTCTGCATGCAAGGACTGACGGATGCAAGACATGGGCTATGTTTGCAGTGTAACATTCTTGCTCATGTTCATGTCTCCTGCACTTCAAGAAATCTGTTAAATGATGTTAGAACTTTATTCAGGAAATTCCTAATAAACTTTACTAAAGCAAGATGCATATTTTAAGAATGTAGAAAAATAGATGCTTTATTCAAACAGTTTAATAACTTTTTAATGTATCTAATTACAGTGAGTAACAACACAAATCAAACGCAAATAAGCACGCAAAACAAAGGAACAGAGAAATAAGGTAGATGCACCATTGTTTGAAACTGTGCTAGAGAAGTCATGTAAGTATGTCAGGTGCTTAAACAAACAAGAGCTCTGTATAGGATGCACCTATGTTTTCTCTCTAATGAGGAAGCATTAGACTACTGAGAAGTGCACATGCAAAACCAAAATGGGCATTTACCAATCAGTGGCCAATTTCAAACTACAATAAATTTTTTTCAACCATTTTTTAACAGACTTGCTAAAATCATGAAGGCCCACCCCTAAACCAAGCCCCCAGTGGATTAGAGCAAATCATGTAAAGCGGTTGAAAATACCCATTGTGGTTTGAAAACGCCCCACTAATTGAGAAACACCCTCTAGTGTTCTGCAGAGATACATGCCTGAATAATCTTGTGCTCATCAACAACAAATCACTGTTAGTTCAATGTCACTGTCTCCACCCATGTGTGCTGTTGGCTTTCATCAAAATTTCAATGCTTATCTAACGCACTTTAAACATTGAAATGTCAATCTCAACCAAAATGATGGTTTGGATCAAAACTCAAAATTGTATCATTATTTTAATGTATTGTATCAATTAACAACGACGCTATACCAACAATACTGGAAAAGCCCATCAAAAGCCTTGGAAAATGCTATGATGCAAGCCTAAAAGACTGAACAAGTCTGGCAGCTGATGCAGGATGTAGGCAGGGGCCTTGAAATCATTGATAAGTCTATGCTCCCTGGAAAGCTAAAGCTTTGGTGCCTACAGTTTGGACTCCTGCCCAAGACTGATGTGGCCCCTAACCGTGGTTGACATCCCCCTTACAAAAGTGGAGAAGATGGAAAGAATGATAAGCTCCTGTGTAAGGAAATGGTTAGGTGTTCCTCAATGCTTGAGTAGCATATTTCTGTATGGACACGACATTCTCAATATGTCAAGTTTGATAGATGAGTTAACCCTGTGTGGTCGACAAACGCGCCGACGCGTTTTGCTGGATTTTTTTCACATAGCAGCAAAATAGACTTAAAATACTCCGTCATTTATGGTCATACAATAAACTGTTAAATGTCTACTTATTTATGTGTCCACTTACAATCGAAACAAAACATTGAGCTTTTGTAAAATAAAGAAAATAAACAGGGTGTGCTTTCTGCCTCTTCGTCTCCGTGAACTTTTTTTCTGGAGCACGTCTCTAAACTTAAACAAAACTCAACGAATACTAGTCACACAGACAAGAGCAATACATATTTATAATCATTTAAGTGTCTACTTTTAAATTATCTAATTCAAAATGAAAACAAATATTCTCTGTTTATGTAATCTGTATGAAAAGAGTGAGATGTCAGTCGTTCTCATGGCAACTCATTATCTGCTGATGTGAACATGCCTACGGAGAGTGTGCGCTATTCAAACGCAAATGATCTGAGGCAATCCATGCAAACCTGTCAACGACCACATCAGCTCGATAAAACACATCAAGTTTAATCAGATTCATGTACTTTATGTCGTCTTGCGACCCTGTAAGGAATAATAGCGTAATAGTAGTATAATCCTGGGAAAATTTACCTCAGAAGTGTTGGTTTCGGTTTCATTTCGAGGAGCAATGGATCCAGCTGAAGATTGTGAATAGTAAGTTCTTTATTCTTAAGTGCTTTGTTCTAATCGCAATATAGTGTATGTAAACCGCAAAGACTGACTGAACAGATGGAGCTTAAATGCAAACACAGATGACACTGATTAATGTAACACAAGTGATACAGATGAAGATGATTGACTAAACACAAGTGATAAAGCTGAACTGATAATGATAGTGAAGATGACACGTGACATGTGAATACAAGCAGACAAGTCCAAATGAAAACAAACTTGCCCAAACACCACTGTGACAGAACGCCCCTCCCCGCAAGGTGCGTCCTCGCACCGTAACGAGAGATGAAGGTGGGGGTTTGGGAGGAGGAAGAGGAGCAGACGGAGGGCTGGCAACAGGAGTGGGCAAAGGGCTGGAGAAGGCAGGCAGAATATCAGGAGAAGAAGGGTTTGGCAGAGGGGTGATAGGTCCAGAGGGAAGGATGATGATCCGTGGTGGAGCCGATGGAGGGTGGAGCCATGGAGGCTGAAGGGCAGGAGGTTTTAGGGCGATGACAGACAGAGGCGGAACCGATGGGGGAGGATGACAGGGAGGAGATGGAAGTTCACTGGGCCATGGTGGAGCAGAGGGTTGAGAGGGACATGGGGAAGCCACTGGCTCGGGCGACTGAGGTGTAGACGGGGACAAAGAAGGATGCGGTGGAGACAGAGGGACTGAGGACCAAGGAGGAGCAGAAGGAAGTGAGGAGTCCAATGGAGCCAGGGGGACAAAGGGACGGGGCGTAGCCAGAGGAGTTCTCATTGCGAGAACATGACTATTGCGGTGTTGAGATCGAGACTCGCCTTCATGCGTGAAGGTGGAGTCCCCATTACCAAGTATCAGTATAAAGTCCTACCCTTCAAGTCCTCATAGCCAGTTGGGTCCTCAGGTCAACTAGGAAAGAGTAAACTCATCCACGGGCTGAGGATCTCTTTTCTAGTTTGGAGATGGATTCGGTCCACCACATCTTTAAAAAAGAGTGTGTGGGTGGTTAGTGCTGTATAGAAGTGAGAAAGGGTCCAACTGAAACTCTTCGGAGGGTCCTGGGGCATATGGGAGACGCAGCCACTCGGCTTCCTCCATACAAAGACCGCTTCAGCACTGACTTCACGGCCGAGTCCAGGGGTGGCTGTGGCAGAGCGGCACGCTCCATGTGAAAACACCCTGGCCTGCCGCCAAACCCTCAGTTCGTAACAGACCTTTTGTTTCTCCGGGCCAGTGGTCCTTAGAACGAATGTCCATCAATACAGGCTTAGGGGCCACGTACAAAGGGCATGCAGTAACGGAGGTCTGGGTGCCCTCCGACTGCATTGGCATCCATTGCCTCGAGTTGCTTGCAGTTCATCTTGCTTTGAGTCACCGCTACTCAGCGAATTTGTTCTGGTCTGAAAGGATAACATTGCGACCATTGAGCTACGCTCCCCTCGCATGTTACAACTCACCTGCCACCTCCTCCTCGGAGTCAGAAGCTTCTAAGGTCACTTCATTCCACTTATTACTTTTGGCCTGCTCAATCGTGCCGCTCATGAGCCTCACGACAGCCTCTGACCCACTTCAGGGCCGCACAGTTACATCTGTTGCCCCTCTGGACTCGTCCCTCCGCCAGTTGTTTTTTCTCCTGTCTGAGTGGACATCCCTCGACACAGAAAGACTCTGGCCACAGCTGGCCCCAGGGCCCCCGCAAAAATGCATTCCCCAGTGAGCCTTCTTGCACAAAACTGTGCTAAAGTCAAGGAGGAGATGGAGCAGTTCTGCTAGTTGCCCCTTATTGGCCCAACCAGACCTTCTCCTCTCGACAGCCCTTCCTGACTCCTTCCCCTGAGTACTTCTCAGGGAGGAGGCATGATGGCACCCGTGTTCAGACTGGAGAATTCCATGTCTGGTTCAATTCAATTCAATTCAATTCAAATTTATTTGTATAGCGCTTTTCACAATACATATTGTTTCAAAGCAGCTTTACAGAAAGTGCATTTCAGAAATGTACATAGAAAAAATACAGTTAGTTAATCATGTATTAATTTAGGGCATAACATATCGCCGGCGTTGAGTCGTCTCTTCACAGGCGTCGAGTCGTCTCTTCACAGGTGTTGGGGACTCTGAAGTCTCCGTGAGAGGCTGGATACAAACTGGAGCTGACGAACGCCATTTACCTCGGGACTAGCGTCCCGAGATACAGCAGAAAAGCAAATGGGAAATAATTAGCATAGCTGCTGTTCATAATATTAATGCATTTGATCTGATTCAACAGTGGTATAAAAGGTAAGCATTATGTGAATGCTTGGCTAAAGAGATGCGTCTTTAATCTAGTTTTAAACTGGGACAGCGAGTCTGAATCTCGAACAATATCAGGAAGGCTATTCCAGAGTTTAGGAGCTAAATGCGAGAACGCCCTCCCTCCTTTAGTGGACTTAGATTATCCTAGGAATGACCAGAAGCCTCGAATTTAGTGATCTTAAAGAACGCGATGGATTGTAGGGCGATAGAAGGTCCATTAAATATACAGGAGCTAAAACCATTTAGGGCTTTATAGGTCAGTAGTAGTACTTTGTAATTGATACGGAACTTAATAGGTAACCAGTGCAGAGATGATAAAATTGGTGTTATATGATCATATTTTCTTGACCTAGTAAGAACTCTAGCAGCTGCATTTTGCACTAACTGTAGCTTGTTTATTGAGGATGCAGGACAACCAGCTAATAAAGCATTACAGTAATCTAGTCTTGAGGTCATGAATGCATGAACTAACTTTTCTGCATCAGAAACAGATAGCATGTTACGTAGCTTAGCAATATTTCTAAGGTGGAAAAAGGCTGTTCTTGTAACATATGATATATGATTTTCGAAAGACAAGTTGTGGTCTAGTATAACACCCAGGTCTTTTACTGTAGTGGATAAAGTAACAGGACATCCTTCTAAATTAAAGTTGTATTGTACGAG
Source organism: Gila robusta (assembly GCA_030770095.1). NCBI lineage: Eukaryota > Metazoa > Chordata > Actinopteri > Cypriniformes > Leuciscidae > Gila > Gila robusta. The sequence continues at coordinate 76,870 of JAVALU010001578.1, forward strand.
GTTTTGTGGGTAGTTCTTTGGACCAATAAGTAATACCTCCGTTTTATCTGAATTTAATAGCAGGAAATTACACGTCATCCAGCATTTTATATCTTTAAGACACTCTGTCAATTTAGATAAGTTAGTGTTTTCATCTGGTCGTGATGAAATATATAACTGAGTGTCATCAGCATAACAGTGGAAATTAATTCCATGTTTTCTTATAATATTACCAAGTGGCAGCATATATATTGAGAATAGCAGAGGGCCTAACACCGATCCTTGCGGCACTCCATAGTCTACTAACGTTATCTTCGATTTTTCACCATTTAAACAGACAAAATGGTAACGGTCTGATAAGTACGATCTAAACCAGCTTAATGCCTGTCCCTGAACACCAGTGTAGTTTTGTAGTCGATCCAAGAGTATTTTATGATCTATAGTGTCGAACGCAGCGCTAAGATCGAGTAGAACTAGTATTGAGATACAGCCTTGGTCAGAAGCTAAAAGTAAATCATTTGTAATTTTAACTAGCGCAGTTTCTGTGCTATGATGCGGTCTGAATCCTGACTGAAATTTTTCATAGATATCATTTTCTTGCAAGAAAGAGCACAATTGAGCGGACACAATTTTTTCTAGTATTTTAGACATAAATGGAAGATTTGAAATGGGTCTGTAATTTGCTAGGTTAGATGGATCTAATTGCGGTTTCTTAATGAGAGGTTTTATTACTGCCAGCTTGAATATTTTTGGAACATGACCTAAAGATAAAGACGAGTTAATAATATTGAGAAGAGGCTCTTCCACTACAGGTAACACTTCTTTCAGTAGTTTAGTGGGTATTGGATCTAATAAACATGTTGTTGGTTTAGATGCAATGATAAGTTTATTTAGCTCTTCCTGTCCTATAGTTGTAAAGCGGTGTAGTTGTTCTTGAGGGGCGATAATTGAGGCTGAATCATAAGACACCATAAGAGATTGTACATTTACAATTGTGTTTCTGATGCTTTCTATTTTCTCAGTGAAGAAATTCATAAAATCATTACTACTATACTGTAACGGAATATTTTGCTCTGGTGATGTCTGTTTATTTGTTAGTCTAGCCACGGTGTTAAATAAAAACCTTGGATTATTTTGGTTATTTTCTATTAGTTTGTGGAGATGCTCAGCCCTGGCTGCTTTTAGAGCCTTTTTATAACGTGACACACTGTCTTTCCATGCGATTCTAAAGACCTCTAAATTAGTTTGTTTCCATTTACGCTCTAAGTTACGAGTTTCTCTCTTGATAACATGCGTAGCACTGTTGTACCATGGTGCTTTAGTTTTCTCTCTAACCTTTTTTAATCTAATTGGTGCAACAATTTCTAATGTACTAGAGAAAATGGTGCTCAAACTGCTAGTCATTTCCTCTAGTTCCTCTGTTTGTTTGGGTTCACTGAGCAGCTGAGATAGATCAGGTAAGCTATTTGAGAATCTATCTATAGTGGTTGGAAGGATTGTTCTGCCTGGTCGATAACGTGGCGCAACATGACAAATTTCAGCAGTACGTATTATGCAAGTTACCATGTAATGATCAGTGACATCATCACTTTGCGGTACAATATCTATATCGGTTGGATTGGTTCCATATGATATAATTAAATCTAGTGTATGATTTAGACGATGAGTGGGACCACTGACGTTTTGCTTGACCCCAAATGAGTTTAATAAATCTGTAAACGCAGCCCCTAACGCATCATTTGTGTTATCTACGTGTATGTTAAAATCTCCAACAATTATTGCTTTATCGACATTGACCAATAGATCTGAGAGAAAGTCTGCAAACTCTTTTAGGAAATCAGCATAGGGCCCTGGAGGTCTATATACAGTAGCCAAGGCTAGAGATAATAGGGATTTCTTTCTTACATCTAAGAGCGTAACATTTAGCACAAGTACTTCAAATGAATTAAACCTGTGACCTGTTTTCTGAGTAACATTTAGAATATCTCTATAAATTGTTGCAACACCGCCGCCACGACCGATCAGACGGGGCTCATGCTTATAACAGTATCCTGGTGGAGTAGACTCATTTAGACCGAAATACTCATTTGGTTTAAGCCAGGTTTCAGTAAGGCAAAATACATCGAAACTATTATCTGTAACCATTTCATTTACAATAACCGCCTTAGGTGTGAGCGATCTAATGTTTAGAAGACCTAGCTTTAGAAATTGTTTTTGTTCACTGATATTGAGATTTTCTGGTTTAATTACAATAAGATTTTTCCTAGATCCTACAGTAGATTTATTATTTGGCCTCACTAAACGAGGAATGGACACAGTTTCTATATAATGTTCTACACTACTTGTATCAATTAAGTTGGGACAGCAAAGATTGTGATTGTGATTTGGACTTTGACTTACTAGTCATATGGTGTGTAACGTCTTGGAGATGTTCTCCGACAGAACAGCCGCTCCGATTCTGCTGGGGTGCAGGCCATCAGCACGGTAGAGCCTAGGTCGCTCCCAGAACAGATTCCAATTATTTAGAAAGAGCAGTTTCTGTTCATTACACAATGACATTAACCATTCATTTAGTGCAAATAATCTACTGAACCTTTCCTGTCCTTGTCGGTACGTGGGAAGCGGTCCAGACACGATGATCGTTGCTTCAGGCGATGTGCTGCATACCGTCTCGATCAGGCTCCTGTAGTCCTTCTTCAGAACCTCCGTCTGCCGCAGCCTGATGTCGTTCACTCCCGCGTGCAGCACAACAGCTCCGACGCGCTCGTCACCGTTCAGGATCTCGGGAACATGTGCAGCGACATCTAGAACACGAGCACCAGGAAAGCAGTGAGTGCGCACATTACCCTTACCTGAGGTAGCACGGACATGACGGACGATGGAACTGCCGATGATCACGGCGTCGTCGCGTTCCGACTCACGAAGAGGGGAGAAGCGGTTCCGGGTGGAGATCTCGAAGACTGGGAGGGGTGGAGAGGTTCTTGGTCTGGTCCTGGCTCGTATCTTCCGCTGAGGGATCACCCAGGGTCCATGGTGTTGTGTCGGTGCCGGAGTGAATGAAGCCAGGGATGATCGCGTCCTGGGTGCTTGCGTCCTGTGCAGAGAAGCACACGGAGTAGACGAGGTCGGAGTCAAAAAGTTACTAACCACTGACTTGTGAGCATCGGCGCGTGATGTTTCAAGCGCTGATCTTCGATCTCGCAGCTCGGCTTGCCTCTCTAGCAGACCACAGATCTGCTTCTCCACGGACTCCAGCTCCAACAGCACCGAATACAGCTCGAATGTGTCCTCACCTGCACTCAGAGGTAACGTTAGACACACATCCGATATATTCTCCATTATAACAGATGAACAGTAAATTAGTAGTGATACTACCAATATCACTACTAATTTAGGACTGAAATCCTGGATATAACCCGTATCCTTTCAGTGAAACGGGTGTAAATGAGACGATCGATAGGCGAGAGGCCACGCGTGCAATGCTAGCGGGCTAAAGGCTAGTAGCGGAGATTCGGAAAGTTGGATCTAAGTAGCGATATCAAAGCAATCCGATTGTTTTTTATAAGGAATAGTATCGAAGATTAGTTCACATGCTGTAAAAATAGAAAGTGCTTGTTTATAAATGAGTGGTAAAGAAGAAAATCAAGGATTTATGAATCAATTCAACGGAGCTCTACACACAAACACAGACCGCACGCGCATGCGCAGATGTCAGATGGTTCTAAAAAGAACGGGACGCGGAGGTTCTGGTTACTACCGCAATAATTGTTTATGCCGTAGAGACCATCACTTCTGTGTGAGCACCCTCTCAAAATGATTAGAAGTGGAACCTATTCGCTGAGCTGAGTCTTCTCTCCGTGAGGAGATCCCGAAGGTGTTCGATCACTTCAGTGCTTTCTTCCTGCAAGATGGGTTGGAGTGAGGCTGTCTCTCCACCATCCAAATGTATGTTGCATCTGTATTGACGCACATCATGATGCAGTGGATACAAATCCATGGGAAGCACGTCTTGATCGTCAGGTTCATGAGGGGAGCAAGGAGACTGATTCTGCCTTGTGCCCCCTCTTTACCCTCTTGGGACTTATCTCTGGTGCTACCGCACTGCAGAGACCTCCCTTGAGCCCCGCAGGCAGTGGGTTAAAAATCCTGTTTTGTAGAGAAACAGTTCTCTTGCTTGCTTGGTTTCTATCTAGAGGGTAGGGACTTGCACGCATTTTCGGTCAACGAATTGTGCCTGGAATTCGGGCCGGTGTAGGGTATCTGGACTATGTCAGGACGACTCATTCACTTATACATGTAAGAATGCTTCTAACATCACTGACTCTGGTCCATAACTCAGGCCGGGCACCACAGAGACTGTTACTAATGGCGTTCATTGACACTTTTATAACTGAGTTAAAACCAAGCCTTCCTCCTTTCCAGCAAGAAGGAACTTGTGTACAACACACACACACACACACACACAGCCGGGGGTCAGGCCTCAAAGAAGACCGTTATCTCCAAAGCCCCCCCCCCCCCCCCCAGCGAGGGAGGAATGCCAGATGCGCAAATGGACACCACACACACACACACACGTATATGCATTTCTACCATTAAAACCCAGAAATTAGTGATTCTGAAATGTAAACATGATGTATTCCTGTATGTTTGAATTTTATACTGTGTATCGAGTCTATCTAGGACTGTTACTTATGTAGTTGAACCTAGCTGACTTCTATAAAAGTCTAAGAGTATATATATATCCTTGTATGCGTAACAAACACAGACTGAGTGGTGTCAAACGAAATCTCTCGACTTGACCAAGCCATGTATGTACTGTATATGAACATACCGTAAAATGTATCTTACTATGCTGTACCATATTTTGGAATGATTCTGACCGAATTCGGCCACGGCCATAAAACATCTAAATGACCGTCCTGACAGGACAAAAGAAATACTGCCCGCTGAAGTTTCGTTGAATGTCATTGGCCAGGGCTCCCCACAGAGGTGTGGACTTAAGTTTCTTTAAGAGAACTGACCCCCCTGCCTTCTCTCTCTTACTTCGCTCCTCTTCCTCACATCATCATGTAACTGCTTCACGTACCCCTCCGGGGATCTTTTCCTTTGTTTGTTTAAGTTTTATTTTTCCTTTCTACTTTGTTCATTTCCTCAGACGAGTAAGTGAACTTAGCCTGAATTGTTTCTTTGGTAATTTACGTCCGAGACCATTAAACCTTTGTTTGAAAGTGCGCGCTCCGGACCCATCCTCAGGCCACGTGACTCTCCCACGGAACACATCCACATGCCTTCGAAGCAGCCACACAACGAGCAACTGAGCAAGTATATATTCGTATCGAGCTTTAAGAGCATTAAGATGTGTTTTCCCGTGTTGTCTCTCAAAGGTTTTAAGGTCTGTAATTTGCCACTGATCTTTCCAGATTCTCTCTCTCTCATTCTCTATCTCTCTTTATTGATGCATTCTCTTTCATTGTCGTTGTATTTTGTTGTAAATACATTTTATTCCTTGTAACGTTAGTAACCGTATATGTAGTTTTCCTTTATTAAATTCATTATATTCATTTATTGATTCTGTCTCTATGCTCACCCAGATAGCATGGTGACATTGATACAATGTTGATTTCTGATCCAAACCATCATTTTGGTTGAGATTGACATTTCAATGTTTAAAGTGCGTTGGATCAGCATTGAAATTTTGATGAAAGCCAACAGCACACATGGGTGGAGACAGTGACATTGAACTAACAGTGATTTGTAGTTGATGAGCAAGATCATTCAGGCATGTATCTCTGGAGAACACTAGTGGGTGTTTCTCAATCAGTGGGGCGTTTTCAAACCACAATGGGCATTTTCAACCACTTTACCCGATTTGCTCTAATCCACTGGGGGCTTGGTTTAGGGGTGGGCCTTCATGATTTTAGCAAGTCTGTTGAAAAATGGTTGAAAAACATTTATTGTAGTTTTAAATTGGCCACTGATTGGTAAACGCTCATTTTGGTTTTGCATGTGCACTTCTCAGTAGTCTAATGCTTCCTCATTAGAGAGAAAACATAGGTGTATCCTATACAGACCTTTTGTTTGTTGAAGCACCTGACATACTTACATGACTTCTCTAGCACAGTTTCAAACAATGGTGCATCTACCTTATTTCTCTGTTCCTTTGTTTTGTGTGCTTATTTGCCGGCGCGATAGTCTCGCTTTTTTTCTTATCAGTGCAAAAGAGACTCAAAATACTCTGTTGATTTTGATCTTACGTGTTAGTGTTATACATCATTCGATCCTGTTAAGTTTCTATTTTTTTTGTGTATACTCACAATATAAACAAAGTATTGTGCTTTTAGTCATATAAAGAAAAATAAACATGATGCTAGTTTTGCCTTCTCTCTGTCAGTGAAGTCCATTCTGAAACACGTCCGAAAATTAACTGTAATTCCGCGAATACTTGTCATACAGGCACGAGTGTTTTTCCATAATGAAGCTTGAACTCTCTTCTTTTAAATGAATTAATTTATATAAAAAAAAACAAATATTCTCAGTTTATGTAATCTGTATGAAAAGAGAGAGAAAGAGTCAGTCTTTTTCTTTCCAGCTCATTATACCTGATTACGTGTTAATGTGCCACGCCCACGGAGAGCGCGCGGTATTCAAACGCAAATGATCTAAGGCAAGCCATTCAAACATGCCAACGCCCACCAGCTGGATTATAAAACACATCATGTAGTATCATAGTATCAAGTATCAAGTATCTTACTACCGCTGTGTACACAGCGTATCCCTATGCTGTGAGGAATAATACTATCTAATAACCCTGGAAAATGTACCAGAAGTGCTGGCAGTTTCATGTCGAGGAGCAACGGATCCAGCTGATGTAGTAAGTCATTTATTCTTAAGTGCTTTGTTCTAATCACGATATTGAATAGTGTCTGTAAACCGCAAAAAGACTGTTTAAATATGAATTGCGTGTCTGTGTGTAGGCTAAATGATGAATGAACGACACAGGCGCGCGCGCGTTGTTTACTTCAGTTATACAGCGCGTGTCTGTGCCGCTCATTCACTCTCGCACCTACATTAGTAAACATGTTATTTTTACATGGACACATCCAAACTATATTACTATAGCCTACTAAGATGAGTAAAAATAGACTGAAATATGTTGAAATAAAATGTCTGTATAAGCAACAAACTGCAAATTAACATGCTAATATAATATCATAAACACGATATGTTACAGACTAAATATGAATGTTTAGACAAGATTTCGTGATTGGTTTTGGATAGATTATAAAGTTTTGACTGTAAAAAAAGACTACTGTCACATTAAATAGGTAAGCTTTTGTTCGCCAATTTCTGCTCATATGTTAAATATACTATAGTATGGGATGTTTTGTCAAAAATAAAGTAGGTATATTGAATTATCAACTAAGATGTTATTATAGTGTTTGTTCCAATATTCAAACCAATGAATCCTTACCTTTTTTAATACGTATGATAAAATGTATACTTTTTACAAAGAAAGAATACACTTGAAATATTGTTAAAATTGTAATTGTTGTTGTAATTGTAACCTATTTGTAATTGGTTACAATTTCTAATTGTAAAAAATATATATATGTATATATATATATATATATATATATATATATATATATATATATATATATATATATATATATATATATAATTTCTTTTGTCCGAGGTCGCATTCTTTGGTACCCAGTGACACAGCTGTGTGAAAGGCTCATTAATATGCAGCTCGCACATTATCCGGCCTTTGTCTTCTCAGGTGTGAACACGCCTCCACGCATATTGCCTTTCCAAACAAAAGGTGTCTTATAAAATTTAAATCAATGTATTATTTTGTGTAAATGATTAGGCAGGATGATTTTCAGATCATTTTGAAGCAAAAATTCTAGGCAACAACACCCATTAGACAAAAGTCTTGTGGACACATATTTAGTATGTGTTTTGTGGCCTTATTTCAGACACTTTAAGTTTTAGTTTTTTCAATAACCATGCATAAACAATATTCTCTCAAAAATACAAACATGTACATACATCTTGCTCACATATTATGCTAGCCCTGTTTGTGCTAAATAGAGTGTAATTACACCTTTGCAATTAATATGTTTATAAGCAACTGAAAAAAAGCACAAATGTCAGGGCATGTCAAAACATCTCAAGGACCCCAAAAACACCTTAGACCCCAGAGGGTTAAGGTCTACATAAGGTGAATCTGCAGCTTTAAAGGGATAGTTCAGCCTGAAATGAAAATTATGTCATCATTTATTTACCCTCAAGTTGTTCCAAACCTGTATGAACGTCTTTCTTCTGCTGCACACAAAAGATAGAGTGAAGGATGTTGGTAACCAGACGTGATGGTTGATGGTAGCCATTGACTTCCATGGTATTTTTGCCCTACTATGGAAATCAATGGCCACCGTCAGCTTTCTGGTTACCAACATTCCTTAAAATATCTTATTTTGTGTTCAACAGAAGAAAGAAACTCATACAGGGTTGGAACAACTTGAGGGTGAGTAAATGATGACAGAATTTTCATTACGGGCTAAAATATCCCTTTAAAGAAATTTTCATTGAAAAAACCTAAGCTCTTTTATTCTACAAGATAAACTTGTTACTTGAATGCCAAGTAGTTTCACAGAAAATTAACTGAGATGTAGTTAATGGCTATAGCTCAGAGGTGTTTGTTCCTCTTCATGAAGAGTTTAGCTCCAGCACCAGCCTGGAAGTTTTCATTGATCCTAATGACCTTGATTAGCTGCCTCAGGTGTGTTTAATTAGGGCTGGAGATAAAATCGGACACCCCTGCCATAGTACTTTCTTTTGATATTGAAGCATTAATAGATTTTTAGAAAAATAAATTAAATAAACAGAATTTAACGATACTATAATCGTAGTTAGAATATTTTGTGTTCAGCAACTTAAAAAAAAAAAGTGGATCGTATTGTGTTTAGTATATTAACATTTTTGAATGTGACTATGTATGACAACTGAATTGACTCGTTCTTGAGTAACATCATGCTTTCTTTTTCAGATTTCAGAGAACCCAAAGGAAAGGAGGCAGTAGTCTGATGCAAGACAGATTTTTAAAAACTTGAACCGTTGGACCACCTGTAGTTATGACATCAGACTTCTGAAGCCAATTTTATTTTTAAAGGTTGAAATGCTTTTGTCCTATTTCTCCCCCTTTCTTTTTTAACGAATAATCTTTTAATATATTTCTGTTATTGATTGATTGAATAAAATAAATTGACTCAACTGCTGGAAAGGTGTCATTTATATTTTAAAAGGTTTTCGCCAAATTTTGAAATGGTCAGGAATTTGTTGACACACCATTGAAGTAGGGCTGAACGATTAATTGCATTTGCGATAATATCGCGATATGATGAAATGCGATTTTGTAACCGCAAAAGCTGCGATTACACTGGTCACGTGACACGCGAGAGAAAAGCAGTCTGCAGATCAAGCATAAACTTGGCACGCTATGCATAGGTCTGGCATACAGGAAAGAACAGTTTATTTTTTACGTATGTGATATTGTGTTATTTATTCTCTCTCCAACAATTCTGGATCGATTCAGAGAGTTTCAGAATCGAGTCTGAGTTTAGTTTTTAAACACAGATGCGTGATGACGCTGCGCGTGCTTTAGAAACAACCTTATTCTGCTTGCTTCTAATTTCTCTCTCTCTCGCGCTCTCTCTCTCACACACACACACACACACACACACACACACGACACCGCTCGAACCTTCCGAAAAATAAGCTTTCATAAAGTTCGGGGTTTAAGCGAATTACAAGGACAGTCGCGGGCTTCATTGCACAGGTTTTGCCGCTTTGATGTTACTCTTGTAGTGCGCGGTCTTGCCCGCCGGAATTTTCCTTACAAATGCTCCACAAAGGCATTATTTATGTATTTTGGAATGCAGTTGGCTTATATATTAAAAATATGAAAATCACTGAGAAAGCTGCTTTAATTTTAAAATAGCCTACTTACGCGCGCTTTGTGAAGAGTGCTCGTGCATGCGGCTGTGAGCGACTCATTGGTTAAATGTACTTGCATCTCAAAATGCTTTTGACGCGAAATTAATGTAAACACGGTCAGTTATATCTTAAACCAACAAGACAAACCACATTTACAATTTCAAAAGAGATATGTGCATTAGTGTGAATGCAGCTTATCGTATAGGGGGAAAATCACTCCAGCTCTTGAATGGAAAACGTTCAGACAGCCTACTTTTAAATACTGAAAGTACTCTTTGTTTATTGCTTGTAATGTTTTTTTTTTTTGTTCCTCTTTATTTACTAGCTTTTATATTTTGGAACTATATTAGTTTATAGCCCATTTAAAATTCTTAACATGTAATTGGTTTAATTAAATGTGTTTATATATATATATATATATATATATATATATATATATATATATATATATATATATATATATATATATATTTAAAGTATGTATATTTACACATGTAATTAAATACATATTTTAAGTGTTATTAAGATTAATTAATAAGAAAAAAATTAGATCGGATCATGAGCTGCCTAAAGATTCCCATCCCTACTGTACAATGATTTATTGCTTGTCTTTGTCGACTAATACAGAAGGTAAAGAACTTAAAGTAATCGCATATTAAATCGCAATCGCAATATTGGTTAAAAAAATCGCAATTCGATTATTTTCCATAATCGTTCAGCCCTACATTGAAGTGTAGTTGAAATGTTGATGTTGTTTCAACATTAACTTGGTACATCGGATGGCAACATTGTTTGACATTCCTTTTCAGTTGTATTTTCTGTGTTTCAACTAAATGTATTTAGAATCAACATCACATTGTAACATTGATCAAGCCATATTACCAAAGATTATTTTTGTTCATTTCAGTGTTAATTCAACAGCAGTGATTTAGATTCAACATCATAGTGTAACGTTGATTCAACAATATTACCATTGATTATTTTTGTTAATTTCAAAGCTGATTCAACAGCAGTGATGTAGATTCAACATCATAGTATAACGTTGATTCAACAGTATTACCATTGATTATTTTTTGTTAATTTCAATATTGATTCAGCATCAGTGATGTAGAATCAATCATAGTGTAATGTTGATTCAATAGCATTACCATTGATTTTTTAACAACATAGTTTCTACATTAACTGAGGGTGCAAAAGTGATGTTGAAACAACATCACTTTGTAATGTTGAATCAATACTATTACCGTTGATTTTTGGTTGAAATCTAAACATTATTTCAATATTAACTGAGGGTGCAAAAGTGATGTTGATAAAATATCACTTTGTAATGTTGAATCAATACTATTACCATTGATTTTTGGTTGAATTCTCAAAATTATTTCAATATTAACTGAGGGTGCAAGAGTGATGCTAAAGCATCATCACTTTCTAACGTCATTTCAATGTAATCAGCGTTGACGCATCAACACTGACTCAACATTGTTTCAATGGTTACATGCTATCTGGGCATATACAAGTCCCTTTAATGTACGATCCAGCTACGTGCTTTACAAATTTATTGATAAGAGGTATCGTTATAGAACAGGAAAGTTATTCCTTGTGGCCAGAGGAATAGCTTCCCTTGAAAGTCTATAAAGTAGGATAATTTTGTGAGGTGATGAGATCAAATGATCAGGTTTTGCTGGACAAGCAGATGATTCGATCATAAATTAATCCCCTTAAATATTATCCTGACGATCGATCTATGATAGACATAATTGATATATTAAATATTTAATTATAATCCGTTTTGATCAAGTATTGATATACAATTGAGCTAATTTTAACCTGTCTGTAAAATATAGTCTACATATGCAATTAATTATAATCCATTGTGGTTAATTGTCTAAGTACATATATGAATGCAGATGCAGGGAACATATTATCCCTTTTTGGGAGATTTAACATGTATGATTATCTGGGTCAAACCCGTATGAATGATTATTAATTGTAAATTACTAATTTTTGAATACGTATCCCCAAAGCCTGACCCAGGTTCCTTACACCGGCTAACTCTCAGGATATTGAGACCCCGGGCTGGATATGTGCCCAAGGTTCCTACCTCTCCTACGGGTGGTGAGCCTGCAACCACTGCCCCGAAGGAGGCAGACCCAGCAATAGTTTTCTCTGTCCGTCCGCTCCATTGCGGTTATACGTGCTCAGAATGCAAAGCCTGGACCATAGACCAGCTCTTGTCTGTTACGGAGTCCAGCAGAAGGGAAGGCTGTTTCCAAGCAGGGGTTGGCCCACTACATGTCGTTGCCTTCAGCTTGGTGATTTTCCAAGGTGCACATGCCCACCTGGATGGTGAGCTCCTCCCAAGTGAGTGTATTGCTCCCTCCTAGGCATTGACACAGAGTGCCCCACTGAACAGATGACAAATAGAGTTGGGGGCTGGGCAACACCTATCACGTTCGCTAAAGAAACTAGCCTATGTGTCAGACCGCTGCTTCTCGTGGGCTCCCTTCATATGAAGCCAGTTCACTGTAAGCCCGGTTCGAAGTGTCGGCTTTCTGCGCCATTCCCCTCTTATGGACTGGATACGTGCGCAATTCTTGCTCCAGTGAGTTCCCCTTTATTAGCCGAACCCTGTCGAGTTCCTCCATTCGGAACATCCGAAGCCATGCCTATCACTCGTATGCACTGGTGAAACCTGTGTTAGGCTGGGTCCATATGTTGTGATTCCTTCGGCGATCCCATATGTGTATTCTTCCACGGTACGGTTCCCTGCGGCAAGCCTGTGTCTCAATGCACATTGGCGTGCGTGAAATGCATCACACACTCCGCCCCCGCAGCACGGGTATAAATACTGAAGTGGATACACACACTAGTTGATGAACACACTATATATATATATATATATATATATATTACAATTAGAAATTGTAACCAATTACAAATAGGTTACAATTACAACAACAATTACAATTTTAACAATACTTCAAGACTTTGTCTTCTCAGGTGTGAACACGCCTCCACGCATATTGCCTTTCCAAACAAAAAGTGTCTTATAAAATTTAAATCAATGTATTGTTTTGTGTAAATGGTTAGGCAGGATGATTTTCAGATCATTTTGAAGCAAAAACTCTAGGTGACAACATCCATTAGTCAAAAGTCTTGTGGACACACATTTAGTATGTGTTGTGTGGCCTTATTTCAGAAACTTTAAGTTTTAGTTTTTTCAATAACCATGCATAAACAATATTCTCTCAAAAATACAAACATGTACATACATCTTGCTCACATATTATGGTAGCCCTGTTTGTGCTAAATAGAGTGTAATGACACCTTTGCCATTAATATGTTTATAAGCAACTGAAAAAAGGCACAAATGTCAGGGCATGTCAAAACATCTCAAGGACCCCAAAAACACCTTAGACCCCAGAGGGTTAAATCAATGTATTGTTTTATATGAATGAGAAGGCAGGGTGATTTTCACATCACTTTGAAGCAAAAACTCTTGGCAAAAACATCCATTAGTCAAAATTCTTGTGGACACATAGATGTGTTTTGTGGCCTTATTTCAGAAACTTTCATTTTTAGTTTTTTCAATAACCATGCATAAACAATATTCTCTCAAAAATACAAACATGTACATACATCTTGCTCACATATTATGGTAGCCCTGTTTGTGCTAAATAGAGTGTAATGATACCTTTGCCATTAATATGTTTATAAGCAACTGAAAAAAAGCACAAATGTCAGGGCATGTCAAAACATCTCAAGGGCCCCCAAAACACCTTAAACCCCTAAGGGTTAAATGCACTAAACTAAGGTTAGAAATCATCCTCTCAGAGTCCCAAGATAGTTCAATGTGTGTTGCGGGAACAGATTTAACATCAGGACAGAAATGGACGTAGAATGATTGTCTAATGTCTGCACTCCAGCACGCAGACATTATGGGACATGTACAACAGGGAGGAGGGGGTTTGGGTCTATGTCAGGGCAGACCCCGGTGGTATAAGCCTACACCTTCAGAGCGGCGAAAACTGGTAGTCCTTGAGGTCCGGCATCAGGAGGAGACAGCAAGAAATGCTAAATCAGTCACCCAGGCCCAGCAAGGACAGTGGACAAACTGAAAGAGCATAGAGAAGAGGAAAATTAGCTGGATGGAATTATGGGGGATGGAGGCAAGTAGAATCAACTTCGTGCTCAGGGCAACCTATGAAGTCCTGCATTCACCCAATAACCTCAAGCAGTGGTTTGGAGAAGATCCATCATGTCCTCTATGTTCAGGGAAGGCTTCCTTTATCAACCAGGGCTGTACATCTTGATGAGGCACAAGTCTGGAAAATGTTGGCTGATGTGGGCAAACAACTAACAGTCCCACCTAAAGTTGTCAGTACTAGCCAAAGACCAGACCTGGTGTTGTGGTCCAGTACCCTGCACACAGTGTATTTCATCGAATTGACAGTACCCTTGGAGGGTGCTACTGAGGAAGCAAATGAGAGGAAGAGGTTCTGGTATGCAGAGATGGCAGCAGATGCTCAGCAAAAAGGATGGGAAGCAGAGTAGAGTCTACCTTCGTCCGGTAGAGATAGGCTACAGGGGCTTTGTGGCAACAACAACCATGAGACTGCTGGAAAAGCTGGGAATCCACGGCCAAGCCCTGCACAACTCCATCAAGGACATAGCAAACACTCCAGAACACTGCAGTCAGTGGCTTTGGATCAGGCGTAAAGACCCCAGTTGGGCCCCAAGATGATGGGGACACACACCTGGGCCTGATCAGCCGAGGGTGGGCCTGCCTTTGCAGAGGGTGTATTATGTTTAAAAGGCCGAAACACCTGAGATGACGCAAAGGTACACAACTGATGATGTGTCCCCTACATCAACTAATAACCCCCAGCATCTATTAGTGGATGGCGCATTCCAGCATTAGTGCAGTGTAAAATGCCCTTAGGATTATGATCAAAAGGGACATTAACCATCTTGTCCTATGTGTTCAACTTAATCTAGTGGCCTATGACTATGTGTGCCTGGGTCTCCTTTTTAAATGGCTTAACTTTAGTGACCTATATGAATATGTGTGCCTGGGCTACCACGTAGAATGGTTTAGCTCTAGTGACCTATATGACTATGTGTGTCACGATTAGTCACGCACTCCCTGGGTTATCACGGACTACATTTCCCATCATGCACCTCCCTGGACCGATTACACCAAACACCATACACCTGCACTGCGCTGATTAAACACACCTGCATCTCATTCACACACACACACACATATAAACCACTTCCACGCACCACACCAGTGCGAAGTCTTGACTTTCCTGGGTGTCATTCTGAGCGTTTTTCCCTGTGGATTGTTTATTACCGTGACCTTGGACTGTGTATCCCGTTTCTGATCGTTCTCTGCCTACCCTGACCTGGATTGCTTACTGGACCTTGCTTCTCGCTTCCTACCCCGACCATTGCCTGTTATCTGGTTTGTCTCTGCCTTGTCTCCGTTGCCCTGTTTGCTGTTGTTGATTCCTGCCTGTTTAACTACTCTAATAAATGCTGCGAATGGATCCCCTTGAGTCTGCTGGGTCATTACAATGTGTGCCTGGGCTACCATGCCGAATAGCTTAGCTTTAAAAATGTGACCTGTGTGTTCTCATTAACAATAGATATCACGCTGCAAGCTGATATAGATAGAAAAACCCATCAACCACCTGAACAAGTATCATGATTTAAGTAATTTGACTTTTAAATCACAGTGATGTGGTGTCGGCACTGTCTCAAGTCGGAAACCATTTCTAACTGGTATGCACTGCTACAAGTCAGCCGGCAATCGGTCTGCGCAGCACTGCATGAAGTCGAACAAGCCTATTAATAACATGACACATGAACAGGAAAGGCACATGACAGGATCACATGAGGAGAACAGGGACTCACATGACACTGACAGGAACTAAGACTGTGAGAATTACAAATAAAAGACATGAAAACATAAACCTGAAACAAAACAGACATTACAGCAGGGGTATTCAATTAAAATTCTAAGAGGTCCAGTTAGAGAATTTCGTCAAGCAAAGGTCCGCAACATCACAATGACTAACTTGCATTATCATTCAGTGCCACAGCCTAGTAGTTGTATGAAACAACTCAATAATATTTCAACAATATTTATTGTCAGTTTATATATTGAACTGTAGGGATCATAAATAAGTACTCTAATAATAAATTATCAATTTAAGGCGAGACACGGCAGGCAAAAACATCGTTTTTTTTTTCACTGGTCAATTTTGAGATTTTGGGATATTTGTCTTCAATAACATGTCTTCTTTCAGACTTGTGGTGAAAAAAAGTCCGAAACACACATTTAGGTCTTTATTTTACTACACTTTGTCTGTTTGCGTCTGTAGATTTCTCATAAATTCATCAAAAGTTGTCGTTATAAATCATCCCTCTGCTCCGCGATCGCGATCTGCACCCTGTCATCACACACACCGTTGGAAAGCTCTCTCTCTCCTGAACAATACTGCCGGATCCAAATATGGTCATTTCCTTTTTATCAGCAACCAATCGCGAAAGTAAAAGGGGGGATTTTACTCTAAATGCGCAATCTCATTGGCTGATGCTAAATCTTTAAAGCCCGTTTTCTCAAAATGACTTTTCTCTCATACTTCAAGTCCGAAATCTCCACTTCAGTAGCACCTATATACACCAAACTTTCCAGTCTTGTACCTAGTTATATTATGAAGACATTTACAGAGGGATTTGTAAATATATTATTCCTAGCCTGATTTATATAACATTTTATTCCAAAAAACATGTCGAAAATCATTTTTTTAAGGCTATTGGCAGTATATTCTGATTTACAGGATAACAAAAGTAGATATCCATAAATCCCTCTGTAATTTTTTTCCCATCTAATATGTGAACACAATGAAAAAATAATTTTGAACCTGGCTTTATCCAATACTCAGATTTCGTTTTTTAAAATATATGCAAATTAGCGCATATTTAATTAGATAATGTCTCATTTGCATATTTAAACATTAAATTACAGAAAACTTGTAATACACTTTTTTCTCATCTTAATGTAGGTAATCAACTGGCAAAGTTTCATGGTGATATCTGCTAGTTAAAAAAATTACCCTATTCACCTGTAGTGTCTCGCCTTAAATAAAATAAAGGCTGCATTTAAAAATAAATTATAAATAAATAAAATGGCTTTTGAAAAATGTGCATCTCAAATAAAGTGCTTAATTTTAGAAAAATGAAATAAAAAGTATAGCTTGAAGTTCCCTTTTACTTTTTAGTTAACTCCCTTTCACATCTTAAGTTTAAACACATTTTATAATAAACAATTTCAACACATATTAACAATTGAACAGCTTTAACACCTCCTTTTCTCTTTCTTTCCCTTTTATATCCCACTTCCCCATTTTCTCTTGCTTAGTGAGAAAAGTGAGCCCTTGCTTGTCCTGCCAGGATTTTAAATCTGGGCTGGAATGGTGTCAGGGCCATTCTCATACACATGTGTAGGTGCTCATTGGTGAGCCTGGATCAATATTTGCTTTTAATAATGTTCATTGTGGAGAAAGCTGCCTCACAGTTGTATGTGGAGCCAAACATGGTAAAGATGTACAAGACTACTTTCCTCAGACCTGGTAAAGCGGTCTCTGAGACCATTTGAAGCCAGAAAGTGGCAGGATCAGTTTTTCCAAAATGCTCTTTCAAGGCCACATCTGCTTGGAGATCGACTACTTGCATCTGGAAAGGCCCAGCATTTGCCCACTTGAAGAGCAGTGTGACTTCCTTTGAGAACCCCCTGACATCTGCGATGAGGAATGGGTTCTGAATGAACAGGGTGAGCTGCTGTCCAAGGCTGAAGCTGTCAAAACACTTGCTGAAGTTTACAATCAGCTTGTCAACAGTCAACAAAAGAAGACACATCTCTCTCACCCTGAACCTGTTCCTTCACAGTTGGGAAGTGTGCACAGTCTCCCTGCAGGTCTTCCCTAAACAACACAAGTTTCCTCTGAAAGGAGCGGACAGCTGTCATCAGATCACAAACTGAATTGTCCTTGCCCTGTAGCTTTAAATTCAGTTCATTCAGGTGTGAAGTGATATCAACCAAAAAAGCCACAATATCCATCTTCTTGTCATCCTCCAAAAAGAGAGAACATGTTGTTGCCTTCTGGCTCTTCAGCTGTGCCAAGAAAGCTGCAATTTCCCCTCGGATGGACCAAAAGCGCTCCAACACCCTACCTTTGCTGAGCCATCTTACATTGTTGTGTAACAGAAGGTCATCAGCATTTGCATCAGCTTCTCTGAGGAATTCCCTGAGCATGCAATGCTGATGGGAAGAGGAAGCTCTGAGAAAGTTTATCATTGTGTTCATCACCTCAGCATACTCGTCTGACAGGGTGGAGAACAGGACTGAATGATGAATTATGCAATGGTAAGAGATGAGTTGAGGATTGTCCTCTTTCATTCTTGCCACAGCTCCTCTCCCTCTCCCTCCCATGGCAGGGGCTCCATCTGTAGTTATTGAAACCACTTGTTTCAGCTCTATTGCCCTCTTCGTTAACATCTCCTTTATGGCCAGGTAGATGTCCTCTCCTCTTGTACTGGTCTGAAGGGGTGTGACACCTAACAGGTCTTCACAGAACTCTTCCTTGTCCTTGTTGAAGAACCTTACAAAAACTAACAGCTGAGCATTGTCAGACACATCAGTGGACTCATCTACAGCTAACCCTATGCATGGTGCCTTGTGAATTGCTTCATCCAGCTGAGCTAGCACATCCTGGGTTAATATTTCTGTTTTCTTTGTGGCTGATGATGCCGACATAGGTATTTGCTTGATTTTTTCACACGTCGTCTTTTAGTTTTCCCTCAAGTTGTCACGGAATGCACACAAAAGGTAGATCCAAGTGCAGTTTTATTATAGGGTAATCCGTATTCGTAGTCAGCCAGGCAAAGGTCAAAATCCATACAAACAGTCCAATAAACAAGAAACAAAACAAAGTGGAACAGGGAAGTGCAACACGACAGAAAACAAGGAATCCACAATGAACACAGAAACAGACAGGGTATTTATACACACAGAACTAACAGGATGATGGGAAACAGTTGTGTCCAATGATCAGATGATGAGTGCAGACAAAGGATTATGGGAATTGCAGTTCATGATGAGTGGGTGACGATATGGGGAAGAGACCTCTAGTGGACACCCAGGGAAACACACACCAGAGAAACACACACCAGACACTGTGACACAAGTAAGGTTTCAGCTACCACACTCATGCACTCCTTGACAACCCCTCCATCAGTAAATCTTTTTTTATGTTGGCCCAAAATTCAAGCAACTTTAAGGGAACATTCGTTAGCATGTTGTTGGGCAGTGAATGAATGTGTTGGGATTCTGCTGGATCAATCATATTGGGCTTTTAGATCGTTTATTTTCTGTTCCCTCAGTCCGGATTTAAGTGGGTATGTTTGGTCAAAAGATTTGTGCTTTGTCTCATAGTGGATCTTCATATTGCCACTACAGTCTCTGAACATATGAGACATACTGGTTTTGAACTGCCCGTGGGAAGTGTAAGAATGTAAGAATCATGAATATGTAAGAACAAGTAAGAATCTGTCCATTCTTGATTGAAAGCTCTGTTTTCGCTGTCCACTTTTCTTTTTTTAGAGCACGCCATGTGAAACGTCATCTCTCTTTCGTCTTGTCTCTCCCTGTGTGTGTATCTCTAGCTGACTCGAGTAGCATCACATGACATGATTTACAATGCATGCTATTGGTCTGTGAGTTCAGTACCAGTACCATAAATGCTAGAAAAGCTGCGCGGGTTAAAATAGAAACGCTCCGTCAAAAGTCAATAATTCTCAATAATTTATGGGTAATTGGTCCGGGTCCGGACCGCAGTCCGCCTATTTTTGATCTCTGCATTACAGTAATAAATAGGTAGTAACCCGGAACCTACCCCTAAACCTTAACTTAACCCATGTCTTAGTACTCAGTAACTGTACTTTTCTCAGTACTTTTGTGGGTAAGTACACCGTAAGTTGGGATGCAACGATTACAGATTTTGTTTGGTATGATTATAGTAGAATAGAGCTTATAGAGATTATAGAATAATCACGGCTTCACGATTATCACGATTATTATGCATTCATCAATTTCACAACACTACTACTGTATACAATCACATGAACACTCTTTAGATTTTAAAGTAATTCTGCCTTTTGAAACCAAAATAACACAGTAACCAACTAGTGCTGCCTTTTCTTATTACGACCTGTTCTTCTTTGCACTGGTGATTTGTAACAACCCAGACAGGCTCTTCTCTTTCCTTTTGGTGGTGGTAGAGGTGGTGGAGGAGGAGGTATTCTGTGTGGTTGCTGCTGGAGTGATCATCTCTGGTTGCTGCTGGAGGATCATCTGTGTCTGGATGTGATGCAAGTGCCATTGCTTCAGCACTGCATGCCTTCACTGTGCCATCCAGATTCTCAGCAAAGCTTCCTTTGAACCGGGGATCCACAAAACTGGGCATGTTCAGTACATTCTTCATTTCCTCTGTATATCTCAGCTGCATCACCAGGTCTTAATTTGTTTAGTGAGGGTGCAGTCTTCCTCTTGATCTTGAAGTATCTCCTTGTTAAAATGAACAGTTGATGACAATAACAGTTCAGTTTATTTCCCTCATTAGTAACAATGTCCCCTGGGGAATAAATAAAGTTAATTTTTAGTCTTATATTAATAATAATAATACTTAAATATTATAGAAATATAATTAATTTAATTAAATATTGAAAATCAACTTAAGTCATTACTGCAACTGCAAGTCAAAGTTCATTGGTATGGATTATTTATTTTCATTTTTCTTATTTGCTTTTAGCTTAAGACTGGTGGTGCTGTAGCTGCAGTTCATCAACCAACTGTTGCAGAATCCTTTGCAAAGTGTGTGACCTGTGCTCCCACTTCAAAACAAGCCCATGACTTGAATAAAGCAATGGCCTATTTCATCTCCAAAGATATGATGCCATTTCAGATTGTGGAAAAACCTGGCTTTCTTGAAAAAGGCAGTGCCACAATACAACGTTCCAACAAGAAGCTACTTCTCCACAAACAAAATCCCAGATGTACAAGGAGGTACGAGCGAGTGTCGAGGAGCAGCTGGCAGAGGGTGTGTGGTTTGGTGCAACCACAGACCTGTGGACCAGCACTGGTGATGGAGGAGATCCCTTTATGACCTTTACAGTCCACTACATCTCTACTGATTGGAAGCTTAAGTCTCACTCTCTTGAGACTCTTTATTTTCCAGAAGACCACACGGCAGAACATATCACAGAAAGGATGGAAAACATGTTCCTGGACTGGAAGATAACGAAAGAGAGCTTGTCTGGAATTACAACAGACAATGTCAGTAACACGAGGAAAGCCTTTGCATCATTTCCCTGTGTTTGGTTTCATTGCTTTGGTCATAATTTAAATTTGGCCATTTCCAAAGTCCTCAAGACGCCAAGGGGGGAATCCGCTCCCAGAGCATGCCGACATTTGGTGCAAGGGTTTTCTCGAAGCTGGAAACGGAAACGTGAGCTTCAAAAGAAGCAGGCAGAATTGAACATCCCTGAGCATTCCCTCATACAAGATGTGGTCACCAGATGGGGATCCACATTTGAAATGATTTCCAGGTTCTTGGAGCAGCAGACGGCCATCTGTGGGGTGCTAGCAGGAGACAGAAACACCTGGCATCTTATGCCTAAAGACAGTGACATCACTGCCCTGGAGAAAGTAAGCCAGCTCCTTTGTCCTCTCCATGATTTCACTGATGTCCTGGCCTCAGACAAACAAGTCACACTTTCCTCCCTGAAGCCAGTTTTGGAGCACATTAACCCTCTGAGGTCGGCGCGATAGTCTCATTTTTTTTTCTTATCAGTGCAAAAGAGACTCAAAATACTCTGTTGATTTTAATCTTACGTGTTAGTGTTATACATCATTCGATCCTGTTAAGTTTCTATTTTTTTTCACAATATAAACAAAGTATTGTGCTTTTAGTCAAATAAAGAAAAATAAACATGATGCTAGTTTTGCCTTCTCTCTGTCAGTGAAGTCCATTCTGAAACACGTCCGAAAATTAACTGTAATTCCGCGAATACTTGTCATACAGGCACGAGTGTTTTTCCATAATGAAGCTTGAACTCTCTTCTTTTAAATGAATTAATTTATATAAAAAAACAATTATTCTCAGTTTATGTAATCTGTATGAAAAGAGAGAGATGTCAGTCTTTTTCTTTCCAGCTCATTATACCTCATTACGTGTTAATGTGCCACGCCCACGGAGAGCGTGCGGTATTCAAATGCAAATGATCTAAGGCAAGCCATTCAAACATGCCAACGCCCACCAGCTGGATTATAAAACACATCATGTTTAGGAAGTATCTTCGCAGTCCTACTGGCGAAGGATGCGGTAGAGCCGGTTCCTCTAGCCGATTTGAAGACCGGCTTCTACAGCAGGGTTACGGCCAATCTTGGACCTGCGAGTTTTGAATCGGGCCCTTCATAAGCTTCCATTCAAAATGTTAACGCAGAGACGCAATTTCGAATGCATCCATCCCCGAGATTGGTTTGCAGCGATCGACCTGAAGGACGCATACTTTCATGTCTCCATCCTGCCGTGACACAGGCCATTCCTGTGCTTCACATTCGAGGGTCGAGCGTATCAGTACAAAGTCCTACCCTTCGGGCTGGCCCTATCGCCCCGCATCTTTACGAAGGTCGCGGAGGCGGCCATTTCTCCCATGAGAGAGCATGGTGTTCGTATCCTCAACTATCTCGACGACTGGCTGATACTAGCACACTCTCGAGAGCAGTTGTGCGAACACAGGGACTTGTTAATCCAACATATCAGCCAGTTGGGTCTTCAGGTCAACTGGGAAAAGAGCAAACTCGCCCCCATGCAGAGGATCTCTTTTCTCGGTATGGAGCTGGACTCGGTCCAACAGACGACACGCCTCACAGAGGAACGTCTCCGGTTGGTGCTGAACTGCCTGAATACTATCATGAGCAGAACAGTGGTCCCACTGAAATATTTTCAGAGGCTCCTGAGGCATATGGCAGCCGCAGTAACGCCACTTGTCTTGCTCCATATGAGACCTCTTTAGCACTGGCTTCACCGCCGAGTCCCGAGGTGGGCGTGGCAGAGCAGCACGCTCCATGTGACAATCACCCCTGCCGGCCGCCAAACCATGTACAACGGGGGGTCACGTACAACGTGCATGCAGTAGCGGGTATCGGGACGGGCCCCCAATTGCATTGCCACATCATCTGCCTCGAGTTGTTTGCAGTACACCTTGCTTTGAGACGCCTCAAAACACCGCTGCTCGGCAAACATGTACTGTTCCATACGGACGACACTGCCACCTTTGTGTACATCACCCATCAAGGTGGTCTACGCTCCCGTCGCATGTCGCAACTCGCCCGCCACCTCCTCCTATGGAGTCAGAAGCATCTGAGGTCGCTTTGTGCCATTTATATTACCGGCCTGCTCAATTGTGCCGCCGATGAGCTCTCACGACAGCCTGTGGCCCAGGGAGAGTGGTGACTCCATTCCCAGGAGGTTCAGCTGATCTGGGACCACTTCGGGGCCACACACAGATCTGTTTGCCTCTCCAGACTCGTCCCATTGCCAGTTGTTTTACTCCCTGACCGAGAGGACCCTCGGCACGGATGCGCTGGCACACAGCTGGCCCCGGGGCCTCCACAAGTATGCGTCTCCCCCAGTGAGCCTTTTTGCACAGACTCTGTGCAAAGTCAGGGAGGAAGAGGAGCATGTCTTGCTAGTTGCCCCTTATTGGCCCAACCGGCCTGGTTCCCTGAACTTGTGCTCCTCTCGACCTTCTCTCTCAGGGACGGGCCACCGTATGGCACCCAAGTCCAGACCTCTGGAAACTCCATGTCTGGTCCCTGGACGGGACGCGGAGGTTCTAGGTGATCTACCACAGTCAGTCGTAGACACCATCACTTCTGCGAGAGCACCCTCTACGAGGCATGCTTACGCCCTGAAGTGGAACCTGTTCATTGAGTGGTGTTCATCTCACGCGAGAAGACCCCCGAAGGTGTTCGATCGGTTCCGTGCTTTCTTTGCTGCAAGATGGGTAGGAGCGAGGGCTGTCTCCCTCCACCCTCAAAGTGTATGTTGCTTCTATTGCCGCATATCACGATGCAGTGGATGGGAGATCCGTGGGAAAGCACGACCTGATCGTCAGGTTCCGGAGGGGAGCAAGGAGACTGAATCCGCCTCGTGCCCTCTCTATACCCTCTTGGGACTTATCTCTGGTGCTGACCGCACTGCAGAGACCTCCCTTTGAGCCACTGCAGGCAGCTGAGTTAAAGGTCCTGTCTTTTAAAACAGTTCTCCTGCTTGCTTTGGCTTCCATCAAGAGGGTAGGGGACCTGCACGCATTTTCAGGTCGACGAATCGTGCCTGGAATTCAGGCCGGCTAACTCTCACATTATCCTGTGACCTGGATATGTGCCCAAGGTTCCTACCACTTGGGACCAAGTGGTGAACCTGCAAGCGCTGCCCCCGCAGACCCAGCCCTGGATTTTCTCTGTCCCGTCCGCTCCTTGCAGTTATACGTGGACAGAACGCAAAGCCTCAGGACGTCAGACCAGCTCTTCGTCAGTTACGGAGGCCAGCAGAAGGGAAAGACTGTCTCCAAGCAAAGGTTGGCCCACTGGATAGTGGATGTCAACATCTTGGCGTATGAGTCCCAAGATGCACCTTGTCCCCGGGACTGCGAGCTCACTCCACTCGGAGTGTAGCCGCTTCCTGAGCATTGGCATACGTAACCGAGACGTTATATATTGCATCACAACCAGATGATATCTCTAAATCATCCAAGTTGACATACTGTGTTAAAGATATAAAATATTGCATGACCTGTAATTTTCTTCTATTAAATTTAAATAAGACTGAGGTATTACTTATTGGACCAAAGACCTGTACACAGAATCTCTTAGAATACAATTTGCTTTTAGAAGGATGTACTTGGAGCTGGGCGGGACCGGCGGGGATTGGAGACC
The DNA here is from genome assembly GCA_030770095.1 of Gila robusta. Lineage (NCBI taxonomy): Eukaryota > Metazoa > Chordata > Actinopteri > Cypriniformes > Leuciscidae > Gila > Gila robusta. The sequence continues at coordinate 101,915 of JAVALU010001578.1, forward strand.
ACAGGGATTATTCTCTACCAAACCTTCATAACATTTCCCCATGGCCATATGCAGCTCACCCTCAGCGGCAGGAGTGTGGGTGGGGCTCCAGTCCATGCCATTGTACTGCATGAGCATACCCACTGGGACGGACGATGTTGCAGGCTCACGCACCTTATCAGACTCTTTTTTGGACTGGGACGCAGGCTCTGGGGCGATGGTTGGCTCAGGAGTTGTATCTGGCACTGACATCACAGCAGGCTCAGACTTTATGTCTGCAGTGGGCTCAGGCATTTCGTCTGTTAATGGCGTGGGAGGCGGCTGTCTGGTGAAGTTCTCTTAAACGGGCAGATGGTGAATGGAGATCCGTTATTCATTACTGGGCAGGCGTGCCTTGGATCTTTTGCTGAGTCTGGTGTAGTAGAAGATGCAAAGCAAGCAATCCGGGTACTGGGGGAGGCACACCAAATCTAGGAAGCCTTTGGTGTGGTCTTCAAGTTCATGCTGCTTCTGCTCTAAACATAGCAGGTGAAGGGCTGATAAGTCCATATTTTTTTTCAGTTGTCGGTTCAGTCTTCTGTCATGTTGTGCTGGTGTGGCTGTAGTAATCGTACAATTAATGAGTATAAACAAAAAAATTTTTATAACACATATACCAGATTGCAGGAGTAATAATCGTAGAAGTGTAACGACTGAGACAAATCAAACACAATTATTTGTTATAATTAACAAATAATATTTAAAACTCACTCTGGGATCTGTGGTCCCATCCCCCCAACAAGGGCAAGAAGAGTCTTTGGTTACCATGACTACAATCAGATAAGTTGGTATTATTGCTGTTAAAAATGTGATCACGTGGTCCAGACAGAGAAGACAGAGACCGACTTTAAAACAAACGTTGCTGCATTAATCATAGACAAACTGATCTATAAATGAACATGCACCCCAGAAAATTGTGTGAATGATTTACTGTTTTGTGTAGTGTCTTTAAATTCTATTAATTTTTATTTTTGATACTGTGTATTTTATGATAGAACCAATGGTCAATGTAACCTCACGTATACCATGTTTGGTCTCTATAAATTGGTACTTTGAAGATCAAAATGACTGTGTACAAGATGTGTCGATAACAACAACATATTAGTATTACAAGAATCTTTCACAGTTTCTTCATCAGCAACCAATCCAGCTGCACATGCAAATGAGCATGCTTGAAACAAAGATCCATACCCTTTCTCAGGCTTTAAATTGCACCTCCACAAGTCTGTCCCCCTCATTGGCCTTCTCAGTACATTTGAGGTGCTGTGTTGTCCTGCGTGGCCTCAGCAGGCCCCAGGGCAGCAGGCCTTGACTCACAACCAGCCATGTGCTCATTCAGGAGAGAGAGGACTTTCTCAACCACAACAGAATCAAGGACAACCTCAGGAGTTTGGCACAACGTCTTCATTCAACGTCTTCAGAAGGGGTGGTGATGGCACAGTGGATAAGACACATGCCTTTGGTGTGAGAGACCCGGGTTCGAATCCACTGTGAGACACCAATGTGTCCCTGAGCAAGACACTTAACTCCTAGTTGCTCCAGAGGCGTGCGACCTCTGACATATATAGCAATTGTAAGTCGCTTTGGATAAAAGCGTCAGCTAAATGAATAAATGTAAATGTAATGTAAATTCAACGCAGATATCTATCTATCTATTTGCTCTGCATGTCCTTTCAGACCCAGGGCCGGCAGGCCACAATCTGCACTCCAGCCATGAGAACAGAGTCAAACTAACCATGCAAGTTCATCATATCTTCTTCATTCTATGGAGGAGAAAACGATTGCAACTTCAACATTTGACACGCACAAAACCATCAACAACTTCAATTTTCAACAACTTCAAGAATTGTGTCCACTGCAAAGGCCATGCAAGTATACAATTAATGAGGGGCTTTGAAAATGATAAGCTGATGGTTCTTTTCATGTTCAATTAATATTTTCCGTAGCTTCATTTAATTTCCGGTTTCATTCTGTCATTTACAATCTACCCCTGTACGTGTAATTGTTTGTATGTTAGTTATGTGTTCGTAATTTTTTTAATAAAACTTGTGCACAATATGTATTTGGTTCTGATCCTCTGCTTGCAACAAAGTTTATTTTACGATCTGGATCCTGTGCTTTGTCATGCTCTAAGCGCTGTACATACTAAGAAAGAATTATTTTTCTGTGGCCATGAAAGATACCCTTTTCTTAGAATAAATGAATAATCAAAAGAGCTGATAACTGATTAATTGATTGTAATAGTAATTTATCTACATCAAGTTAATCCAATTAACTGACCCAAATATTCATAATTAATCATAACAAGTTATGAGTTATTATTAAAATTTCCCCTATGAGCTAACTCGTTACAGAATAATCCACCACATCAAACATAAACAAGACTGCATTCAGAACAAAGGGAACTATGGGCTTTAATACACTGAGTGAGGTAATTAACTGGAAAAGAAACAGGTGCGTATTTAATCAGAAACCATGGAAACTAATAATTACCAGGAACACAGTCAAAACGGGAACAGTGAAAACAAAACAAAACCACACTAAAATAAGGGTATATTTACACAACAATGATGTACTAAAAAAGTTTTTTCCTTTGCGTTTTTCACGTACAGATGATAACAAAAAAACGCGTTCGTGAAAACGATTAAAAATTCTGTATTATTCATGCCAGGCCAGTAGTCGGTGAGGTCACTTTGTGAAGAAAAACTACGCGCTTATAGATTGGATACGTAACACTCGTACGCATGATGTCAGCATTTTCACAAATGCTGTTTACACGGAGCATTGTATTTGTAGTTTACACTGTAACAATCGGCCTAATCGGTAGAGTTACAAGAGTAAAATTGGGGTCAGATTAAACTGTGTGAGGTTGAGAGTGCTTTAAAAAGATGAGACGAACAACAGAAATAGAATCCGATAAATGAAGTGTATTAAAGGGATAGTTCACCCAAAAATGAAAATTCTGTCAGTATTTACTCACCCTCATGTTGTTCCAACCCCGTAAGAACTTCGTTCATCTTCGGAACACAAATTAAGATATTTTTGATGAAATCTGAGAGCTGGATTTCTCCTCCATACTCCTCCATAGGCTTCAAAAGGATTGAAACTTGCCGGCCTCGAAAAGTTATTACAGACATCGTTAAAATAGTCCAAGTGACTACAGTGGCTCAATCTTAAGTTTATCAAGCGACGAGAATACTTTTTGTGCGCAAAAAAACAAAAATAACGACTTTATTTCAACTATTCATTTCCTTCTCTGTGGGCCTCGATTCAGTTCACTAGTGTAACAGCGCAGCGCTTCTGTGTTGTACGTCACACGCATCACACACATAACCAGCGTCGGCCAATAGTGAGCCTACGTGTGACGTAGCTCTACGCTATTACACTAAGTTAACTGACTAGAGGCCAACAGAGAAGGAAATGAATAGTTGAAATAAAGTCGTTATTTTTGTTTGTTTTTGCGCACAAAAAGTATTCTCGTCGCTTGATAAACTTAAGATTGAGCCACTAGTCACTTGGACTATTTTAGCGATGTCTGTAATAACTTTTCGAGGCCGGCAAGTTTCAATCCTTTTGAAGCCTATGGAGGAGTATGGAGGAGTGATCCAGCTCTCAGATTTCATCAAACATATCTTAATTTGTGTTCCGAAGATGAACGAAGGTCTTACGGGGTTGGAACAACATGAGGGTGAGTAAATACTGACAGAATTTTCATTTTTGGGTGAACTATCCCTTTAACAATATTCACAAGGAGCTTAAAACAACACAATCAAACTAGAAAACATAGGCTGTTAAAAGCGTGGAGTCAGTTTGCACCCTACCCTAAAACAGTCCATAAGAAACCTGGCGTATTGCTTGTCCCAAAGTGAATGTGAGTAATGTCCACCGGTGTATATACAAAGTCCACGGAAGTGATGATCCAAATAGTGCTGGCAAGGCAAGTCCACAAAGGTAACTCCACAGTTAGTTTGCTGGTGATCACCCTTTGGTCGTAGTGTGAGCAACGACCTCCATTGTTTGACATGCTGCCTCTTTTATACTGTCTATTTCCTGTTTCCTGTCATGTGAATGCTCACAATGACAGGCAGACCCAGAATGATTTAAAGCAGAGGTCTTCAATCCTGCTCCTGGAGGGCCACTGTCCTGCAGAGTTTAGTTCCAACCTGCTTCAGCACACCTGCCTTTGTATATTCAAGCGATCCTGAAGAGCTTAATGAGCTGATTCAGGTGTGTTTGATTAGAGTTGGAACTAAACTCTGCAGGACAGTGGCCCTACAGGAGCAGGATTTAAGACCTCTGATTTAAAGACATACACACATTAAAACTGATAAGAGGAATAAAATGGACGAAAATGACTAAGACAACATGTAAACCTCTTAAAACTCTAATATACATAAAATCATCATAATATATAGAGTGGTTAAAACATGTGTCATGTGTGACAGTGTCACAACACGGAGACAATAACGGTATCGTTTTCAAAAACGTACACTTTGAAACCCTTTTTCAAATTTTTTTTTATTTTCAGGCCCCCAATTTGCCGCTGTAGTGTAACGGCCAAAACCCATAATTTTTTTTTCCATTTTTAGTTGAAACGGTGTGTAAATGGCCCTAAGACTAAAACATAACCCTGACAGCCTTCCACTAAACAGTATTTGGATAATGAGGTGTACTAATGTGGTTTCCTTACTATTGCACTAGTGATAATTTTCAAACCTTTGTATTCTTTTTGCAACATGTTATATTTAGTGCTGTCCACATTAACGCGATTAATTTTTGTCCAGTTTAACGCGTTAAAATATTATTAACTCACCATCCGTTTTTTCTGTCATCCTTTAGCTAGCGTTACATTATATGATCATGCTCTTATTCATGCAAATGCTTTTAAACCATTCAAGCGCGACAAGACAAAAGAGAATGCGCTGCATGTGAATGTCCTGACACACACACGACACACAGAAAGACACGCGCCTGTATCGTACGCACAGATAGTCCGCCAGAATCGAGTTCTCTTTTGCACTTGAACGAACAATAACACACACAATTGTGCCAAAATGTCTTTTTTGTTGAGTATCTTCATAAGAGCAGTCTTAAATGGGTTAAATAAAGTCTTAAAGGTGCACTATGTAACTTTTTCCGCCACTAGAAGGCGTACATTCAAAACAACAACAACGTCGTAGCTTGATGATTATGTGAAGGAGTGTGGAATGATGGGAACTGTAGTTTTCAACTCCACCGCTGATGGAAATCAATCAGACGGGAATCAGAAATTATGTTCATGGTTGAGGTAAAGTAATATTTTTATAAATGTTGCGTTTGATGACATGATTTTATTTCATTATAATGAATTAGCCACAAGAAAAGTAAGGTTTAATACTAAATTGGTTGTCATAGATGTTACTATAAATGTCGAATTCAGTGGTGTGATAACGCTGCGCAGTTTTACGTGTTCAAAACAATCGTAGTAAAAGTACATTTGAACGTACCCACATCATTTGCCAAGACTTATTAATATTTATGTATAACACATACTGTATTTATTTACATGGCCATACCCAGCCGGCACACGACGACCTTCAACGTTGAAATATGGTTGAAATAATGTCAGTTGTTGTTTCAACGTTGAAACAACGTTGATACAACGTTTAATGCTAAATGGTTGAAAACCAACCGGTACATGACCAACCTTCAACGCTGAAATATGGTTGAAATAATGACAGTTGTTGTTCCAATGTTGAAACTACGTTGAAATAATGTTTAATGCTAAATGGTTGAAAAAGGGTAAAAAAAAACACTTATAAATCAACTTTGATTTTTTTACAAGATCTATATGTTGAATCAATTAATGTATGTACAGAATAAATAATTTCTGCCTTTTAAATTATTATTAAGATCATTATTATTATTTTATTATCATTTTACATTTTTATCATGAACCTTCTGATATAAATATTATAAAACATTGCGCTGCTTTACCACACTGAAACAATTCCTATTGGTTATTTAACCTTATTTGCTTTGATCATGATTGGTTAATCTGTCTGTCATTCATGAAACTGGCCAATGAAACTGTGCGCGCCATTTTAAGTTTGAAAATATGACTGTTATCCTGACCGTCTTTCAGATCGCGAGACTGGCCACGAAAGAAAGTGGTCTGCGAGGGCGCGGGATCAAAAAGGTAAGTCTGATTTCACAAATATACGCAAGGTCATGAGTTAAACGCATTATGTCAGTGCTTGGAGAATTGTAAATGCAGTTTGTTGAATGAATTTACTAACTCGATATTCAGGGAATGCTTTTCCACATTTGTGTCGCGGAGGCCTACTTTTACAGATGTCGATTGAGGCCTAACGTTACTCGTGCCGCTTCAGTGTCGTTCTGTGCTTTTGCGGTTGCTACGTCGATTTTCAGGGAGAAGACATTATACGTGTGCACACAGATAAAAAAATTTCAGGAAACAAAAGTGTAACGTTCGATAAGCTAATTTTTCCGTTTCACAGTCGTCGTCATTACTGTCCATTCACTCATTCCTTTGCGTCAATAAATGAGGTACGATGAGAGGCCGTTTGAATGACTGTGAATTTTAGATTGTGAGATATTTCAGAGTTTTGAAGGTCTTGAAACACTGTAGAACATGGAGAGAAAAAGAATTTTGCCCGTAAAGGTAATTGAGATCATCTTGAGGACACTGGGTCTGTTTCACTTATAGTTGCCTGGATTATTCATATTTATACTCACAGGAGAAGTTCTCACGAAAAAAATGTCCACCTAATTCTCAACACATGCATACTCATGTGAATATGTTCTTAACCTTGTTCTAATGTTAATGAATTTGGACTCTAAATGAGTGACCTCATGCCCAAGGTTAGTCATTCCTTTGCTTAAAACGCCCACACCGTCTCCATATAAGGGCTTTCCTCCACTCTTTTTTCTTTGTAAATTTAGAATGCATTTTAGTAAGAAAGTTATTCATGAATCATGATTTGTGAAAACGTTTGTACACCGATTTCACACACAAATTCACATGTGCTCATGATTAGTAAATGAGACCCAATGTTTGACCAAAGCAAGATCTAAAACAAGAAGACAGACACAACCCTCAGTTGATGTTGTGTGTGTTTCTCCGCTCAGTATACGGGCAGGTCGGCCATGCACCTGAAGCTAGATTTCTTCCTCCGTGTCCAGCGCTCGCTCTGAGCTCTTCATCAACCTGCGGGAGGTGAGCTCACGCTTCTGTCTGCTGGCCGGAGAGTACATCATCGTGCCGTCCACCTTCGAGCCCAGCAAAGAGGGAGACTTCGTGCTCAGAGTTTTCTCAGAGAAACCAGCCAACTCACAGTGAGTCCTGCATTTTACAGCATGAAACCGCTATTAGTCGGAATTAAAAAATAAGATTTGTTAATGGGGTCCAGAATTATTTTTCACTGGTCATGCACATCTATTTTGCATAATTTTCTTAAAAAGACAATGAAAATTGCATTATTTATCTGTTAACTGTTACTGCAAACAGCGGAGCTCATGCTGTCACTCTGTCACGTTTCAATGTGTTTAAGTTCTATTTTGTGATCTGGTTTCCCCCTGTCTTTGTGATTTTGGTTTAGTCCTGTTAGTTTTTCCCGCTCCTCGTTTGTGTTCAGTTTCTTCACCTGTGTTCTGTTAATTATCCCATTAGTCCCAGTTCTTTTAAGCCTTGTGTTTTCCCTTAGTGTTTGTTGGTCGTCGTCCTTGTATGGTTGTTTTCACTGAAGTCCTGGAGTTTTGTTCTTTTGTTCCTGTATGTTCCAGAATGTTCCAGAAAGTTAAATTTGTAAATAAATTAACTATACTGCTATTCCTGTGCCCTCGTCTTCAGCTACCTGCAACAACCTGACAGAACGACCAACCATAAAGAAAAGAAAAAAAAAGGAAGATGGAGATCTGGAAGCAAGCCTTTGTGGGAACCCGCCAAGCTGTGTTCCGTGGGAACCGTGGAGGTCACAGGGGAGGATATGGGCGATATAGTCCAGTTCCGAGTCCAGTTCCGAGTCCAGTTAAACCAGAACCAGTCATCTGCACAGTCAAGTTTATTTACGAGTTTGATCACTTCACCGATCTCCCTCCTCTCATCGGTCCACAAGAGCCAGAGCCAGTCTTCGAGCAAGAGCCAGAGCCAGTCTTCGAGCAAGAGCCAGAGCCAGTCTTCGAGCAAGAGCCAGAGCCAGCTGTTCCTGAGCCGGAGCCAGTGTCTGCTGTTCCTGAGCCGGAGCCAGTGTCTGCTGTTCCTGAGCCGGAGCCAGTGTCTGCTGTTCCTGAGCCGGAGCCAGTGTCTGCTGTTCCTGAGCCGGAGCCAGTGTCTGCTGTTCCTGAGCCGGAGCCAGTGTCTGCTGTTCCTGAGCCGGAGCCAGTGTCTGCTGTTCCTGAGCCGGAGCCAGTGTCTGCTGTTCCTGAGCCGGAGCCAGTGTCTGCTGTTCCTGAGCCGGAGCCAGTGTCTGCTGTTCCTGAGCCGGAGCCAGTGTCTGATGTTCCTGAGCCAATGTTTATTTCTGTTTTTGTGTCTGTCCTTGTGGCCGCTACTGTTCTAGTGGCTACTGAGCCTGAGCCAGTGTCTGTTCCCGTTCCTGAGCCGGTGTCTGTTCCCGAGCCAATGTTTGTTTCTGTGTTTGTGTCAGTCTTTGTGGCTGCTACTGTTCTAGTAGCCGTTGATCCTGCGCCAGAGCCCGTTGATCCTGCGCCAGAGCCCGTTGATCCTGCGCCAGAGCCCGCTGATCCTGCGCCAGAGCCCGCTGATCCTGCACCAGAGCCCACTGATCCTGCGCCAGTCCTGTCCAGCCTAGAGTCTCCTTTACCGCTGGTCCTGCCCAGCCCAAGACCCTCTTTGCTGCCGGATCCCCCCTTTCCTGTCAATTCCCCCATTAAAATTTTGGGGGGGCGCCCACCCGAAGGGTCCTCACCGCCATGGCCGCCCGAAGGGTCCTCACCGCCATGGCCGCCCGAAGGGTCCTCACCGCCATGGCCGCCCGAAGGGTCCTCACCGCCATGGCCGCCCGAAGGGTCCTCACCGCCATGGCCGCCCGAAGGGTCCTCACCGCCATGGCCGCCCGAAGGGTCCTCACCGCCCTGGACGCCCGAGGGTCCGACAGCTCCGCCCTGGACGCCCGAGGGTCCGACAGCTCCGCCCTGGCCACGCCCACAGCCTGCTCCGCCCTGGCCACGTCCACAGCCTGTTCCACCCCCATACCCCGAGCTACCAGCTCCGCCCTGGAGGCTTCCTGTTCCTGTACCACCACGCCCTCGTCAGCCTCCAGGGCGCCCACCCTCCCACCCCTTTGGATGTTATACGGCGCGAGGACGCGCCTTCAGGGAGGGGGGAGGTACTGTCACGTTTCAATGTGTTTAAGTTCTATTTTGTGATTTGGTTTCCCCCTGTCTTTGTGATTTTGGTTTAGTCCTGTTAGTTTTTCCCGCTCCTCGTTTGTGTTCAGTTTCTTCACCTGTGTTCTGTTAATTATCCCATTAGTCCCAGTTCTTTTAAGCCTTGTGTTTTCCCTTAGTGTTTGTTGGTCGTCGTCCTTGTATGGTTGTTTTCACTGAAGTCCAGGAGTTTTGTTCTTTTGTTCATGTATGTTCCAGAAAGTTAAATTTGTAAATAAATCAACTATACTGCTATTCCTGTGCCCTCGTCTTCAGCTACCTGCAACAACCTGACACACTCAAAGCATCATATTATCCATATTTTTGTTTTAGTGGAATCAAAAGGCAGGGATATGTCTGAATCTGGCTTTCTAACTAAACTTTTAATGACTTTTGATCCCCTGCCCAATAAATCCTGCTCGTAAAAAATGGTGAAAAACTGTTTAACAGTATAACTCCACCATCAAGTATTATGTAGTTCACAGTCTTTGTAACATGTTTCAACAATGCATTTCTAACATTTGTGTTTACAATTCTCAATTTACTTTACACAGACTTTAACAAAACTAGATGTAATTAAATTTTAATCGACCGGTTTTTACAATCCCATTCCCACTGTGGGAAAGATTAATCAGCCCAAAATATTATATATATATTTTTAGACAATTTTCAAAATAGTTTTATCAGTGTCCTGTACTTTCTAGTTATGACATTTGAAATTCATACTTTTTTTTTTAATAGATGGCGTACCATAAAAAATGGAGACGGCAAAATGCAGAATTGCTTGCAATGGTGCTTTCTAGTAGTGACTTGGAGGATCATTCTTTTGTTTCTGCCCAGGCTGGTGTTTGTGCAACCATCAATTCTGAGAACCTTCTGAGAGAAGATTGTGCAGGAAGTACTGCTGACAGTAATCTTGAGAATCTTGATCTGGATGACCAGCAGTACAGCAGTGAAAGTGATGACACTGAAACAGGCTCCTCTTCAGATGAAATCAGTGACTTAAGGAGTGATTTGGCGAAATGGGCGGTTCGGAACAAAACAACACGGACATCTGTAGATGAGCTCCTTTCTGTGTTGAGAAAACACGGACATCGGGTGCCTAAGGATGCCAGAACACTTTTGGGGACGCCTCGCCATGTAGATGAATTTGTCACCAGGTGAACAAACCAGGAACCAAAAAAATTTTTGTTGACTCGTTTCCAGGGGGAGGAAATGCCGGTGTAACACCGCTTCATTGAACCACATGCCCGGGAAAAAAGGAGTATAAAGAGAGGGGCTTGAAGCACAGTAAAGGGTGTGGAAGAACAAAATGTTCTGGCAGTAGGAGAGCTCTGCACGAGTGGATTGCAGCAGTGACAGCGAGCGGCGGCAAGTGCGGAAAGCTGAGGTTTAAGGCCTGATCGGTGTTCCATGTTGGGTCCCCCGAGGCATGCTCATTAAGTGAGTCTTTTAGAAACCACGAACAGCAACGCAACGAAGTAAGTGAGAAAATTATACGGAGGAAGAAGGAGAGTGACTGGCAGAAGAGAGTGGAAACCCGCTGTAGGATTCATGTGATTCACCGAGGGAAAAGTTAAGTGCACCCTTTTATGAGTTACCTTCTGGAGAAAATCACATGTAAAGATTTACCATCACCAGTGTACGACTAACCTGTGTTTGTGGGCAGTGTGTGTTATCCTGTTGACAGAGCAAAGAACAGTAAGGGTAACGGCTGGGAAGATCGCTGAATCCATGTTCATCTTCTGAGACCACTATTCCTTGGATCATCCACCCTATGAAGAGAAGAGAAACGAGTTGATTAATCGCTGTGAAGGTAGAGTGAGTTTGCAGTGTCTGAAAGAGTGAAATAAACACGTGTGGAGATTTACAAGAGTGATTTATGCACAAGTGTGGTGAGATCAAACAACTGTGTTTTCTCTGAGTCTCTGATGGATGAAATTGACCCATAACTTTGAAGATTCGTTCAAACTGATCTGTGCCCTCGACTGTTCTGTGAACAGAGAAATTCTGCCGTCCGCTGCTGCATTCTGCTATTGTTGTCTTGTGGTAAGAGAAGACTCAGTTATTAACTGCTGGATTCTGTACTCACCATTGCTGTTCTGTGAACAGAGATTCTGCCGTCCGCTGCTGCATTCTGCTATTGCTGTCCTGTGGTAAGAGAAGACTCAGTTATTAACTGCTGGATTCTGTACTCACCTCTGCTGTTCTGTGAACAGAGAAATTCTGCCGTCCGCTGCTGCATTCTGCTATTGCTGTCCTGTGGTAAGAGAAGACTCAGTTATTAACTGCTGGATTCTGTACTCACCATTGCTGTTCTGTGAACAGAGAGTCTGCCGCTGCATTCTGCTATTGCTGTCCCGTGGTAAGAGAAGACTCCGTTATTAACTGCTGGATTCTGTACTCACGATTGTGTTCCGTGTGCATAGAGAGTCTGCTGACTGCTGTGTTCAATCTGCTGCCGCTCTACGAGCTGAGAGATCCTGTGAACCATTACTCCAAAGGAGATTCTGCTGACTGCTGTGTCTGATCTGCTGTCTGTCCCACGAGCTGATCCAACGAGTCTGACCGCGAGAAAAGCCACTGTTTGTCCCACGAGCTGATTCAACAAGCCTGACGGCGAGAAAAGCCACTGTCCGTCCCACGAACTTATTCGACGAGTCTGACGACGAGAAGAGCCACTGTCTGTTCTACGAGCTTATTCAGCGAGTCTGACGACGAGAAAAGTCACTGTCTGTCCCACGAGCCCACCCAGAGAGGAATATGCTTACCTGAAGAACGGAAAAGTACATACCAGCACTCCCCTCCCCGTATCTCACCAAAGCTACAGCCACGAACGTCCCGGCCCCTGCTTTTATCCTTTTGTTACTAAATAAAGACTTACCTTTTAAATTCACTTTGGTTGTCTGCCTCTTGGTGTCCTCTGGTGTCTGCTCCTCCGGAGTGTGGTAAATAACCCTTGGCCTTAACCTCGGTGACAAATTTGTCATCACAGAATTTGTGTGGTGGTCAATATATGTATTTCGGTCTTGAGTCTGGGCTTCTGAAAATATGTTCACAGTACCCAGAGAAAATCATGTCGAGAAAATCATGTCCTTCTCAATTTTAACATTGATGGTTTGCTTTCCTTACTTTTACTTGGATTCTTTTTCACTTAATCGTTGAGATTTTAGAATGTTACGAAATGAGTACTTATGTTTGTTACAAAATGAGTACATATGTTGGTCACAAGTTTGGAAATGGTAAGATTTTAGTGTTTGTCAGTGTTACGGTTTATGTATTTTTGGTCAAACAGACTTGAGCAAGTTTCCAAACCATATTTGTAATTATTTATATATAGGCTATTGTGTGAATATTTGCAGTGTGTATGAAATTAGAATTAAAAAGCTTTTTCCCTCTGCATTCTGATATCATTAAACCCTTAAGAAAGTGCTTTGTTGTTGAACGAGAATTTTTTCAATACATTATGTGAAAGTGTAAATGTACAATATATGTATATTTAAATTCTAAGAAAATTATTTTTCCATTTGGTGTAATTGTTAAACTTTTTCTTTAGAAAATGAAGCATCTCATCCCTGCACTGCAGATTTATGAACATCTAATTGTTAGAATGCTTTTTTTCTTTTTATGCCGTCCAATTGCAAATCATGTACAGCAAGTTTTAGTTGCTGAAAATACTAAATATGCACCGAAAATCATAGTTTACATTTCAGTGTTGACGTTTAAGCAAAATTACAGGTAGGCTACGCCGGGTACAGGGTTACAATATCAACGTTGATTCAATTTGCAAAATCGAAAGGTGATTCAACGTCGACAGAAGACCATAACCTGAAAGGTAAGAGTGAAACGACGTCGCGATTTCAACGGTGAATCAACGTTGTTTCTTCCGCGGTGAAACGACGTCACAATATCAACGTTGATCCGTTTTGCAAAATCGAAAGGTAATTCACCGTTGATTCAACCATGGTACCTGACGTTGTTTCAACGTTGAAATGCCAGCTGGGTACACTTCACCAGACGTGATAAACAATGTCAATAAACCAGGCCCGGAGTGGGTAATCAGGAGAATTCCCGGTGGGCCGCTTCACTTTTGGGCCGGTCGAGGATTTTTTATTTAATTTTTTTTTTTTTAGATTTGTCACGTTAGTCTATCTTCTCTTAAATTAGGCTACACACATTCTGCATTCTGACACTGCAGCGCGCAGTCTATGCAAGGGTTGTACCATGTGACAGAGTTCTCCCCTCCCCTCCCCTCCCAAATAGAGTTGGTTGGGTCCATAGCCTGTCTTTTCCAAAACGTTTTCTCAGGTAGGCTACTGATAGCTGGGCCGGCCCTACCGTAACGGTACGCGTCAGGGAGGATGGATGGGAGGAAGAGGCCAGGAGGGGCTGAAAAAGCCAGGTTGAAAAAAAGAAAGGCATTGGAGGAGGATGCGGCCAAATGTGCCAAGCTTAATTTTCAAGAGGACAAACACAAGTGGAAACAGGTAAATAGAGATAGGCCTAGTAATAATTAGCATTAGCAACACTGCAACGTAATTATTCGGCTAATACCGTTGTAGCATTGTCAACCTATTCACAAGTAAAATATTAAATTGAATTAAAATATTAGCCTTTTTGTATCACCCAATATATGGCAATTCATAGACTTTGCAAATATTAATAACAAAACTCAAGTTTGATCTGTTTATGCAGTAAAATGACCTCTTAATTATTTTTTTTGTAGCTTCTGAGCAGCAGATAAGCCAGTCCCCCGCTGAAAATGAGGAGATCATCACTACAGGGACAGGTAGAGAGGATACCAGAGTAAACAATATGAATTAAAGTTATTTAATGTAAGAAAGAGCAGTATGCTTTTGTTAATTTATCAACCTATCCTTGTGGAATAGTGAAATATTTTTTGTTAACTTCTCAGCTTAAGTGAATTATTATTTAACCTTTACATTATTTGTTGAACCATGGTATTAATAAAAACTACACAATAGTAAGAGCTGAACTGTTGCTTTTATTCATCCAATTTCCACCACCATGGAAAAAGTGGGCCGGTCTTAGACCTGAAACTCCCAGGCTGAAAAGTGGCCCCACTCCGGCCCTGCAATAAACTAATCACAAACCAAAAGCAATAATACTGTCCTTACATAAACATTACTTGTACCGAATGCTACATTTGGAATATATAAATTTAAGCATGCTGAATTGCAACTTCAATGTGATTTAGGATTATGCACTACACCTAACTATGTAAAAGTAAAAACATTAGATCATTTTTCAAGTTTATACGTATTCATATATCTATGTATTGTCAGCTGTCATGTCATATCTGTATGTACAATTATTTATATTTGCTTTTGTTGACGTGATTATGTTGCAGGGAGACACAGATAGATCCTCACTGGAAGTATCCATGTCAAATACTGATGAGACCTGGAGTCCTCCCCAGAGCAGCTGGCATGAAGCATCACAGGGAAGAGCAAAAGGTGTGGACAGAGGAAATAGAAAAGGGATGGGAAGAGAAAAAGAGATGGAAAGAGCTTACAGAGTGGAAGAAAAACTGGAGCTGTTGAACTCAGCAGTGTAGCAAGAGGAAGACCAGCAAGTAGACGGAGAAGGTCTACAAGACAGGCAGCAAAAGGAAACACTGCATCATCTGGACTGTGTGAAGAGGACAGATTGAGGGTGTCTAGGCTGCAAGAGGACAGGAGGTTGATGACACAAGTGAGTATGGACATACTTCAAGTTTCCAAAATAAGTTCTGTGTTTGACATTAACTTTTAAAATGTGCTTTTTCAGGATGTTAAAGGGGAACATGAATGTGGAAGCTCGAGGACTCTTGCTTAGAGTTATGAATAGAGAACCAGGCCTCATCTTTGATGTCCTCCAACCACCTGCTCATCAAGAGGAACAACAATTACAGGATCTTCCTCGATGGTGTTCCTGTACAAGATGTATTGAAATGCCATCTGATATTGAAAATAAATGTTGTGGCATGACAGAGGGCACATGTGTAAGCATGTTGCCCCACATGTTGTTATACATATTGGATGAGCCGGTATTGCGCTTGTCATGCCGTTTAAGAAACGACATATATGCCATCCATGACACACAGGAACCTGGGGATGACAACTGGGAATACCGCTATGCTGCTTACAGAAATTTCGCTGGAATTAAGCTGGAAGCGTTAATAAGTTCATACATCAGGAAATAGTTGGGAGTTCCACGCTGCCTCAGCAGAGTAAAGGAATATAATATTGTAAAGGAATATTGCAGCTGCCAGTTTCTGCTTTAACCGAGGAGTTTAAGTGCGCCAAGGTCAGACTGGAAATGACCTTAGTAGAGTCATGCGACAAATGTGTAAGGGAAGCAGCACCTGTGTTAAAAACTGGTAGAAAGTGGTCAGCAAAGAAATCTGTGGAAGAGGCAAAGGCTGCCCTTCAAATTGGTGATATCGTGGGACAGGTACAGCATGGAAGAGGGGGTTTTGGGCTCAGTTTAGCTCCTCCTAAATGGCACAAGGCAGCCCCAGCTCAAAGGAGGAAGCTGGTAGTCAACAAGATGCGAAAGCAAGAGGAGAGGATGAGGTGTATAAAGGCCATTTCCCAGGCCAAACAGGGAGAGTGGATGAGATGGGAGAGTGTGGAACAACGCAAGATGTGCTGGCAAGACCTTTGGTCAATGGAAGAGAGTAGGATCAGTTTCCTTATCAGGTCAACATATGATGTTCTCCCATCACCACAGAACCTAAACCTCTGGGTAGGAGAGGATCCCTCTTGTCCTTTGTATTCATCACCTGCCACATTAAGGCACATTTTGACAGGATGTAAGGTGGCTCTTAGCCAAGGTCGGTTTACTTGGCGCCATGACCAAGTACTCCGATGTTTGTCTTTAGCATTGGAAAACAAGCGTAACATGACCAATAAGTTGCCACCTGTTCTAGCAAAACATTACACACAGAAGACAATATTCCTCCGCCCAGGCGAGCAACCACCAAGAAAAGGTGTTAAAACCAATTCTCGCCCAGGACAACTGGAAGCTGCTAGGGACTGGAAAATGCTGGCTGATCTTGATCAACGGCTTATTTTTCCACCTGAGATTGCCACCACTAACTTAACAGTGCCATGGGAGGATGCTGTAGATGAGGCATATGAGAGGAAGAAACTGCGGTATGCTCAGCTGGCCACAGAAGCAGAACAGCGAGGATGGAGAGTCTGGGTTTATCCAGTGGAAGTGGGTTGTCGAGGATTTGTGGCACACTCTACAACCCGGTTCCTCAGAGACGTCGGATTCAGTGGCCAAGAGTTGCGTCGCACAGTAAAGAACTTATCTGAAGCAGCAGAGAGGAGCAGCAACTGGCTGTGGTTGAGACGGAAAGATTCTGGCTGGCTGTGTTCAGGCCGCCACGCTACGGTTCTTGAAAAACTCGAAGAGTCTGTTTATTTGTGTAGTTTGCATAGTAATTACAGTTATTATGTTCTTGTGTATTTTGTGTGAATGAGGATTGGTGTTTGGACAGATATTGTGTTTTGCAGTAGTATGCCATACGGAACCGTTGCCACTGATCCTGCTTTAAACGTCGACAGTGGGGCTCGACAGCCTTAGTCAAACGGGTTGGCGCGTATGGTTGGGTTGCGGAGATTGAGAGATTGTGGTTAGGTCAAATGAGAACTACGAGGAAGGAGCAACCTCTGCAGCAGGAGGGATGTAAAGGTCAGTAAGCTGGGCTGAGTTGAGTGGGGGACGGAGGGGGGTGACTCTGGGACGCCACTGTCGCGTCACTGTCGAGCCCTCTTGAGGTGTCGTGGGCTAGTTGACGAAACACTGAGGACGGAAGGTGCCCACTTGAAGACCCTAGAAATGTCCCCTACTCGGCTCAATCCAGACGGTTGTCATGCTGATCCACTGGTGAGACCGCACTGTGGTTGCAGCCATTGTGTGTGCTGACGCGATTAACACCAGACAGAAGGAGATTCACATCACCATTTGGAAAGAAGCGTAAATGGATGGAGAAGCATAGGTTACTGTAAAGCTACGTCTTAGTTGGTGCTTATCTTGGCGAAAGCCGAGTACAAATCAGCATGAAGTTTTAACATCTACTCTCGTGTAATGGAAATCGTCTTGTGGCAGTGTGTTTCACTTGGGGCGGGAAACCGCGTTGTCATCCTTAGCTGCTGTGTGATCAGAGTACATGAGAAATTCCCTGACCCAAATGGGCAGTACACCGGATTCATTGCTGCTGTGTTGTAGAAGCATGCTGCTGACCTCATGTTCTCCTATTTATGTATTTATGTTCAAAGGACTTGTTTATTCTTTTTAGTTGTTATTTATATATTTTATTCAATGTTATATTGAAAATTTTATTCATATGTTCTATTACCTGTTACTTATGTCAAAATGTTGTTTGCCACTCTCCGGTATAAACATTTTTCTATTACAAATATAAAGAATATATTCTTCTATGCTGACTTCTTCATAAGAACCTGTTTATCAGAGTGGTAGCGTAAATAAAAAATAGAAAAACTGTGTTTTTGTATTTTTGAAAGATTTATTTATATTATAAAAAAATATATATTAATAATTTGTCTTTATAACAAATTTGAAATGACTTACAATTTATGTACATATTTGAGCACTTTTCTGAGGTGGCATATTTACATACATTTTAAGGTATATGCATCAAGTTTCAGGTTAAAATTTTAAGCAACAAAAATAATTTGGCTGGCTCAGTTGAAGGTGGACTTCTGAACTCGGGGGTTCAGATTGCTGAGGTTGTAGCTCAGTGCCTTGACTCTTGACTCAAGTAGTGTAGAGCTTGGTAGTGTAGAGCTTGCTCCTTTGTGAAAAAGAAACCAAACAAAGCATCGCAATCAGATGAAGATTAATAAGTGCAATGTATAAATGAAGAATAATATTGTACTGATCAATAACACTAGTAAATCAAATAGAGAGTTATCATACCAATTGTCATAAATGATCATAAATAACTTATAATTATATTTTAAATTTATATATACATTTGCATAAATTATCCCATGACAGACGTCTTAGCTGAGATTGTGTACTACTAAGTTTGGGACATTTTTTGCTGTACATACCTATGCCTCTACTGACATGTGACTCCAGAATGCTGTCAATCGAAGGAGGTGGGACACTTGAAAGTAGGCCTAGTGTCCAGGGGTCCTCAGGCCTTGGAACCCTACGCCTTGGCATCCCCACATCAGCCTGGAGTCTTGCATGCACAATTGCCGCTTGCAGATCAGGAATGTAATTGTATTATTTTGTCACCTTAAAGCTACACTGTGTAATATATAGCACCATCTATTGGTGAAAAGGTATATGACCATCCAGTGAATATTAGTTTCTGTTCCTCTCAATTCCGATTTCGTTTTAACTCCTACGGTGGCCAATGTAGTCCAAGATTAACATGGCTTCCAGTTCGACCTCGTCTATGAGTGTCCCTTCAAGTGATGAGGTTATTTTAGAAAACTATTATAAATAATTTGCAGTAATTTAATTACCCACCCTAACTCAAATTTAAAGTGCCTACATATAACTTATAGCCTAAAAAATAATATAGCGCCATTAAAATATTAATCAAATGTTATCCGTCATAGAACACGGATTTATGTTACAAGGTAAACAATACTTTTCATCATTGACGCGAGGAAACCTATCCTAGATGTCGTTCTAGCGTTATACACAGCACACCATGTTATAATTAGCCAAGCAACAATAAAACTTCCAATATACACAAATAGGCTTAATTAACGTTACCTGTCGAGATGAAAGCAGGCAAAGTCGGCGTACTTTTTAAAATCGCTGCTCGTCATGAGCTCTTTCCATCTTGTAAACGCCACTCCAATATTCACTTTTGTTTTTTTGATTTGCCTGTTGCGTTGCCGTCTTAACTCTCTTTTTCGCTTCCTTGGCGACTCTGATGCGTATCCTCGAGAATAACTGTGATCCTCCATCTGCAAACGACTTTCAGGTTTTCAAGCAATCCCCCTCTTCACATTCGACACGGTGCCATTGAGTGTTGAAACGCGAAAGGCGAAGCTTTAATTAACGGATATGGCCCTCTTTGGCTAATGTACTTTCAAGATGGAGGGGCAACATGGCGACCGACATAGGAACCCCTCACCCGTATGTATTTTTAATTGCATATTATACACTCACGAGATTCCTTTATTACTTGAACGAAGTAAATATATATTAAAGAGCACATATATTTTTGAAAGAACTAAGTGTTTTTAGCAAAGAATAAACTAAAAAAGTTACACAGTGTAGCTTTAAAGGCATATACAGTCCATCTACCAGTTTTCTTCTGCGAAAGCTGTAATGAAAAAAAAAAAATGTGGCTTTACAAAAAAACATATTTCCAAAAAAGTATATGGTTAAGAAGACAAACTTGAAGGACAATACAGCATGTTCCACAGCAAGTTCTGAGTGATTGAAAAATATTTTTGTAATCTTACTTCTTTTGTCAATTTTTGTTGAGTACAGGTGATCGATCTTTATGGTGGTTATAATCCAGGGCTGCCAGGAGAGTTCTTGCCTCATATACCAGTGGTGAGAAGCTGAACCGCTTGTTGGCGTACATCAGCAAGTGGTTGTGGAATGATTCCAGCAGACAGGTTGATCTGGAGAAACAAATTAGCCTATGTTCATATTTCGAGTAGTATCCAAAACATTGGTCACAGTGATGACTACTGGCAAAATGATGCGATGAATTCCATTTTAGCAGACATGAATCAGCTTCCTTAAGTTACCTGAAAGGTAGATATCGGTGAACATTTCTGAGCCACCTCTTTTTGAGAACTATCCTTTCCAGTGCCTTGTGAGCTTTGGAACCACTCTCCAGCCATTGCTTGTCTTGGATTTCTGGCAGGCTACCGTGCAGGCAGTGACCAGTGAATGGTACATTCGTGCTCATTTGTGACATGGTGAAGCACACTGCTCCATAGTTTCTAAAATACAAATATTGTAATCAGATCATACAGTCAAAGAACAAATAAATCATAGATATTGTAGGAATTGTAATGTTTGTTATAATGAGTAAGCTGTGCACAAAGAGAAAACACTGAATCTCACTGCACATAGAAGCATTGTACTTGGTGCATGGAAGTTATCTACATGTAAATGTTGTTGTATTTAGTCACAGGAAAAGAGATGACTAATGGGAGGTATATTACTTACAATGAACTGCTGTACCGTGTCTGCCTTCTTACAACAGAACCAGAAGTGATTCACAATGTCTTTGACCCACAATGACCCAGTGCAGCAGGATCTTTTGTCCAGATTACTGTGCCGCCTAAGTATGCATATAACAGATGTGGTTGAGTACATTGTTGTCACCGTGTCTGGTTGGTGTTCCCTGGGTATCCACTAGAGGTCTCTTCCCCTTACCCTCATCACCACATTAGGAACTGCATTTTCCATCATCCTTTGTCTGTACTCATTACTGTTCATTGCACTGTTCTACACATTGTTTGTATTTGCCTATTTATACCCTGTCTGTTTCATTCTCTATCATGGAATCCTTGTTTAATGTCAACTGCACTTCGGAGATCTGTTCCTGTTTGTTTCTTGTTTTGGACGGCCTTTGTATGGATTTTGAACCTTTGCCTGGATGTTTTACGATTACGGATTACCCTATTAAAACTGCACTTGGATCTACCTGTTTGTGTGTGTGTCGTGATAGAAGGATTCCATCAAGAGGATGTACAGATCCAGCAGTACGGGTATTCGTATCCCTCCCCCTATCACTGCAGAGGAGAGGAGGGGACGAGTCAGTCATCTGACGAATCTACGTCAGCAGGGCCAGTCGGTGGGTGGTCTATCTCAGCTATTTTGGACTCTCTCAAGAGGCCTGGGGTACAATGATGAAGTACTGAAGGATCTTCTTTATAACTGTCTTGATGAACCTTTGCCACAGTGGGAGATGAAGGGACTTGAAATCCTGGACTATTGGGGTTTCACTAGCTACCTACACCATCATAGCCAATGGGCAACACCAGCTACGCCCGTCTCTCCAAGCAAGATGGCCGCCATGCCCTTGCAAGAAACTGTAGCATCTCCAGAGGCGGCCGAAGATGCTGCAGCGCTCCCAGAGGCGGAGAGCTTGATGCCACCATCTCGCCATCAGAAACGGAGGAGGAAGCAAACGTCCACCGTCTCTCAAGGCCCGGAGACCGGCCCCGAGCAGCCTGCTATCATCCAGGGTTCTCAAGTCCGGTGGTCCAGGAGGACCCGACGTCGGGGGTCTCAAGTCCGGTGGTCCGGGAGAACCCGGCATCGGGGGTCTCAAGTCTGGTGGTCCGGGAGGACCCGACTTCGGGGGTCTCAAGTCCGGTGGTCCGGGAGGACCCGACTTCGGTGGTCTCAAGTCCGGTGGTCCAGAGGGACTTGACTTCGGGGGTCTCAAGTCCGATGGTCAGGGAGGACCCGACGTCAGGGGTCTCAAGTCCGGTGGTCCGGGAGGACTCAACGTCGGGGGTCTCAAGTCCGGTGGTCCTGGAGGACTCAACTTCGCTTGTTCCAGAGCTGTCCACTCTCCCTGTTGCACCCCCAGTGGTGGCCAAAGAGGCTGCAGCTCCACCGCACTCACGTAAGCGGAGGAGGAGGAGGAGAGCTTCCGGTCAATCACAGGGCCCGGAGGTTGTTCCGAAGCCTGCAGCCGAACCACCGAAGCTTCCAGTGAGGCCTGCAGCCAAACCCCCGAAGCCTCCAGTGAGGCCTGCTGCCGAGCCGCCCAAGCGTCTCACCCTGCCGGCGCCGCCCAAGCTCCTTGCCCTGCCGGCGCCGCCCATGCTACCAGTCAAGCCAGAATCTGCTCATGTCGTGCCTGCCGCACAAGAGACTGTTCACGTCGTGCCTGCCGCACAAGAGACTGTTCACGTCACGTCTGCCGAGCCAGAGACTGTTCGCACCAGGTCAGCCACGCCAGTGTCTCCAGACAGGATGGCCGCCGCCGAGCCAGTGTCCCCGGACAAGATGGTCATTCCGGTGTCTGTTCCTGAGCTGGTGTCTGTTCCACCCTGGCCACCTGAACTGCCTGGTCCACCCTGGCCACCTGATCTGCCTGGTCCACCCTGGCCACCAGAGCTGTCTGGTCCACCCTGGCCACCTGATCTGCCTGGTCCACCCTGGCCACCAGAACTGTCTGCTCCACCCTGGCCAGCTGAACAGTCTGCTCCACCCTGGTCGACTCCGCCATGGCCGCCAGAAGGACCTGCTCCGCCTTGGTTGCCTGCACAGCTTGAGCCACCCTGGTCGTCTCTACCATGGCCGCCTGAAGGATGGTCCCCACCATGGTCGCCCGAATGGTCGTCACCACCATGGCCACCTGAAGGGTCTGCACAGCCTGCTCTGCACTGGTTTCCCGAATGGCAGATTTCGCCCTGGACCCCTGAATGTTCTGATCCGCCCCGGTCTAATGAACGATCCGTTCCACCTCCCGTTAAGCCATCATCTCAAGTTCTTGTTCCCCTCCATGGTCCTGGCCCCCCATCCCTCCCCCTGATCCTCCACCGTTCCACCACCCTCCTGGACTCTTGGTTTGTGTTTGTTTTCAAAGGAGCGTCTGGTAGCTGCTCCGTAGAGGGGGGGTAATGTCACAGTGTTCCCTGGGTATCCACTAGAGGTCTCTTCCCCTTACCGTCATCACCACATCAGGAACTGCATTTCCCATCATCCTTTGTCTGTACTCATTACTGTTCATTGCACTCAGCTGTTCCCACTCACATTGTTTGTATTTGCCTATTTATACCCTGTCTGTTTCATTCTCTATCATGGAATCCTTGTTTAATGTCAACTGCACTTCGGAGATCTGTTCCTGTTTGTTTCTTGTTTTGGACGGCCTTTGTATGGATTTTGAACCTTTGCCTGGATGTTTTACGATTACGGATTACCATATTAAAACTGATCTTGGATCTACCTGTTTGTGTGCGTGTCGTGACAATTGTAGGATAAAAAGATTATCACCACAAATCTGCAAAAGATATAGATTCAAATATAAAAATAAAAAAAAAGAATAAAAAAAAGAAAGAAACATACTGCAGTAATCATCTTGGCTAAATTCTTTGCTCCATGCCATATGTCCCATGAGTGCAGAACTCCTGTGTCCTTATATCGCCCAGTCGTTTGATCTTGTAATGAAAAACAAAACAACTGACTATTCATACACACCTGCAGAATATCAAATATAAATTTTCTTGTATGATATGGCAAGTACTACCAACTTACTCATAATAGAGGCAATTTGTGCGTGAGCATTGGTGCATATTTCTGAAATCTGCAATTCGCTAAGAAGCTTGTCCGTTGTGGTTATGTAGCGAATTAGCTCAAAGAAGGGAATATATAATTAAATAATGAATTAATAATATATAATTATAATCAATTATGAATATACATATAACATATATACATATAACATGTAGGTATTGCATACATTACATTTTTTAAAAAGCCATAGGACTTACCTAATACAACTACACCATCCTTACTCTTCATACGTTGAATGGCAGCACATCTCTTGTCCTCCCACATGTCCCTTATTGCTCCTAAGCAGTAGGTATCCTGAATATACAGGATACCTACGATACCTAGCAGTTCAGTGAACAAAGTGACACTTTGTAGTAGTTATTTCCCGATAGAATGTTGGTCATCATGAAGTCCCCTGCCTGCATTGCAAATTTGAGTGTGGGCTGTGAATTCCAAGTCCATACTTTGTGCTCATTTGAACATATATATAAGATAAAAGACACAAGAGTGATTACAATGCATACAAACTGTGAATTAAAAAAAAAAAAACTATCTGCATTGAATTCAAATGTATATAGATTACAATTCAAACAAACTTCTAAAGTATTCCTTGGAACTGGAAAATGTGTATGCACTTACACATAATATAGTATACACCATTCAAATGTATCATGAACACCTGCCAATTCAAATGATTACACTTGTGTGTTTTTGTAAACTAAGCTGAAGAGAGACTTTGAGGTGGGTGTTAATGGGTGATATACATTATTTTTAACGACAACAATAATATGGTTTGTGACATGCACCTAATAACAGATTTTTTCTTCATGTACATATGCTAATATACAGAATTATGTTCTTTTTTTTAAAATGGGGTGGTGATGGCGCAGTGGATAAGACACATGCCTTCGGTGTGAGAGACCTGGGTTCGAATCCACTGTGAGACACCAATGTGTCCCTGAGCAAGACACTTAACCCCTAGTTGCTCCAGAGGCGTGCGACCTCTGACATATAGCAATTGGAAGTCGCTTTGGATAAAAGCGTCAGCTAAATGAATAAATGTAAATGTAAAATTACCCATTGGATGACACTTCCTGTTCCCCTTGAAGTCAGATGGACTTCAAAAGGTGGCAGGTTTCTTTTGTAATTGTTTTCCTGGAATTACAATTCATTACAGGTAGTTGCAGATGTCACGGTGTGGTGCAGGCAGAAAACGACAAGGGAGAATAAAAAAAAAGTTCCAATGCAAAATTTGACTAACAATATAATTCAAATATAATTCAGGTAAAGACAGGCAGAAGGTTCACACACACTTAGTAGGATGGAGAACAGACCAAGACTGACTGAACAGAAGGGAACTAAATACAAACACAGATGCATATAGATTGACAGAACACAGGTGAAACAGATGATGATGGTGGTTAACTAAACACAGGTGATACAGATGAACTGATAATGACATGAAGACAGGCAGACAAGTCCAATGAAAGCAAACTAAACAGAATACAACTGTGACATTACTCCCCCCTCCCGGTAGGTGCGTCCTCGCGCCATAGATAGACCAGCCTCGGAGGGAGGGGACTCAGGAGGAGAACGAAGAGCAGGTGAGGGTAGACAGAAGGCAGGAGGGACCAGGGTGGAGCAGGCGGCCAGGGCAAAGACGATGCAGGGAGGAGCCATGGTGGAGGCAGGGCTGATGACTCCAGGGGGCCGACTGACGGGGGCGTATCAGGTGGGCGAGGAGACCAGGGTGGAGCCAGAGAGCCGACGCTGAGGATCCGGCGGGACGTGGCAGCGCCACTGGCTCTGGCGACTGAGGTGCAGGCGGGGACACAGAAGGGCACGGTGGAAACAGAGGGAGTGAGGACCAAACGCATTATACTCCTTCACGTCTATTGCGATCTCAAAATTCCGGCCAGTTGATAACACCTAGAATATCTAAATCGACTGCTGGAGGTAAATCCTTTTCCTATTTAGCACCAAAACTTTGGAACAATCTTCCTAACATTGTCCGGGAAGCAGACACAGTTTGTCAGTTCAAATCTAGCCTAAAAACACATTTCTTTGGCTTAGCATACACATAACACATTATAGACTTCTATAATTCAATGTTAGGCTGCATAGTTTAGATCAGCCGGAACCGGGAACACTTCCCATAAATCCTGATGTACTTTGTACATCATAAGAAGGATGGCGTCTATGCTAATATTTGTCTCTCTGTTTATCCCGAGGTTTATCGTAGTCCACCGGATCCAGGCCGTATCTGCATCTGATGAAGGACCTGCGCCTGGAACGACAACGCGGCCGGATCGCATTAAAGAATTTTCTGTTAGAATGGTGTTGTGTTTGCGGTCCTTAAGTTAATAACTAATGATCGTTGCAACGGAAGTGAATCAATCAAAACTAACTTTAGCTGGACAATAACTTTATTCTAGAGCTGCTGTAAAGCCAAAACAATCTCTGTTACTTTAATTTCCTATTATCACTGTAAAGCTGCTTTGAAACAGTCCATATTGTTAAAAGCGCTATATAAATGAAGGTGAGTTGACTTGACTTGACCAAGGAGGAACAGAAGGGAGTCAGGAGTCCAACGGAGCCAGGGGGACGAAGGGACGAGGCGTAGCCAGATGAGTGCAGTCCAGAGGTGAGGGTAGGTCGACAAGCAACCAAGGTGGATCCGGGGGGACGAGGGAGCCTGGCGGAACTGGTGAACTGATGGGCCACGGTGGAGCTGAGGGAGGTAGGAGCCAAGGTTGAGCTGATGGATCAACGGGCCGAGGTAGAGTCCTGGTCGCGGAGGTTGGAGGCCGGGGATCCACCTACCAGGCTGGCAGACCCACAGCGACCTTACCTCTTCGAAGGTGGTTTGAGGAGCTGAGGGGCTGACAGGCAGTGGCGAAAGAAGGGTTGAGAGGTGGTAGATGGGAGGAGGTGGGAGAGGGAGCGAGTTCAGGAACCGTCTCAGGCTCAGGTTCTGGAACAGATTCCGGCTTGGGAACAGACTCAGGCTCAGACTCAGGAGCTGACTCAGGAACAGATTCAGGCTCAGGAACAGATTCAGGCTTAGGAACAGATTCAGATACAGGCTCAGGGACAGAAGACTCAGGCAGGGTGGTCTCGGCGGGACGAGACTCTGGATGGGCGGTCTCGGCGGGACGAGACTCTGGACGGGCGGTCCCGGCGGGACGAGACACTGGAACAGGAACAGATCTGGGAATTTGGATAGTCCTTGGGGCAGGAACAGGTCTAAGGACAGGAACAGGTCCGGGAACATGGACAGTCCTTGGGGCAAGAACAGGTCTAGGAACAGAATGGGGAAAAGGAACAGGTATCGGCGTGGCGGCGGCCATCCAGGCCGAGGGCTCAGGCGGTGAGGCGGCAGATATCTTGGCTGAGGGCTCAAACGGCGATGTGGGAACCATCTTGGCTGATGGCTCAAGAGGTGAGGCGGCGGCCATCTTGGCTGAAGAAGAGGGCTCAGGCATGGGGGGCATTACGTGAAGAAGCTCAGGCTGGTCAGGCATGACGTGAAGAGCAGGTTGGTCAGGCATGACGTGAAAAAGCCTTGGGTCTGGCTGGGCTGTTCCGGATCGAGGCACGACGCTCTCCAGACACCGGATGGCGGTCTCCCTCCAGTCCAGTCCGGTGGTGTCTGGGAGGTCGATTGGATGATTGAATGTGGCCCGATCCGGAACAAGGGGCTCAGGCTCACGTCATCGAGGGTGCTGGTGACGGAAAGGCGGCAAAAGTCCTTGACGAATGAAAAAAAAATTTTGCCTCTCCTGAGCCATGACGATCATTTTAACCCTATCGTCCATTTAGGGCGGTCCGATCTTCTGTCACGGTGTGGTGCCGGCAGAAGAAGAGGAGGGAGAATAAAAAGTTCCAATGCAAACTTTTACTAACAATATAATTCAAATAGTTACGGAGAGGCAGGATGGAGAACGGACCAAGACGGACTGAACAGAAGGGAACTAAATACAAACACAGATAAACATAGATTGACAGAACACAGGTGAAACAGATGATGATGATGATGATGATGATGGTTAACTAAACACAGGTGATACAGATTAACTGATAATGATGATGACACTTGACATGAAGACAGGCAGACAAGTCCAATGAAACCAAACTAAACAGAATACAACTGTGACAGCAGAAGTGTGACCAACTGTTTCAACTGTGCTTCATATACAATAGATGCCCGTTGTTCAATTATGTCCTCCTCACACATGACTTTGTGGCTAGCATAAGATGTAAGGGCATGTTCTTCACGTAGGGGTAGCACTTCATCTTCTTGTGTAAGATGGATGGTCTCTTCTAGACCAATTACTTTAAGTTCCTCAATTTTCCTAAAGTCCTTAGTTCCTTCACCCGTTCTGTAAATATACATACATATTTACAACAATGTATTATTAACATGACTGTGCAAGAAATATAAATGTTTTTTCTATACTTTCATTTTGTTAAGAAAAAGAAAACAATGTGTAATGACAATGGGGTGGCCTGGGAGCCAAAACAGTTGATAACATAACAGTCAGTCACAGTCAGTCCTTCAACTGAGATTATTTTGTTTTACCTATGTCTGCTTTTATCAAGCCAAAAACATGCTTCATGCAGACAAACCTAAGACAGACAGAGGGGACATAGTCTTCATCAGAAGTGCTGTCCTCACTGTCTATTTCCCATGTTGTATCATCTGGGTCTTTCAATTAAATTCTGCAAAATAAATAGTAGTAGTAGTAGTGATAGATGTAATAATAATAATAATAATAATAATAATAATAATAATAATAACTAAATACAGTGTACAGTGAATTACACAAACAGGAGTAGACAGCAAACAGCATTTTGTAACAATGCATTACAACACTTACACTGTGTTGGCTCACGGTGGACTCATAATGGAAGCTCATCTTGGATAAACTACACAACACCAAAAAAGAAACAAATATTGGTTTGTAATGGCTATATGCATAACACTGGCTTGGTTATGCCACACTGCAATTTGTGGCTTGTGTTGCTCGCCTATATGATAAAATCAACACATCTTCACGTAATAACACATCTAAAAGTCATCTTTTATATAAGACCTATTCATCACTTTCTACCATAGAAAGGTGTTCGACTCCAGGCTCCAGAAAACACTGATCTCTGTAAAGCATATTTTAGTAATTTATCCAATATAATTCTATGCATCATCTTTGAAAAATTATATAAAACAAATTTGGCAATGCTTACCTATCTGATGTTGAGTCACTGGACGAAGCTATGGTAGAGAGGGTTTGAAGAGGCATTGCAGGTCTCTTGCAAGGAGTTGACCTGGCTGGTCCTCCTTTTTGGTAACTTAAAAAAAAAATCACATTTGAATCACATAATTTCATGTAGTGACAAGTATTTCACCAAAACTACAGTTTAACAACAAAATTACAGCCAACAGTTCATAACATGCAAGTATTCGCAGTGAATATGACCTCACCATTTTTCACATCATATGCATACAACAAGACATTCAAACAATAAGACTAACACCGTCTTCTGTGTCTTCAAGTTTTCTGTCAGTAAAGGAATCCAACCAATTACCAGGGCCACACGTGTGGTGGAAATTTTAAACTGAATATTAAACAAACCATATTTCTATCATCTAACCTTATTTAACATCTAACATTTGAATTTGAGATGTATGTTTCCCCTTTAGTTGAAAACTCATGACTTTGGTTGTGTGTGCATGTGTATAGATAACATATATGGGAAATTAAACTAGACAGATGTCAAGGTTTGAAAACATGTGATTATGAAGTAATGAAAAATCAATCAAATTGTAGAGAAATTATGTAATGTATCATGTCATTTTGCCATACCCCCATACTATAAAAACTGTTGTATTAGTGATTACTGGTGGGATTCTCAATGGAATTTTTCTGAGATCCTCCGGCCTAGCTTAAAGCTTCTTCTTGGGAGAGATGCTCTGAGAACTGCTCGAGTACTCTCCCGGCCGTGATTAAAGCATTTAAAGAACATTTGCTGGAGTCTGTCTGATATTACTGCTGTGAGGCAGGTCAGTTTAGGGAAGTAAATTAGTTAGCAAGTAAGAAAAGAAACTAGTAAATTAGAATTATAGGATTAGACTCGCCTGTAGTCGACTGGAGACTCGCTGGAGTAGCCTATAGGATTAGATGGATGCTGAAGTCGACTGGAGACTCGCTGAAGTATAGGTAGGGAGCATGATGCTGTAGTCGACTGGAGACTCACTGAAGTGTGGACTCAGCTAACGTCAATGTATAGGCGCGCTGGAGTAAGTTATGGTAGGTTAGGTTAGATTTAGGGAAAAATCTACAACACACGCAATCTGCAGACTTTTTTGTGATTTCTGTGCTGAATTTTTGGAAAAATCTGCGGAATTATGCGGAATGGTTTTAATAATTATATATATATATATAAATACAATAAAACATATTATTGTTTATAACAATATTAAAATTTTTTTTTTTTTTGGAAAAATCTGTGGAATTATTTTAAATGTGTTAAAAAGATCTTAGAGTATTAGAAATAAAAACATTACAACATATTCACTTCTTAACTTTTATTTGAGGTTCACAATACAAATGCAAACAGAACTTTTATTTTGACGGGTTTCTGAGTGTATCTGACGCTGAAATGCTGGAGATTAACGCGTACTTGAGTATGTGTAGTACACGAACCTGCGGCGCTCATTTTCCCTTTCTGTTCTTGTGGCGAACGGATTTGAGATGCTCCAGTGCCGTCTGTCGCCTCAGGTAATCAACATAGTGTTGACAGTCTTTACAAAACATAACTCCCCCATCCTCATAAAAATCGTTCGCAAATTCTTTTTCTCTGTCCTGTGCTGTGATTTTTGCAGACAAGTGATGTTTCCTTAATTCCTCCACGTTCAGTTTTATTTTAGACATTTTAAACATTCACTTTCTCATAAAAAAAAAAAAAAAAAACGTAACATCAATCAGCGCAGTCTACTACCCCTCACAATCACGCACGTGCAGGTTGTACTTGTCAATGACGGTCGGGCACTACAATCTGCGGAAATCTGCGGAGGTTTCTGCGGAAGTCTGCGGGCGCGTATTCCGTGCGGGCCTGCCAATTACTCACCTGTCTATTAAAACACATGCAAGATCGGCGTCTCTGTCTAGTTGAAGTTTGTCACGAAGTTCTCTCCATTTAGGAAATGCCACACCGATGTTGATCCTGGTTTTATTTCTCTTCTTGTCCCAAAATCTTCTTGGGTCGTTTGGTTGACCCGTACGTTGACTTTTACGCTGTGTTGGGAGTAACGCGTTACAAAAGTAATGCATTACAGTAACATATTACTTTTTGCTGTAACGCAGTAGTGTAAGGCATTACTAATCAATTTTCAGTAATATTTTACTATATTACATGTTCAGTTACGCTTGCGTTACAACACACTTTTAGTTTTAATTCTAAAAAAACAACAACAAAAAAACACCAAGACCGCGAGACATTTACGAATGAAAAATGCAAGTAGGCTAAGTTACCTGTTCGTGGTCAGTCAATAGCCACGTGTGGTGTCCAAGTTTGTAAATAAAGACTAAATGGCAGCGTCTGATATATTTGTGAGGAGTGCCGTGAGGCATGATTTCGGCCTCTGTGCTCGCGCTGGCCAGTGGAAAAGCGGCTAATGGGTGAAGAAGAAGACTGTACATTCGCGAGATGGACGTATGCGCATTAGGCTACTCCATTTGTTCTGTGTTTTCTTTCTAAACAGTTAGGCTATGTTTAGGTGGTATTTTTCTTGTTTTCATCACGCAATCATGTTTTTGATGCGGTGGTGACGCGTTCACGTAACATGATGTAAGGAAAGCACCTAAAAGCTGTCACAAAGAACCGGCAAAGGAGACACTCCTATAGCAAGGAGACATTTTAATTGTTTATTAATAAAGATGAAGTTGACGTTGCTGACTCGCGATCTTCGCAGTAGGCCTAGTGAATGCACCACAGAGAAATGCACATTTCATACAGATAAGCAGAGAGCAGTCCGTTTTCTTTTGTTTTGAATTGTTCTGTTTACAAGTAGACATTTCAATATATATATATTTTTCAGGTCTGTGAAGTAGGCTAGGCTACCTTATAGCCTACGCTGAGTTTCGGTTAATTTATGAGATGCGCTCCATATTCATTAAATATTTATATTTATGTTTCCTTTCTTTATATACAAACACAGTTTTTGTATTTCTACATCAATTTTACATATATGGGTCATAAATGACCCATATAGAAACCTTTGATATTTGCAAGTAGGAACATATTTACTGCATAAATACTATTACTATAGTATTACATAATACTATTCACCTGCCACACATTTCACAAATCAACACAGCTGCTTTTGTATATTTGATGCAAGTCTTATTTTATTTTAACCACAGAAAATATTTGATATTTTTTAAAAGATAACTGGACATAATATTTGAATATTAGGCTATGGTTACCTTGACCATGAAATCCTAGTGAGAAATTACTTGTGAGAAAGAGAAACATATCCAATACTATTAGCTAGCTAGCTGTTCACATATTCTATTCTAGCTAGCTAATGTTAGCTACACTAAAAAAAGATGGGTTTTTAAAGGGGAACTCAGCAACTCTAGCTATTTCTTCGCTGATTTTCACTTTTGTTGTCGCATGTTTTCTCAACGAGCTCCCCCTACAGCTGTGGGACGTATATTTCACAACAATGTTGTAAAAAAACTCACTTGCGGCACCCTCCTCCCCCTTTCTACCACTGCTCATGTGCATTTGTTATTATCGGAGCCGGCCAACTTTATCGTGTGGAGCTATACCGAGGTGGGTAATACATCATACACATTGAGGGTGGCGTGTGTGTTTATGTCGAATTGCCATAAAGCAGTTTGTGTTTCTCGCTCGTTCTCGCTTCTCACAAGACTTCCTGTTTCCAACTTACTGGGACGTTAGTCCCCATGTTGCAAGGTTGGTTTTCCACCTAGGAACGTTGGGGGGAGCGGGGAAAGTCACCATTCTCACCAGAACAGGTTATTAAACCATCCAAATGATTTCTAAATGGTTTTATTAAGTTTAAATAGTTACCTAATGCCCCTTTAAAGCTTATTTACATGTAATAGGCCTAAAAGTTCTATTAAGAACCGTATAGTCTTGAATAAGCCATTATGCTGAAATGGTTCGATGTGTTAAGAGTTTAGGGTCCTTTTTTTCCCGCCTTTTTGATTTTAAAATTTGTAACTGTAAAAGCCACCTGAAATAACATAGGAAATGAATACGGTCATTTTAGACCCGTGTATATAAAATTGATGTAGAAATACAAAAACTGTGTTTGTTTATAAAGTAAGAAAGGAAACATAAACATAATGATTTGTGGAAATCAAAAACAAAGATATTTAATGAATACCTGGAATAACAAATGATAAAATACATATATTTTAAAGATTCAGCAAAGAAACACTCAGCCATGATTGAAATAACATAGGAAATGAATACGGGTCATTTTAGACCCGTGTATGTAAAATTGATGTAGAAATACAAAAACTGTGTTTGTTTATAAAGTAAGAAAGGAAACATAAACATAATGATTTGTGGAGATCAAAAACAAGATATTTAATGAATACCTGAAATAACAAATGATAAAATATATATATTTTAAAGATTCAGCAAAGAAACATTCAGCCATGACTGAAATAATATAGGAAATGAATACGGGTCTTTTTAGACCCATGTTGCGCATTAGAAGGGGTATCCATAGCTTGCGCATCAAAGGGTTAAAGAAAGGCTTTGTGTCTTCTGTTTGAGGTCTCTGTGAAAGTTTTAAAACAGTCTTTTAGTGCCGCTTCAGAGCGGTCGCGTCCGTAACGGAGAACTGTCACGTAGCTACATTGTTTTTTCCTCATAAATGCGAACACGAAAATAAAATAAAATTACTATTTTATGTTCTGTGGAGAGCCAACCCTTCTTCATCCGGTGGGTAGTATTACTTTTGATTTGCGCAGTGTAATTCACAGAATTACAAAAAAATATTTTGCCTCCTAAAAGTTAAATATTTTTTTTGTCACGCATGAATGCGTGTGTATTTCCCTCATATTAAATATAAAATAATATGTGTAGACTGATATTTTTCTAATGTCTGGACTCTTTTAAGGGGGTATCCTATGGATAAACAGACGTTTCAATATATTGGTATAAATGCATTTTCTGAGAATTTATATTTCAAGTTTTGACTGCAAATGTCACGTCCAAAATGCTGGAATTCCCCAATTTTAAATAATTTATCCTCAACTAGTTTTGTGGTGTAGGTCTACGTATTTTATAATGTTAACTTCAAAATTCAAATAATACTAATAGTAATTTAAAGATGTGGTAGCATTGGATCTGGACGGGAAGGATATCTCTTGGAGCTGGAAGGGGTGTGTCGCGATTCTGCAGGTTCGTGGATCTGAGTGTCGCGATTTCGGTTTCATATCGCATATCGTTACAGCCTTAGAATGTTAAGTTCTACTACTGTATAGCTATTTTGGTGAAAGTAACTCAAAGGTAATACAGGAGTAATGTAACACATTACAATTCTGAGACAGTAATATTGTAAGGTAATGAATTACTTTTAAATTACAGTAACAAGTAATGTATAATGTATTACAGTTGGGAAGTAACTTGCACAACACTGCTTTTACGTATACATTTACGTTTAAGGGACTTGTCTTTGTCGACAGAACCAGCTGCAAACGGTAAAGAATAATTGTGTTCCTTAACGGCTGCGCGAAACAAGCTAGTTGCTTGATAGCCGCTACAACTACAACTTCCGCATTTGTCCACGAGACTATGTTGCCATGGTTTCTACTGCAGTAAAAGCGGAAACCGAGGGTAACGCGGATATGACGCCATTGACTGGCGATTCTCTCACACCTTCTCACACGTCCCGTTTCTTTGGTTAAAATTGCTATTTTGTCATGATTTACAAATAGTTGTAAACATTTGGGATATTGTAAGTAATCAACTGAACAAAATATATAACACTGACCTAGTGGTATTTGGTTATTTTACTGCAAAAATCTTACACCTTGCACCTTTAAATGGACGTAAAGTGTTGTGAGAAAATGAGACGTACATTACTTTGGAGATTAACTGAAAAATTATTACATCATAAAATACATTAAAAATGTATAAAAACATTAGTGTTTTTAATCGCAATTAATCACGATTAATCAGAACAAATGTGTGCTTAATCTAGTTAATTCGGTTTAATATATTGTAGCTATGACAAAATTCATTGTACAAATAGTAGAATTATTTTTGTAAGGCTCTATAATCTATTTTGTGATCAACTATTCAGTCTATAATCCACAGAGCAATTGTACCATCTTTGTATTTACAGGTGAACATGTTCCAAACTCAGCACGTACAGAGTATTGGCAGACACATTTTACACACTAATGCAAAATGAACCCTTTAGAAACATGTTTACCGTGTGCAAATTGAAGACAGGCACAAACACAAGTAGTTGTGTTTAACTAAGTCTCTGAGTGACTGCAGGGCTACATTCCCTCTGCACCTGTTTTGAATTCAGCTTATTAGTCGCACTATTTGATTTTCCTCCTATGCATTTACAACAGAGCAAAATAATAAAGACCTGGCGCAATACACTCTGTTTGAGCTATCAGCACAAAAGGATATTCTGTTTTCTCTAGACTCTCTGAGATACGGTTGCCATGGACTTTTGTTTAACCGCAGCTATGCAGCAAGTTTAACCAAGTCATTAAAAGGATTTAACATGTTCAACAAAAAAAGTGAATTTATTGCATACATGCTATTGAGTGTTTCAGGAGAGAGTTAGTGCACATTCTATAATAAGGAAGACTAAAAGTTCAATACATTCAAACAAAATTACTAACATACATGTAAGTAGGATTGGCACATACAGTGTCCTCAATATAAAGAGTAACATGAGTTCATCACACATATGTGACTGTTCAAAGGAATAATTTACTCACTCTCAAGTTTACTCACCCATATGACTTTCTTCTATATAAACACAAAAACACATTCAGAAGTATGTCTGAGCGTTTGTTTTAAAAACAAAGAAACTGGATGGTGATTTTAACCAGTGCCATTCAGGATCATTGATTTAAAAAAATGCAGAGACATGTTTCCTTTCTAACATTTGAATTATTATTTTCTATTATTAGCTGGACAGTTTCAAAATAGTTTTCATAAAATTCACTGTCTACTTGTATTGTACGGAAAACAGACATTTTTCAAAAAAAAAACTATAAAGCTTGACATATGAAATAATAGTATGAAAAATATATTTTTTTAATGGAACAGTTTATTGAACCATAAAACAAAATAAATAAAAAATCTTTTAAAAAATATGTTTGCATGTTTTTGTGTCTGTTTTGTGTGGCGTATCATATTTGATACATCAGGCTTGTATGGCTCATATTGTCACGGTTCTTAAATTCATTGGTTCCTTCTTGTCTCGTGTAGTTGTTGTTATGTGTGTGGGCGTGTGTGATTGTGGGCGTGACGGCTCGTTCCACTTGATCAGCGATCAGTTGATCAATCTCCTCTCCAGCTGCATCCAATCTGCTCTCCCATAAATACTCACCGCATTCTTCTCTCCTTGTCAGATCGTTGTGTGATGTCTCGTTCGTGTTTGGTCCAGTTCCAGTCGTCCTTGCTGTGTTGCGGTTTGTTCCTGTCCTGGTCTCGTTTCCTGTTCGTGTTTGGATTATTCACTCTTCACCACTTCTACACTCATCACTTGGACTCTGACCATCTTGTCCCTGCGTCACCAAACGAACTTGAGACTGTTCATTTACCTCACTCAAATAAACGAGTTACTTGCACTTTTGCTTCCGCTTCCTTAATCATGACAGGACGATCTGACCGTTCGATGGAAGCAGCGAGTAGTTCGTCGGCGTTGGAGGATTTTGTCAACGCCAGTATCAGACGCATGGACAACCAGGAAAGAGGTCTTAACGATACTACTCGGGCCGTGCAAGCTTTGGTGACGCAGGTGTCCGAGCTCACCCAGCAACTACAACTTCTGCGAGCTCCCACTGCGCCACCCACACCAGCCGTTCCCCTCACACCTCCGGAGAGCGCCCCGCAGTCGGAACCCCGCCTACCTATACCACAACCATACGCAGGTGAGCCGAATTTTTGCAGAGCATTCTTGAATCGATGTTCTATGCATTTCGCATTGCAGCCCAGGACCTTTTTCAACGAACAGGCTAAGGTAGCCTTTGTGCTCACGCTGCTCACGGGGAAGGCAGCGTTATGGGGGACGGCGGTGTGGGAGAATCAAGATCCCTGCTGCACCTCGTTCCAGACACTCGCCGCCGAGATGAAGAGGGTCTTCGACAGAGCCATCGCCGGGAAGGAGGCAGCTCGCATGCTCACTGAACTCAAGCAGGGTGAGAAATCGGTGTCGGAGTATTCTATCGAATTTCGAACCCTGGCGGCTGAGTGTCGATGGAACGAGTAGGCGCAGTGGGACATGTTCCTGCATGGGTTGGCTGACCGCGTCCAGAAGGAGATTTATGTCCTGGACCTCCCCACTTCATTGAATGCACTGGTGGACCTGGCCCTCCGAGTTGATGCACGCCTAACCAGAATGGAACGGTGGAGACTGACCAGCGGATCTCTAGAAGGTACAGAGAGTCAGCGGTTCAGCGGTGGGGACGCGGTCAGCCCCGCCTACGATCACGAGCCCATGCAGGTCGGGCGAGCTCGGCTTTCTCGGGAGGAGAAGGAAAGGCGGAGATCCCAAGGGCTCTGTTTATACTGCGGAGCCTCGGGTCATTTCGCCTATAACTGCCCAGTAAAAGGCACAGCCCGGCAGTAAGTATGAGGCTACTGTCGGGTGGGATCTCCGCTACGAAGACCTTATTCACATCTACGCTCCTCCCGGGAAGACTAAGATGGTCAACTCACGATCACAATTGTCAAGCACTGGTGGACTCGGG
The DNA here is from genome assembly GCA_030770095.1 of Gila robusta. NCBI lineage: Eukaryota > Metazoa > Chordata > Actinopteri > Cypriniformes > Leuciscidae > Gila > Gila robusta. The sequence goes on from JAVALU010001578.1 coordinate 139,567, forward strand.
AGCCGAAGGTAATTTTATGGACCGTTCGTTTGCATAAAGATTTCAAGTCCCTGTTGTACCACTCACACACAAGATAGCAGTCCACGCACTCAACGGCCAAGATCTACCCACCATTTCTCTCATCACCGAACCCATCACGCTTATTTCATCTGGCAATCATTCGGAAGTTATTTCATTTTATGTATTGGACTCTCCACTGGCACCCATTGTACTCGGACACCCATGGCTAATCAAACACAACCCGAAAATAGACTGGCAGCAGAGAGCAGTATTGGAGTGGAGCAGTAAATGTCATGAGTCCTGTCTTGTGTCTGCTTGTTCGTCTGTTTCTGTCTCTGTCTTTCAGGAGGAGGCAGTGGATTTATCTAACGTGCCCACGGAGTATCTAGACCTGAAGGAAGTGTTCAGTAAGTCTCGTGCTGCTTCTCTCCCTCCGCATCGTCCCTATGACTGTGCCATAGATTTACTGTCAGGTAAGTCTCCGCCTAAAGGCAAACTTTATTCGCTCTCTGTCCCTGAGAGGGAGGCTATGGAGAAATATATTTCTGATTCTCTAGCAACAGGGTTCATCCGTCCTTCCTCGTCTCCAGCGGGGGCGGGGTTCTTTTTTGTGAAGAAGAAGGATGGATCCCTGCGACCTTGTATTGATTACCGGGGACTGAACAACATCACGGTAAAGAATACTTATCCTTTGCCGTTGATGTCTTCAGCCTTCGAGAGGTTGCAGGGAGCATCGGTCTTTACTAAATTGGACTTACGTAACGCTTATCATTTGGTCCGCATCAGGGAGGGGGATGAATGGAAGACTGCTTTTAACACCCCCAGGGGTCATTTTGAATATTTGGTTATGCCGTTCGGGCTGTCCAACTCCCCAGCAGTCTTCCAGGCACTCGTCAACGACGTGCTGCGAGATATGGTTGATCAGTTCATATATGTCTACCTGGATGACATATTGATTTTTTCGTCTTCTCTCCAGGAACACGTGCAGCACGTTCGGCGAGTGCTTCAGAGGTTGCTAGAGAATGGGCTTTTTGTCAAGGCGGAGAAATGCGATTTTCATGCACAGTCTGTTCCTTTCCTAGGATACATTGTGTCGACCGAGGGAATACGTATGGATCCTGAGAAGGTTAAGGCTGTGGTGGATTGGCCAAGTCCAGATTCCCGTAAGGCCCTACTGAGGTTTCTGGGGTTTGCCTATTTTTACCGGCGGTTTATTCGCAACTTCAGCCAACTAGCCTCGCCTCTGACCGCTTTGACCTCCCCCAGAACGACGTTCAGGTGGTCAGACGCAGCGGAAGCGGCGTTTGCCAAACTCAAAGGCCGGTTCATTTCAGCCCCTATTCTCGTTTCCCCTGACACTTCACGTCAGTTCGTGGTGGAGGTCGACGCGTCAGAGGTGGGGGTAGGTGCAGTGATCTCCCAGCGTTCTTCCACGGACGACAGAATGCATCCATGCGCGTTTTTGTCCCATCGTTTATCCCCTGCTGAATGTAACTATGACATTGGTAATAGAGAGTTGTTGGCAGTCAAGCTAGCGTTGGAGGAATGGCGTCACTGGTTAGAAGGGTCGGGGGTACCTTTTATCGTTTGGACCGATCACAAGAATCTGGAATACATTAAGACTGCCAAAAGATTGAACTCCAGGCAGGCTCGGTGGGCACTTTTTTTCGGACGTTTTGATTTTACTCTCTCGTACCGCCCAGGTTCCAAAAACGTTAAACCTGATTCTTTGTCACGCATTTTTGAGCATTCCGAACGCCCGTCTACTCCCGAGTGTATTTTACCCGAGACTCTGTTCGTCTCCACTCTGGTTTGGGAGGTCGAATCGAAGGTCAGGAAGGCCTTAGAAGGGGTAACGCCTCCGCCCGGTTGCCCACCGAACCGTTTGTTTGTACCGGAGGGATTACGGTCTGACGTCATTCAGTGGGGGCATTGTTCCAACGTGGCTTGTCATCCAGGAGTCAGTCGAACCAAGTTTTTGGTCAAGCAACGATTCTGGTGGCCTCTTATGGCTCAGGATGTCCATGATTTTGTTTTGGCTTGCTCAGTTTGTGCCATTGGTAAGACTTCCAATCGTCCTCCTGATGGGTTACTTCAACCGCTGCCTGTCCCTTCGAGACCCTGGTCCCACATCGCGCTAGATTTTGTAACCGCCCTCCCACCCTCTCGAGGGAACACGGTAGTTTTGACCGTGGTGGACCGGTTCTCGAAGGCGGCCCATTTCATTCCCTTGCCCAAATTACCCTCAGCCAAGGAGACAGCGTTGACCGTCGTGGACCACGTCTTTCGCTTACATGGCCTCCCGACAGACGTGGTTTCCGACAGGGGACCCCAGTTTGTGTCAAAATTTTGGCGAGAATTTTGTAAGTTATTGGGGGCGACTGTCAGTTTGTCCTCAGGGTTTCATCCCCAGAGCAATGGTCAAACTGAGAGAGCCAACCAAGATTTAGAGAGAACATTACGATGTTTGGTCTCTAAGAATCCTTCCTCGTGGAGCCAACAACTGTCTATGGTGGAGTACGCCCACAATACATTACCAGTGTCATCTACTGGCCTATCTCCGTTTGAGTGTAGTGTAGGTTACCAGCCACCTATTTTTCCTAGCCTGGAATCCGAAGTCGCGGTCCCCTCTGCCCACGCCTTCGTCCAGAGGTGTCATCACACTTGGACTAGAGCCCGTGAGACTCTTCTCCAAGTGGGAGCGCGCACCAAGGCCAAAGCCGATCGCCACCGGTCTAGGCCTCCCGCATACGTCGTTGGTCAAAAAGTGTGGCTTTCTACCAAGAACATTCCTCTCCAATCCGTCTCTAATAAACTTGCTCCCAAATTTATCGGCCCGTTCACTGTCACCAAGATCATTAGTCCGGTGGCAGTCCGCCTCAACCTCCCTCTATTTTGTACAGGAGGATACATCCCGTCTTTCATGTGTCCAAAATAAAACCCATGTTTCGTTCTCATATTAATCCGCCAGTCCCGGTTCCCCCACCGCCGCGACTCGTAGAAGGGGAACCCACATATTCGGTTAATCGTATTCTGGACTCGAGACGGAGGGGACGCGGATTCCAGTATTTGGTGGACTGGGAAGGTTACGGTCCAGAGGAGAGAAGTTGGGTTCCTGCCAGAGACATTTTGGATCACTCTCTTATCGATGATTACAATCGACAGGTAAGGGAGTCTGGGAACGCCGGGAGGCGTTCCTAGGAGAGGGGGTACTGTCACGGTTCTTAAATTCATTGGTTCCTTCTTGTCTCGTGTAGTTGTTGTTATGTGTGTGGGCGTGTGTGATTGTGGGCGTGACGGCTCGTTCCACTTGATCAGCGATCAGTTGATCAATCTCCTCTCCAGCTGCATCCAATCTGCTCTCCCATAAATACTCACCGCATTCTTCTCTCCTTGTCAGATCGTTGTGTGATGTCTCGTTCGTGTTTGGTCCAGTTCCAGTCGTCCTTGCTGTGTTGCGGTTTGTTCCTGTCCTGGTCTCGTTTCCTGTTCGTGTTTGGATTATTCACTCTTCACCACTTCTACACTCATCACTTGGACTCTGACCATCTTGTCCCTGCGTCACCAAACGAACTTGAGACTGTTCATTTACCTCACTCAAATAAACGAGTTACTTGCACTTTTGCTTCCGCTTCTTTAATCATGACACATATAGCCTAATTTAAAGCAATACTATGCAGTTTTTGCTCTCGGGGTCCCCCTACAGTTGGGAAACAGTATTGTCTTCTACTACTGTCGTAAAATCTGTCATGGTTACACCAGGGGATACACATGCATTTGTTGACAAGCCGATACCGTCTTGAGTTCTTGCGAGTTCTCACGTCTTGGGCAGACTGCCAGTGTTGTGTGTGAAATGTCTTCATCCCAGGTACATTGGCATATATTTCAGCATGTCATATGAATATAATTTCATGGGGTTTATTTTTTTTCAAACGCCAAAAGATCGCGTAGCTCACGTTTTACAAGCCAGCGTCAATATAGTAGCCTATTGGCAACTGTTTTACATAATGGATATGCTAATTCAATTCAATGTTTGTGTGGTAGGTAATAGCCATATATCGTCAATATTATAATATCAAGCTACCATAGATGAATCTGCAAATTTGAAAAATCGATTTGCATTATAGCCTGAGGCAAGACACTATCACCAGAAAAATAAATAAACAAACATGACTATCATGAAGATCAATGGAGGACCAGATAGATTCCGTAACATGGCCAGGCAGACAACAAATTCGAAAAAATAGAGATAGTATGCAAGCAATATATTTACTAGACCAACAAAGAGCGAGCAAACGCTGGACCAATATTGATCCTCGTCCGGCCTTTTATTTTGTCACTCTCCCTTTTTCTCTTTCTAGTCTCCTCCGACAAAACCTTTGCCTTCTTCGTTTTAGTTGCTGCTTCCGCCATGACAACAACATACAGACGGCAAACAAACGCTAGTTGGGCTCTCACGTCAGAATTTGAGGAAGTGGGGGGTGATGGGGGAAGTGAGGTATGCCGTAAAGCAGTCGAATTTTTAGTTATTTTTGTGCTCGGGGTACTACTTGAACCCCGAAGTTACGTAGTGCCAGTAAAAGCGATACAGACTAGGGATGCACCGAATCCAGATTTTTTGGGTTCGGCCGAATACCGAATCCACTGGTTAAGATTCTGCCGAATCCGAAACCGAATACCGAATCCTACTCCCATCCTCAGTCCATTAACACAGTAAACACATTAATGAATTAAACAACGTCCACAACAGTGTATTTTTCATTTTATTTTATTTTAACTGTAAAAAAAAAAAAAAAGAATAGGCAACATTATGCCAGGATGACAAGTGGGAAAAACTATTTTGACAATTACCATATAGCCTAGGCTATCTCAAGATCCGATCAATATAAAAAAATATTAGCCTTTTAGATTTAGGCTATAATCAAAAGTAGGCTACCCCCAAGTACAAACCAAAACCCTTTCAATAAAAGTGCAACAACGCAAAGAAAAGTGTTTTTATTTTTATTTTTTATCAGAATATGTTTGGTGATTTAACTGAAATTAATGTTATTGAACATTTACTCAAACATGGATAGCAGGCTGTTGTTTCGTTTATAACAGTAGGCTATACGATTAGAACAGTAGCCAAATATTACGAAAAATATCACGAAAATCACACACATCTCCTGCATCATAATTAAATTAACCTATAACTGCTAACCTTTTACATGAAATGAGAGTTTCCTTTCAGGAAAACAAGACGCTCGGCATTAACAGGTGATAGCCGGTTGCGAGTGTGGGAACGAATGTCCCCAGCAGTACTGAAAAGTCTTTAGCTCGACTTGAATCGCCTTCTTTTAACTGAAAGTACTGCCAAACAACACTTTTCCTGCTCACGAGTTCCATTTTCAAATTCTCAGCTCTACTGCATTCGAACCTACGTAAACATCTTGCCGTAATCAACGACTGTGTGACGTCGACCCGCGTAGCACGCATAATGCAAGCCTAGGGTTCGGTTCGGTGGAAAAAAAAATTAAGGTTCGGCAGAAACCGAACCCCCGTCAAAAAGCCCAATATTCGGCCGAATCCGAATCCGAATCCTGGATTCGGTGCATCCCTAATACAGACACTGTCAGGCTATGGCAGACGTGTCATTCAACCTATTGTAAGTCGATGTACCATCTCAAGGGTCTTGGAAATATATTATGAAGGTTGAAAAACTACATAGTGTTGCTTTAATATAGGAGAATGTGGACCTCATACTCAGTGTCACAGGTTGTTTTGGTTTTTGGTTGATGTTTCATGTCAGTCATGATTCCTGTCTTGTCATGTGATTCCCTTACCCTCATGTGATCCTGCCATTTGCTTCCATAATCTCTTGTATCATGTTGTCATTGGTTTATTGTCTATCATGTTCACATTTGTGTCTTGTTTAGTCATTAGTCCTCGTGTGCATTTAAGCCCTCATGTTTGCCATGTGTCTTTGTCAAGTATTGTTTCCTGTAACCACTGTTTGTAAGTCCATGTTTTTGTTTTGAGTTTCATACCATGCCTTTGTTTTATGTTTGATCTTGTTTTGAATAATATTAAACTGCATTTGGGTTCTGCAAACTTGCCTCCAGTGGATCGATGTTACAGAATACTTGACCCACCATGAACCCAGCATTTTGTCTCCTACGACTCTGTCAAGGAGACCGCACCATAGAGGACTATGTTGAGGATTTTTGTGGACTCTGTTACTGGGTGGATTTGAATGATGTGGCCCTTAAAGGGACACTTTAACCATTTGCATAAAGCATTGTATCGTTAGAAACCCAGTCATATTTTTGAATGGTCGTGCATTATTCCCTAATTTTCCCCAGAGATGGGAGAAATACGGATTTCAGTGTTGCAGTTCCTGCTTATAATGATGTAAAAATCGTCATTTTGCGTCATTCTAAGCAGGAAGTCCCATATCTTTGTAGAGGGGTTGAGACTACAAACACTCATTCCTCATTTTTCCAGAGGGTGGGACCCAGTCACGCTAGAGACCTATTACAGATCAGTGGGTGGGACTTCACTTGCAGAAACTTAAAGAAATATCCACCATCTTGTTTGGAAGCTAAGCTAACAGGTGCTGTGGAGCCAGATGTGAAGTTACGACAATGGCGGAAGATACTCAATATGATATGGAAGAAGAGGATTTTGAAAGTCTGATGCTCAAATCAGATGTTCGTGGCTACCTTTGCGAGCCACAATATACAGGTCCTTCTCAAAAAATTAGCATATTGTGATAAAGTTCATTATTTTCCATAATGTAATGATAAAAATTAAACTTTCATATATTTTAGATTCATTGCACACCAACTGAAATATTTCAGGTCTTTTATTGTTTTAATACTGATGATTTTGGCATAGAGCTCATGAAAACCCAAAATTCCTATCTCAAAAAATTAGCATATTTCATCCGACCAATAAAAGAAGTGTTTTTAATACAAAAAAAGTCAACCTTCAAATAATTATGTTCAGTTATGCACTCAATACTTGGTCGGGAATCCTTTTGCAGAAATGACTGCTTCAATGCGGCGTGGCATGGAGGCAATCAGCCTGTGGCACTGCTGAGGTGTTATGGAGGCCCAGGATGCTTCGATAGCGGCCTTAAGCTCATCCAGAGTGTTGGGTCTTGCGTCTCTCAACTTTCTCTTCACAATATCCCACAGATTCTCTATGGGGTTCAGGTCAGGAGAGTTGGCAGGCCAATTGAGCACAGTAATACCATGGTCAGTAAACCATTTACCAGTGGTTTTGGCACTGTGAGCAGGTGCCAGGTCATGCTGAAAAATGAAATCTTCATCTCCATAAAGCTTTTCAGCAGATGGAAGCATGAAGTGCTCCAAAATCTCCTGATAGCTAGCTGCATTGACCCTGCCCTTGATAAAACACAGTGGACCAACACCAGCAGCTGACATGGCACCCCAGACCATCACTGACTGTGGGTACTTGACACTGGACTTCAGGCATTTTGGCATTTCCTTCTCCCCAGTCTTCCTCCAGACTCTGGCACCTTGATTTCCGAATGACATGCAAAATTTGCTTTCAAATGAGCAAACAGTCCAGTGCTGCTTATCTGTAGCCCAGGTCAGGCGCTTCTGCCGCTGTTTCTGGTTCAAAAGTGGCTTGACCTGGGGAATGCGGCACCTGTAGCCCATTTCCTGCACACGCCTGTGCACGGTGGCTCTGGATGTTTCCACTCCAGACTCAGTCCACTGCTTCCGCAGGTCCCCCAAGGTCTGGAATCGGTCCTTCTCCACAATCTTCCTCAGGGTCCGGTCACCTCTTCTCGTTGTGCAGCGTTTTTTGCCACACTTTTTCCTTCCCACAGACTTCCCACTGAGGTGCCTTGATACAGCACTCTGGGAACAGCCTATTTGTTCAGAAATTTCTTTCTGTGTCTTACCCTCTTGCTTGAGGGTGTCAGTGATGGCCTTCTGGACAGCAGTCAGGTCGGCAGTCTTACCCATGATTGTGGCTTTGAGTAATGAAACAGGCTGGGAGTTTTTAAAAGCCTCAGGAATCTTTTGCAGGTGTTTAGAGTTAATTAGTTGATTCAGATGATTAGGTTAATAGCTCGTTTAGAGAACCTTTTCATGATATGCTAATTTTTTGAGATAGGAATTTTGGGTTTTCATGAGCTATATGCCAAAATCATCAGTATTAAAACAATAAAAGACCTGAAATATTTCAGTTGGTGTGCAATGAATCTAAAATATATGAAAGTTTAATTTTTATCATTACATTATGGAAAATAATGAACTTGATTACAATATGCTAATTTTTTGAGAAGGACCTGTAGATAATTAACCACAACGAATTATAATCAATTATGAACACCTATAATATACAGATAGGCTATATCAATTTTTAGAATATCCTTTAAACAGAACTAACTGCATTTCGTCGGGTTGTCCGTCCACCGAACCTACTGACGATCCTCTGATCAATTTCGCGAAAAGGATTATTCTGGTCACTATCAGGAAAAGCTATCCTTCTGTTTGTGAAGAATAATTTTCTGATAATATTACTAATTAAAGTATTTATCAATATCAAGCTTGTAGCTTAGGATCACACATTTAAGAGGCTTTGTTTGATGATTACCAGTCAGAGACAATAAAGAGTATAATGAGGGTTTAATAAATGAAGCTATAGCACAAATTACATTTAACAACGAATATATACAGAATAATGAATAACGGAAGTAAGGAAAGGAGAAGAGAGAAAGCAGATCACAGAAATAGCAAATTTCACACATCAGTTAACCCTTGAGAACCATCAAGAAATCACACACCTTAAAGCAGGGATAAACAGCTATAAACATGTTTAGATTTCGATGGAAATAAAGGCTACTTGCATTATAGACCTTTGTGTGGCTGAAACAAGGCTGCGTGGGTGTGTGGTCCTCGCGCGTCCTGGAACTGGCTTCGGAGTGCGTGTATCTCGCGGGAAGTTCAAAGTGTTACGTGTAGGTGAGTTGCTGGAAATCAGGCTAAGTCCGTTTCGCCCGGTGGTCGAAATGACTACGGCACAAGGTTTAAAACAAAGAAAAGAACTAAACGAAAATAAGAAAAGCTAGAACTAGAACGCAAAGGAAGAGAGAAGTGGAATCGTCCAAGGATTACGAAGAAGAGAGACCGAGGAGACTGGGCCCTCATCTTTTCAAAGAAGATGGTCCACACCACCTCAAGACAGATCGACCAATGACATTCGGCAATCTTAGGCGGGAAAAGATTTCTTTGTTTCTTCTAACAACCTAATTTGCATGGGTTATGGCGGTGTCAGACTTCGCCCCTTTCTACTATCAAGAATGGGAAACATAGTGTAATACATTTTATCATAACCTAATATATATTTTTAGCTAAAGCAGACCGAGAGGATAAATTCGGTACCAACAAATGTAGGTTTTGCATATATAAAGGTGGATATATACTCTTAGAGTTTGATATGAACACTTAGAGTTTAGCTACACGACTATAAAATCATAACTAGGCTTGGTACAAAAGCAGAAACACAAAGGCATACATGAATACATTGTATACTTTTCAGAATTACACATATTTTAGGTTTCACTACAAGAAAGTTTGGTTGTGTGTGCGTGTGAGTTGTTAAGTCTTCACCCAGGAATTCTTTCCTGTCGTAAAAGGGGGTTCAGTTGATAAACATCTATTTGAAGCTTGCTCATCGCTGGTTTTATGAGTGTTTTCTTTCCTTCGTGCACGCCACACAAGTGTCAATGGACAATTTGGACCCATTAGATGGAGACTTTTTGGCGCTCACTAGTTGAGTTATAGGCAAAACTCAAAGGGTTAAAAGGTTTTTGACATGTTGGAATGAGCGAGCCATCCTGACATTGTCCATACGCTACACCTGTATTGAGTGAAGCATTGACAATTGCAGTGATGTGGGGTACAATAACTGGCAGACAGTTTTTCAAAACAATCGTAGGGAGGGGATCAAGTATGCAAGTAGTAGAATTCATTGACAGAACAAGTTTAGAAATAAAATCAAAATCAACAGCACTGAAACTTGAAAAAACGAGACCAGAGAGATTAGGAGAATGCACCACAACAAGCTCAGAAGCATCCTCACAGGTTTTGATTCATGTTTCATGTCTTGTCATGTGATTCCCTTGCCCTCATTTGATCATGCCATGTGCTTCCCTAGTCTCTTGTCTCATGTTGTCATTGGTTAATTGTCTATAATGTTCACAGGTGCGTCTTTAGTCATTAGTCCTTGTGTGCATTCAAGCCCTCGTGTTTTCCATGTGTGTTTGTGAAGTATTGTTTCCTGTAACCACTGTTTGTAAGTACAGTTTTTTTTTTGAGTTTCATACCATGCTATGCCATGCCATGCCTTTGTTTTATGTTTGATCTTGTTTTTGAATAAAATTAAACTGCACTTGGGTTCTGCAAACTTGCCTCCAGTGGATAAATGTTACACTTGGGGATGAAAAATAGAAACTGAGCAAAAATATCCAATTTGATGCAGTTGCTGATATTTATATTGGCAAAAATTATGATGCAATTTTGATACCCATGGTATTCCAGAAAGCAAGGTTAACTTATCATCACAAATATCCTGAACGCTAACACCAAACCTAAACCTTGCTTACTAAGGGTAGCGTACAAGATGAAAAGCAATGGTAGTACTGAGTCTTGCGGTACTCCATATTGAACTTGTGATCAATATGACATACTACTGCTACAAACTGATAATGGTCAGATAAGTATGATTTGAACCATGCCAATGCAATTCCAATAATGCCAACGTAATTTCCAAGTCTATTTAAAAGAATGGTTTGGTCGATATTACCAAATCCAGTACTAAGACTAACACTAATAGAGAGATACAACTACGATTGGATGATAGGAGTAAATAATTTGTAACTCTAATGAGAGCAGTCTCAGTACTATTATATGGTCTAAATCCTGATTGGAAATCTTTACAGATACCATTAATTTCTAAAAAAAAGAAAAAAAAGAAAAAAGGAACATAGTCATGAGAATTGTACATTTTCTAGTGAAGGGAGATTCCAAATCGGTCAGTAATTAACTAGTTCTCTAGGATCAAGTTGACAATAATGGTGTCATTAGCACACTTCAAGTTTACTTGGAATGACATTGCAATGTTTTAAAATCACTGAAAGTAAAGAATAGTATGACCTCAGTATCTTATCAGTATAATATTAATCTATGTTCAGCACTCTTACAGTGTAATTTAAATGCAATTATAATGTCATCAAAATACATTTGAGTGAATTCTGCATTTTAAAACTTAAATACAAGAGTAAGTATTTAAATTGTACTTATGTATACTTGGAATAGTACGAAGCCCCTAAAGGGACATGGTGGTGGAATTTTTTTTTGACATTCTCTCGCACGTTTGCATCCCCCCAGGAAACTGCGCTCTCCACAAAACGTTTACATTCTCTCGAAAAGATATTTGCATTCCCTCGCAAAACTTTTGCGTTCTCTCACAAAACTAGTTGTGAGCTACCTCCATGGACTCCTTTGCTCAGTGTGGACGCCAAAAGGCATCCATTGGAGGGAGGTTACTGTCAGGGTCCTGGTTTTGTCCTCATTTGCTTGATTGTGTTCTCCCGATCCTCGTGTGCTCGGCTCTCTTTATAGTGTGCTACATTTCCTCATGTCTTGGCTGTTTTGTTGCATTTGTTATGTGTGTGTGCATTTCTTGCAGATTTTGTCAGTCAGTGCTAGATTTTGTTTTCTCTGTCAGTAATAGCTTTGTATTTATTTCATTTAGATTTTTTTTTTTTTATTCTAGTCAAGTTCCTGTCTTTATCTTATTCTAGTTCTCCCAAGCTTTATTTTTGGTTTCTATATTTGATTAACTAATCTTTTATTTATTTTCTCTCTAGTTCCCTGCAAGGTTGCAGTCTTGTTTGATTTCTTTCCAGGTTCCAGGTATTTATTTCTATACTTTTTTTCTCTTTTCTTTTACTTATTTATTTTGCTTTTGTATCTTGTTGTCTGTCTTGTTGTCTTGGCCTGTTGAGTCTTGTTTTGTGTTTTGTCTCGTGTTGGTTCCTGCCCTGCATCCTGTAGCACCCTGGTCGTTGAGACTCCTGGTGTGGCAGCTGGTGCTACATCTAGTCTCATCACAAACTGTCAAGCCTCTGGTTCCCTGAGCCGCTGCCTTGTGTCCATCTTTGGTCGTATCATCTTTGCTGTCTCATCCCCGACCAACCTGCCCTCCAGTTGGTTGCCCTTGACCAACCTGTTCTCCAGTTGTGGGCCTTGCCCTATTGTTTAAACTGTGTTCCCACCTCACCTTTCTTGTGCTTTTACCTTGTTGTCAATAAATAATACCCCTTACTTATTCTGCATCTGGGTCCTCCCTCTCAGAAATCCTGACATTATGTTCCTCACGAGTAGACTGAACTCGCAGTCCTCTGACAGTTCATAAAGGGAGCGAATGAAAGATTCCGCTCTCTCCTCTGGATGTTACATGTGCATGATGAAGCATGCTCTTTTGTGGATTACATTGCGCTTTGGTATGAAATGCGAATCAAACTTTTTGAGGACCAGTTTGTAGTTCTTATCTCACTCAGTGCCAAAGGTGAATGAACTTAAAATATTCTCTGCTTCACAGAATGCACAAAATGGAGTGTGAGAGAGAAGAGATGGTTAGCACAAATACCGGTGGTTATTAACACAAGTAAACAGGCTAGCAAATGCTAATGCATTATGATAGCGATGTCAGATTAATGTAATAGGCAATATTAGATCATTTCAGATATATGGTGATGATTAAGTTATATTTAGCAATATAAACAACAAGGAATTATACTTGAGGGGGAAGGGACAAGGGCCTCGCATTGATCAGTACTTCTTACGAAGTCAGTCAAGTCAGTCGAATGAAATCCAGCGACAGGAAGCAAACCACAGTTCGCAGGATATCAGCACCCCTGTCATAGAGGAGAGGAGGGTTTGCACAGTTAGTGATGAACACATTGATACTTGTGAACCCGGTCAGACTAACCAGCATAAGAGAGAAAAGAACCTCAACAGGCATAGGCCTGGAGTTAGATGGCCAAGAGCTTGTGAGAAAACTGCATGGGACACGGTAAACACAGATTTATGCTTTGCATTGGAAAGATTAACTGGTACAGTTGAAAAGAAGCTGGATAAATTTGGGGACATAATTTACGCATATGGAAGTGAGAGGTTTGGTGTGGAAAAAAGGAAGGAAAAAGTACAAACTACTCCTGCAGTGTCTAGACGGCAGCAGAAAATTGAAGGGTTATTTAGAGAAAGGAGACAGCTGAGGAAGCATGGAAAAGATCAGAACAAAGTCAGAAGGAGGGACTCAATCTCTTACAAAGGGCCATAAAAGATAAGCTTGTAACATTACGCAGAGCTGAGCGCCTACGGAAACGCTACAAAAAGAAGGAGCGTGCGAGGGCTAATTTCTATAAAGACCCATTCAAATTCGTAAAGAAGTTATTAACCAGTGAGAAGAATGGCACTTTAAAAGCATCTAGGGTTGAGCTAGAGAGATATTTGGAGGAAACGCATACAGATGCAAAAAGGCACGAGCCTTAGTCAATTCCGTCAGACATCCCACCTATCAATCCACCAGAATACCAAATGGAGGTCTGTGCACCTAAGTGGAAAGAGATAGAGCAGGTTGTGAGAAAGGCAAGGGCTTCATCATCTCCAGGGCCTAATGGAGTTCCGTACAGAGTGTACAAGAGTGCTTCAGGAGTTCTACGAATTCTGTGGAAATTGATAAAAGTGGCATGGGAAAAGCAGGTTGTACCTAGAGCATGGCGCCGAGCAGGTGGAGTCTTTATACCCAAAGAAAAAGATGCTACAAGCATCAGTCAGTTTCGTCCTATTTCACTATTAAACATCGAAGGTAAGATTTTCTTCAGCATTATTGCTCAGAGATTGTCAACCTACCTATTAAAGAATGGCTTCATTGACACTTCATTGACAGTTCAAAAAGCGGGCATTCCAGGGTTCTCAGGATGCTTAGAACACATCAATGTTATCTGGCAACGAATTCAATCAGCTAAAAAGGAGAGGAAGGAGCTCCATGTGACATTCCTGGATTTGGCTAATGCATATGGTTCAGTGCCACATGAGCTTCTTTGGGCAGCATTTGATTTTCAGGGTACCGATATCGATAACAAATTTAGTGAAAGCCTATTTTGGAGATTTGCAATTTAGTTTCTCAACTCCAGAATTCAGCACTACATGGCAATGCTTAGAGGTTGGAATAATGGCAGGATGCACCATTTCTCCACTGGCTTTTACCATGGCAATGGAAGTAATCATTAGGGCATCAAAATGGGTAGTAGGAGGAGAGCGCTTGGCTTCTGGGATGCGACTACCACCAATCAGAGCATACATGGATGACATGACAACCATGACTACAACAGTAGCCTGCACTAATCGGTTATTGGGTAAGTTAACCGATAACATTGAATGGGCACGAATGCAATTTAACCCTCTGAGGTCTAAGGGGTTTTTGGGGTCCTTGAGGTGTTCTGACATGCTCTGACATTTGTGCTTTTTTCAGTTATTTATAAACATGTTAATGGCAAAGGTGTAAATTCACTCTATATAGCACAAACGGGGCTACCGTAATATGTGAGCAACATGTATGTACATGTTTGTATTTTTGAGAGAATATTGTTTATGCATGGTTATTGAAAAAACTAAAACTTAAAGTGTCTGAAATAAGGCCACAAAACACATACTAAATATGTGTCCACAAGACTTTTGACTAATGAGTGTTGTTGCCTAGAATTTTTGCTTCAAAATGATCTGAAAATTATCCTGCCTAATCATTTACATAAAACAATACATTGATTTAAATTTTATAAGACACCTTTTGTTTGGAAAGGCAATATGCGTGGAGGCGTGTTCACACCTGAGAAGACAAAGGCCGGATAATGAGCCCTATAATGAGCTGCATATTAATTAGCCCTTTCACACAGGTGTGTCACAGGATCCCAAAGAATGCAAGGACAAAAGAAATGATCTATATATACATATTTTACAATTAGAAATTGTAACCAATTACAAATAGGTTACAATTACAACAACAATTAAAATTTTAACAATATTTCAAGTGTATTTCTTTGTAAAAAGTATACATTTTATCATACGTATTAAAAAAGGTAAGGATTCATTAGTTTGAATATTGGAACAAACACTATAATAACATCTTAGTTGATAATTCAATATACCTACTTTATTTTTGACAAAACATCATACTATAGTATATTTAACTATGAGCAGAAATTGGTGAACAAAAGCTTAACTATTTAATGTGACAGTAGTCTTTTTTTACAGTCAAAACTTTATAATCTATCCAAAACTAATCACAAAATCTAGTCTAAACATTCATATTTAGTCTGTAACATATTGTGTATGATATATTAGTATATACATGTGAATTTGCAGCTTGTTGCTTATACAGACATTTTATTTCAACATATTTCAGTCTATTTTTACTCATCTTAGTAGGCTATAGCAATATAGTTTGGATGTGTTCATGTAAATATAACGTTTACTAATGTAGGTGCGATAGTGAATGAACGGCACAGACACGCGCTGTATAACTGAAGTAAACAAAGCGCGCGCGCCTGTGCCGTTCATTCATCATTTAGCCTACACACAGACACGCAATTCATATTTAAACAGTCTTTTTGCGGTTTACAGTCAAACACTATTCAATATCGCGATTAGAACAAAGCACTTAAGAATAAATGACTTACTACATCAGCTGGATCCGTTGCTCCTCGAAATGAAACTACCAGCACTTCTGGTACATTTTCCTGGGTTATTAGATAGTATTATTCCTCACAGCAAAAGGATACGCTGTGTACACAGCTGTACAAGATACTTACTAAACACGATGTGTTTTATAACCCAGCTGGTGGGCGTTGGCATGTTTGAATGGCTTGCCTTAGATCATTTGCGTTTGAATACCGCGCGCTCTCCGTGGGCGTGGCACATTAACGCGTAATGAGGTATAATGAGCTGGAAAGAAAAATACTGACATCTCTCTCTTTTCATACAGATTACATAAACTGAGAATATTTGTTTTTTATATAAATTAATTCATTTAAAACAAGAGAGTTCAAGCTTCATTATGGAAAAACACTCGTGCCTGTATGACAAGTATTCGCGGAATTACAGTTAATTTTCGGACGCGTTTCAGAATGGACTTAACTGACAGAGAGAAGGCAGAACGCGCATCATATTTGTTTTTCTTTATTTGGCGAAAAGCACAACACTTTGTTTTTATTGTGAGTATCCACAAAAAAAATAGACACTTATCAGGATCTAATGATGTACAACACTTAATATGTAAGATCAAAATCAACAGAGTATTTTGAGTTTCTTTTGCACTGATAAGAAAAAAAGCAAGTCTATCGCGCGCCGACCTCAGAGGGTTAAGCCCTATAAATCAAGGAGCATCTCGATAGTTAAAGGCAAGGTAGTAGATAAAACATTCTTCATTAATGGTGAGGCTATACCAACAGTTTCTGAGAAGCCAGTGAAGAGTCTTGGGAGATGGTACGATGGGGATCTAAAGGACACAGTTCGAGTGGGAGAAGTTAGACGACAAGCAGTGGAAGGGTTGAAGAGCATAAACAGCTGCGCTCTACCAGGCAAACTAAAACTCTGGTGCTTTCAGTTTGGTCTACTGCCGAGGTTGCTGTGGCCACTGACTGTGTACAAGGTTTCTTTGACAACAGTGGATAAGCTGGAAGCGTTAATAAGTTCATATATCAGGAAATGGTTGGGAGTTCCACGCTGCCTCAGCAGAGTGGGACTTTATAAAGGAATATTGCAGCTGCCAGTCTCTGCTTTAACCGAGGAGTTTAAGTGCGCCAAGGTCTGGAAATGACCTTAGCAGAGTCACGCGACAAATGTGTAAGGGAGGCAGCACCTGTGTTAAAAACTGGTAGAAAGTGGTCAGCAAAGAAATCTGTGGAAGAGGCAAAGGCTGCCCTTCAAATTGGTGATATCGTGGGACAGGTACAGCATGGAAGAGGGGGTTTTGGGCTCAGTTTAGCTCCTCCTAAATGGCACAAGGCAGCCCCAGCTCAAAGGAGGAAGCTGGTCTTTTTCAAGATGTCATTCCACCCGTGCGTTTCTGGATGCGGTCGTTCCCTTTTCCTCTCTGATGGTCACAATTGTTGCATCACGTGTTGAGCTATATATTTATGTGTATATAAATATGTGTGTATATATATTTATATGTTCAGCACGCTGGGGCAGCTTTTGTGGACAGCTCATGTTCTTATTGCAGGAATATGAGTGTCGCGGTGTTGAGATCGAGACTCGCCTTTGTCCGTGAAGCGCGAGTCCTCATTACCATGCCCCACCCCCGGGTGCCGTGTGGGATGGTTGATCGGAGGTTAGTGATGGATGGCTCGCCCGGTAACCATTCCCTGTGGGCTCCTCACTCCTCCATCACACCGCAGCCGATGGAATTCCTGTTGAGCATGCCGGTCCCTCTGTAATGGACCGATCAGCTGTTTCAGTTGGGGTTCCCCCAGAGGATAAGATGTCGATAGCAGCATCGGAGGGTGAGCTGGCCTCTGGAGATGATGACTCGGCTGTGTTATCTCCCTCTGGGAGTGTAACATTGCCCGAGTCAGATCCAGAAATGTCAGCTATGCTGAAATGGGCTGCCGAGGCTGCTGGGCTCGAGTGGAACCTCCACTGTGTCTCGTTCAGTCTCGGTTGGAGGTTTGGTATCTCAGGGCGGGCCATGCTGGTTCTCAGCTCGCCGCCCCAGTGCTTTTCTTTCCCGAAATGCATGGAGAGCTTATCAGGTGGTGGACGGCACCTTTCTCTCCCAGAAACTGCCTGAATAGCTTTTCCCCCTCACTACCCTTGATGGAGGAGCGGTGAAGGGTTGTGAGGTGTCCCTCCATTGGAGCGGTCTGTCACGACACAGGTGCACCTGTGTCTGGCAGCCGCTGCCTTTTGGGGGGATCCTCGTCCCCCTGTAAGGCCTGTGAGTTCTGGTCCGTTCCAATGGGCAGAGTTTACAAAGCCTCTGGGCAAGCCGCTTCCTCTTGCGTGCCATGGCGCTGCTACAGGTCTGTCAGGCCAGGGCACCCATGGCATGCATGAGGGTAGCCCAAACCGTGCGCTCAAAGGTGAGCACCGCACTGCATCCGACCTCGCCCTCCGAGGCATGAGTGTCGTGGTGTGTACGATCAGTCTGGCGATGTCCACCTTAGTGGTCTAGGAGCGCCATTGTTGGTTCAGCCTGGTTGATATGGCGTATGCGGACAAGGTTCGGTTCCTGGTCTCCCCAATTTCCCAGGTTGGGCTGGTCGGCGACGCAGCAAAGAACTGCATCCAACAGTTCTCTGCCGCCCAAGCACATCCTGCCCCAGCGGCCCACTGCTGCCTCCACCCCGCTGCCGGTGGCAGTTCCTCCGCCTGCTCGTCGCTGAGGGCGTTCCCCGGCCACCGCTCCCGCTGGGCCTCCGCAGCAGCCTCCACCCAGGCCTCAGCATGGAGCTGGCCGCAGTAGGGACGCCCAGCCCGCTCCAGGCGCTGCCAAGCCAGGTGGCAAGCGACAGCGAAAGCATTCCGGAGCGGGCCGCACAGGGATGGATGAGGATGCTCTTGGAGTTGGTCACGATCACTCCCTCCCCCCGGGTGAGGGCTGGGTGGAGTCTTTGTTTGTGTGCGTGTCTGTTCCGCCGCTGGCTCCCAAAAAAAAGCAAAAAAACGCCGGTCACCAGTAGGCAGCTTGGTGCGTTCGAGGACCCGGTCAACCGCCTTCTCACGCGCCCCCTGCCACTAGTGGAGACAGGTAAGTGTTGCACAGCACACTAACACCACACTCTCCACTTTGCCGCCCCACCTCAGGCTTGGCTATCCCGCTCAAGTCAGTGATAATCATCACATTATGTGTTGAGCAGACGTGCTCCTGAAAATCCAGTGATATTCATCACACCTAGTGTTGAGCAGTGCTCCTGAATTGTGCACGCTTCTCTTATCCTGCTGGCGAAGGATTTGATATAGCCGCTCCTCCAGCCGGTATGAAGGCCAGTTGTAAACCCGTTCTTCATGCTACTAGGTAGTGGGTCGTGACCATCTTGGCCCAAGATTGGTCTGGAGCATTTGACCTAAATGACATGTGCTTCAGATCTCTACCTTCCATACCGCAGGCCATCCTGTGTGTTGCGTGTGAGGGTGTGAAGTATCAGTACAGAGTCCTTCCCTTCGAGTGCTCCATCGCCAGTCGGGTTTTCAGGTCGACTGGGAGAGAACAATCTCGCCCACGGCTTGAGTATCTCTTTTTCAGTTTGGAGGTGGACTCGGTTCAACACATCTCTCCACGAGAGTGTGTTCAGCTGGTGTGTGTATTGAAGTGAGAAAGGGTCCCACTGAAAGAAACTTTCAGAGGCTCCTGGGGCATATGGCAGATGCAGCCATTAGGCTTCCTCCATATGAAGACCGCTTCAGCGCTAGCTTTTTGCCGTGGCAGAGCAGCACACCCTGTGTGGCAAGAGTTCACCCCGGTCTGCTGCCAAACCTTCACTGACTGAAGGGCCATGTACAAAGGGCGTGCTTTAACGGAGGCCTGGGCGACCTCCGACTGCACGGGCATTTGTGACTTGAGTGTTGACATTGCGGCCGTTGCGGAAGCTTCCCTCGCATGTCACAACTCTCCCGTCACCTCCTCCTTGGAGTCAGAAGCTTCTGAGGACGCTTCATTCCACTATTTTCCCGACCTACTCAATCATGCCGCCGACGAGCCTCACGACAGTTATGGCCAGGGTGACTGGAGACTCCATCCCCTGGCGGTCTAGCTGGGTCATGACCACTCCGGGGCCGCACAGTTGCCTCTCCGGTTTCGTCTCCATGCCAGTTGCATTTATTCTGTCCGAAAGGACAACCCTTGGACAGACACTGGCTCTCAGCTGCCCCGGGGTCCCGCAGAAATGCGTTCCCCAGTGAGCCTCCTAAAAAGCGACTGCGATTCATTATAGCCTGGCACCTGCTCAAGTTCAGTGAATTCATCACACTCCATGTTAAGCAGAAATGCTCCTGAAACTCAGTGAAGTCCATCGCACTCAGGTGTTGAGCAGAAATGCTCCTGTAGCTCAGTGAATTCATTGCACTCAGGTGTTGAGCAGCAATGCTCCTGAAGCTCAGTGAATCTTTTCACACTCAGGTGTTGAGCAGAAATGCTCCTGAAGCTCAGTGATCTTCACATGTAGTGTTGAGCAGTGCTCCTGTCTTTTGTGCGCCTGTCGCTTGTACCTACTGTGCCAAGTCAGGAGTGGAACAGGACTTGATAGTTGCCCCTTATTGGCCCAACCAGACCTAGCTCCCCTTGACAGCCTTCCTGACTTCAACTGAACACATTTTCAGGGACGGGGCACGATGGCACCCGCGTTCTACCCCTGGTGAACGCGGAGGTTCAGGTGGCTATCACAGGAACATGTGGTAGTTACCATCACTTCTGCGAGCACCCCCTGGAAAGAGGTGGTGTGCTTACGCATTAGAAATGGAACCTAGTCATTGAGTGAGTCTTCTCTCCGTGAAGATATCCTGAAAGCTTTCGATCAATTCAGTGCTCTTTTTCCTGCAAGATGGGTTGGAGTTGGCTGTTTTCCTCCACCCTCAAAATGATGTTGCCTCTGCGTTCTTGATGCTCATCATGATGCAGAAGCGTGGGAAGCACGTCCTGATCGTCAGGTTCCTGAGGGAGCAGGGTAATGTAAATCCTTGCGTCCCTCTTGATCCTCTTGGGCCTCTATCCTCTATATCTCTGGTGCAACTGCACTGCAGAGACCGCCCCTGAGCCACTGCAGGCAGTGAGTTAAAAATTATGTTAAAACAGTTCTCCTGCTCGCATGGTCTCTACTAGAGGGTAGGGACTTGCTCGCTTTCGGTCAACGAATTGTGCCTGGAGTTCGGGCTGGCTAACTCTCAACGAGCTGATACCCCGGCCTGGATTGTGCCCAAGGTTCCTACCTCACCCATAATAGGATCAGGTGGTAAGCCTGCAAGCGTTGCCACGGAGGAGGCAGACCCAGCCCTGGCTTTCTCTGTCCGTCCACTTCATAGCGGTTAGACGTGTACAGAACGCAAGCCTTAGACCTCAGACCAACTCTTATCTGTTAGGAATCAGCAGAGAGGGAAGGTTGTTTCCAAGCAAAGTTGGCCCACTGATGATGGCTGCATTCATTTCGGTGAAAAATTCTGAGATACTCATGTCCGCTTAGGTGTTGAGCTCCTCTATAATGAGTGTGTGCTCCGCCTAGGCGTTGACAGAGTGCTTTGCTGACAGATTTTCTAGAGTTGGGGGCTGGGCGACACCTAGATTGAACCGTTGCTTCCCGTGGGCTCCCTTCTCATGAAGCCAGTTTCACCGTGAGCCCGGTTCAAGTGTCGGCTTGCTGCGCCATTCCCCTCCTATGGACTGGATACGTGCGCCTTTCTACTCCAGTTGAGTTCCCTTAAACCGAACCCTATTGAGTTCCTCCACACCCCTCCGACGTCGGACGTGCAGAATGTTAGGCCTACCACTCTTAAGCAGTGTGGAACCTGTGTTAGGCTGGGTCCATATGTTGCGGTCCCTACAGTGATCCCAAATGTGTATTCTTCCACGATACGGCTCCCTACGATGAGCCCATGTCTTCCCTCGGCAGAGTCTCTCTGCCGTCACTGTCCGGTGAGTCTCCCCCCGTCTTAGGCTGGAGCCACCACAATGACATTCTATATGTCATACTGCCCGGTCATCCGCCCAGTTCATATGTGTATTCTCCACATTACCTCCCTTCGGGTAGGATGTGTCTTCCGCAGCGTCCCTTCCTTCCAATGTACAGGGAACGCTTTCCCAGTGGTCCTGTAGGAACAGCAGTGACTTCCCTGGCCTAAGCCCTGTCCTTCCCTGCCTTAAAATTGCAGGGGCATCAGGAGGCTTTTTTCTAGGCACTGGAAGGTGGCAGCTTTGGTGGCGTGTTCAATGGTTATCCCCATTCAGTCTGACGTTATCGACTGAAAGGGAACGTCCTGGTTGCATATGCAACCCACCGTTCCCTGAAGGAGGGACGTAGTCCCCTTGCCACTACCGCTGACTCCGGGTTACGCTCGGCTCCTCAGCGAAAAAGCAACTAGTGCGTGCATCCACTTCCGTATTTATACCCGCGCCGCGGGGGCGGAGTGTGTGATGCGAATCCGGCACGCCAATTCCATAGGCTCGTTCAATAGTACTCGAAGAACATTGGCTCTCTGATGCGATCCCCATTCAGTCGAAGTCGACTACGTCCTCCGTTCCCTCCTTCAGGGAACGGTGGGTTGCATATGCAACCAGGACGTTATGTTTACTAAGTATATATATATATATATATATATATATATATATATATATATATATATATATTTATTTTATTTTATTTTTTTTTTTTAATGTAAAATGTCATATCGAAAGATTTCTAGAATGTCCTTCTTGTTGTATGGTCACTTCACAGTGGAAACTCTGACACATAGTAATGCTCATATGTACAGTTTCATTAGTTTATTGTAACAGGATGTTTGTGAGCCTAAATACATACATGTGTTGTTATAATGTGATTCTCAAAAGGTTATGTTCAATAAATCAATCAATCAATAAACAGAGACCAAAGGAATGCTGCATGGAATTCTGTATACTCAATATATATGCATCTTTAGAGATCCCTTTATCAGAAACACACAAAATATCAAGTTTGGTGAAGATGTTTATGTACCTGATTCATCATTCTGTTTATACTCGGACAAATTACATTATTATGTTTGTAAGAGACATAATCTGAGTTATTGATTGTGACACTGGAACCTTCGATCTTACTAAGTGCAATAATGTTATATTCTTAATGAGTATATTTTTCTTGTTACCCAGTAAAATAATAATTGAATATAAAATAATCATAAATATAAGTGTATTTTGTGAAACAGGAGGTAAATCTGCCAGTGCAGCAAGACCAAATGAACATATTATATGAACAATTTTATCAGGTGACTTTTTTATGAACAATTCATGAATTTTAGGACACAGTTCATTAATGTATTACAGTAAAATGGAAAATTATAAAATATGAATTGAGAATATGATTAACATTTATGCATTTAGTAGATGCTTTTATCCAAAGCAACTTTGCAAAACCAGTAGCCAATGTTCACAAAGACGATGAAGAAAAAGGATTGAATTAATGTGTTGCCAAGTTTTTTGTAATTGGGGGAAAAATATCAGTACATGTTTCAGTACTGTTAAGAGATCAGAGGAGTTGGTGATGCTCAGTGGAGAGCTGCTGAAAATCACACAATAAGTAATTTCCTTGGTTATTAGGGGTGTAACGGTAAATGTATTCATACCTGAACCATCACGGTACAGACGTCACAGTTCGGTGCATACAGTCAGATGACGAATACAGTCAGTCACAGGCGATCCACACTCCAATCCAGAATGGCAGGCCTTCCAGCTTGCACTGTCAAACCTCTGCAACTGATCCAGAATGCTACAGCTACAGTGGTCTTTAACGAGCCGAAGAGAGCACACTTCACACCTCTCCTCACAAAATTGCACTGGTTGCCAGTTGCTGCTCGCATCAAATTCAAGGCACTGATGCTTGCCTACAGAACAACCCCAGGCTCTGCCCCCTTTTACCTAAACTCCTTACTCCAGACTTATGAGCCATCCAGAAGCGTGCGTTCTGCAAGTGAATGTCGCCTCGTGGTGCCATCTCAGAGAGGCACAAATTCACTTTCACTGACCTTTTCCTTGAATGTTCCCTGCTGGTGGAATGATCTACCTAACTCAACCCGAGCTGCTGAGTCCGTAGCCATTTTCAAGAAACAGCTGAAGATGCATCTTTTTCCGGGAACACTTGATCCATTACGTCTCAGGTTACGTATGTAACCCTGGTTCCCTGAGAGGGAACGAGACGCTGCGTCGAGACGCGGTGGGAACGCCCTGCGTGATTGCGTCGCAGGGGCGTAGCCATCATTTCAAAAGTGAGGGGGACAGAATGTCAAGTGTAATACCATTTTTTTTTTCAGACTTTTGTTGACAGGTTAATTGGCTTAATATGCTATTTATTTTTAAAGCAAAAAAACAGAAAGAAAGAAATGCAGATGTTCAGTACTTTATATTTCACACGCAGGGTTTTTCCTGGCTTAAAACGAGGCGGAGGTGGTAAAATCCTGATCATGTATTTTAATTAGATAATAACATTTTAATTTTTCGTAGACCATCATTTAGCCTACTGTGTTTCCCACAGTATTTTTGTAGGTGGATCTCGGTACTTCTAGGGGGGTCCGGGGGCATGCCCCCCCGTAAGAAAATTTTGTACATTTTAAAGATAAATTCATTAATCTGGTGCACTTTGAGTCCCCCGAATCCACTGTTAAAAATAAATAATCCACCTGTCAACCGCCCAAACATATGATATTCTCTGATTTAGATATCTGATCATCGCATTACAATTATTCAAATTATAAGTGTTACTGTTAAGCATGATAATATGGTTAAATATCAAACTGAAGTAGGCTGATTTAAAAATAACATTTACTTAAAATAAAAGTTCTTCTTTTGGCAAAATAACATTTCCTTAATAGCCTAAAGTCTGTCTTACTAAACTAAAACTTTCCAATTGAAAACCTTCAAACGTCAAGCTTTTAAAAATACTTCAAACTTTCTAGTTAGGCTTTTTCAAGAGAACTTAAAGTTTGTCTACAAACTTTTTTATCTAACTGTAAAGTGTTACCGAATTATGGTAAACATAGTCTACACATGTTACTGCCTGATTCAAGCAGATCGTGGCTGTTAATGCATGAACATACAAATTCAGCATTAACAATCACCATGTTTATTCTAATTTGAAGGGCTTTGATAACATATCTGTGAAAATAAAAGACATTACGAATAAAACAAGATTGAAAATAGTGCACGTTTGTGCGGGTATAGTGAATATTTTCAATTTACAACAAAACTTGTTAATTATTCAACAAGAGAAATAGGCAAGAGTTATTCATCATTGTGCAACACAATTCGGATACCACATGACAACTTACTTACAGTGCTTGACTTTTTCGTGAAAAAGGAGAGTTTTTTTGCCGTTTTGAACTCTATGAAACTGATGGATTCGGCGCGGGTGCGAGCATGGGCGTGTCGTAAGCTAATGCACGAGTGACTGATTACCATGGAAGCGTGAATGTCACGTATGTAGATAGACTATCCTTGACTCTTTGGATTTTAAATCTCGATGTAGGGCAGGCTATACACACCCGCGGAAACCTCAGCTTGTCATAGACACATTTGCCCTATGAAAAAGTGCGGGGGACGAATTTACATTTTATAAAAAGTGGGGGGGACACGTCCCCCCCGTCCCCCGCGTAATCTACGCCCATGTTGCGTCGTGAAGCAAGTGCATAATCAGTCCAATGGAGAGACGAGACGTCATGGGCGGGTGACGTCATCGACCAGGAAACTATAAAGCACACCTGAAAACAGACCGCGACAGCTTCTGATAAGCCTGAAGCAAGTCGATCAGGGCATGCAGGAAGTATGGCAGGGCGACGCAGCGTCTCGTTCCCTCTCAGGGAACCAGGGTTACATACGTAACCTGAGACGTTCCCTTTCAAGGGAACTCGAGCTGCGTCGAGACGCGGTGGGAACCCCATACCCACTACGCCATAATGACAAATGCCCGTTCTGTGTGAAGTCAAAGCGCACACTAAGAAGCAAGCACCCTAGACCCTGGAGTGGAGCCAAGATCCAAGTCATAAAATCTAACAAATGTAAGCGGCGAGGACCAGCCTGCCGCATCACAAATGCCATGAAGGGAAACTCCCGAGATTAATGCCATAGAGGCAGCCATACCCCTCGTAGAATGATTGAAGGACAAAGTTGAAGGCTGTCCGGCCGCTCCATAAGCAAGTGAGATAGTGTCACAAATGACCCACACATTTAGTAGGGACCTAGAAATACAACCCGACCTGGGGTGAAGAAATACTATCACCATACAAGTTGCAAATCCAAGTATGTGCAGGCCTCAGCCTCATGTACCACAGAGAAGACGAAATTAAGGATCTCTCCTCAGAGATAACCCAGCAAAGAAACATTCATTACAGAAATCAAGTACTGTACCAACAGGGCAGAAACAAGATTCAGAAGGCGTTCTCTGCACCAGGCAGAGAACAGTTTTCATATCAATGCATATTTAGTCTTCTCGTGGAGGGAGCTCTAGACTGGAGTATGGTCTCCACGACCTCGGTCGAGAGACCTGAATCTATGAGCTGGGCCCCCTCAGAGGCCGAGCCCACAGTATCCATAACTCCAGAGCTCCCAGGAGCAAAGATATTGGGAAATGCGTACAGGTGTAACGTCAACCACACCTCATACAACACATCCAGTCCAAGCGGAGCTGGATGCGTGAGGGAGAACCACAAAGGGCAATGCATTGTACAAACGATGCGAAAGGTCGACTTGAGTTTGACCGAAGTTCTCCCTAAGAAGCTCCACCACCTCGGGGTGAAGTCTCCATTCCCTGGGCCTCAGCCCCTGCCTCAACAGGATATCTGCTCTGATATACGAGACCATCAGTGTGTTGTCCGGACCCTTCGCCGAGCGACCACTCATGATCACCCCCGACTTGTGAGGGAAGCATCCGTCGATAGCATTATGCGTCGACAAGAAGCCCCCAACACTGGGCCTGGGCGAGGAACCAAGGTTCTTCCACATGACCGAGGCACGTAGGCATAGCCGCGTGACCTTGATCATGCGAAAACGGATTTCCCCTCGGAGAAAACCCCTTGGTCCTGACCCACCACTGCAGGGGTCTCATGTACAGAAGGCCAAAAGTAATTACGTTGGACGCAGCTGCCATGAGACCCACCAGTCTGAAACTGTTTCACAGTGAGTGACTGGCCTAGATAAACCCCATTTACGGCTGTGAGAATCGCAGAAATACGTGCTGGAGACAATCGTACCCGCATCGTTGTCGAATCCCATTTTACAGCTAGAAAAGTGGTCCTCTGAGCTGGGAGGAGCACACTCTTCTTGGCGTTGAGGGGCAACCCCAACATCTTTAAATGAGACAGAACGACATCTCGATGCCGAACTGCCATATGCTCAGATTGAGCTAGGATCAACCAATCGTCGATACAATATAATACGCAAATGCCCTGGAGTCTCAGAGGAGCCAGAGCTGCATCCACGCATATTGTAAAGGTGCGGGGTGATAACCTAGGCCGAATGGAAGAACCCGATACTGGTATGCTTCGCCCCTGAAAGCAAACCTCAGGAACCTCCTGTGATGAGGATGGATAGATAAGTAAGCGTCCTTTAAGTCTATTGTGACAAACCAGTTCTCGGACTGAATCTGTGACACAATCATATTTAGCGTAAGCATACTTTGAACTTGAGATTCTGAAACCTGCTGTTTAATTGACGCAGGTCTAGAGTAGGACGCAACCCCTCATCCTATTTCGGAAACAATGAAGTAATGGCTGTAAAACCCTGACTGTCTGCTGGGAGGAGGAACCCCTTCTACAGCTCCTTTTGCAGAAGTGTCCGTACTTCCTGCTCCATAACCAAAGCCTGCTCGGGGTCCACCACAGTGGGGAGGACCCCTAGAAATCTGGGCGGAGGAGAACCGAACTGAACTCTGAAACCCTTTTCTATAGTGTGCAGGACCCACTGAGAAATATGTGGCAGTAGTTTCCACGCTGCCAGAAATTCTACTAGGGGAACCAGTCTCTCAAGACTGGCCTCTGGATTTGGTTGAACAGTCACTACGGTGCCCTAAAGCGGCGAACCGGCAGGGAACAACCGAACTGACCATTCTACGACCCTCCTCGGAGGATCGTATGGGGACGCTGACACCTCGGTGCCCTGAACGGCGAACCGGCAGGGAACAACCGAACTGGCAGCGCTGCGACCCTCCTCAGAGAGTCGCACCCCAGAGGGCGCTGAGGAGAAACGATTTCTCAAAACCGTCCCTGCCCCGGAGGAGCCCTCAGAAGCCTGATAGCCTCGTTTTTTTTTTTTTTTTGCGACAGGACTTCTTGTCTAAGCTTTATTAGAGATGACGACAGTCCTCAGATCTTGCCTACCTCTAACTAGCTTAGATCCTACGACCCTCCTCAGGATCGTTGGAAAAAGCAGGCACCTCGGCACCCTGAAACGGCGAACCGGCAGGGAAACCGAACTGACTGCTCTACGAACCTCCTCGGAGGATCGTTTGGGGACACTGACACCTTGGTGCCCTGAACGGCGAACCGGCAGGAAAACCGAACTGGCAGTGCGCATCCTCCTCAGAGAGTCGCACCCCAGAGGGCGCCGAGGAGAAACGATTTCTCAAAACCGTCCCTACCCCGGAGGGGACCACCCTTAGAAGCCTCATAGCCTCGGCGTCAGGGCTTCTTCTTTGTCCAAGCTATTTAGAGATAAAACAATCCTCAGATCTTGCATATCTCTAACTGGCTAGACTGCAACCGCCACCCAGGTCCCCCTTGATTGTGGAGGAGCCCAAATGGCGACGCTCTGTTTGCACACTGTGCTGTGAGGAGCTTAGTAGGCCGAGACTGCTCCCGCCCAGCAGTCTCAGGAACATTAGATTGGTGAGGAAGAAACCTCTGGAACGCCGCTGAATGGTTTATTTCTTAGTTTTTTTGTTTTTTTTTAAAGTGGAGCGTCCAGAAGAACAGACATATTTCTTTATTTTTCTTTATTTTAATATCAGAAAAACTTAGCATCAGAACTGACATCCTCACAATTATCCATGTCCTTATATACTTTACCCACTAGCGCTGCCTAATAAAATTTATTTATTATTTAAGATGGCTGGTGGGTAACGTCGGGGTTAAAAATGATGACGCCGACTCGGGAGAGAGAAAGCTCGCAAGCGTCTCTTTAACCCGAGGCACTGTCATACCATGATACTTAATACCCATAACAATACTATAGTTAGACGTTTGGGCATTAAACACATTAAATAGAAACCGGTTTATTCCACGATCTCGACACCTCAGTGTGGAGATAGGGAAAAAACGGCAGTCCCCGACGAGGAGGCTGAGATACAGAGTTTTCCTGTTTTTTTAGATATATTTCATCTAATAAACTCTTTTTATTTTCACTCTCATAATGTTCAGCTGTCCAGTAAATATTTAACTAGCAACAGCACTAGATAAAACCTCCTTTTAAAAGCTCCTCTTTATTCAACAGAGTTATGAGCTGACTTATTTATTTATTTATTGAAAACTCAAACATCTGCTATTTGTTTTGTTCTCTTTTTCTTAACAAAACACTAGTAACGATACCAATTCCTCGGAACTGGAAATCGCCACACTGGATCTGGCAGGTGAAAGCTGAGATAGGGCGGAGCCCGTCCCAACCCCCGCTGTCAGATCCGTTTGCAAACCCCAAAATGCGAGTCGCCGCCGTGCCTCGGCAAGAGCGGGACCCGCGCGGGGAGCGCGTACTGAACCGTCCTCCTCGAAGAACGCCCGGCGGGAGCGGAGCGTCCTCACGGACAGCTGCTCGCAATGCCCACAGTCAGCCCCCTCGAGAACTGACTGTTGGCATGCTCCACTCCCAGCAACAAAAAGCTGATGTGTGTGTCCCCACCCTTGATATAACGTGGGCAGGGAACAACACAAAGCTGCTTGCTCTCTTTTGCCATAATATATATATATATATATATTGCAACTTGACAGACAACAATAAATATGACAAGGACAGAATACACAGATCGCTTGCTGAAGGCGCAGAAGCTGTCGCGGTCTGTTTTCAGGTGTGCTTTATAGTTTCCTGGTCGATGACGTCACCCGCCCATGACGTCTCGTCTCTCCATTGGACTGATTATACACTTGCTTCACGACGCAATCACGCAGGGCATTCCCACCGCGTCTCAACGCAGCTCGAGTTCCCTTGAAAGGAAACTAACAATTTCTTTTCTTTTTTTTCCCTCTTCTCTTCTCTTCTGTTCTGTTCTACATTTATTTAAAAAAAATGTACACTGCGTTAGACTAAACTGGGAGGGGTCACAGCACTTGCATATTATTTTCCTATTGTTAGTTTGATTGCTTCTGTTGCTCTCCTCATTTGTAAACTGCTTTGGATAAAAGCGTCTGCTAAATGTAAATGTAAATCTTTGATTTCTTGAAAAAGTGAAATATTGAACTGTGTGCATCTGCCATTGTCGCTGCATGTTAATGAACTCTCACGCACAAATAAAACAGACAAATGTGGTAAGAAAGAAGTGCACTATTAAAATAATTACACTATTAAAAATTATCTTGACCAGTCCTCAAAAATAACACAAAAAGTTAAAATATCAGTAGAAACGTTAACTGCATGAAAACTAATGTAAAATGGATTAAAATAATTTCAATTCATGCGTCACATTTAAAGGTGGGGTAAGCGGTATTTGAAAAAAACTGTTTGGAAGTAAGTCGGACCAACACACAATCAAACAACAACAAATGTGTGTAGCCAATCAGCATTAGGGGGCGTATGACGGTGGAGCAGAGAGAACGAGCAAGAGGGAGATTTGAAGAAAGACTGCAGAAATAGAGACACAATTACTGATGGGAAGTCCGTTTTTTTTCCGCGAACCGGTTCTTTCGGACAGTTCGTTTCAATGAACTGGTTCAAAAAAACGGTTCACCAGTTCTACCAGAAAGACTCGGGAGAATAAATACTGTAACAATAAATACATTTTTTGATAGCCCAGCAAGCAATAAAGTTCTTTGGCGTAGGCCCCGTCCATAGCTCGCAATCCGAGGGTCCGGACTCTGCATTTCCTGCCTGAAGACGAAGGCAGGGGCGCAGCCGACCCCCGTGAGGTATAGGAAGGGGCCATCCTGGTGGTGGTGGGGAGGATGGAGGATGGAGGGGAAGGGACCATCCTGGTGGTGGTGGGGAGGATGGAGGTGCATGAAAGCGTCAGCATCTGCGAACTCAGACATGTGTAAGTACTGGTCTTTTATACCACAAGTCTTAGACACGATTGGATAGATGAGAAGGTAATAAGTGACGTAGCAATTGAGTCTTCCTGGCAGAACTTAACGCTAGAGCTTCCATTTCTTTTACGTCATCACGTAATGACATCAATTCTATCATCCCGGTGGATACAAAATACTTTAAATTAAAGGCATTTGTAATCATAACTTCAGTTAAATAATAGTACTCATCGTCATAATCATCTTGTATAAGTTTCTTACTTTTACGTTTTGCAACGGACCCTGTAGCCTACAGGCGATGTGCAAACGCGGATGTTTTACATTGTCTTAAAGATATAAAGTGCATAAATGATCTTCATCATTTTATTTGTTATTAAATAAACTTACATTTCGCAGAATTCTGCCCCTCATTTAAGTCCTCTGTTCACTCGTGCACATCATCAGTTGGCTGAAAGAAAGTTCTGTTTAGAGACGGTGTTATCACGCATGCGCAGTATCTCCAGCTCATCGGTTCTCGGTTCTGTACTGGTGATCTGAGAACCGCTGTACCTGTGCATTCAGTAGTACGTGCATGCGCAGTATCAGCTGCTTGTGCTCATCACTTCTCTCAGCACCAACATGTCTCAGTTCAGTGAACTGTTGGAGTTACTGGAGTGAAATATACTCCGGGATATTGGTTTATTTAGATTCGGAGGGACTGTCAGGCATGTCTGAAAGTGAGTAACTTTAGTTCCCTTTCGTTGTCACTCCGAGTTACGTCGGATGACGACGAAATGGGGTTTCGCTTAGAAAGCCTATCAACTTCGAGTATTACAAAACGAGCCAATGGCAAAGAAATGCCATGGGTCTGCGGAATTTGCATGACGTAACTCCGCCCCACCTCGTGGGTATAAAAGGAGGAAGTCCAGCAACATGCAGATATGTTTTCGCTTCGGAGCCAAGTTTATTCTTCTCTCCACAAGCCATCTCTGAATTGTCAGCTTCACGAACGAGTACCTCGAGTGTTGGTGTGACGGCGATCTACGGCGAGAGCGTGCTTCCTGCTGATCTGCTGCAGTGGTCTGCCAGTCGGTGCATTCTCCCCGGGTGCTTCAACACTTCAGTTTTCTCTCACTAAAAGAGCTTACACGCGGCACGTCTTTTTAAAGATGCCTCGCCCGTGTACTTCTGGTTGCGGCAGATTGGTATCGGACTCTGATGGGCACGAGCGTTGCATAGTATGTTTGGGCATTGATCATGCTAGAGCAGTGCTCGTGGATGACTCATGTTCTCTCTGTGGGAACATGACCATCGCGTCATTGCGGTCGAGACTCAGTGAACTCGCAAGAGTGAGAGTCCCCTCATCCACCCCCCGTTCTGCGGCTGGTGGCCAGGGTGACCTGAGGGTGACGGTCTGGAACAAGGCGCCGACTATGTGTCCGCGAACCCAGCCCCCCTCTTCAATGACGGTGCCCGCTAGTGAACAGCCGATTCCCGCGGGTCTACCCTCTGGTGGCCCGCGTGTTTCGGTTGAAGCTACAGAGGATGATGCCATGTCTGTTGCAGCATCACTAGGTGGGTTTGATTCTCCTGGAAGTGAGGGCTCGTCACAGCTGCCACCTTCCGGTGTGCATACGGCTGTGCTCGAGTCTGATCCGGAGATGACGGCCATGCTTTCCCGGGCAGCCGCGAGCATCGGGCTTGAGTGGAGGCCTCCAAACTCCAGACTTTGCGCAAGGTCAGGGAGGACGAGGAGCAGGTCATTCTGGTCGCGCCGTATTGGCCCATCCGGACCTGGTTCCCCGAACTTGTACTCCTCGCGACAGCACCTCCCTGGCCCATTCCTCTGAGGAAGGACCTTCTTTCTCAGGGACAGGGCACCCTGTGGCACCCTCGCCCCGATCTTTTGAGCCTCCACGTGTGGCTCCTGGACGGCTCGAGGCAGGTTTGAGTACCCTACCACCAGCGGTGGTGGCTACCATCACTTCCGCTAGAGCGTCGTCCACGAGACACGCCTATGCGTTGAAGTGGAACCTCTTCGTCGACTGGTGCTCTTCTCACCGAGAAGACACCCGGAGATGCTCGATCAGCGTTGTGCTTTCCTTCCTTCAGCAGGGGTTGGAGCGAAGGCTGTCTCCCTCCACCCTAAAGGTCTATGTTGCCGCTATTGCCGCACACCATGACCTTGTCGAAGGTAAGTCGGTGGGGAAGCACGACCTGGTCATCAGGTTCCTGAGAGGAGATAGGAGACTGAATCCTCCTCGTCCTCCTCTTGTTCCCTCTTGGGACCTCTCAGTGGTCCTAACTGCCCTGAAGAGTGCTCCCTTTGAGCCCCTGCAATCAGTTGAGCTTAAGTTCCTGTCAATCAAGACAGCACTCCTGGTTGCACTGGCCTCCATCAAGAGGGTAGGGGACCTGCACGCATTTTCCGTCGGCGAAGCGTGCCTGGAGTTCGGGCCGGCTTTCTCTCACGTGATCCTGAGACCCCGGCCCGGATATGTGCCCAAGGTTCCTACCACTCCCTTTCGGGACCAGGTGGTGAACCTGCAAGCGCTGCCCCCGGAGGAGGCAGACCCAGCCTTGGCACTGCTCTGTCCAGTACGCGCTCTCCGCGCCTATGTAGACAGGACGCAGTGTTTCAGGACCTCAGACCAGCTCTTTGTCTGTTATGGTGGGAAGCTGAAGGGAAAGGCTCTCTCCAAGCAAAGGTTGTCTCACTGGATAGTGGACGCCATTGCTTTGGCATACCAGCAGCAAGGTTGACCGTGCCCCCTTGGTGTGATGGCCCACTCCACCCGGAGTGTGGCATCCTCTTGGGCTCTAGCGCATGGCACCTCGCTAACAGACATCTGCAGAGCTGCAGGCTGGGCGACACCTAACACATTCGCCAG
This sequence comes from Gila robusta, assembly GCA_030770095.1. Classification (NCBI taxonomy): domain Eukaryota; kingdom Metazoa; phylum Chordata; class Actinopteri; order Cypriniformes; family Leuciscidae; genus Gila; species Gila robusta. The sequence continues at coordinate 173,417 of JAVALU010001578.1, forward strand.
ATTCTATAATCTCCGAGTGGAGCCAGTGTCCTCTCATGTACTCGCTTCAACTAGCTAGTACCGGACCCGCTCAGGTGTCTTCGCTTGCTCGCCATTCCACTCCTCGGACTGGATACGTGCGATATTCTCCTCAGGTGAGCTTCCCTGTAAGCCCTGAGCTCCTCCAGCACTCCTGACGTCGGCGCCAGTGTCTTTTGCCTGTGCGTCGGCTAGGTGCCTCCCGTGTGCATGGTCCCTCCCCTGAGCGACCCCCACATGTGTATTCCACTGTAAGCCTCTCTGAGCATGTGTCTTTCCCTTGGCAAGCCACCTTGCCACCCCTGGGGTTGAAATATTCCACCTGCGGCTGGACACCCCAGTGTTCCCCATATGCATCCCTCGGGTCATATGTGTATTCTCTAAGTTCCCCCCTCTCTGGGTTGGCATTAATTGCATACTTCCCCTAGCTTGGGATATGCTTCCCAGTGTAACTTGGTATTCTTGTGTTAAATGGCGTCCTTCGTCCAGTCAATGACAGGGATCTCGATTTACGCAGGGCACTGGAAGACAGCTGAGAAGATGGCGTGACTAGACTGGTAACCCCATTTCGTCGTCATCCGACGTAACTCGGAGTGACAACGAAAGGGAACGTCTATGGTTACGTATGTAACCCTCGTTCCCTGAGTAGGGAACGGAGACGTTACGTCTGCCTGCCACTTTCCGCTGTACCGCGGGGATCGCCTGAGCTCAGTCTTGGCTCCTCAGCGAAGAAACATATCTGCATGTTGCTGGACTTCCTCCTTTTATACCCACGAGGTGGGGCGGAGTTACGTCATGCAAATTCCGCAGACCCATGGCATTTCTTTGCCATTGGCTCGTTTTGTAATACTCGAAGTTGATAGGCTTTCTAAGCGAAACCCCATTTCGTCGTCATCCGACGTAACGTCTCCGTTCCCTACTCAGGGAACGAGGGTTACATACGTAACCATAGACGTAACTTGTGGATCAGCGACGCAAGACGCGAACTGTTTAGAACGATTCAGTCCGATTTAGTGTACTGGTTCGACCGGTTCACTAAAAAGAACCGGTTCAAAAGAACGAGTCATTCATGAACCGGCCATCACAAGAAACAATACAAAAGAGAAAAGCTCAGAAGAAATCACTGGAAATGAAGGGTTATGACTGGGCAAGAGCTTTAGGACCCTCGTTAATAATAGAAAAGCTTTCGGAGCAATAAAGAGATGGGTGTGTTTGTCTGGGTTGATTTCAAATATCAACATTGTCCAACAGCGTTTTAGAAATACAGCCTACCCCACCTTTAAATTTTCAAGGCAAGTCGAAGGTAGATCAATTGGCAGGCAGAAAACATCATAGAACAGGATAAACAGTCCAATATCAAACAACCAGATACACAAAACAATAGAAAAATGCCCAGAATTGTCAGCCATGGCAAAAACAACTTGGACTTAGCATGAAGCATTGTTTGCTCAGAGCTGAAATATTATGCAAAATTGGCTACGTGTGCTGAGTGGGAGGCCAGATATGGGATTTTGGAAAATGTGGGGCGAAAGGGTACTAGTCAATCTGGTTGTCATCGGAAGAAGTCAGCATTTGTAACCAGAATGTCCTAAGAGAACAATCGAAATAAAATGGCAGATAAAAGTATATAACAATACAGTATGTAGATAATAGTCATCTTCATTTATATAGCACTTTTAACAATATAGATTGTTTCAAAGCAGCTTTACAGTGATAATAGGAAATTAAAGTAACAGAGATTGTTTTGGCTTTACAGCAGATCTAGAATAAAGTTACTGTGTAGGTAAAGTTAGTTCTCTTACGAGAGTATCTCTCGTACTGCGTAATATCTTACGCTATGGGGAAAACCTCTTTTCCACGAGATACTGAAGGCAAAAATTATCCTTAATTTTGAATTAATGTAAAACGCGTTGCGACAGCATGCAGACATAGGCAAGGCGGCTCGCGTGCCTATTGGCTGACCTGTGGCAACAGCAGCAGCCTATCGAGAGAGGCCCTGCGTGACGTGATACCCAATGGGGGCGCTTCGCGCCCATTACATCACGTCCCGCCAGAATAGGCGTGGCCTTGGCCTATAAATATAGCTCGATTAGGCTGATACAACTGATTTTCATCTCTTCAGCGAAGCTCACGCATCGCTGGATCCGGAGTGAGAAGCCGTGCCGTCTGACTGTAAGCCTTCTGCGGGACGAGCCTTCGAGTCTGAAGCCGCTGGCCTTCACCTCGCCGCCTTCAGCGCCGTACCTGCTACGCTTTCCGGCGTTAAATATCCTTTTCACTGCTAAGAGTGTGTGTTCGCCGCTGCGACTCACACTCTCTCTGTTTATTCTCTCTCCTAAAAGAGCTGCGTCTTTTTCAAGATGCAAAGATCCTGCGGCTCGTGCCGAGCCACACTCAGCGACGGGGACCGTCATGTCACCTGCGTTTCCTGCCTGGGTGAGGATCATGCGGCTCTCGCTCTCGTCGATGGCGGATGCCCTCACTGTGAGCTGATGCCTATGGTGACTCTGAGGACTCGCCTGGCATCCTTTTCAGAGCCTGCACTTCAGCCCGCTGTAGCGCCGCGCCGTAAAAAGCGCCGTGCTCAGCGCGGCCCCGAGCCTTCCCCTGCCCGCCAAAGCTCGCCGGTTCACCCGCCAGCTTCGCCGGCATCGCTCGAGTCGCTCACCGACGGACAGCGGCCGCTGTCCGCCGCCGCTTCCGCCATTGAGGTCGACGAAACAGCGGAGGTTTGTTCCATCCTGGCATCAGATAGTGAGGATTGGGCGAGCTCCGTGGACCTCCCCCCACTGTCCGCGTGCCTTCTGGGAGACGGGCTGGCATTGAGTCGGAGTTGATGCGTCTGCTCTCTCAAGCCGTCGACAACCTCGGCCTCGACTGGGAGGCGCCCGCGCAGCCCGCGCGCAACCAGCTGGACGAATGCTCCCTCAAGAAGGACCACGCGCCGTCAACATCCAGACCCGCGCCTTTTCTTCCTGAGCTTCACGAAGAAATCGCGAGGTCTTGGAACGCCCCCTTCTCGGCCAGGATGCGTACCTCTGTCTAGGCTGCATTTTCCACTGTGGACGGTGCGAAAGATAGAGGGTACCTTTCTCTTCCTCCAGTGGAAGCAGCGGTAGCGTCCCATCTTTGCCCGCCCTCTGCTGGACGGCGGGCTCAGACGGTGTTGCCATCTAAAGAGACCGCGCTCTCGCTCTGCCGGACGCCGCCCCCCTCAGCGCGGGCCCCGGCCGAGGATCGAGATCAAGCCCGAGGTCCCAAAGCCTTCCTAGCCTTCCTAGGAAAGCGACGGTGTTCAAATCCCGCTGCGGCCGGATTTTCACCGAAACGTTTCGCTCGTCCAGTTCCATGCGATGTGACTGTTCCAGCGTATTTAGCAGCCAACAAGCCGGTTCACTTGCCCGCTTGCCTGCACACAAAAGCCGTTTTTACGGCTACCGAGATAAATCCAATAAAGAGTGTATTTTCTGGTGTTCCGGCCACGGCCGATGGTGTTATGAGTGTTGTAAGAATGCCCACGTCTCAGTGCCCATTCCCACACACAGACACAGCCCGCCACGGTTCAGGGCTAGCACAAATAAAATCGACTCATGTCGATTGTGCAAAAAATGTAGTGAATGTGCCCACGACACAGTGCCCACAAACACTACACGATGCGTGTCCCACGGTTTCTGTAAAAACGAAACCAACACACATTCAGTCAGCACAAGCCGACGGTGTTCCCAGTGCAGTGAGTGTGCCCGCTGTCCCGCGCCCACATTCCCTCACAGACACGCTCAACCCCACGGGGTTTGTCCCGTTCGCTCTCCCTCCACAATCTGTCATAGAGAAATCGAGCGCGACCAGGCTGCCCGCCGTGATCGGCGCGCCCCCCGCCTCGCACACTGTAAACACAGTGTTTATATCTCAGCACACCGAAGCTCTGCGGCCGCCGCTATGCCGCGGCCAGAGCCCGGATCTCATTCTACCTCTAGCTATTCACGCAGATGCGTGGGCAAAGCTTCCCGGGGTATCAGAATGGGTGTTGAACACTATAAAAAGTGTCGAAACGACAGTAAGCAACGAACTATCTCATCTACTTCGAGCCGAAATAGCGAAACTACTGAGCAAAGGGGCCATAGAACCTTTATCTCAGGCTCAGAGCAAAGGGGGGCTATACAGCAGATATTTTCTGGTACCGAAAAAAGACGGGGGTCTCAGACCCATTCTAGATCTGCGACAGCTGAACAGAGTGCTTGTGAAGCGCCAGTTCAGAATGCTGACAACCAGGAAAATCCTCACTCAAGTTTGCCAGGAAGACTGGTTTATGTCAATAGATCTGAAAGACGCCTATTTCCAAATACAAATAGCGTCGCGTCACAGGCGATTCTTGAGATTCGACTTCGAGGGCCAGGCATATCAATACACAGTCCTGCCGTTCGGCCTGTCCTTAGCACCCCGTACATTTACGAAGTGCATGGACGCGGCTCTCGCACCCCTGAGACTTCAGGGCATGCGAGTCTTGAACTACCTGGACGATTGGCTGATTCTAGCTCGATTACACTCAGAGCTCATAGGACACAGAACCACATTACTCGAGCATCTCGAGAATCTGGGTCTCACAGTCAATTGGGCGAAGAGTTCGCTGTTTCCCAGCCAGAAAATTTCTTTTCTGGGTACAGTGCTGGTACAGTGCTGTTTGTATTTGGAATTCTCGCTGTCTATGACAGCGCGTCCGTCGTCGGAGCGCAGACTGGACATTCAGCGCGCCGCGAAATCCTTCCGCCACGGCTCTATAGTCCCGCTCAAAAGGTTTCAGAAAATGCTGGGCCTCATGGCCTCAGCATCTTTGGTACTCCAGCTGGGCCTGCTTCGCATGCGCCCACTGCAGTTTTGGCTGAAAGCGCAAGTTCCACCCCGGGCATGGACCTCTGGTCTGTTTCGCCTCAAGGTTGCGTTTCGGCTCTGGAACCTTGGAAAATAGCCGACTGGTATCAGTCAGGCGTGAGTCTGGGGAATCCCTCGAGTGTGAAGGTGGTGTCCACGGACGCCTCCACCTCGGGATGGGGAGCGCTGCTCGAGGGCAGACCATTCTTTGGCCAGTGGTCAGAACGGGAGAAGCTTCTACACATAAACTGCCTAGAACTGTTGGCAGTCGACAACGCGCTACGGCGCTTTTGTCCCCAGATAAAAGGTCACCACGTCTTGGTCCAGTTGGACAACATGTCAGTGGTGGCATACATAAATCGCCAGGGCGGCGTCAGGTCCCGAAACCTTTACAGGCTGACGGAATGCCTCCTGGTCTGGGCTCAGCACAACCTGGGCTCAGCGCATGTGCAGGGTTGCCTGAATCTGGGACCAAACAGTCTTTCCAGAAACAATGTCCCAGCAGGGGAATGGTCGCTGCACCCGCAGACGATCCAACTGCTGTGGGAGACATTCGGCAGAGCGCAGGTGGACCTGTTCGCGTCCCAAGAGAACGCTCACTGTCCGAACTTTTTCTCCAAGAGCAGGGATGCGCTGGCCCACGTATGGCCCCGCTGCCCCCTCTATGCTTTTCCCCCCGTCTCGCTCCTGCCCCAAGTGCTGGAACGAATCAGGGAAAACGGATGCCTAGTGCTGCTCGTGGCTCCGCTCTGGACGAACCAGATTTGGTTCCCAGTCCTAATGCGGCTGACCAGCACTGCCCCGTGGCCTATACCAATGAGGAGAGACCTCCTCTCTCAGGCAAAGGGCTCGATTTGGCATCCTCGCCCGGATTTATGGTCCCTACATGCATGGGCCATCAACGGGTACCCGCTAATCTCCCGGAGGGAGTGTTAAACACGATCACGCAGGCTAGAGCCCTGTCTACTAGACGGCTCTATTCCTCGAAATGGTCGGTGTTCTCTGCCTGGTGTCAAGCTCAGGGCTTTTCACCCGTAGACTGCGGGGTTACGGAAGTACTCTCCTTCCTTCAGGAGCTGCTGGATAAGGGCAGAACCCCATCCACGCTCAAAGTATACGTGGCGGCCATAGCGGCGTTTGCAAAACCGACGTCTGGCCAGTCACTGGGGAAAAACGACCTGGTCGTGCGATTCCTCAGGGGAGCTCGGAGGCTGAATCCTCCCAGACCCCCCTCAGTCCCTGTGGACCTTTCTACGGTTTTGGATGCCATGAAAGGTGCCCCATTTGAGCCAATCCACTTGTCAGACATGAAACATCTGTCTTTCAAAACGGTGTTTCTTTTGGCTCTCGCTTCAGTGAAGCGCATAGGGGACTTACAAGCGCTTTCAGTAAGCGCATCATGAATGGAGTTTGGGCCTAATGACTCAAAAGTCATACTCAAACCAAGGCACGGGTACGTGACCAAATCCCTCAACACACCGTTCAGGGCCTAGGTTATTTCCCTGTGCGCCCTCCCGGTTCATGATGAGGAGGAGGATGCGAGTCTCCTTTGCCCCGTCAGGGCACTGAGAACTTATGTATCCCGCTCGTCTGTCTTCAGACAGACCGAGCAGCTCTTCGCTTTGTTTGGCGAACGCTCCAAGGGACTGGCCGCATCAAAACAGAGCCTATCCAGATGGATAGTCGATGCCATAGCGCTGGCTTACACTTCTAAGGGCCTGCAGTGTCCTTTGGGTGTCAGAGCGCACTCCACGAGAGGCGTGGCCTCGTCGTGGGCGTGGTCTAGCGGGATTTCCTTGCAAGATATCTGTATGGCGGCAGGCTGGGCCTCGCCGTCTACATTTATAAGGTTTTATAACCTAGAGGTTCCCGCCTTACAGGCCAAGCTGCTGTCGGTCTAGAAAATCAGTACTATCTGCCCCGCTGCGCCGGCGTAGAATGCTGAGTTTTTGCTTGTGCATCTCTCACTGATCGATAGAACAGCTCCATGGGTGTTGAATAACCCGTACTCATACCCAGTTCAGGCTGAACACGTTCACCCTGTCTGCGTGAAACACTGTTAACATAACTAGCTCCTATGGGATGCTTTTTTATGGGGAATGATGCTTGCAGCCTCTCTTCTCCGACTCTCTGTGAGTCTATGGTGATTATGTACTATATGAGCCCCGGGCTACTGCCCTTGGGACTTTGGTGTCGGATCCCAGTACGCACGGCGTTTTGCATTGTGTTCCCCATAGCGTAAGATATTACGCAGTACGAGAGATACTCTCGTAAGAGAACGTACTCGGTTACTAACGTAACCTCGGTTCTCTCTAGAGAGGGAACGAGTACTGCGTATCTTGCCGTGCATACAACAGCTCTGGTTCGCTTCGGCGATGAAAACCAGTTGTATCAGCCTAATCGAGCTATATTTATAGGCCAAGGCCACGCCTATTCTGGCGGGACGTGAAGTAATGGGCGCGAAGCGCCCCCATTGGGTATCACGTCACGCAGGGCCTCTCTCAATAGGCTGCTGCTGTTGCCACAGGTCAGCCAATAGGCACGCGAGCCGCCTTGCCTATGTCTGCATGCTGTCGCAACGCGCCACATTAACATTAATTCAAACATTAATTCAAAATTAAGGATAATTTTTGGCTTCAATATCTCGTGGAAAAAAGGTTTTCCCCATAGCGTAAGATATTACGCAGTACTCGTTCCCTCTCTTGAGAGAACCGAGGTTACGTTAGTAACCGAGTACGTTTTGATTGATTCACTTCCATCGCAACGATCATTAGTTATTAACTTAGGGGCTGCTAGCACGACACCGTTCTAACAGAAAACCGTTAATGCGATCCGGCCGCTAAACAGTGCCTGGTGGCTTGAGAACGCAAACCATGAAATAGGTTCCAAGGTACAAGCCTTGAAAAATGTATAATACAGTATTTTTTATCACTTCCGCGTAGCCACGTGAACCGGAATTATCCCAACAACGTTTTATCTGTACAGAGGTAAAGGGAAGGGAAGGAGGCCTTCACAGTGGAGAAACTAGTTGACACTTCAGGACTGCGTTGTCGTCATGTCCAGGCGCAGGTCCTTCATCAGATCCGGATACAGCCTGGATCCGGCGGACTGTGGTAAACCTCGGGATAAACAGAGAGACTAATATTAGCGTAGACGCCATCATTCTTATGACGTAACAAGTACATCAGGATTTATGGGAAGTGTTCCCGGTTCCGGCTGACCTAATCTATGCAGCCTAACATTGAATTATAGAAGTCTATAATGTGTTATGTGTATGCTAGGTCAAAGAGATGTGTTTTTAGTCTAGATTTGAACTGACAGAGTGTGTCTGTTTCCCGGACAATGTTAGGAAGAGTGTTCCAAAGTTTTGGTGCTAAATAGAAAAAGGATCTACCACCAGCAGTTGATTTTGATATTCTAGGTATTATCAACTGGCCGGAACTTTGAGATCGCAATAGACGTGAAGGACTATAATGCGTTAAGTGCTCGCTCAAGTACTGCGGAGCTAAACCATTTAGTGATTTGTAAGTAATCAGCAATATTTTAAAATTTATACGATGTTTAATAGGCAGCCAATGCAGTGTTGACAGAACCGGGCTAATATGGTCATACTTCCTGGTTCTGGTAAGAACTCGAGCTGCTGCGTTTTGAACTAGCTGTAGTTTGTTTATTAAGCGTGCAGGGCAACCAACCAGTAGAGCATTACAATAATCTAGCCTTGAGGTCATGAATGCATGAACTAGTTGTTCCGCATTTGTCAATGAGAGCATATGACGTAATTTAGATATATTTTTAAGATGGAAAAATGCAGTTTTACAGATACTAGACACGTGACTTTCAAATGAAAGATTGGTATCAAAGAGCACACCCAGGTTCCTAACTGACGACGAAGACTTAACAGAGCAGCCATCAAGTGTTAGACAGTATTCTAGGTTATTACGTGTGGAAGTTTTTTGTCCAATAATTAGAATCTCTGTTTTTTCAGAATTTAGTAGTAGGAAATTACTAGTCATCCAATTTTTTATATCAACTATGCATTCCGTTAATTTTGTGAATTGGCAAGTTTCGTTAGGTTCTGAAGAAATATACAGCTGAGTATCATCAGCATAACAGTGAAAGCTAATTCCATGTTTCCTAATGATATCTCCTAAAGGTAGCATGTACAAAGTGAACAGCAGCGGTCCTAGTACTGAGCCTTGTGGTACGCCATACTGAACTTGTGATCGATAAGACATCTCTTCATTTACTGCTACAAACTGATACCGGTCAGATAAGTATGATTTAAACCATGTGCAATTGGTTGCAATTCCACTAATGCCAACATAGTTTTCTAGTCTATTTAAAAGAATGTTGTGGTCAATGGTGTCAAATGCAGCACTAAGATCAAGTAACACTAATAGAGAGACACAACCACGATCGAATGATGAGCGCTTTTAATTTTTATCATCAATGCGAGATTTATCAGTGTTGACTTTTAATGTGGCACAGCTAGTAGTTCAAAATATTCTTGCTTTTCAGTTTGGTCATTTCTTTGTTATTTTATGCATGTAGTTACAGACAGCCATGTCAGAACTTAAAACTTAATGTATATTGTTTTAAATTTTTCTCATTTGTGACTCTAATGAGAGCTGTCTCAGTACTATGATACGGTCTAAATCCGGACTGAAAATCCTCACAGATATCATTTCTTTCAAGAAAGGACCACAGTTGTGAGGATACTGCTTTTTCTAATATATTTTTCTAATAGAAAAGGTAGATTTGAGATCGGCCTGTAATTGACTAATTCTGTAGGATCAAGTTGCGTTTTTTTAACAAGCGGTTTAATCATAGCCAGCTTAAAGGTTTTTGGTAGGTATCCTAGAGACAAAGACGAATTATTGATATTAAGAAGAGGATCTATGACATCTGGAAGCATCTCTTTCAGTAGCTTAGTCGGTATAGGGTCTAACATACATGTTGCCGATTTAGATGAATTAACGAGTTTGCAAAATTCTTCCTCTCCTATAGCAACAAATGAATCAAATTTTTCCTCAGGGAGACTACAATGCACTACTTATAATTTTGTCCCTAATATTATCAATCTTATAAGTGAAGAGGTTAGTGCTGGGCGGTTTGACCAAAAATTTATATCACTTTTTTTTCAAAATTATGCCGGTTTTCCGGTTTATGACGTTGTTGTTTTTTTTCATGCATAATCAGGTGTTCAAAGCATTTTCTACTGGTTGAGAGAGGAATTACTACAGTAAATTGACTTAGGATGGTCTATTTTACTGTCATTAGTGAATATTGTAGAATAGAATAGCGCCCAGTATAACCTAAAATTGTTATTTCTTAACGTTCTAATAACGTTCTTATAACCAGGAAATAACGTTAATACAACGTTTATATAACAGGAGAATTGAACGTTCTAATGACGTTTGAATGATGTTCTTATAACCAAGCAAGAACGTTAATACAACGTTTATATAACGGGAGAATTGAACGTTCTTATAACGTTTTGAATAAAGTTCTTAGAACCAAGAAATAACGTTAATACAACGTCTAAAAAACTGGACGTTTTGAATGTTCCTAGAACATTCAGAAATAACGTTTTTATAACTTAATGGGAACGTTATGAAAACGTTCTTATAACCTAAAATTGTTAGGTGGGGAAGAGGAGAGATTCGCGATTGCACTGAACAGGTTTTAAGTGCAGGATTCTCTGAGCGAGCGAACCCTGTATCACATGAAATACGTTCTGAGGAAACTATTTTGCAAATCGCAATTACGTTACATGCCAACATATAAGCAGTGCTATTACGTTGGTCCTTAACCTAATATAGCCAATCTATTGCAGTGCTATTACGTTTGTCCTGAACATAATACATCCAAAGCAGGTTACTTTTCACACGCAGCAGCACAAAAACGTAATTTATTTATGTATTAACAAATCTACCGACGTAGAAATTTGTACGTATTACTATTTATGCATAATCGTGGCATTAATGTTTTGACTCTATTGCATTCAACTGTCTTATCAATTAAGTTTTCAGTCGCATTTATTAATATAATAGGCCTAACGTTACTCATAAATATTAACATTTCGCTCTGTTCGTGCCTTCTGCAGCAAACTCGTTTCGGATGATTAGCCTGCGTGGTGTTAAAAAGGAATACACTTTTAACCTTAAAAATACCTTGTTTAATCGTTTAACCATTTTGTAGTATTTAGTGTATTTACACAAAAAGCATTTTCTCCAATAAAACATAAACATACTGATACATTCACAAAAGACATTTTATTAGCTTGATGTAATCCAAATCCTAGAATCCATACGTTGTTTGCAAGAAACAGATCCAAATTCAGCCTTTTATCCGGTGATCTTCATCTTCATTTCTCAGCAGCGACCGCAAACGTCAAATCTATCCCGCGCTGGTGATGAATTCAAATTCAAAAAATGCGCCTTCAAGAAGCGTTACGACATGTTTTACGGCCGTGATATCAAACGCTCATTGGCTCTCGCCTGCTTCGTCACAGATTGCGACATGCCGTGTTTCAGTCGGTGTAGTACATTTGAAATGGAGAAGCGCGCGCGCCTTCAGAGAGCGAACAGAAATCGGATTAACATTTTCATGGATTAACGTTAATAACTTAAATTCTGATCTGTACCTCATACACAACTACTATAATATTGCCAGAGAGGACTGCGACTGCAACGCATCATCATGTGAACGACTTTTGGTAATGTTAACGTTAACGTTACCGGTTTTGACATTTTCGCAATAAATAAATTATTGTGAAATGTGTACTTGTCTGTCTGTTATGTTTTTTTTCTTCATAATTGTGTTAGCCTACGTAGTTTTAAGGAATGGTTATGGGTAGGTTTAGGGGTAGGAGTAGGATTAGTGGCTCAAAATATATTTTAATGCTATATTGTTAATAAAACTGCCATTTACCTACACATCTCTGTCCATTACGTTTTATCCTTTTTATATTCTGTATAACATGGATATGTTTAGGTTTTGGGAGTAAGATTAAGGGATCTTGTTACATTTATCTTTAAAAGTGAAAGTATACAGATATCTTTATGATATGAAATATACGTAAATAGTTAACGTTTTGTAGCTGTAAAAACGTAATAATGTTACGTTTAAATGTTGCAAATATGTCCATATTATACGTTTCAGCATCTATCCAAACGTACAAAAACGTACGTTTTCTATTTTTGAAAATAACGTATTAATACCTACGTATTAACAATGAGACCAGGCTGCTATATTAGGTTAAGGACCAACGTAATAGCACTGCTTATATGTTGGCATGTAACGTAATTGCGATTTGCAAAATTGTTTCCTCAGAACGTATTTCATGTGATACAGGGTTGGAGCGAGCCCAGAGAAAATAGACCTATTCTAACAAGAGCAGCGTGTATCTGAGAGCGCGGCACATTATATTCCGCGCGTGAGCAGAGAGATTCGCGCTCGCGCATTATATTAATGTACTTTCGCGATACAATAATGCGCTCTCAACATTTGACAGGAAAATAACGCCATAGTTCGGCAGCATCCATCTTCCCTGTAACGTAACACCAGAGCACTGCTGTTTACGCTCGCCTCGCAGTCGCTGCTTAGAAGTGCAACATTGTAAAGGGTCCGTCTGAAACAGTGTCGCGTGGCGCAGCGTGACGTTCGTTCCGAACGTTGTGTAATTAAATACATCGGTATGGCGGTATATTAAAAATTAATATCATAACAAAAATATACACCGGTTTTCGGTATGAACCGGTATACCGCACAGCACTAGAAGAAGTTCATAAACGGCTGTGTTTTAGTGTACTACGAGCTGCCCTCAGGGCAGGAGTACTCAATATAGGTTCAAATCGCTGTTATTTTTAGTGTATTACTTGCTGCTCTCGGGGTAGGAGTACTCAATATACGTTTAAATCTGTGTTATTTTGAGTGTACTACGTGCTGCTCTCAGGGCAGGAGTAATCTATAGGTTCAAATCACTTATTTTAGTGTATTAAGCTCTGCTCTCAGGGCAGGAGTACTCAATATTTGTTCAAATCACTGTTATTTTTAGTGTATTATACGCTGCTCTCAGGGCAGGAGTACTCAATATAGGTTTAAATCACTGTTATTTTTAGTGTAATATGCACTGCTCTCAGGGCAGGAGTACTCAATATTAGGGGTGAGACAAAATATCGATAGGGTGATATATCGTCGTCCTTCTCCGTGCGATACGATAATCAATACGCTGGCGCCAAATATTGATATTTTAATTAATTAAGCAAGGCACTCTAAATAGATTTCCCTGCTCCCAGCGTCACTACTTCATGGCTCATCGAGGTAACGCTCCACACATGAATGAGGGAAACGTGAACACAAGTTAACTAGCCTAAGAGAAAGAGTTTTTTAATAGGGAGGTGGCGCGAGTTTTAATGAACATTACTGCTCGTGTATTACGCGCTGCTCTCAGGGCAGGAGTACTCAATATGTTCAAACCACTGTCGATGGCATGATGGCACCTGTGTTCGGCTTTGCGTCTGCCACCTCTCCACTGACTCGGATACTAGTGCTTTGCCTAGTGTTATATTATGCCCTATCAAGCCTGTCAACTAAAAGCTGTGTCTCTGCTGTCATTCAATATGATCGGCACACGCTATTTCGCATCAAGGAGCACATGAAAGACTTTTGAGTTACCTGGGACAGGTACAAGGAGTATTTCCCTCCACTTTTTGAATGCGCCAGGTCATCACCGGAGTACCTGCTGCTAGTGAAGTGTCGCGGCAGGAGAAGGAAGAGGAGATCGATGGGTTGGTGCACAGTCCAGGCAGAGAAAGCAGTGAGGACAAACATCATAGTTTGGCGGGTCCAGATCTGTCGGAGCCAAGCGGTGCCTTCGTCTGGTTCCAGTCAGTGACCGGACATGGGAATCGCACCGTGCGCCACCGGCCTATGCTTCTCCACCTCTTTGGCACTCTGATCGGATCTTTCCAACTCAGCAAGCTCGATCCGCGCTCCACGTGAGCAATTCAAACTGTCACGGTGGATAGTGCCCTGGCTACGCTGAGGTGTCCCACCGGTCAGCGCACACCTCCAGTCCATTGTGCGCAGCAAACACAGTTTGCTTTACTGAATGCCCGCTTCAAATCGAACAATAGGGGATAGGGGCCCCGGATAGGAGGGCTCTAGAGGACGCCATGCCTCTGGTTGAGTGAGCCTTCCCGGCCAAAGGTGAAGCCAGACTGTGCACATGATAGGCCAGGGAAATAGCCTGAACTATCCAGTTGCTGATGGTCTGTTTAGAAGCACACCAGCAACTGGTCTGAATTCCGCCAATGAGAAGACTTCTGAACATAAATATTGAGAGCTCTGACAGGGCAGAGCAGATTAAGTCTCTCATATTCTGCCGTCATGTGAGGTGAAGGATAAAAAGCCTGCAGAACTGTAGGTCGTGCCATACTAGAAGGCACCTTAGGCACATAGCATGGGATGCAGGATAGCCTTAACCCTTCCAGGAGCAAACTCCAGGCACTCATGAGATATAGAGAGGGCCTGAAGATCTCCTACTCTTTTAAGAGAAGTGATAGCTAAGAGAAAGGCTACCTTAAGAAAAAGGTTCTTGACCTCCGCCGACTCTAAAGGTTCAAACAAGGCGCTTTATCTGGGAGACTTGTTCACAAACGAAAATCTTGATTTCATGGCCCTCACTGAGACGTGGCAGCGGGAACAGGAATACTCTCATTTAAATGAGCTGTGCCCTCCGGACTGCTCCGGGTTTGGAACTTCACGGGTTGCGCGGCGAGGAGGCGGTCTCACTCTCACCTACAGAAACTGCTTTCGCTGTAGGCTTACGAAGCCAGAGCATTTCAACTCATTCGAGCTTCAAATGACAAAGGTTGGAATTACTGACTTATTTTATTGTAGTTAAGTTTTTATCTACTATTATTAAATTAGACAAAGTTTTAATTCTTGGTGATTTAAATTTCCACATTGACGACCCCTCTTGTAAAGTATTGTCTGAGTTTTTAACACTCACAGACTATTTTAATTTAAAGCAACATGTTTCTGGTCCTACACAAAAAAAAAGGCCACACTTTGGACCTTGTTTTCTCCTTTGGCCTAGACATAAACTGCCTGAATGTTGTGGATGTTCATGTGACTGACCATTGCTGTGTATATTTTAATGTGTCTTGTAATGTGGTCAGTAATTCTCATAAAGTGGTGTCCCAAAGGCGTATTATAAATTAAACTGTTGTTGAACATTTTTCAGAATTGTTTCAGCCCAAGTTCATTGAGGATTGTAATGATGCAGAATTCCTTGTTAATCACTTTAAGTCTGTTCTGGACATAGTGGAAAACTGTAAAACACAAAACGACTTCTAAAAATCCTTGTCCCTGGTTAAATGAGATTGATTTCTTCAGGAGAACAAGTCACAAGGTAGAGCGCTTGTGGAAATTCACCAACTTGGAAGTGCACAGACTGCATTTAAAGGAGCTGATTGTGTCACTAAACGAAATGATGAAGCAGAAGACCAAAAGGCTTTACTAGATATAGGAGCAGGCAAGTGGACAAAGTTTCACGCTAAGCGATTTTGAGTGGAACACTGGCATAAAGTTGGCACATAGGGACCGTCTCTAAAGTTACATAAAATATTGGTACACACATTTCTAACTTCAATAGCATTTGAAGAGAATGACTTACAGTCATAAAACCAATTGTAAAGTGTTTATGTAGGTGCCAGGTATGATGCACACCTTTTAGATTTTTGATATTTAAGGCGAGACACGGCAGGCAAAAACATAGTTTTTTTTTCACTGGTCATTATTAAGATTTTGGGCTATTTGTCTTTAATAGCATGTCTTCTTTCAGACTTGTGCTGAAAAAAAGTCCAAAATACACATTTAGGTCTTTATTTTACTACACTTTGTCTGTTTGCGTGTAGATTTCGCATAAATTCAACAAAAGTTGGCGTTCTAAATCATCCCGCTGCTCAGCGATCGCTGTCTGCACCCTGTCATCACACACACCGTTAGAAAGCTCTCGCTCTCCTTTGCAACGCTATTGGATCAAAATATGGTCATTTCCTGTTTATCACCAACCAATCATGAAAGTAAAACGGGCGATTTAACTCGAAATGCGCAATCTCATTGGCTGATGCCAATTTCTGACAACGTGATTTGTTCAGAATCGTCACGTGACGCGCTCTGACATTATATACATACATCACATATATACTATACTTTACACACTATATATACAAAACAATTACATTACACAACACATTTCAGTTTTTGTATAATATAATTACTATATAATACTAAACAAATCTGTAATTGTGGGATCCTAAAGTGGTTGTGAGTCCCTCAGGCAGATACATATTCACCTGTGTCATGGACTGTTGATGTGTGGTTTTACATTTACATTTTACATTTAGTCATTTAGCAGACGCTTTTATCCAAAGCGACTTACATCTGAGGACTAAAGCAAGCGAGTCATCGTGAAGAGGGAAGAACGACGCAAGAAGTGCTCAAAATACAAAGTTCAGGCATTGCTCAGAGTAGCAAAAGCCAGACAAGGGAAGATTTAAAAGGGAAGGAAAGATTTAAAAGAGAAGATTTATTTATTTATTTTTTATGTTAAGCACTCACGGAAGAGATGAGTTTTCAGTTGTCTTTTGAATGCTGTCAGGGATTCTGCATTACGGACGAGGGTGGGGAGATCATTCCACCAGCATGGAACCGTGAATGAGAATGTTCTGGAGAGTGATTTAGTGCCTCGCTGTGATGGCACCACGAGCCGTCGCTCCTTGGTCGATCGTAGGCTTCTGGTAGGGACGTAGACTTGTAGTAGGGAGTGAAAGTAGGACGGAGCTGAGTCTGTGGTAGATCTGTAAGCAAGCGTCAAAGCTTTGAATTTGATGCGAGCAGCGAGTGGTAGCCAATGCAGGGAGATGAACAGCGGAGTGACGTGGGCCCTTTTGGGCTCGTTGAAGACAAGGCGGGCTGCAGCATTCTGGATCATTTGTAGAGGTTTAGTAACACATGATGTAAGTCCAGCCAGAAGAACATTGCAGTAATCAAGCCTAGAAATAACCAGGGCCTGGACGAGAAGTTGTGTTGCATGCTCAGTTAGGAAAGGCCTGATCTTCCTGATGTTATACATTGCAAACCTGCATGATCGAGCTGTCTTTGTAATGTCAAGTCAAGTCAAGTCAAGTCAAATATATTTATATAGCGCTTTTCACAATACAGATTGTATCAAAGCTGCTTCACAGTATCAATCAAAACAACTTAACAATGTTTGTTTATTACTGGAAAAAAGACATCCAAGTTTGGTAGATCGGTCAGTGGTCTGTGAAGGTCAGCTGGTCATCAAATATTACTCCAAGATTTCTGACCGACCTTGATGGGGTGATTGAGGATGACTCTAGCTGGATAGTGAAGTCGTGCTGTAGAGACGGATTGGCAGGGAGGACGAGAAGCTCAGTCTTTGCCAGGTTGAGCTGCAGGTGATGTTCCTTCATCCAAGCCGAGATGTCCGCCAGACAGCTTGAGATACGTGCAGCTACTGTGGGATCATCTGGTTGAAATGAGAGGTGGAGCTGTGTGTCATCAGCATAGCAATGGTAAGAGAAACCATGTGCCTGTATGATGGGTCCCAATGATGTGGTGTAGATGGAGAAGAGGAGTGGTCCAAGAACTGAACCCTGAGGAACCCCTGTGTTCAGTTGATGTGCTTTGGATACCTCGCCTCTCCATGTAACCCTGAAGGACCTACCTGTGAGATAGGACTCAAACCAGTGGAGGGAAGTTCCTTTGATGCCCAGTGATGAGAGGGTGGACAGAAGGATCTGATGATTCACAGTGTCGAAGGCAGCAGAAAGATCCAGCAGAATGAGAACTGAAGATTTGGAAGCAGCTTTTGCGATCCGCAGGGCTTCTGTGACCGACAGTAGTGCAGTCTCGGTTGAATGGCCTTTCTTGAAGCCAGATTGGTTGACATCTAGCTGGTTGGTCAGAGACAGGAAAGATGACACTTGGTTGAAAGCAACTCGTTCAAGTGTTTTCGCAATGAATGGTAGGAGAGAGACAGGTCTGTAATTCTCTAAAAGTGATGTGTCTAATGTTGTTTTTTTAAGCAGTGGAGTTACCCGAGCCTGCTTGAATGCTGTAGGGAAAATGCCAGTGTGGAGGGATGAGTTGATGATGTGTGTGAGTGCTGGTAGAAGTGTGGGAGAGATGGCTTGTAGAAGGTGAGAGGGGATGGGGTCTAGAGGGCAGGTGGTAGGTGGTAGTTTAGATACTTCTTCCTCGGTTAGCGGAGAGAAGGTAAAGAGAAGGTTTCTGGTAGTGGGAGAGGATGGTTTGGGTTCCTGTGTGTGTGGAGTTGAGAACTGACTGCTGATAGAGGTTGTTTTGTTGGTGAAGAAGTTAGCAAAGTCATCAGCAGTTAAAGAGGAGGTGGGTGATGGTGGAGGTGGACAGAGGAGAGAGTTGAATGTCTTGAAAAGTGTTCGTGTGTTAGAGGCGCTGTTGATCTTGCTGTGGAAATATGAAGATTTTGCAGCGTGAACATCAGCAGAAAAGGAAGAGAGCAGAGATTGATACATACTCAGGTCAGACGTGTCTTTTGATTTGCGCCATTTCCTCTCCATTGCCCTGAGTTTGGTCCGGTGTTCACGAAGAACCTCAGATAACCAGGGGTTAGAGGGAGTAGCGCGTGCTGGCCTGGAGGAGAGAGGGCAGATATTGTCTAAAGAAGAAGTTAAAGTGTAGCATAAAGTATCTGTTGCGGTATTCACATCTAGAGATGAGAATTGTGAGGGTGAGGGAAGTGAAGATGACACAGCAGAGGAAAGATGGGAAGGAGAAAGTGAGCGCAGGTTACGTCTGAAAGTAACTGGTAGGGGGGTTGGTGGAGCATGGGTAGTGAGCTGTAGATTGAAAGTAATGAGGAAATGATCTGAAACATGGAGAGGTTTCACCAAAATGTTGTCTGGGATGCAGTTGCGTGTGTATACCAGGTCCAGTTGGTTGCCTGATTTGTGAGTACCTGTGGTGATGAGCTGTTTGAGATCGAATGAGGCTAGAAGAGAGATGAAGTCTGTTGCATACGCCTTTTCTAGATGAATGTTGAAATCACCAAAGACTACGAGTGGGGTGCCATCCTCAGGGAAAGAGGACAGCAGCACATCCAGCTCCTCAACAAAGCTTCCCAGTTGACCTGGGGGGCGATAAATAACTACAATATGGATCCTAATAAGAGTTGTAAGTGTAATTGCATGATATTCAAACGAGTTGTTATTGCATAGAGAAGAGAGAGTTGAGTATATCCAGTTGTTAGAAATGAGAAGACCAGTACCCCCACCCCTCCCAGACTGGCGAGGGGTGTAGGAGAAAGAGAAGTTGTTAGAGAGAGCAGCAGGGGTTGCTGAGTCTTCTGGACGGATCCAGGTCTCAGTCAAGCCCAATATATTAAGAGTAGAATGAGATGCAAAGGCTGGAATGAAGTCAGCTTTATTGACTGCTGACTGACAATTCCATAGACCCATAGAAAGAGAGAGAGGTGTGTGTGTGGATGAGAGAATGGGACGCAGATTAGCAGTATTGCGCTGCCTTCTGTGCGTGATGAGTGCACGTTGTCGAGAGACAACAGGTATGTATTGAAAGCACATGTTGAGAAAGGGAAATACGATAGAAGTGGGAAAGGAAAAGGAGAGAAGATGATACTTAAGTGCATTGCCGGTGTCCTTGCTCGGTGGAGTCGCACAGGTAGAGTCGATGGTCTTTACCCGAGTCGGTCTTCACACGAGGAGGCTGATACGCTTCCGCTGCCGCTTCCGCGACAGCGCGCACACTACATAGATATAATGCGTACTAATGCCTGAGTGAGGACAGCTGTTTCTGCCCAGCAATTAACACAGCAAACGCAAATTACCCGAATAATGGGAGAAATCGAAACTAGCTGTTGGACAGCGCTCACTTAAGTGCTATAAAATTTAAACTGCAATACTATTCAGAGTGGCTGTTATATAAAGTGGGAACGCGTCTAATTAAAATACAAATTTGTGAGAAGGCAAAAAAAAGAAAATAACCAGAGAATCGAAAACAACCCTACCTTGTGGTAGATACTACACTGAAACAACAGGAGAACTGGATATTCAGAAAAACGACTTGCGCGCTCTTGTCTTGTTCACGGACTGACTGCTTGTCCTTTGTTTTGAGTGTTGTTTTGGATGTTATGATCAGTGATGGATGAAGCAATGATGAGTTTTGGATGTTAAACATTGTGATACATTGATTTTACTTGGACCTAAAGCATATTTTGTCTGTAATTCATGGCTTTCAATAGAAATTAGTGGAATTTTGCCATAAAAATCTTTAAAGGCCGTTTTCTCAAAATGAGTTTTTTCTCACACTCCTAGTGACGATTTTCCACTTCTGTAGCTCCTACATACACCAAACTTTACAGTCCTATTCCTAACTATATTGTGAAGGTTTGTACAGAGGGATTTGTTGATATATCATTCTTGGCCTGATTTATATGACATTTTATGCCTAAAAATAGGGCGGAAATATTTTTTTTAAGGCTATTGGCAGTATTTTCTGATTTACAGGGATTTACATTGAATATATCAACAAAATGCGAAAATAATTTTGAACCTTGTTTTTTTCATCTTCAAAAAACGTCACTTCAAAATATATGCAAATTAGTGCATATTTAATTAGATATAGCCTAATTAGCATATTTAAACATAAAATTACAGAAAACTTGCAATACATTTTGTTCTCCTATTCATGTGAGTAATCAACTGGTAAAGTTTCATGGTGATATCTGTAAGTTAAATTTTTTTCCCTATTCACCTGTAGTGTCTCGCCTTAATCAAATAAACTGTCAAATCATGTGTACATATTGCTATTTTTTCAGTATCGCATGAGCTCATATTTATTTTAATATCAACTATCTAAAAGGTGTACATCATGCCTGTAAGTGATTCTCTTCAAATGCTATTGAAGTTGGAAACGTGTGTACCAATGTCATATGTAACTTTAGAGACAGTCCCTAAATGTGTGAATATCCAGTGTATATTCAGTGAAGATTCACTGGGAATCGCTTAGCGTGAAACTTTGCACGTTACGTTCATATTCTGGTCCTTCTGCTTGCCTGTAGCCTATTAATATAGCCTACATCCCCAATTAGGTGGGAGTTTGGTCTTTTATATCACTGTATTTTGTCCATTGAGTTACTTTAAGTGTCCTGACCCCAGGGGAATACTGGAAAGTGACGTATTGAGGGAATCCCCAGTTCTGCAGCAGCTTCACAATTTAAAGTTTAGAAAACTAAACAACCGAGAGAAATATGTGTTAACTACGTCAGATTTAACATTTGATCTGTACATCAGCATCGGGGAATAACATAATTCCGGTCACGATAGAGAAAGCTGTGCAAAACTTACATGTACAAAAGTAACAGTGAAGACTTCAATGTAAACACAGCTTTTGTGTCTTTATCAGCTTTTCCATATACTGGCCCTGATAATCATCACAAATACTTACTGCTTGCTCCATTTCTGTAAATCCATTTTTTAGGAATGAATGACTCTCACCCGTTGCTCTATAGTTTTCTTCATCAACAGCCGCTTGCACCACCTGCTGGTGAGGCAGACTAACAGCTATGGAGATGATCAATCTGCAATCTACTGATATTCCTGCCATTCCCAGATGTCAAATATTGCATTCCCTTTCAAGGGAACTTCGAGCTGCGTCAAGCGCTGTGGGAACGCCCCTGCGTAGTGCGTCATGAAGCACGTATGGAATCAGCCCAATGGAGAGATGGAACGTCATAGGCGGGTGACGTCATCGACCAGGAAACTATAAAGCACCCCAAAAACACAAGCGCATCAGCTTCTGTGTCTTCAGTCGCGCTATATGTGAATCTGTCCCTGTGTGAATATTGTCTGTCTTTACATACTCTGCACCACACAAACAATTTATATATATATATATAGGACACTGAGGGTGGTCCCCACCGAGGCGGAAAGGTGTTCACCTCTTTCTACGGTGCCCATTCTTCCTCGGTGCCCTCAGAGGCCCGTTCTGCCAACCCCGCCTTTATGCTGGGGCGTAGACGGTCCCAGCGAGCGCTTTCCCGAGGGACGCTCGCTCCCTCTGAGGAGGGTCTCAGGGCAGTCAAACCAGTTGTTCCCTGCCGGTGCGCCGTTACAGGGCGCTGCGTTTGTTGCTCAAGTTACACCAGAGGCCAGTCTCGAGAGACTGGTACCCTTAGTAGAATTTCTGGCAGAGTGGAAAAGCCTTCCAAAAATATCTCATTGGGTCCTGCAGACAATAGAAAAGGGTTATGCTATCCAATTCAGGTGTCCTCCACCAAAATTCAGAGGGGTTCTGCCCACAGTGGTGGGCCCCGAGCAGGCTCTGGTAATGGAACAAGAGGTGAAAACGCTCCTTCAAAAGGAGGCTATAGAACGGGTTCCTCCCAGTTTGGAGTCAGGTTATTACAGCCGATATTTCATCGTTCCAAAGAAGGGTGGGGGGTTGCGTCCAATTTTAGACCTGCGCCTATTGAATCGCTCGGTAGGGAAGCTAAAATTCAAGATGCTCACTATCAAGCAGATTGTGTCACAAATCAGATCCGAGGACTGGTTTGTCACGATAGATCTAAAGGACGCGTACTTCCACATTTCCCACCTTCCACAACACAGGAAGTTCCCTTCGGGGGCGAGGTGTACCAGTACAGGGTTCTTCCGTTTGGCCTAGCTTTATCTCCCCGCACTTTCACGAAATGCATGGATGCAGCACTAGTGCCTCTGAGGCTTCAGGGTGTTCGTATCCTCAATTACATCGACGATTGGTTGATTTTATCTCAGACAGAGCAGATGGCAGTTCGGCATCGAGATGTCGTTCTCGCTCATATCAGAAAGTTGGGGTTGAGGCTGAACGCAAAGAAAACTGTCTTATCTCCTTCTCAGAAGACCACTTTTCTGGGTGTCATTTGGGATTCGGCTTCGATTCTCTCAGCTGTGAAACAAGTAAAGCTAGGCCAGCTACTTACTGTAAAGCAGTTTCAGAGACTGTTGGGTCTGATGGCAGCAGCGTCCAACATTATACCTTGCGGCCTGCTGTACATGAGACCGCTACAGAGGTGGCTCAGGACCAAGGGATTCTCCCCGAGGGGAAATCCGCTCCGCACGATCAAAGTCACGCGGCGCTGCCTTCGTGCTCTGGTCATGTGGAAAGAAACTTGGTTCCTATCCAAAAGTCCTGTGCTGGGGGCTCTTTGTCGTCGCGTGACGCTAACGACGGATGCTTCCCTCACAGGGTGGGGGGCGGTCATGAGTGGTCGTCCAGCCCAAGGTCTGTGGCAGGACTGTCATCTGTCATGGCATATAAATTGTCTAGAGATGTTGGCGGTGTTTCAGGCTCTGAAACACTTCCTAGCAGACCTGAGAGGTCATCATGTGTTAGTTCAGTCAGACAACACGTCGGTGGTCTCTTATATAAATCATCAGGGGGGTCTGCGGTCTCGCCGGCTTTACAAGTTGGCCCGTCAGATCCTACTGTGGTCCCAAGGGAGGTTACTATCACTGAGAGCAATGTATCTTCCTGGGTATTTGAATGTGGTGGCAGACTCCCTGTCGAGGCAGGGGCCGAGGCCGGGGGAATGGAGACTCCACCCCGAGGTGGTGGAGCTCCTTTGGTTGAGTTTCGGTCGCACCGAGGTGGACCTATTCGCTTCCAAGGAGACCACGCATTGTCATCTGTGGTTCTCCATCAGCCATCCAGCCCCTCTGGGGTTGGACGCTATGGTGCAGCCGTGGCTGTACGTCTGTACGCCTTTCCCCCGATTGCTCTGCTACCAGGAGTTCTGGAGAGGGTTCGCCGGGACGGGGTCAGCCTACTACTAGTAGCCCCGTTCTGGCCGGCCTGAGTATGGTTTGCGGACCTGATTTCGCTCCTGGACGGCTCTCCTTTGGAGCTCCCGGTCAGGAGGGATCTACTCTCTCAGGCGGGCGGCACAATATTTCACCCCCGCCCGGAATTGTGGAAACTGTGGGCTTGGCCTCTGAGGGGGCCCAGCTCATAAACTCCGGTCTCTTAAACGAGGTTGTTGAGACCATTCTTCACTCCAGAGCTCCATCCATGAGGAAGCTTTATGCCTTGAAGTGGAAACTTTTCACTTCTTGGTGTGGAGAACACCTGCAGGACCCAGTTAACTGCCCAGTGGGTGCAGTGCTGGAATTCCTGCAGGAGCACTTCTCCACAGGGCTATCCCCCTCCACACTAAAGGTGTATGTGGCGGCACTAGCTGCTTACCACGTCCCTTTCAGTGGAGTTTCTCTTGGGAGACACCCGCTTATAACTCGTTTCCTTCGTGGCACTTTGAGGCTGAGGCCAGCAGTTCGTACGAGGGTGCCGGCCTGGGATCTGGCAGTTGTATTAGAAGGTCCTTCCCTAGCTCCTTTTGAACCTATCGAAGAAGTTCCTGAGAAGTTTCTCACTTTTAAAACGATCTTTCTTCTTGCTATCTCCTCGCTAAAAAGATTCGGAGATTTGCAGGCTCTGACGGTTTCACCCTCGTGCCTGGAATTTTCGCCTGGCATGGTTAAGGCTTTTCTGCATCCTAGACCAGGTTACGTTCCCAAGGTCCCTACTAATGTTGTTAGACCTACAGTTCTGCAGGCTTTCTGTCCTCCTCCATTTTTGTCGTCAGACCAGGAGAAACTTAATTTACTCTGCCCTGTTAGGGCGTTAGACGCTTATGTCCACAGAGCTGCCCTGTGGAGGAAATCAGAACAACTATTTGTGTGTTTTGGGCCACCCAAGAAAGGCTGTCCCGCGTCTAAACAAAGAATGAGCAAGTGGGTGGTCGAGGCTATCTCACTTGCTTATGAGTCGGCTGGTCAGCCTTCACCTTTGGCTGTACGAGCCCACTCTACCAGGAGTATGGCTGCTTCTAAAGCTTTAGTGTCAGGAGTTTCCCTGAGTGATGTTTGTGATGCGGCTGGATGGTCTTCACCGCATACTTTTATTAAGTTCTATGACCTAGACTTAAGCTCTACCCCTGGGGCACAGGTGCTCTCGTCCTCTGTGCGCTAGTTCTCACATGACGGTCACTTGGTCCTATGGCGACGTGGGTATTCGCGTTCCCACAGCGCTTGACGCAGCTCGAAGTTCCCTTGAAAGGGAACGTCTCGGTTACGTATGTAACCCTAGTTCCCTGATAGGGAACGAGACGCTGCGTTGTTCTGCCATACTCCCGGCATTCCCGTTAGCGCTTCCTTCAGGCCTATCAGAAGCTGATGCGCTTGTGTTTTTGGGGTGCTTTATAGTTTCCTGGTCGATGACGTCACCCGCCTATGACGTTCCATCTCTCCATTGGGCTGATTCCATACGTGCTTCATGACGCTCTACGCAGGGGCGTTCCCACAGCGCTTGACGCAGCGTCTCGTTCCCTATCAGGGAACTAGGGTTACATACGTAACCAAGACGTTTTCTGTCGAATTTGTACCACTGAATTTGTGGTAGCGAATTTGTAAAGCGAAATAAAATGGACCGAAAATTGCCTGTCGAATATTATAGGTTGTATTTTTAAACAGAATGAACATTTTGGAAGTGAAATCTTAAAGGTAAATATGGATTATTGAATTTTTAATAATGAAAACATGTGTGAAATATTTTGAATTGAAATATTCACAGCTTAAATATACAACCCATATTGAATGTCAGCCCATAAAATTGCAAGCCCTGAAAATACAATGCATTAAAATGCAAGCAGGGTTAATGCAATGCATATTTTTTCAAGTTGTGCAATTCAACAAGCTTTTTGGTTTAAAAAACATTTGTCATTGTTTTACTTCCATAGTTATACTTTATTTTACAGTATGTGCACTTACAGTGTACGTACCTAAGAAAGTACTGGGTAATATAAAGTAACTACATTGCTTAAAGTTTGGTTCAGGGTTAGTACCTAGTTATTACCCAGTTACTATAATAAGTACATAACATAGGGAAAAGGAAAATAAAGTGCTACCTATAGAACAAATTGGGGGAAAAAATATTTTGTACACTGTATATTATATGATTGTGGGACAACTTTGCTTTAGTTTTACAACAGTGATGCCCTGAAGAATGCCCTGGGAGCTGACAGCCAGGTTTACTGAATGTTTTTATGAGTGATATGTGTTTTTTTTGTTTTTTTTTAAATAATTACCAATGATTAGGTCATAGAGAACACATAATTATTCTAGAGCTAAGCTTAGTGTATCCAAATTATAGCAGCACATACATTGTAGTACCAATACTTTGCAGCCTCCAGTATTGCAGGAATAGTTTCAAGACCTCATTTCTAGGACCCTAGTTTTTTGTGACCACACCACTGCCCTAATCTACTCCAACGGAGAAGACCTCATTCAAACTTAAAACAAACAGATGTAGACTAGACCCATGGAAATTATTTTATTATTTTAATTATCTTTCCTGCTTTTTTTTTTTTTTTTTTTTTACGTAATAGCGAGTGTGACCATTTTAAGCTTGAATGTGCAAGGCTTTCGGTGTCAGCAGTCTCCAGTTATTATTTAGCTGGGCAAAAACAGTTAATTGTGTTGCTGGATGTGTCAGGGTTCTGTCACCTCTGTCTAGTGTGTTTCTTGGTTTTGTGAGCCCTGACACTCCTGTATACTCCTGTCTTTGTGTGTCTTGTTGTGTTTCTGTCTTGTGCTGTTTCACACGCAGCTAGTGTTTCTCACTGGCTGCGTGCATTCATGTTATCTTTTTCTGTGTGAAAACACGGCTTATGAGTGTCTCTCATTATCATCTCGTTCGTGTCTTATACTGTGTAAGCTCATGGCTAGGGATTGGTTATTGTTGGTCATGTTGTTGGTCATGTGTGATTTCATGTTTGTCTGTCTGACCCCGCCCATCTTGTTATCTGATTATTGCTTCAGTTTCCCCACCTGTTCTCCCTCTTTACCTGCCTCGTTTGCTGTCCTTTTTATTCCCCTTGTGTTTGCTGTCCTGTGCCAGATTGATGTCGCACATCGTCGCATGCTGTTGTTACCCTGCTTGTTTGATTATTCCTGTTGTGTGTGTGTGTAGTCTGTAGTGTTTTCCCCCACGGGGTAGTTTCTGTTTGTGTTTTGTTTTACTTTATAAAGCCCATATTCCTCTGCATCCTTGAATCCTCACTTCAATCCTACCTCAACCCGTGACAGGATGTTGTAAACTGGTTTTCAAATTATTAATGCACTAATAGACGCACATCAGACGTGAACAAAGCATATCAATTACATTTACACAATTAAACAATTATCCTGAAAAATAATTAAATAAATAAAAAATTGAATAGTAAGTGCTATAAAATATTATAAACTGCTACTACATACAAGAAAAACTAGGGTCCTAGAAATACGGTCCTGAAACTGCAGCCTTCAGTATTGCAGGAATACCCTACTTCATGGTGCACTAAAAATAACAGTGATTTGATCCCCTTCATTGTTTTATTTTGGTTTAGTCCTGTGACCTAGCTTTCCCTGTTTGTTTGATTAGTCAGGGTTAGGGTTAGGGGTTTCATTTTCACAGGCAGATTTGTTCACTTTGATGAACGAGTTCGAACAGGAGTGCGTCACAGAACAGAGCAAGGCGAGCGTTTGAGCTTAAAAAAAAACTTAAACTTTGTTATTTATTTATAAAATGAGCGATCGTTTCGTTTGATAAGACCCTTATTCGTCGTCTGGTATCGTTTAAAGCCATTTGAACAAGTTTGCAGTTTGTACTGAAGTTTCTTTTGGAACTTGAACCGACCTGGTTCCCACTGAAGTCCATTATATGGAGAAAAATCCTGAAACGTTTTCATCAAAAACCTTAATTTCTTTTCGACTGAAGAAAGAAAGAAATGGACATCTTGGATGACATGGGGGTGAGTAAATTATCAGCAAAAGTTTTTTGAAAAGTGAACTAATCCTTTAATCTTTTCACAGCCCTAATATATATATATATATATATATATTTTACAATTAGAAATTGTAACCAATTACAAATAGGTTACAATTACAACAATTACAATGTTAACAATATTTCAAGTGTAATCTTTCTTTGTAAAAAGTATACATTTTATCATACGTATTTCAAAGGTAAGGATTCATTAGTTTGAATATTGGAACAAACACTATAATAACATCTTAGTTGATAATTCAATATACCTACTTTATTTTTGACAAAACACCCCATACTATAGCCTATATTTAACATATGAGCAGAAATTGGCGAACAAAAGCTTAGGCTATTTTATGTGGCAGTAGTCTTTATTTTACAGTAAAAACTTTATAATCTATCCAAAACTAATCAACAAAATCTTGTCTAAACATTCATATTTAGTCTGCAACATATCGTGTTTATGATATATTAGCATATTTTGGAGATTTGCAATTTAGTTTCTCAACTCCAGAATTCAGCACTACATGGCAATGCTTAGAGGTTGGAATAATGGCAGGATGCACAATTTCTCCACTGGCTTTTACCATAGCAATGGAAGTAATCATTAGGGCATCAAAATGGGTAGTAGGAGGAGAGCGCTTGGCTTCTGGGATGCGACTACCACCAATCAGAGCATACATGGATGACATGACAACCATGACTACAACAGTAGCTTGTACTAATCGGTTATTGGGTAAGTTAACCGATAACATTGAATGGGCACGAATGCAATTTAAGCCCTCTAAATCAAGGAGCATCTCGATAATTAAAGGCAAGGTGGTAGATAAAACATTCTTCATTAATGGTGAGGCAATACCAACAGTTTCAGAGAAGCCAGTGAAGAGTCTTGGGAGATGGTACGATGGGGATCTAAAGGACACAGTTCGAGTGGGAGAAGTTAGACGACAAGCATTGGAAGGGTTGAAGAGCATAAACAGCTGCGCTCTACCAGGGAAACTAAAACTCTGGTGCTTTCAGTTTGGTCTACTGCCGAGGTTACTGTGGCCACTGACTGTGTATGAGATTTCTTTGACAACAGTGGATAAGCTGGAAGCATTAATAAGTTCATATATCAGGAAATGGTTGGGAGTTCCACGCTGCCTCAGCAGGGTGGGACTTTATAGTAAAGGAATATTGCAGCTGCCAGTCTCTGCTTTAACCGAGGAGTTTAAGTGCGCCAAGGTCAGACTGGAGATGACCTTAGTAGAGTCACGCGACAAATGTGTAAGGGAGGCAGCACCTGTTTTAAAAACTGGTAGAAAGTGGTCAGCAAAGAAATCTGTTGAAGAGGCAAAGGCTGCCTTTGAAATTGGTGATATCGCCCCAACTCAAAGGAGGAAGCTCGTAGTCAACGAGGTGCGAAAGCAGGAGGAGAGGATGAGGTGTATAAAGGCCATTTCCCAGGCCAAGCAGGGAGAGTGGATGAGATGGGAGAGTGTGGAACAACGCAAGATGGGCTGGCAAGACCTTTGGTCAATGGAAGAGAGTAGGATCAGTTTCCTTATCAGGTCAACATATGATGTTCTCCCATCACCACAGAACCTAAACCTCTGGGTAGGAGAGGATCCCTCTTGTCCTTTGTGTTCATCACCTGCCACATTAAGGCACATTTTGACAGGATGTAAGGTGGCTCTTAGCCAAGGTCGGTTTACTTGGCGCCATGACCAAGTACTCCGATGTTTGGCTTTAGCATTGGAAGACAAGCGTAACATGACCAATAAGTTGCCACCTGTTCTAGCAAAACATTACACACAGAAGACAATATTCCTCCGCCCAGGCGAGCAACCACCAAGAAAAGGTGTTAAAACCAATTCTCGCTCAGGACAACTGGAAGCTGCTAGGGACTGGAAAATGCTGGCTAATCTTGATCAACGGCTTATTTTTCCACCTGAGATTGCCACCACTAACCTCCGACCAGATATTGTTTTGTGGTCTGGATCAGCACACATTGTTCAACTGATAGAGTTAACAGTGCCATGGGAGGATGCTGTAGATGAGGCATATGAGAGGAAGAAACTGCGGTATGCTCAGCTGGCCACTGAAGCAGAACAGCGAGGATGGAGAGTCCGGGTTTATCCAGTGGAAGTGGGTTGTCGAGGATTTGTGGCACACTCCACAACCCGGTTCCTCAGAGACGTCGGATTCAGTGGCCAAGAGTTGCGTCGCACAGTAAAGAACTTATCTGAAGCGGCAGAGAGGAGCAGCAACTGGCTGATTGAGACGGAAAGAGTCTGGCTGGCTGTGTACAGGCCGCCATGCTACGGTTTCGAAAAATTCTTGAAAATTTGAAGAGTCTGTTGGTTTATTTGTATAGTTTGCATAGTAATTACAGTTATTACTTCCTGTGTATTTTGCGTGAATGATGATTGGTGTTTGGACAGATATTGTGTTTTGCGGTAGTATGCCATATGGAACCGTTGCCACTGACCACTTTAACGTCCGCAGTGGGGCTCGACAGCCTTAGTCAAGCGGGTTGGCGCGTATGGTCGGGTTGTGGAGAGGTTGTGAGAGATTGTGGTTAGGTCACATGTGAACTACGAGGAAGGAGCAACCTCAGCAGCAGGAGGGATGTAAAGGTCAGTAAGCTGGGCTGAGTTGAGTGGGGGACGGAGGGGGGTGACTCTGGGACGCCAGAGTCACTGTCGAGCCCTCTTGAGGAGTCGTGGGCTAGTCGACGAAACACTGAGGACGGAAGGTGCCCACTTGAAGACCCTAGAGATGTCCCCTACTCTGCTCAATCCAGATGGTTGTCATGAGGGGACCGCACTGTGGTTGCAGACGTTGTGTGTGCAAATACACTGCAGCTATTAACACCAGACAGAAGGAGATTCACATCACCATTTGGAAAGAAGCGTAAATGGATGGAGAAGCATAGGTTACTGTAAAGCTACGTCTTAGTTGGTGCTTATCTTGGCGAAAGCCGAGTACAAATCAGCATGAAGTTTTAACATCTACTCTCGTGTAATGGAAATCATAAATGTTAATTTGCAGTTTGTTGCTTATACAAAGACATTTTATTTCAACATATTTCAGTCTATTTTTACTCATCTCAGTAGGCTATAGCAATATAGTTTGGATGTGTTCATGTAAAAATAACATGTTTACTGCGCTCTGTACAGTGTAACACAAAGTTGAGATGTTGCCCAGAGAGAGACCGTTACAACAGCTGTAGTAAACAAACAGCGCGTGCTCGTCTGTGCCGTTCGTTCATTCATTCATTCATTCACACACAGACACGCAATTTATATTTAAACAGTCTTTTTGTGGTTTCAGACACTATTCAATATCGCGATTAGAACAAAGCACTTAAGAATAAATAACTTACTACATCAGCTGGATCCGTTGCTCCTCGAAATGAACTACCAGCACTTCTGAGGTAAATGTTCCAGGATTATTACGATAGTATTATTCCTCACAGCGCAGCAAGACGAATTAAAGTACAAGATTCTTATTAACCCTCTGGGGTCTGAGGTGTTTTCTGGGTCCTGGAGGTGTTCTGACATGCTCTGGCATTTGTGCTTATTTCTGTTACTTGTGACATTTTCATGGCTAAAGTCTGATTACACTGTATTCAGCACAAACTCTGCTACAGTAATATGTCAGCAGCATGTATGTAAAAGTTTTTAGTTTTGAGATAATGACGTTCCCTTTCGAGGGAACTCAAACTGCGTCGAATGACACTTTGGGGGGAACGCCCTTAGCGTAGCGTCTCTGAAGCATGAATGAAACTAGACCAATCCTGATTGGTGTTGCGTCATGACGTAATGTGTGACGGCATAAGCGGAAGCTACGAAAGGACGCCGGCACACAACAGTGTTAGTTTTTGCTCTTCAGCAAGCGCTCTGTGTCAAACTGTCTGTCCTATTTGGTGTTGTTTGTCCCATAAGAATTGTCCTAAATAAAGCTGCATTGCAATATAGAATCTATAGTGGCTCGGATCTCGCGTTTGCCGAGGCAGCGCATTGATTACGAGTCTACTCTGCAATAAAGATTCTGTGACTTGGATCTCACGTTGTCGAGGCAGCGCGTAGATTAAAGGTCGTACATTGCAATACAGAATCTAGTTGCTCGGATCTCGCGTTTGCCGAGGCAGCGCGTAGATTACGGGTCTACTTTGCAATAAAGATTATGTGTGTGTGCGAGGCATGAACAGTCAGCTCCTGAGGGTGCTGGCTGTGTTCATTGAGAAATATCTCGACGTGCACAGCCGTGCGTTTTCGGGTGTTTCAGCCTCGCGCCCGTTGATTTTCTTCTCGAGAGATGAAAACCAAATATATTGTGAACGACTCGAATCTTGCGTTTGCCGAGGCAGCGCGTAGAGTACGGGTCTGCAATGAAAGGGTCACACGCGATCTGTGAAATAATACTGTTTGGGTGCGAGGCATTCACAGTCAGCTCCTGAGGGTGCAGGCAGCTGTTCATTGAGAAATATCTCGACGCGTATATCCGTGCGCTGTCGGATGTTTCAGCCTCGCACCTGTTGACTTTCGGGGGCCCCAATCCAGGAAGTCTGCGATGCAGCGGGATGGGCCACCCCCCACACCTTTATTAGGTTTTACAGTCTGGACATTCCGTCTACGCCTGGCACTCTTGTGCTCTCGTCCTAAGTGTGCCTGTGAGCAGCTTCACACTAGGACAGGCAGGGCGCGTTGTGGCATAGTGGGTACTCGTTCCCCCAAAGTGTCATTCGACGCAGTTCGAGTTCCCTCGAAAGGGAACGTCTCGGGTTACGACTGTAACCTTTGTTCCCTGAGAAAGGGAACGAAAACTGCGTCCCTTCGCCACACCTTCCCCTGCCTGGGAGCGCTTGCTTCATCACAGAAGCTAACACTGTTGTGTGCCAGCGTCCTTTTGTAGCTTCCGCTTATGCCGTCACACATTACGTCATGACGCAACACCAATCAGGATTGGTCTAGTTTCATTCATGCTTCAGAGACACTACGCTAAGGGCGTTCCCCCCAAAGTGTCATTCGACGCAGTTCTCGTTCCCTTTCTCAGGGAACAAGGGTTACAGTAGTAACCCGAGACGTTTATGCGTGGTTTGTGAAAAAACAAAAAACAAATGCCACTGAAATAAGGTCATAAGCCCATACTGATTATTTCTTCACAAGACTTTTGAAAATTGTATCACATGGCCTAGAATATTTGCTTCAAAACTATGTGAAAATCATCCTGACTACTCATTCAGATAAGACAATATATTGATTTAAAATTTGTAAGACATGTTTTGTGTAAGAAAGCTTTATGCGAGGAGGCGTAAACCACCCATTAAAAACAGTTTTCAGTCGGGGTACATTTTACAAATCTCGCAAAATGATTAGGATGGAGAGGCTGCAAGTAGTAATAATGTGGATAGATGCCGTAATGGAAACGGTACAGAGAAACGTATCCGAGAACGTTGTCAGCTGTCGTGGGACAAATGCGCGTTCTTTACCGAAAATGAATAGTTCTGCAACTGTAGGGTGCGAAAGGAAACATTTCAGTATATTTGCGATTTATTTCGCACTCGACTATCGCAAAACCACACAGCTACGTGCAGCAATTCCTGGAGAGAGGAGGGCGAATAATGACAGTGGGCGGGGTTTTGTATGACGTCCATCTGTGAATGCAGACACGATGGCTGGATTGCATTTACATTACACTGAGAGCTGATCACAATGCGTCCTCGACTACCTCCGAACCTGGACACGCCAATCGGATAACATTCCGATCAGAAACGCGTTTACACTTGTCTTTTCAATGTGTATGTGGACAACATCCGGATACAGGTCGCATGTTAATGCCAAGTGTAAACACAGCCATTGTTTCATTTTGGTTTAGTCCTGTGACCTAGTTTTCCCTGTCTGTTTGATTAGTCATTTCATTCACCTGTTCTTTGTTATTCACCCATCAGCTCCCTTTGTTTGCCCATGCATTTATACCCTGTGTTCTCATTCATTCTTCGTCCGTTCTCGTTCATGTATAGTGTGTTTTTGTGGTTCCTGAGTCTTATTATTAAATATCCTTTTTCCTGGGGCCTGTTTCAGAAAGGAGGTTAAGTGAAAACTCTGAGTATGTTAACCCTGAAATGAGGGAAACTCTGGGTTTTCTGTTTCAGAATGGGAGGTAAGTCAAACCTGAGAAAGCAGGGTAAGTCAAGCCCGTTTCTGAAAGAGAGGTAACTTATACTCAGAGTCAGTTACCATGGAAACTTACTCTGTGAACCTAACCTGGTCGGGAGCAGGTTTAATTCCGTAAACTCTATTGGAGTTAGACAACACGTGTCAGGACCTACTCATTGTCGTAATCATACTCTAGATCTAATATTATCACATGGAATCAATGTTGATGCTGTTGAATTTCTGCAGCAGAGCAATGACATCTCAGATCATTATCTAGTCTCGTGTAAACTTCATTTAACCAAGGCTGCAAATGTTACATGTTTTACATGTTACGTGTTACAAATATGTTAGACCTATCACTTCTGCCACTAAAGATTGCTTTATTACTAATCTTCCTTATCAGTTTCATCATCTCAGCATCCCAGATAGCTTAGAATAACTCGATATTGTGACAGAAACTTTTAACTCTCTTTTCCAGCACTTTAGACACAGTTGCTGATCAAAGATCAAAGAAAATAGTCCAACACCGTGATACAACGAGCACACTCAGGCCCTAAAGAGAGCAGCCAGAAAAATGGAGCGAAACTGGAAGAAAACTAAACTAGAGGTATTTCGCATTTCATGGAAGGAGAGCTTGATTGAATACAGAGAGGCCTTAAAAGCTGCTAGATCTGAGGGCTGTTTCACAAAACCAAGATAGCGGTTTAAGCCGGGATTTTCCAGATATCCTGGCTGAATTAAGCCGGGACTCGGTTTCACGAAAGCAGTAGCACATAAGTTACCATGGCGATTTATTCTGTGCAGCTAGCCTGCTCCAGACCAGGCTAACAGCCAGGCTTAGTCAATCCTGGTGCCTTATCTGTTCAGTCAGCGGTCACGCCGATCAGAAACCAATGTGTTTTGTCAGTTATTCCGTTTTGTCATCTATGTGTTCAGCGGAATTTTTATCAGCCTGCATTAAAATACCTCAGATACATATTGGCATTCAGTCAAGTACTATTATTATTGTAACATTATGATGGTAGCCTACCATTATTAACTATAATAATAATTATCCATATGGGCATTGTTACTGTTCAATTGTGTTTTTGAAGACTGCTGTTGTTCTAAGTTTGACAGATATAGGCTATTGTATGTGATGAGGGAATTAGAGAAATGGCTGATAAAGAAGCAAAAGTGTTGTCAATCAAGTCAGGCAATATAAGTAGCTCTAAACACATGTTTCGTCCTTTACAATGGCATGCCCATTTTTGGATGACATCGTAGATGATGAAGCACTTATATTGAGAAGGGCTTTCAGACGTGAAAGAGTGTTTAGGGACAGGTCCGACCCATTGGCTTTTCCCGACAATTACCTGCAAGAGCATTACCGCATTTCTGGGGATGGCATCCGCTACCTGTGCAGACTGTTGGGTCCCAAAATTCAGCACCGCACCGCACGGAGCCATGCCTTGACCATTTCACAGATGATCTGTATTGGGCTCAGATTTTTCGCTAGGGGTATGTTCCTATATGCAGTACGAGATGCTGAAAATCTTAGCAAAGCCACTATTTGCCACACCGTCAGAAGTGTGTATTTGGCATTAAAAGGATATACGCACATCTTCATAACCTTCCCCGGCCACAGAAGAATGAACTATATCAAGGAGGGATTCTACAACATTGCAGGTAACATGAATTAGGCTACACATCACAAAAGAAACTTTAGAACAGGTGGAATACTTTTCTTTCCTTTTTTGATACAGGATTCCCTAATGTTATTGGTGCGCTGGACTGCACACACATTAGGATAAAACGCCCCTCTGGTGCACATGAAGCTGATTTTGTTAACAGAAAATCCTTTCATAGTATCAATGTTCAGGTAAGAGTGGGTTATGATTAGACCTACTATCATACTCACTACATACATTTATTATGTGCATTAAATGACCTCAACACTTATTGCTTCAGATGATCTGTGATGCTGACTGCATCTTCAGCAATATCGAGGCAAAGTGGCCTGGCTCAGTCCATGACTCCCGAGTCTTTCGGGCCTCTGCAATTAACCAGCGACTATCACAAGGTAAGCCACCCAATTTGTTTGGATGAGCATCTTGACCATCATGACATTGTCAAAGGTTTTACTCTACGTTGATGTAACCATAACACTTTGTGTTCTCAGGTGAATTCTCTGGTGTGCTGCTGGGAGACAAGGGTTATGCCTGTCAGACATTTTTACTTACACCCTTTGCAGACCCCCAGACAGCAGCACAACTCACATATAATCTTGGCCATGCAAGAACAAGGGCCCGAATAGAAATGGCATTTGGCCTTCTTAAGTCCCGTTTCCAGTGCCTTCACCACCTGAGGGTCACCCCAGACAGGGCCTGTGATATCACTGTTGCATGCGCTGTCCTTCACAACATTGCCTGTCTCAGGAAGGAAAGGGCTCCTAGAGTGGCCTTGGAGATGGACTGGGACAATCCGGCAATATTTCCAGATAATGTCAATGGCAGACTGATCAGAGACCAATACGTTGTTAACTATTTCAGTTGATTTATTGCTTTTTCGTGTATTCAACAAAGGTGAGGATGTCACAATGTTTTTCTTTTGATGAGGTCACTTGTCTGCCGAGCGCTTGGGAGAGAAAAAAAAGAATGATTAATAAGTTGTGCAGGAGCCTACAGTCATGCTTACAGCGTGCATTGAAACATAACTTACTTCTTTTTGTAGTTTCTGGATTTCCAAGTCCAGTTTCATTAGTGTCTTTCTTTTGATTTCCATATGTAGGTCCAATTCATGCAGTTTTCTTTTGTGATATGTGATTTGTATGTCTGCCAATTCAATTTGTTTTTTTAAGTGTATATGCTGTACAGACCTCTGACAGTTTTTGAATCCTGTAAGACACATATCAATTAGAAGGGCATGAATTGTGCATGGTAAGATGTCCTGTTGTCTTGATTGCACTATTTGTTCAATCTTACTGCTTCACCAAGGTATTTATCCCATTGATGCCGTAGGCCTATGTGTTAGTAGCTCTTACAAGTATTTAGCGCTCATATCTATTGTTACTCATAGATCTCTTACTTTACTATTGTTTGTATGTTGTTCCTCAAATGTCAGTTGTTTTGGATACAAGCATCTGCCAAATGAGTAAATGTAAATGTTCAGTTAATACTTACTATGTTCCCAGATTGGCTCTCAGGCAGTACACCATCTGAGTCCTGTTATAAATATGATATTTTCTATGAGCATCACATCAGTGACTTCTTTTCCATTATGAATTAAATTAAAGTATTTCCACAAGAGTGACATGATACCTCCAGCCTTCTTGAGTCTACTGACAGAGTCTCCTCATCGTCTGCTGCAGAAGTTCTTTCACCCTGCCACATTGACCAAACTCATATTAACCTATTGTTGACAGGTGCCTAGCCTATATGCCTTTAATGAATAATACTCACTGGATTAATGTTATCCTCGGGTAGCTCCACAAGAGAAAGTGTGTTGGCAGATACTGCAAGACAATGTCAGTCAGTCCATATCTACAAAAATGTTTGATTACGTTGCATATGCAGTAGTGGAATAATGTACCGTGTATGAAGGGGGGAGTTGCCATGGGTGGGACAGAGTCAGTGGCTGTCCCCCCCGGATACCTTCTAAAACAGGCCTCCCTTTGTTTATATCGAGGGCCAGCTCTTCTGCTGGCGTGAATTCTGGGGATGGTGGGCCACCCCCTGTGCCAGACACATGAGCCTTTTTTTAACAGCTAAAATAAGTAAGAGAATAAAATATGTGAGCAGGCACCTTCTAAGTCATTTATACATTATAGTCAATATTTTATCAGACACTTACCAGTCTGCAAAATGTTCTTATATTTGATCTTGACCTGTTGCCAGGTCCTCTTTGGTCCAGTCATGTTTGTTCTGTATAAATATTGATAGGATGTGTAACAAAAAAGAGTAACATAAATTAATCAGCTGTCAGATTCACACGTTACAACATTGACTTCCACTGTTCATTTTTAAGTTTACAGTTGTTCATTTGAGCAAATGACAAGTAACTCCTTGAATGTATAATTATGACGTTTTCAGTAGCTACTTACGCATTCAGTCGATCCGCTATTGTTTGCCATGCCCTTTCTCGCTCCTTTATAATAGCGGCAGTGTTTCCTTTTCTGAGTATGATGTGCTTCAATTCGTCGTAAGTCTCCATTAAAAGATGTTGCTCATTTGCTGTGAAGTATGGCGCACGCAACTTATCCATTGTAGCATCAATGAATCTGTGATGGACCGTGTGGTCTCTTGAAGAAAGCTGTTGACACCCACTTATCTGAATTACTTACACCTGGCTTGACATAGCCGCTCCTCCTGAGCCTGGTTTGGCCTTTGTGAAACTGATAAAGTCAGGATGCACTGATCACACTAGGTCAAGCCCAGCTTTATCTCTTATCCTGGATTTCTAAATTCTGCTTTTGTGAAACAGCCCCCTGCTTATTTTTCAACCCTATTAGAAGAAAATAAACAAATAAATACCCGAGGTATTTATTTGAAACAGTTGCTAAACTAACGAAAAATAAAGTTTCAAGCCCAGAAGTTTCCAAGCAGCACAACAGTAATGACTTTATGACCTTCTTCACTTATAAGATTGATAATATCAGGGAGAAAATTATAACTATGCAACGTCTACTACAGCATCGCATCAGGGGCTGCATTGTAGTCTCCCTAAGGAAAAATTCGATTCATTCATTGCTATAGGAGAGGAAGAATTTTCTAAACTCGTTAAATCATCTAAATCGACAACATGTATGTTAGACCCTATACCGACTAAGCTATTGAAAGAGATGCTTCCAGAGGTCGTAGATCCTCTTCTCAATATCATTAATTCATCTTTGTCACTAGGATACGTACCAAAAACATTTAAGCTGGCTATGATTACACCACTTGTTAAAAAACTGAAACTTGATTGTACAGAATTAGTCAATTGCAGGCCAATCTGAAATCTATCTTTTCTGTCAAAGATACTAGAAAAGGCAGTATCCTCACAACTATGTTCCTTATTAGAAAGAAATGGTATTTGTGAGGATTTTCAGTCAGGATTTAGACCGTACCATAGTACTGAGACAGCTCTTATTAGAGTCACAAATTATTTGCTCTTATCATTCGATCGTGGTTGTATCTCGCTATTGGTGTTACTCGATCTTAGTGCTGCATTTGATACTATTGACCACAACATTCTTTTAAATAGACTCGAAAACTATGTTGGCATTAGTGGAATTGCATTAGCATGGTTTAAATCATACTTATCTGACCGTTATCAGTTTGTAGCAGTAAATGAAGAGATGAGATCAAAAGTTCAGTATGGCGTACCACAAGGCTCAGTACTAGGACCGTTGCTGTTCACTCTGTACATGCTACCCTTAGGAGATATCATTAGGAAGCATGACATTAGTTTTCACTGTTATGCTGATGATACTCAGCTCTATATTTCTTCAAGCCCTGACGAAACTTACCAATTCACCAAATTAACGGAATGCATAATTGATATAAAAAATTGGATGACTAGTAATTTCCTACTACTTAATTCTGAAAAAACAGAGATTCTAATTATTGGACAAAAAACTTCCTCACGTAATAACCTAGAATACTGTCTAACACTTGATGGCTGTTCTGTCAAGTCCTCGTCGTCGGTTAGGAACCTGGGTGTGCTCTTTGATAGCAATCTTTCATTTGAAAGTCACGTGAATAGTATCTGTAAAACCGCATTTTTCCATCTAAAAAATATATCTAAATTACGTCATATGCTCTCAATGACAAATGCAGAACAATTAGTTCATGCGTTCATGACATCAAGGCTAGATTATTGTTTTAACTAGATTATTATTAAGTTTTAACACCTACTCTCGTGTAATGGAAATCATGAAGATCTGGATACGTCCAGTGACTGCGGTGAATAGTGCTGCTGGCAACAAGGGAAAGACCTTGCGACAGCCTGGAGAGACAGCTGACAGGAGGAAAGAGACCCCAATGGGGCTGGTAAGGGTTAGCTACCCTTGTCGGCAGTATCCAGCTCTGTGTTTACAGGATGCTGGAGACACCCGCCCAAGGCTTCTGAGAAATTAAAGAGGAAAATACACCTAGAGTCTGCGAGAGCGGGGGCGGAAGATGACTCAATGTTGGACAACATGGTTAACGACTTTGGAATGGAAATGGATATGAGTATGGAGAGTACTTCACAAAAGACTAGTTCAGGTTCTGCAGTCAGCAAAGTCATTGAACTCCAAGCTTGTGTCTGTGGCTGGAGCAAGGCGACAACGGTCAGGGGTTTGAAGATTCATCAAGGGAAAATGAAATGCTTGAGTGAGAAGGGAGAAAGGCCTTGCATTGATCAGTACTTCTTACGAAGTCAGTCAAGTCAGTCGAATGAAATCCAGCGACAGGAAGCAAACCACAGTTCGCAGGATATCAGCACCCCTGTCATAGAGGAGAGGAGGGTTTGCACAGTTAGTGATGAACACATTGATACTTGTGAACCCGGTCAGACTAACCAGC
Source organism: Gila robusta (assembly GCA_030770095.1). Classification (NCBI taxonomy): domain Eukaryota; kingdom Metazoa; phylum Chordata; class Actinopteri; order Cypriniformes; family Leuciscidae; genus Gila; species Gila robusta. The sequence continues at coordinate 213,900 of JAVALU010001578.1, forward strand.
ATAAGAGAGAAAAGAACCTCAACGGGCATAGGCCTGGAGTTAGATGGCCAAGAGCTTGTGAGAAAACTGCATGGGACACGGTAAACACAGATCTATGCTTTGCATTGGAAAGATTAACTGGTACAGTTGAAAAGAAGCTGGATAAATTTGGGGAAATCATTTACGCATATGGAAGTGAGAGGTTTGGTGTGGAAAAAAGGAAGGAAAAAGTACAAACTACTCCTGGAATGTCTAGACGGCAGCAGAAAATTGAAGGGTTAGTTAGAGAAAGGAGGCAGCTGAGGAAGCAATGGAAAAGAGCAGAACAAGGTCAGAAGGAGGGACTCAATCTCTTACAAAGGCCATAAAAGATATGCTTGCAACATTACGCAGAGCTGAGCGCCTACGGAAACGCTACAAAAAGAAGGAGCGTGCGAGGGCTAATTTCTATAAAGACCCATTCAAATTCGTAAAGAAGTTATTCACCAGTGAGAAGAATGGCACTTTAAAAGCATCTAGGGTTGAGCTAGAGAGATATTTGGAGGAAACGCATACAGATGCAAAAAGGCATGAGCCTATGTCAATTCCGTCAGACATCCCACCTATCAATCCACCAGAATACCAAATGGAGGTCTGTGCACCTAAGTGGAAAGAGATAGAGCAGGCTGTGAGAAAGGCAAGGGCTTCATCATCTCCAGGGCCTAATGGAGTTCCGTACAGAGTGTACAAGAGTGCTTCAGGAGTTCTACGAATTCTGTGGAAATTGATAAAAGTGGCATGGGAAAAGCAGGTTGTACCTAGAGCATGGCGCCGAGCAGGTGGAGTCTTTATACCTAAAGAAAAAGATGCTACAAGCATCAGTCAGTTTCGTCCTATTTCACTATTAAACGTCGAAGGTAAGATTTTCTTCAGCATTTTTGCTCAGAGATTGTCAACCTACTTATTAAAGAATGGCTTCATTGACACTTCAGTTCAAAAAGCGGGCATTCCAGGGTTCTCAGGATGCTTAGAACACATCAATTCAATCAGCTAAAAAGGAGAGGAAGGAGCTCCATGTGACATTCCTGGATTTGGCTAATGCATATGGTTCAGTGCCACATGAGCTTCTTTGGGCAGCATTTGATTTTTTCAGGGTGCCGATGTCGATAACAAATTTAGTGAAAGCCTATTTTGGAGATTTGCAATTTAGTTTCTCAACTCCAGAATTCAGCACTACATGGCAATGCTTAGAGGTTGGAATAATGGCAGGATGCACAATTTCTCCACTGGCTTTTACCATGGCAATGGAAGTAATCATTAGGGCATCAAAATGGGTAGTAGGAGGAGAGCGCTTGGCTTCTGGGATGCGACTACCACCAATCAGAGCATACATGGATGACATGACAACCATGACTACAACAGTAGTCTGCACTAATCGGTTATTGGGTAAGTTAACCGATAACATTGAATGGGCGCGAATGCAATTTAAGCCCTCTAAATCAAGGAGCATCTCGATAATTAAAGGCAAGGTGGTAGATAAAACATTCTTCATTAATGGTGAGGCAATACCAACAGTTTCTGAGAAGCCAGTGAAGAGTCTTGGGAGATGGTACGATGGGGATCTAAAGGACACAGTTCGAGTGGGAGAAGTTAGACGACAAGCAGTGGAAGGGTTGAAGAGCATAAACAGCTGCGCTCTACCAGGGAAACTAAAAATCTGGTGCTTTCAGTTTGGTCTACTGCCGAGGTTGCTGTGGCCACTGACTGTGTACGAGGTTTCTTTGACAACAGTGGATAAGCTGGAAGCGTTAATAAGTTCATATATCAGGAAATGGTTGGGAGTTCCACGCTGCCTCAGCAGAGTGGGACTTTATAGTAAAGGAATATTGCAGCTGCCAGTCTCTGCTTTAACAGAGGAGTTTAAGTGCGCCAAGGTCAGACTGGAAATGACCTTAGTAGAGTCACGCGACAAATGTGTAAGGGAGGCAGCACCTGTGTTAAAAACTGGTAGAAAGTGGTCAGCAAAGAAACCTGTGGAAGAGGCAAAGGCTGTCCTTCAAATTGGTGATATCGTGGGGCAGGTACAGCATGGAAGAGGGGGTTTTGGGCTCAGTTTAGCTCCTCCTAAATGGCACAAGGCAGCCCCAGCTCAAAGGAGGAAGCTCGTAGTCAACGAGGTGCGAAAGCAGGAGGAGAGGATGAGGTGTATAAAGGCCATTTCCCAGGCCAAGCAGGGAGAGTGGATGAGATGGGAGAGTGTGGAACAACGCAAGATGGGCTGGCAAGACCTTTGGTCAATGGAAGAGAGTAGGATCAGTTTCCTTATCAGGTCAACATATGATGTTCTCCCATCACCACAGAACCTAAACCTCTGGGTAGGAGAGGATCCCTCTTGTCCTTTGTGTTCATCACCTGCCACATTAAGGCACATTTTGACAGGATGTAAGGTGGCTCTTAGCCAAGGTCGGTTTACTTGGCGCCATGACCAAGTACTCCGATGTTTGGCTTTAGCATTGGAAGACAAGCGTAACATGACCAATAAGTTGCCACCTGTTCTGGCAAAACATTACACACAGAAGACAATATTCCTCCGCCCAGGCGAGCAACCACCAAGAAAAGGTGTTAAAACCAATTCTCGCCCAGGACAACTGGAAGCTGCTAGGGACTGGAAAATGCTGGCTGATCTTGATCAACGGCTTATTTTTCCACCTGAGATTGCCACCACTAACCTCCGACCAGATATTGTTTTGTGGTCTGGATCAGCACGCATTGTTCAACTGATAGAGTTAACAGTGCCATGGGAGGATGCTGTAGATGAGGCATATGAGAGGAAGAAACTGCGGTATGCTCAGCTGGCCACTGAAGCAGAACAGCGAGGATGGAGAGTCCGGGTTTATCCAGTGGAAGTGGGTTGTCGAGGATTTGTGGCATACTCCACAACCCGGTTCCTTAGAGACGTCGGATTCAGTGGCCAAAAGTTGCGTCGCACAGTAAAGAACTTATCTGAAGCGGCAGAGAGGAGCAGCAACTGGCTGTGGTTGAGACGGAAAGAGTCTGGCTGGCTGTGTACAGGCCGCCATGCTACGGTTTCGAAAAATTCTTGAAAATTTGAAGAGTCTGTTGGTTTATTTGTATAGTTTGCATAGTAATTACAGTTATTACGTTCCTGTGTATTTTGCGTGAATGAGGATTGGTGTTTGGACAGATATTGTGTTTTGCGGTAGTATGCCATACGGAACCGTTGCCACTGACCGCTTTAACGTCCGCAGTGGGGCTCGGCAGCCTTAGTCAAACGGGTTGGCGCGTATGGTCGGGTTGTGGAGAGGTTGAGAGATTGTGGTTAGGTCACATGTGAACTACGAGGAAGGAGCAACCTCAGCAGCAGGAGGGAGGTAAAGGTCAGTAAGCTGGGCTGAGTTGAGTGGGGGACGGAGGGGGGTGACTCTGGGACGCCAGAGTCACTGTCGAGCCCTCTTGAGGTGTCGTGGGCTAGTCGACGAAACACTGAGGACGGAAGGTGCCCACTAGAGATGTCCCCTACTCTGCTCAATCCAGACGGTTGTCATGAGGGGACCGCACTGTGGTTGCAGCCGTTGTGTGTGCTGACACGCAAATATTAACACCAGACAGAAGGAGATTCTTATCACTATTTGGAAAGAAGCGTAAATGGATGGAGAAGTATAGGTTACTGTAAAGCTACGTCTTAGTTGGTGCTTATCTTGGCGAAAGCCGAGTACAAATCAGAATGAAGTTTTAACACCTACTCTCGTGTATTGGAAATCTTGTAATGCTCTTATGGGTGGTTGCCCTGCATGCTTAATAAACAAATTACAGCTGGTCCAAAAGCAGCTGTAGAGTTCTTACCAGAACCAGGAAGTATGACCATATTAGCCCGGTTCTGTCAACACTGCATTGGCTCCCTATTAAACATTGTATACATTTTAAATATTGCTGATTACTTACAAATCACTAAATGGTTTAGCTCCCCAGTACTTGAGCGAGCTCTTAACGCATTATAGTCCTTCACGTCTATTGCGATCTCAAAATTTCGGCCAGTTGATAATACCTAGAATATCAAAATCGACTGTTATCCTATTTCCTATCCTGCTTTCCTATTTAGCACCAAAACTTTTGAACAATCTTCCTAACATTGTCCGGGAAGCAGACACAGTCTGTCAGTTCAAATCTAGACTAAAAACACATCTCTTTGGCTTAGCATACACATAACACATTATAGACTTCTATAATTCAATGTTAGGCTGCATAGTTTAGATCAGCCGGAACCGGGAACACTTCCCATAAATCCTGATGTACATCATAAGAATGTTGGCGTCTATGCTAATATTAGACTCTCTGTTTATCCCGAGGTTTACCACAGTCCGCCGGATCCAGGCCGTATCCGGATCTGATGAAGGACCTGCGCCTGGACACGACGACAATGCAGTCCTGAAGTGTCAACTAGTCTCTCCCTTGTGAAGGCCCCCTTCCCTTTACCTCTGTACTGATAAAAAGTTGTCGGGATAATTCCAATTCATGTGGCTACGTGGAAGCGATAAAAAATTCTCAGAGCCACCAGGCACTGTTTTATGCAAATGAGCGGCCGGATCGCATTAAAGAATTTTCTGTTAGAACGGTGTCGTGTTAGCAGCCCCTAAGTTAATAACTAATGTGAATCAATCAAAACTAACTTTAGCTGGACAATAACTTTATTCTAGAGCTGCTGTAAAGCCCAAACAATCTCTGTTACTTTAATTTCCTATTATCACTGTAAAGCTGCTTTGAAACAGTCCATATTGTTAAAAGCGCTATATAAATTAAGGTGACTTGACTTGACTTAAAAGTCGGTTTGCATGGCCGTCATCCCAGAAGGAAGCCTCTTCAGAAGCTGGCTCACAAGAAAGCCCGCAAACAGTTTGCTGAAAGCAACCTGTCCAAGAGCATGAATTACTGGAACCATGTCCTGTGGTCTGATGAGACTAATGGCGCTTTTCCATTACCAGTATCAGCTCAACTTGACTCGCCTCGCCTCAACTCGGCTCGGCTCGCTTTTCGCTCCATTTTCCATTACAGATAGTACCTCCACAATAGTACCTGGTCGTCATAGCGATGCCACAGGAACTACGTGACACACACCCGCTACCCACACACACACACAGGACAATGGAGGAAATCGAGTGTATGCTGTTTTTTAACCTCGGGATGTGGCTATTTCTCACAGCAAGAAGACAAACGTTGTTTCAGGAGAGCAAAACGAAACACTGCTGAAAAAATTAGCTCCGTCTGGCGCTTGCAATGATGATGCGGTGAATAGTGACGATTCTCTCTGACCAATCAGCAGTCTGCAGTGTTTTCAAGTCACATTTTAGTATCGCCTCAGCTCGCCTCAGCCTGCTTAAAACCTCGCCGGAGGTGATACGAAAAAAAGTACCCGAAAGCAGGTACAGGTACAACTTTTACACAGTGGAAAACCAAACAAAGGCGAGTCGAGTCGAGTCGAGTAGAGCTGGTAATGTGTAGTGGAAAAGCGCCATAAGATAGACGTGTTTGGCTCAGATGGTGTCCAGCATGTGTGGCGATGCCTTGGTAAGGAGTACCAAGAAAATTGTGTCTTGCCTACGGTCAAGCATGGTGGTGGTAGCATCATGGTCTGGTGCTGCATGAGTGCTGCTGGTACTGGGGAGCTGTGCTTCATTGAGGGGAACATGGATTCCAACATGTACTGTGACATTCTGAAGCAGAACATGATGCCCTCCCTTCAGAAACTGGGCCGAACTACATGATAACGACCCCAAACACACCACCAAGATGACAACTGCCTTGCTGAGTGCAGTGTTACAAATTTATTAAATGTTTAATTGAGGTTCCAATACAATAGTATATAAACTGAGACAGTTTCGTATACTGAATTCAGCATTTAAGGTTATGATGATGATGATATTTGCTGTGAAACAGTTTTCCAGCAAGAGAGTCCGGCAAATCAGATTGGCTCTCTATCCAGCCTGATATTCCTGTTTCTCTCTATTGTAAAGCAGATTACTGAAACTTTGGTAGTTTCACTGTTTGAATAGTTATGCTGATTGGATTGGAATTGGTAACACTCTCAGTATAGGGCAGGTTCCTAAACCGGTATACATCATTTACATGCTTTGTTCATCACAATGTTAAGCCCTGCCCCTAAAATGTTTATAAATTGCAAGGGAACGTTTCCCTTAGTCAGACTTGGGTAAGATTTCAGACTTGGTGACTACAGCGATGCCACAGCAATAAAGAACTCTGCTTAAAAGATACAACCCCAAGTCTCCTGGTCTTCGCTTCTGAGTTTTTCTACACTTAAGAAGAATAAAGTTCACAACAGATGGTGCCGTGACCCGGATAGAGCTACTCACCAGAATCCAGATTGAATCAACAAAAGATCTCAACGAAGAATGAACTTTCTGACTAAGTTCCAGACGGAATCTTGAAAACCTCAAGCTCAACAAAGATCTCAACAAAGAATGAACTTTCTGACTGAGTTCCAGACGGAATCTTGAAAACCTCAAGCTCAACATTTCCAGTTCCAGACTGAATCTTGAAACTTCAAGCTCAACAAAGATCTCAAAGCTGACTGAGTTTCCAGACGGAACCTTTCCGTACAACAAACGATTTGGTGAGTTTCACTCTATTCAAAGAACCGCTGAAGACCAGTACAAATCTGTTATTCCTCTGCACCGTCAGAAGAAGAGTTGACAAACAGCTGTAGAGTTTGGTTAACTAGGTTTATCCTCTAAAGTTTTCTGTTAGAGATTAAAGTGATCCTCTGTTGTCAGGCAGGGAAGAATTTAGCATTACGTGCTAGTTATTATTATTTTTTTTATTTTTTTTGGTGATCCTCTGTTTCAGGCAGGGAAGTTTAGCATTACGTGCTAGTTATTTGTTGTTGTTTTTTTGTTTTTTTGTTGTTCATCCTCTGTTCACAGAGAAGGTTAGCATTACGTGCTAATATTTTATTTTATCCTCTGCTTTGCCAGGGAAGTGTTCATCCTCTGTATAGTCAGGGAAGTTGGTTTATTCTCTGTTTTTTCAACAGAGAAGAATTGTTTATCTTCTGTTCTTGTAAGCAGGAAAGATTAGCGTAAAAGTGCTAGTAATTTGAAGGAAGGTTAACGATAGTTGATCAGTTTTGAGTGTACCCTCTGTTTGATCAGAGAAGTTTTAGGGTTTGTTTGTGTGGTAACAAAGAAACTCACAAAAATGGTTAGAAGATATGCTAGGTTGATTCCAACAACTGAAAAAGGTGGTCTTGCTACTCCTTTGTGGTCAAATAGTGAATTCAAAACACTGTTAGGAGAACAAATTAACCTAATAGTCACAGGAAAAGTTAGACAAGAACTAACACAGAAATATGAGATTCATCCAGACAAGACTTGGTCGGTAGATGAGTGTAAAAAGGTGCTTGGAGCAAGTATCCGCAAAAAAAATGTGAAAGGCATGGGCGTAGGTTTAGGGGGGGACGCTAGGTACTAGTCCCAATCAATATTTTGAGATGACAAATTTGTCCCCACCAATATTTAGCAAGCTCCTTTGAACTGCTATTTTGATATCTGCGCTGCATTTGGATCTTTGCGCTGCTATTTGGATCGATTCCAACGGCCAGGACGACGACAGTACATGATACGCCGTAATTTGATTGGCGGCAGGGTATCTGACAGGCAGGCTACACGCGCGGGCCGGGACTACTTTTTGTGCTTGTACTCACTGGCAGCGAGCGGGTGGTGTGTGCGTGTGTGTGCGCGTGACGACGCCGACGGTAAGTTGGCTGTCTCTCTGCCTGCCATATACAAAGGCCAGAGTAAAACATTTTAATATTCCGTTTTTTTGCCCCTTTTTGTACTTTGTACATCAGCTATGTCACCCAAGAAGAAGAAAGGGGACATACGAAGCTTTTTCATAAAGCAGAGTGTAAGTAGGCAAAAATAACTAGCCACACAAATAACTAGCAGTAGTAAGTTAGTGACTGACCAGGCTTTCAAATGCAGATTCTACTGTGGAAAATAGTATTAACTGGTGGTTACCCAGGATATTGTTACAGTTAAACCTAGCTTCTGCAATCTTTCAAGGTTAGGAGCATTAATTAGGGGTGTGCAGCACGGATAGACTCATAGAAGTCGCGCTATCATGATAGAATGCTACGTTAGCAAGTCACTGAATGTTAATTAGCCTACCTTAACTTAGAATCTTGCAGTCATAAACAGTGGATCATCTGAGACATTTTTCGTTTCTACATTCTGTTTATGTAATGTATTTGTGAGTGTAGCCTACTTGCTAGACACATGTGCTGGAAAAACATGTTGGCAATGTTAAAAAGGCAAAAGTTAACACTGTTGGTTATTCAAATATAATGAATCATTATTTGATTGACAATATCCAAATAACAATATCTGGTAGGAGGGTTAAACTTGCTAGCCATAGGATAGACTACAAAATTAATTAACCATTTTGTATGCAGGAAAGACAGCATCAAACCACAACAGATTTACATTTATTCATTTAGCAGACACTTTTTATCCAAAGCGACTTACAATTGAGAACAATAGAAGCGGTAAACCTAGGATAACAATATGCAAGTTTTATGACCCTTCCCAGTTTAATCTAATGCACTTTTTTTTTTTTTTTTTTTTTAAGAATAGATTATATCAATAGAATTTGATATAGAATAGAAGATACAATTTTAGTATTAATAGAATACTGTAATAATGGATAATAATAATAATGGATTTGTTAATCCACAAAACCATGTCCCCTTCATATTTAAATTGCTTTGAAATATAAACATGATGTGTTGAATGCATACTATGATATGTGTGTATTTTATTCATAAGTTTATTTAATTACATATAGGAAACTCAGACATCTTGTGAAGGTGTCAGAGCATGTTGAGGAAGAAGTAGCTGGACCTTCAGGGCTTCAGGTGAGGTCTTTATGAACTATGAATTATTAAAGCGTGAGTAAAGGAAGTAAAGGAAATGGGGGGATGGGGGGGAAATGGGGGGAAGGGGGGGAAATGGGGGGAAGGGGGGGGATGTCCCCACCAAAGCTGAGACCAAACCTACGCCCATGGTGAAAGGCATATTATGCTGCCATAGATAATTTGGTTTAGCACTAGCTACACAACAGTCTCAGCATAACTCAGAACTAGAGAAAGAGAACAAAGAGCTACGTGCTAGAATTTCTTCTTTGACCAAGAAATTGAACCGCAACAAACCTATAGAAAAAAATGATGTAGAAGAAGTTAGTCAGCCGGATAACATTTACCCTGACTTACAAGCGTTCTTTGAAACAGATGCAGCTCTCCGCCCAGTAACTGATGTGCCTGTAAATTCAGTCAATGTGTGTGTGGTGCTAGAAGGAGATCACAGGGAATTGAGGGAACTGAAAGTGTTCCTCCCAACTCTTCTGTTGTCCAAATCCAAACTGTTGCAAAAGCACTTGGACCTAAAGACACAGAGCGACTGTCCCAGAGCCTACCTTCAGCACGTAAACAGTTTTCTGAATTTAGAAGAACATTAATCAGCAAAATGTGTCTATATGACATGTCGTTAACAGAGGTCACACAGTTAATGTCACAAATTTTAACTGAAACTGAATTCAACAGTTTTGAATCTGCCGTGACTTCTGAACTACAACATGCCAGTAGAAGTGATATGAGAGAAGGTGTTTTGAAAATCCTAAAGAATATCTTAGGGCCCAAAATAGATTGGTCTAGAATTACTAGCTGTGTACAAAAGAACGATGAAAATGTGTGCGAATATACTGAGAGGTTTTGTCAGTCAGCCGTAACTTACAGTGGAATAGTGGATGATTCTGAAAGTGTGCTCGATGACAAAGGACCACTGATTCGTATCTGGTCAGATGGCCTTGTGGCCGAATACAGAAGAGCTTTGCCATTTCTAGATATAGCTTGGTCTAACAGAACTCTCAGAAGTAACTTAGACAGTTTGGCGGCATGGGAAAGAGATGCTGATGTTAAAGCCAAAGTGAGAGTAGCAGCAGCAGCTACATTTAGCACAGCAAAACAAGAAAGCCGGTGGTCTAAAAAAGAAGGCACATGCCACTATTGTGGAAAATTAGGACATTGGGAGAAAGAGTGTAGGAAGAAGTTGCAAGATACAAAAAGAAATGCTATGCATAATTCTGCTCCTTCTCAGCCTGCTTACAACCCTGAAGTAGTTCCGCAAGTGTCCACTGAAACTTTAGGACAGCTCGTTCAGGCTCTTCTAAGAGCACAAAAAGACCAGGAAAAAAACTAATTGTTGGAGCTGTGAGTAGCTACCTTTCACCTGTAATCCATCATAATGACACATCCATTTTTATGACACATCATAAAAAAGTTTGTTGCTGTCAACATTGTTTTTGGAAGATAGGCTACATAAAAAATGCAATTAGCTTCTGTGTACGGATCTACAATGCATGTCATAAAATGTGGTTAATAGTGGATAATTTGACGCGCTTCCGTGTCAAAGTGTCTGTTATCTACGGATTCTGTTCATGTGTGCCCAGACATTTTAGAAATCCCAACCTGCTGATTTTTTACGGCCATGTCCGGAATAAATAGTAGGCCTATGTATGGTAAACCTATATAGCTACATTCAGTTAGGGCATATTAAAGGACATAAATCGTGATATAAGATTTTGGCCATATTGCCCATCATTTATTTCCTGCGTGACCTGTAAAGTCACGTCCACAAACCTCTTGCGTATTGTTTGGTCACACCACAAGGTGTCACTGTGGCCTCAATGCTTCAGCACTGCCACTCAGAGATCGATTGCTATGTCTTAGGTAAAACACGCCCCCCTGATTAGCATACAGAGCAATAAATGTATAAATAAATAAATGCATAAATAAATAAATGTAGACATAAATACATATATACATAAATAAATGTGAAAAATTAAATTGAAAATAAATAAATGCATAAATAAATAAATGAAAAAATAAATAAATGTGTAAAAAAATATAATTATACATAAATAAGGAAATAAAAGTATAAATAGTCATTTATTTATTTATTTATTTTTACATTTATTCGCATATTTATTTGTTTATTTATTCATTTATTCATTTTTAATTCCTGCAGGTTTGGTCCTCCACACAGCATCGTCGCTGTCCGATGAAAACCGCGTATGTCCATTTTGCCGATTTTTAGATTTTTCGACGGATAGAATGTCCAGGTTCATTTCCGTATACAGTATGCTTCACATGTCTAAATGACCAATGAAAAGTTGTGAAATGATGTCATCTGATTTTCACGTGTATCCATTTGGTGTCAAAGCTGTCAATCACGCCGCGTATCTCCCGCCCTGAGGCATTCTCGCAGGTCTAAGCGTCTCTGGAAGCTCAGCATTGTATAGCCGAATAACTCTGTGAGGTAAAGTATCAGCAAATGTTTGTTTTTGACAACTGTTCAAGTTTATTATATATTCGCAATATATTCACAACTGTTATTTACCGGTAAATGGTCTAGACTAAGTAATTGTCACTGTTTATTGTGGAGATGTTAACGCACGGGTCTGTTAACTTAATAGTCTACTTTTAAGGTAGTCTAATATTTTTCTGACTAATAAATTACTGACACAGTAAAAGGTAGATTTAAATATAGAATAACGAATTTTAAATAAAGAAAAAAAAAAAAAAAAAAAAAAAAAAAAAACGAAATTTAAATAAAGAAAAACGAGATTAATTTAGATTGATAACGTTACGGGTAAAAAGGCTAATACATGTTGGGTCGGTGTACTTTTTCGTTCATTTCGGAATGAAAGATGAAATGTAAAATAAAGGGTGCAGCTTGTTTTTTTGTTTAAAAGAAAAAAACAGAAATGGCTGTATTTTTTTGTAGGCTACATAGCACGCGCCGGCCCTGGGTTCAGCAATGAGTGTATTGATTCATTGTCCCTTCATAGTTTGCAAGAGACATTTAATAAACTGAGCGTATTTAATAAACTGAGACGTAGGCTATTTAATAAACTGAGCGTATTTAATAAACTGAGACGTAGGCTATTTAATAAACTGAGCGTAGCCTATTCATCTGTCAATATGAAACGCGACTTGGCCATTCTAATTAATGATCGGAAGAACGCGTATCGACCACCGTTACTGTAAAATATGCACGTATGTCCATTTAAACTCGATTTTGGTCAAATGTGGATTATATCATTACACTGGCAAGACTATGGTTACATTTAAAGATGCCGTACCAAGTATGACACCGCTATGTTCAACTGCTTTTGAATTACAGTGTTTTTTTCACTTCCTGAAAAGTAACCGTTTTGGACATACGTGAGTTTCATCGGGCAGCGACGAAATGTCCTTTAAATACTTTAATTACGGCTAGGAGAGTTCTCGAGCAGTTCTCAGAGAATCTCCCTAGAATAAGCAAGGCCAGTGGATCTCTGACAAATCCCATTGAGAATCGCACCAGTAAACACGAATACAACAGTTTTTATAGAGTAGACATGATACATTACCACGAGTTTTCAAATCCAGACATCTTAAAATAGAATCATCATGACTAACATGTCACGCTCTTAATCATCACGATTGGTTACATTGTCAAAGCAAGTCCCCCCTTTCATTACCCTTTGTTAGTAACATCAGCAAAAATATCCTGTATCATCAAAAACATTGTGAGGGGTTAATATTTTAATCAATCATTTCACAATATAACGGTTAGTCCAATTTCAAAGTTCCTTTTGACCAAAGTTATATTAAGTCAAAAGTTGTAGGAGGTTAGAGTTCGTCTGATGGCTACATCCTAGAGAAAAAGGAAGTAAGCTCAATTTAGATTTATTGTTAGAATCAGGAATGGAAGTTTTAGTCATCTTCAGACATAGGGAGAAAAGGAAGTGTTAGAGATGATCACGAAATGTTAATATACTTCAGATCTTTATGGTTAGTAACATAATTAATCTTTATCTATTAAAAAATCCACCACAGTAGGGGGATGAATATATACTAAATCCAATAGAATATAACAAGCTGACTCCTTTTATAGAGAAAGGGCAAATAACTACCCAATTGAATAGGGCACACAGGTTCGTACCATGAAGGGCAAAGTATGGAAGCTTGTTTCCGCCACAGAATGAAAAATAAAAAAGGTAATTGCGACTTTTTATCTCACAATTCTGACTTTATTTCTCAGAATTGCGAGATATAAAGTCAGAATTGCGTGAAATAAAGTCGCAATTGCGTGTTATGAAGTCAGAATTGCGTGATTTAAAGTCGCAATTGCATGTTATAAAGCCAGAATTGTGAGATATAAACTATTCTGAGGGGAAAAAAGTCAGTTTTTTTTCCCCCATAGAATTGGACTTTATAACTCGCAATTGCGACTTTATCACGCAATTCTGACTTTATATCTTGCAATTCTGACGTTATAACACGCAATTGCAACTTTATTTCACACAATTCTGACTTTATATCTCGTAATTCTGAGAAATAAAGTCAGAATTGCGAGATGTAAACTCGCAATTGTGAGAAAAAAAGTCAGAATTGTGAGATAAAAAGTCGCAATTATTATTATTTATTTATTTATTTAGTGGCGGAAACAAGCTTCCATAGCAAAGAAACGTGGATATCAGTACAAAAAAGATTTATTGATCTCGCATAAATAGATGAAAAGTATGGCTCAGTATCCCAGCACACAAAAAAAGAAAAATAAATAAATAAGGCAGATGAGGCTTACCCGTAGCTGGGTATGCTAGCTGGAAGGTGTCTTATCCAAAAACAACACACACACACGCCCAGTGAGGTGTAAGCGGTTATAAGCGGCAACCCACACTCCGTGCTTACCACCACCAGAAGGCAAGAAAAGCTTGCCTCCTAACCCGGGGTCCGTCAGCCTAAAATAAACACACAGAAAAAGACAGTTAACCAATGAATACACTGAACACAAATTATACTAGAACCAAATTATAATAATAATAATAAAGAGTTTGAGAATGTTGATGCAAAACTAAAACAAATGAACGCTCACACGCAGCGGATATCAATATGACTGAAGACGGAGCAGGCTCGAGTGCACGACTCCGGCACATGCGGCAGTAAGTGAATCAACACAGGGGTTCCCAAACTTTTCAGACCGCGACCCCCAATATTAGACTGCTGACGACCCGCGACCCGCGACATGTTTAAACTCCGCATTCAGGGTTTTGCACGCGAGGGCTTCTCTGTGTATGATGCAGTGCGTGAAATTGAGGTGAGGTGCAACTTGGAGGACTCGTGCCTTTAGTCCTTTATTTTTTCCCAGCATTGCCCCAGCTCCGTCTGTGCACACTGATATGCACTCGCCCCAAGATAGTCCTTCATCTTTAAGTTTGCTGTCCAGCTTATTGAAAATGTCCTCGCCCGTGCATGTTCCCTCCAGTTGCGTACAAAATAACATTTCCTCATTTAGTTTCCCCTCAAAAATATATCTGACAAATACAAGGAGTTGAGCGGTGCTGGACACGTCTGTGGATTCATCCAGTTGTAAGGCGTACCTCCCACTCTTCTTCACTCTGTCAATCAGTTGACACTTGATATCCTGAGCCATGTCTGTAATGCGGCGGGATACAGTCCCATCAGAGAGCGGCACTTGTTCCAGCTCAGCGGCCAGTTTATCTCCATGCATGACGCGACTCATAACTATTGCTGCTGGTTTGATTAAAGTTTCTCCAATGGTGTGTGGCTTTTTGGTCTGTGCAATTAAATATGCCACTTCATATGAAGCCTTCTGAGCTTTAGTGGGGATAGCTGTTTGTTTAAAAATGACTTTTTTTTGTCCCTGTAACTCTTTCTCCTTTCTGCGAAAAAAGTCAGTGGGTTTATCTGTGAAGCTGGGGTGTTTGGTGTTCAGGTGTCTTTGCATTTTCACGGGCTTCAAACTCTCATGTGCGAGGACTTCGGAGCACACAACGCATTGAGGGTGTTGTACCTGATTTATAACAATGCACGTGAAACCATAGTTTATGTATTCCTCTCTGTATTTTCTGGCTTTCGAGGAGGGATGGCCCGTTTGCGGGGCACGGGTTTGGCGGGCTGCCCTTCCAGAGGTGGAGGGTAGTCCTGGCGGCTCATCCTCTTCTCTGCCCTCTGTATTTTCTGCTGATCTCGCTCTCTCATCAGCAGGCATCTCTGCTCCCTTCTCGTTCTCTTTTGATGATAATAACCACCGTTTCATTTTTTATCAAGTTTAGACCTCAAAATGGACTGATCGCTGTTTAGCAAAACACCAAATGTGCATCTAGCCAGCTAGCGCATGTTGTTGTGCTGTAAATTGTGATTGACACGTCACACTGTCATAATTAATCGGAGAAAACAAAGTTTTATTTCCAGTTTATTTAAATTATCCTAAATTTATACTCGCATCATTACAACCTTTTTTAACATAAAAAAAAAAAAAATTAAGTTTCTGTAAATCATCTCGCGACCCCCTGCTCCCCACTCCGGGGGTCGCGACCCCCACTTTGGGAACTACTGAATCAACAGACCTACTCCAGCCACCGTCTTTAGTGTGAATACAAAACGAAAGTCAAGAAATCAAGCACTAGTCCAGCTACAATAAATTAGTGATGGCAATTTCAAAACACTGCTTCATGAAGCTTCGAAGCCTTTACGAATATTTTGTTCCGAATCAATGGTTCGGAGCGTGTATCAAACTGCCTGTCATGTGATTTCAGTAAACGAGGCTTCATTATGTCATAACTGTTTTGAAACACTTCGAAATTTCAATGGTTAACTGCTGGGGGCGATGATCTCTGTCAACCCATGAAACATGAGGAGTGTCTGTAGGTTTCACCTGATCTCTGATTAGTTTTATACATTTGTAGACGTTTTAAATAGACATTAGTATAATTAAAATAAATAATAGTAGTTAATAGTCTTATTGGCCTGTTTAGCTGAGCCATTCATAGAACAAACAAAGCAAAATCTGGCAATTGATAAAATAACATATACAGGTCCTTCTCAAAAAATTAGCATATTGTGATAAAGTTCATTATTTTCCATAATGTAATGATAAAAATTATAGCTTTTTTAAAAGCCTCAGGAATCTTTTGCAGGTGTTTAGAGTTAGTTGATTCAGATGATTAGGTTAATAGCTCGTTTAGAGAACCTTTTCATGATATGCTAATTTTTTGAGATAGGAATTTTGGGTTTTCATGAGCTGTATGCCAAAATCATCAGTATTAAAACAATAAAAGACCTGAAATATTTCAGTTGGTGTGCAATGAATCTAAAATATATGAAAGTTTAATTTTTATCATTACATTATGGAAAATAATTAACTTTATCACAATATGCTAATTTTTTGAGAAGGACCTGTATACACTTGATAATCTTATTAGATGATTAGATAATTGCATTTGAAAGATTTTACTTGAAAAAAAAAAAATTGCAATAGATTTTTAAAAGGTGTTCCCTTTCGAGGGAACTCGGACTGCGTCGAATGACACTTTGGGGGAACGCCCCTCAGCGTAGCGCCTCTGAAGTATGAATGAAACTAAGCCAATCTCTGATTGGTGTTGCGTCATGACGTAATGTGTGACGGCATACAAGCGGAAGCTATAAAGGACGCCGGCACACATGAGATGTCAGCTTTCTGTTCTTCAGCAAAGCGCTCTCTGTTTGACTTGTCTGTCTTATTTGGTGTTGTTTGTCACAAGCATTACACAATATATGAGGATGATGAGGATGGTCAGGCATGAGGATGGTCAGGTATGAGGATGATGAGGATGGCCTATAATGAGGATGGTCAGGCTCGCGAGCCTCGTGGTGCGGGACCCGCGTCCGGTGAGGCGGCGCTGCAACGCTCTTCATGGGGCTCGCAAATGGATCTGACAGGGGATCTCGAGACTGCTGAGGCACGTTCTCGGGATTCCTCTGTCAGTTCTGATGTTCTCCCACCTCACGCGGAAGCCCGCCCCGCGGCTTCTTCCGCGTGAGTGGACCGATGTTTGAGCTGTCTGCTTCCGAGGAAGCAGACGTGCTCAGCATCGAGGGCGGAGATTTTGGGGATGACTCACCACCCCATGTCCCCGCATATGAGGAGCTGGTAGAGGTTGTCTCTCGTGCTGTGGCCCGTCTCAATATCAGCTGGCCACATGAGAGGCAGGAAGCGCTCGTGAAAAGCAAATTAGACGAGCGCTTCCTGCAGCACAGAGAGCAACCTCAACACCAGGGCTTGCCTTTCTTTCCCGAGTTGTGTAAATCGTGGGATAAGCCACAATCCTCGCGCGTGTCCAACCCTCCTGTCCTTAATTATAGTAATATTTTGGGGGCGCGAGAGAAAGGTTATGGGACGATGCCGAAGGTGGAACAACCACTAGCCACCTATTTATCTCCTGAATCGGCATCGTCCCTAAAAGCCCCGGTGCTGCCCACTAAGCCATGTAGGGATACATCTTCCTTGGTGGGCAGGGCATATATCGCTGCGGGTCGGGCTGGTGCTTGTTTACACACGATGGCAGTGTTACAAGCTTACCAGGCCGACCTTCTTAAAGATATTGATGAGGGCGAGGGACCAACTCCAAACGATGTAGCAGAGTTGAGGAAGGCTGCAGATTTATCTCTCCGAGTCACCAAGGAGACGGCCCGTGCCATCGGCCGCTCCATGGCAGCTATGTTGGTCTCGGAGAGACATTTATGGTTAAATCTGTCGGGGATCAGGGATAAAGACAGGGCTTTTCTCCTTGATGCCCCGATTTCACCTTCTGGCCTGTTCGGCGACGCCGTAAATACTGTCGTCGACAGGTTTCAGGAGGTGAAAAAGCAATCTGCAGCCTTCAAGCAGTACCTCCCTCGCCGCTCCAAATCTAAGAAGCCTGCCCCCAGTGGGCAGCCGCAGCCAGCCACCAGCTCCTCCGCCTACAGACAGGCGCAGAAGGAGAGCGTTGCGTCTAGAGCCCCTCCTCAAGGAGCCTGGGGGCATAGACGACGCCGTTCTCAGGGGAAGCCTCAGCAGCAGCAGGGCGACCTGAGGGCCGTCCTGCAGGCTAAGAAGGCTTCGTCCAAGAGGTCCTAGCCAGCCTAGGTCCTCTGCAGGCAGCCCCACCCGTGGCGGAGCGATCGAGGTCGCCTCCTCCGCGGAGCCCGCAGGAAATCAATGTCGACTTCCCGCCGCCAAGTGCGCTTCGGGACGCATCGGTTTCCAGCGAATGCGCGCTGCACTGTCCGCCCCACAGGCTTGCGGCCAGGCAGCAATCGCGTCCGCCCATCGAGAATCGTTTTCGGTCAAATCCTGCCGGAGATCCGCTTCAGGGGGTTGAGAACGAATCCCGATTGGTACCCGAAGCCAGGTTCGAGAGCCTGGTTCCTTTGGTAAAATATTTCGATGCTTGGAAAAATCTCACGAATATTTCGCCTTGGGCCCTGCGCACTATACAAAAGGGGTACAGGCTGCAGTTCGGTTTACGCCCACCAAGGTTCAACGGGGTGGTCTGGACTGCAGTCGACCCAGTGCAGGGTCGGGTATTGGAACAGGAAGTAAACTCCCTGCTGGTAACGGAGGCTATAGAACGTATTCCTCCACCGGACAGGGAGTCCGGGTTTTACCGCCGCTACTTTATAGTTCCCAAAAAGGATGGGGGGGTTGCGTCCAATAATAGATCTCAGACACTTGAATCGTTCTCTGAGGAGATTCAGGTTCAAGATGCTCACTATTCCCATCATCGTGAGTCAAATTCAATCCGAGGATTGGTTTGTCATGATAGATCTAAAGGACGCATACTTCCACATATCCATCCTTCCATCTCACAGGAAGTTCCTGAGGTTCGCTTTCGGGGGCGAAGCGTACCAATATCGGGTTCTTCCGTTCGGCCTGGCTCTCTCCCCACGCACATTTACCAAATGTATGGATGCAGCTCTAGCACCGCTGAGGCTCCAGGGCATCAGGGTACTCAATTATATCGACGACTGGCTGATTCTGGCCCAGTCACAAGAGCTGGTGGTTCGGCATCGAGATGTCGTCCTCGCCCACATTCAAAGCCTGGGGTTGAGACTCAACACGAAAAAAAGCGTGTTGATACCAGCCCAGAGAACCACGTTCCTGGGAGTGGTGTGGGACTCGGTCACAATGCAGGCACGATTGTCTCCTGCACGAATCGAGTCCATTCTGGCCACAGTGTCCAGGATAAAGCTAGGCCAAGCCATTACTGTAAAACATTTTCAAAGAGTGTTGGGGCTCATGGCAGCAGCGTCCAACATTATTCCTTCTGGCCTGCTGCACATGAGGGCCCTCCAGTGATGGTTGAAAACCAAGGGGTTCTCCCCGAGGGGGAACCCGTTCCGCATGATCAGGGTTACGCGCAGATGCCTTCGTTCCCTATCTATGTGGAAAAAAGCTTGGTTTCTGTCCCAAGGTCCAGTGTTGGGAGCGTCATGTCGCCGGAAAACCGTTTCGACAGACGCCTCCCTCACGGGCTGGGGCGCGGTCATGGACGGCCGCTTTATGACAGGCCTATGGCGGGACCATCATTCCTCCTGTTACATAAACTGCCTGGAGATGTTGGCGGTGTTCCAAGCTCTGAGGAGCTTCCTGCCAGACCTCAAAGGTCATCATGTCCTTGTGAGGTCAGACAATATGTCGGTAGTGGCCTATATAAACCATCAGGGGGGTCTGAGGTCTCGCCCTCTATGCAGACTGGCGCATCAGATCCTCCTGTGGTCCCAGGGGAAACTGTTATCTCTAAGAGCAACATACATCCCAGGGAGTCAAAATCAGGGAGCAGACATCCTATCGAGACTGGGGCTGAGGCCCGGGGAATGGGGACTCCACCCCGAGGTGGTGGAGTCAATATCTCAGAGGTTCGGCCCAGTGGAAGTGGACCTATTCGCGTCTCGAGAGATGACCCACTGTCCACTGTGGTTTTCCCTCACTCATCCAGCCCCGCTGGGGTTGGATGCCATGGTGCAGACGTGGCCGAGGCTGCGTCTGTATGCATTTCCCCCGATCGCTCTGCTCCCGGGAGTTCTAGAGAGGGTCCGTCGCGACGGGATCAGTCTACTGCTGGTAGCCCCACTGTGGCCGGCCCGAGTATGGTTCTCAGACATTGTATCGCTCCTAGACGGCCCTCCGTGGGAGATTCCCCTCAGGAGGGACCTGCTGACACAAGCAGAGGGCTCAATATTTCACCCTCGGCCCGAGCTATGGAAGCTGTGGGTCTGGCCCCTGAGGGGGCACAATACCTAGAGGCCGGCCTATCAGCTGGAGTAGTGGAGACCATACTAAGCTCTAGAGCTCCCTCCACGAGGAAATTGTACGGCTTAAAGTGGAATGTCTTTACCAATTGGTGTAGAGAGCGTGAGGTGGATCCAGTTAACTGCCCAGTGGCTTCAGTTCTGGAGTTCCTCCAAGATCGCTTTTCAGCTGGTCTTACCCCGTCCACACTAAAGGTGTACGTGGCTGCCATTGCGGCTTTCCACGCTCCTCTGGGTGATGGGCCTCTGGGGAGACAGCAGTTGGTCGTACGTTTCCTCCGTGGGGCTTGGAGAATGAAACCTGCGGCTCATAACAGGGTTCCCATATGGGACCTGGCAGTGGTTCTCGAAGGGCTGGCCGAGGCCCCCTTCGAACCACTGGAGTCGGTAGGAGATCTCCAGGCGCTCTCTATATCTAACAGGTGCCTGGAGTTTGCTCCAGGCGACATTAAAGCCATCCTACATCCTAGGCCGGGCTATTTGCCTAAGGTGCCATCTAATGCGGCACGGCCTACGGTTCTGCAGGCTTTTCATCCTCCACCTCACGTGACGGCGGATGAGGAGAGACTTCATCTGCTCTGCCCTGTCAGAGCTCTAAAAATTTACATTCAGAGGTCCTCTTCATGGCGGAAGTCAGACCAGTTGCTGGTGTGTTTTGGGTCGCCCAAGAAGGGTCTTCCCACCTCCAAACAGACCATCAGCAACTGGATTGTCCATGCTATTTCCTTGGCCTACCAGGTGCGCAATCTGCCTTCACCTTTGGCCGTGAGGGCTCATTCAACCAGAGGCATGCCGTCCTCTAGAGCCCTCCTCTCGGGGGCCCCAATCCAGGAGGTCTGCGATGCAGCAGGATGGGCCACCCCCCACACCTTTATTAGGTTTTACAGTCTGGACATCCCGTCTACGCCTGGCACTCTTGTGCTCTCGTCCTAAGTGTGCCTGTGAGCAGCTTCACACTAGGACAGGCAGGGCGCGTTGTGGCATAGTGGGTACTCGTTCCCCCAAAGTGTCATTCGACGCAGTCCGAGTTCCCTCGAAAGGGAACGTCCTCGGGGTACGACTGTAACCCTTGTTCCCTGAGAAAGGGAATGAGGACTGCGTCCCTTCGCCACGCCTTCCCCTGCCTGGGAGCTTATTTCTCTCCCGTGATTCCGTAGTCCTAACGTGGCCGTAGGTTATATGGAACCGTGGGTGCTGAATGGAAATTGCCTTCGCATACGAACTCCACGATCTTTCTCCACTGTTTCCTGTCCTGAGCCGCGTTCTTGTTGGCAAGAACGCTGCTAGATCCATCTCCACTTGTTTGATCCACGTCTTTTTAGGTGCATTTCTTAATACTTTCCAGCTGTCTGGCCTGGTTCGCCATAGGGTGCGGTATGGGAGACGGTGCTCATCCATCCTGCAAACATGTCCAAACCATCGGAGGCGGGCACGTTTAATCAAGACGTTGATTTCCAGTTGGTGAGAACAGCGACGGCGAACTTCCTCATTCGGGATCTTGTCAAGGAGTGTAACTCCAAGAATCCGGCGGAGGCAGCGCATTTGGAACACCTCCAATCTTCTCACGTCTGCCTCTAAGAGTACCCAAGTTTCCGCTCCATATAGGAGGATTGGTAGAATCAGAGTGTGGTATAAACGAACCTTCGTTGCTGTTGTTAGAGACTTTTTCCTCCAGATGCACCAGGAAGTCGAACCAAAGGCCGAAGTTGCAGATCCGATTCGGTGGGTAATGTCAGCTGATGCTGCGATCTTGTTACCTTGAATGGTCGACCCCAGATATTTGAATGTTTCGACTTGTTCTAGCTGGATCCCATTAAGGTATACAACTGCCGGAGAGTTGTCTGAAGTCATAACAACTGTTTTGACAGTGTTGATTTTAAGCCCAAATCTTGTAGCTTCTTCGACGATATCCTGAATAATTGTGGAGGCTTCGGCATCATCATCTGTGAGAAAAACACTGTCGTCAGCGTACATCAGATCTGTGGCATGTTCGGCAACCCAAGCTCCAAATCTCACTCCGCGTCGCCCAAAACGTGCCTGGAGCGCTTGCTTCATCACAGAAGCTGACATCTCATGTGTGCCGCCGTCCTATATAGCTTCCGCTTGTATGCCGTCACGCATTACGTCATGACGCAACACCAATCAGAGATTGTCTTAGTTTCATTCATACTTCGGAGGCGCTACGCTGAGGGGCGTTCCCCCAAAGTGTCATTCGACGCAGTCCTCGTTCCCTTTCTCAGGGAACAAGGGTTACAGTCGTAACCTGATGACGTTTTTATGCATGGTTGGCACAGGTTTTTGTTGCATTTACACTGTTCCGACCACTAGGGGTCCCCGTGGAGACAGGTGTCAGATTGTTTCGAAGCCTCGACAATACGGCACATTTGCTTCAACTGTTTCAGTGTTCTACAAAGCCTCGATCTGCCCACCACTGCAATAAATAAAGTTTTACTGTTACACATAACTACAACATTAGCCAGACAGCTTAGCCACACAGCTAAACACATACCATTGAATGGTGGCGCGCCCACACCACGAGGCGGAGCTAGCAATGACGCATACCCAGGTAGAATAAGCGCAGTCTTAAATAGACAGAAATTGGGTGCTGATAGGCTGTCATACTAAATACATGGGAGGGGACTTACCTTACCACACAAGCAACTGTGATAGCTGCCTTTGAACGGCAGTAACGTTTGTACTGGACTTTTTCAAGTTATTTTGTTAAAAACAAAACAGGGTTGAAAACCTATCTAAAAATGTTCCCCTTGATCCATTTAAGTACATAATAAAGATAAAAAAATATATATAAAATCACAATTTGGTAACATATAATTCAACATTTGAACCTTTGTTGCATGCTTCCATTTGTATCATTACATACAATGGATTATTCGAGTAAATTGAAACCCATTACTCACATTTAAAAGTGTAATCTGGCGATTTCTCAAAAAAAAAAGAAAGAAAAAAAAGAAAGAGTTTTAGTTTCTTATTTAGACTATCATTTCATATTTTGGGGATAGTTTGCCCAATAAAGAAAATTCTATTTACATTTACTCACCCTCGTATCATTTCAAACTTCTATAACTTTCTTTCTTTTGCATAACATAAGAGAAAATATTTTGAAGGATACCAACTGTTTTGGTATGAAAATATTTCTAAATACCAATTCAGATGCAGCTTCTGAAAAAACAAAAAAACAAAAAAAAACATGGCAGTTGTAGCCTAAAAGTTAGGCTAGATTAATTAATTGGCACATCATGTAATTAATTAGATTAAAAATTGTAATCTCTTGACAGCCCTACATATCATGTAAACACTGTAAAAAATGTCAGTGGTCTCTCTAAACTGTTGTTAGTGAAGCATCTTTCTGGGTCTGATGGAGGACTGTTGTGATTGATTAAGAAGTCAATACGTGCAAAAAAAAAAAAAAAGAAAAAGCTTAATGTGCTTTGTTGTTAGTGTCCATGACCTTCACATCACCCAATAAGTCTTGACATGTGGTAAGGGTCGATAAATAGAAAGCATGCCGTGAGTTGGGAAAGACAAAATTAGTTTGTGTTGACTGAACTACAGTCAATATTTGAAAGGATTGAAAAACACAGAGGTTTCAGTTTGTAGATGTCAGTGTCTGTTTGTAAAAATCACAAATTATTTTTTGTTAAAAGTACATGCCTTGAAGCATTTGCTTTCACTACAATCTTTAAAGGCAAGATTCTAGTTTTTGAACTGATTTTTATCAAAGTCTTCTCTATTAAATAAAAAATGATGGTAAAAGTATGGCACTCTAAAAAGCAATTACACAATATTGCTTGCCATTAAAATAAACATAATCCCTCAATCGTAAACAAAGATGAATGTGATTTCACAATTTGTGCCCTGCAAAATGTGAGTGAATATGTAGCTTATGATGACTGACCCTAAAAAGCCTAATTTAAAAAAAATAAAAAAACACCCACAGCTCAGATGCATTTCCACTCTTTTTCATTCCTCAAAAGCCATCCTGAAATCTCCAGAAAATGCAAAAAAGGTCAGCCTTTTGGATTTTTAAGCCCCTTGACAAAAGAAAACTCATTTTTGATCTTTTGTTTGGAGCTAAAGAGCAACCAGCATTTTTTTCCAAACTGATTTAAAAGGTGCCTGTCTCATCTCTGGATCACTTTATAGTTGATGAGACATGTTTGAAAGATTTAGCTACCTGAATAGGACCCTCAAAAAGCAATTTATTTTCCTGTGATTCGCAATTCTTCCTGTTTATAGCATCAGAATGAGTTTCAATACTTGATGAATGAGAATCACATTCTAATTTGTCCAAAGCTTGTTAGAAAGAGATAAAACTGTGCTTTGTGCCCTTAACAAACAACAAGCTCAATAACAGGGCCGGAGGAGAATTACAAACAGCCTGTGTTAAACTACTTTTCTATGAGCTTCTTAAATTTTCATTTAAAAATCCCCTTTTAATGTAAAAACAACAACAGCAACACGTTTGCTGTTTGAACGTGCCTTTTCTCATGTGCCTTTTCTCACGTGCCTTTTCTCACATGTTTAAGCCTTAAATCTTTATATGTACTTTGTTTTATTCACAAATAAAATAAAGAA
The DNA here is from genome assembly GCA_030770095.1 of Gila robusta. Lineage (NCBI taxonomy): Eukaryota > Metazoa > Chordata > Actinopteri > Cypriniformes > Leuciscidae > Gila > Gila robusta. The sequence continues at coordinate 238,663 of JAVALU010001578.1, forward strand.
ATGTAGTAGGAGATATTCCGATGAATGTTTGTTTGTTTGATTGTTTGTTTCATTTTAAATCAATTTATCTTAAATCCTGAGTACAAAAAAGCTAACATTTCCACCATTAGTATGATTAAATTATTCAATTATTATATCATATGGTCTAGACCAGTGGTTCTCAATCCTGGTCCTGCGGACCCACAGCTCTGCACAGTTTGTATCTCTCCCTCATTTAACACACCTGATTCAGATCATCAGCTCGTTAGGAAAGAGCTCTATGAACTGAACTGGGTGGGTGCTTCTCATTTCTTATTTGTGCATCCTCGTTTCCTTTCCTCGCATCTCAGCTCCTCCCCCTGTAGGATACGAGGGAAGGCTGCGAGGAAAGAAAATGAAGACAGAGGAATCGAATGACAGCTTTTTTATACATTGGAATACTTGATCACTCGAGCGTCACTCCACAGCGTCATCAGCAGCGCTCTAAGGATCTGCCCTTATGTTGTTGAAGTTTGTTTATTTAAGAAATTCATAATGAATAATAATAAAGCAAGATACCCTGTTGAAATATGTGAGATGTGTGGTTTATATAAACTGCAAAGGTAAAGTATAAATTAAAACGATTGTGATCAATGTGAAGGGGGAGGAGAATTTATACGTGCGTCACACAGTCGATAAAACACTTCCGCATAGGATACACCTGTGTACCCTCGCTCATAACTCCTCTGAAAGCCTCCTCACTCCTCGATCCTCGACTCCTCGCGGTGCAATTAGAGAATTGAGATGTCCTTCAAGATGGCTGAGCTCGATCGGTTTCCGGGTCATAGGATGGAGGACGGAGGAGAGAGGAGACGAGGAGGGATATTGAGAAGCACCCATAGTGTCAGATAAAGGAGACATATAAAATGTGCAGAGCTGTGGGTCCCCAGGACCAGGATTGAGAACCACTGGTCTAGACTGAACCTGCTATACAAAAGGCTAATTGTTTCAATTTAGCAAAAACATAATCTCCCGAATTCAAAATCTGACCTACACTTGCACATCTGACTCTCCTTGGTAATAGACTGCTGCAGGGATGATGTCATTTTTTTGGCCAAAACCTGAAAAGAAGTTAAGAAGTTAGCATTGTAGCACTTCTGGTTCACTTTTTTTTTTATTTCTTTTTTTGTTAAATGTCTGAAATAAGGTAACACAAACTCAGTATATTTTTATGTTTTATTCTATGACACTAAACGCATCAGTAATTCTTTAACTCACTTTTACAGCTTTACTGTTCATTGCACTCTTGCAAATTAAAGCCGGGTGCACACTGTACGATTTTGGCCACGATTTGGCCATCTGAGGCAAATTTTGCAAATCCTAAAAGAATCATCTGATCCTAGGCTAAAATCTGAAGTCTTTGATCGTTAGTTTTACATGTTCACCGACAGCCGATTAATGACCGTTGCGATCAAATGACCGTTGCGATCAAATCAATTTCCAACGAAATTCTGGCAGTGTTAGATTTGACTAAGTCCTGCAGTGTGACTTCTCCAACAACAACAAACTGTCTTAATTTTTGAAGACAAGCCATGACCAAAATCCAGCGTGTAATGCAGCTCACTGTCACCAAACGTGTCATTGATTGATGATTTCAAACTCTGGATGAGTCTTCTTGTGTGCGTCCATTTTTAACGCATCTTGACTGTTGTACAACTGAGATCTTATAGTGTGACATGACTTATAGCGGGGATCATGTTCGCACAGTCTGACAAGCAACTATCATAAAGGACTATTATAAATCGCAGTGTGCACCCGGCTTAACTCAGACTTTCAGGGAAATACGCTTTGTGGTGGTGACATTGAAGTCCATGGCGTAGTTAGTTTATAGCTAACAGTATGTTTAAGTTTTTACTTTAAACGTTTTAGGCTTAAAAATTAAAGTTGTTCATTTGTGAATAGTATTTGTATCACATTCATGAATGAAATGAAATAATCGGCTATTTATCAACAAAATTACAAAATTAGGACTAACATCTAATGTAAACAACATAAAGTTACTCATCAATCAAGCAAACAAATATAAAACAAGCATAAAGACAAGATATCCCACATATAAATGCATAAATATGACTAACCTTGTGCCCTTTTCAACCAGGTAGTTAACAGCCAAAGTGGCAAAAATACAAAAACTATGTGACTCCATGACCACATGGTTCCTTGGCTGCAACCTTCAGCATTAATGTCTCCATAGGCATAATAACTTAAAGCAGGCAAAATAACAATAAAGACGTAACTAATATTAAGAAAATATAGAATTACGATACATAATATCAGAGTTATATATTAAACCCCCAAAACTACTCAAATAACTAAGGGTAATTCACAGTAGGGATGCACGATGTTATCTGAAGGAACCAGGGTGATGCTAAATTCTGGGTTGGCCTACAAAAATATATCATCACCGCAGTGCGCTAAATTCTGGGTTGGCCTACAAAAATACATCATCACCGCAGTGCTCTAAGTTGTCGCTGTTATGCTATTTTGTGTGTTTATCAAATAATACTGAGTAAACCACAATTATAGCAGAAATATTATTAATATAATGTAGTAGAATGAATATGTAATGTCTTTATCTTTTATCTTTTTTTTTTTTTGTAAGGTGCAATGAAACGCATCTCATTACAACTCAATATCACAGTAAATTGAGATACTTAATACCATGCCAACATATCAGATAAATGAAAGTGCCTCACCTAATCAGATGTCATTATGTGTGAAATACAAAAACCTGGCAGGTCTGCTAATAGACTCAGGTCTTCTGAGACTGGAAAACCATCGCTTTTGTCGTTTATCGATTACAGATTTGTATCTGGCTGGTTGAAGAGTGGGAAATGGCAAAACAGTAATAAGCTTGTCTGCCTTTGGCGAGCTCCTACTGTCATGATTATTTTTAGTTTCACCCTCATGGACTTTCAGAGGCTATTTACACGACACCGTTTTCAACTAAAAACGTAAAACTTTTTATGTGTTTTGGCCGTTCATTTACACGACAACGGCGTGTTGGGTGCCTGAAAACGCAAAACTTTTGAAAATGGGTTTCAAAGAGAAAGTTTTTGATAACGATCTCATGTAAAAGACAAAAACGTGAATCTCTGAAGACGATGACGACATGCACATGCGTATTACATGTTCAGTCTATAGTGTTTCATCGCCATCTAATGGCCTGGCAGCAGAATACAGGGTTTTCAGTCGTTTTCGTGGATCCGTGTGAATGGAATCGTTTTGACAATGGTGTCGTATGTACGCAGAAAACTCAAAGGAAAAACTTCTCAGTTTTAAGTATATTGTTGTCGTGTTAACATACCCTCAGCTCACGCGTTCACATCTACATATAATTATTATGGTGAGGGTTATGCGTATTTGGCGTGCTGTCCGGGTGGAGGGCTCAGAGCTCGGAATTTCTGCCCGAACCCAGAGTACTCCCCCCGTTGGTAAGAGTAGATGGAACTAGAGATGGAACTAGAAGTGAGGAGATGGGGTGGAGGTGGGATGCTGATAAACTGTCAAGGAATCAAAGGAGGGTTATGCTGTTATTTATCTTGCCCTGAGTTGATTACAGATTGATCTCCACCTGTGCTGATTGGGTTAATCATCTGCACCTGCTCCTCCCGAACCTTGTTAATAAAACATCATTTTGTATCCTTCAGTCACATGTCTCCTTTGTTCTCAGTTTCCCGCCACTTGTTTGTCTTCTAGGTTACCTAGTTTGTTTCTATGGTTACTTAGCAGTTCCCTTGTTTGTATCACCTGTGTTAATCCAATCATCTTTGTTTTCACTTAGTATATTATAGGCCTGTGTTTTAGTTCTCCATTTGTTTCTCGTTAATGCTTTAGTTCAGTTTGGTGTTGTTATCGGTCTGTCAATAAACTCTGTTCACTTTTATCTTCGTCTTCGCGTCCTGCCTACACCATGCTCAGCCAAAGTGTGCCACCTACAAGATTTTTGTGTTTTAAAGATTCTGTCACCATTTAGTCATGACACCATATAACATCAGCATCCCCGCGCTCTGGCATCATCCCTGAGTGTTCATGCATTCATGTCTAGATTTTTGATTAAAAGTATTACACTGCAATATAATAATTCCACCTGCCTTAATGAAGATACATTTTTGTAAGTAAAAAAAAAAAAAAAAAAAAATCAGGAATTTATAAAGACACCAATCAGGATTGGAATAGATTCATTCATACTACAAATGGTTATGAATGCTTAGGGAGCGTCCCCAAAGAGTCGTTTCTAACGACGCAGTGTCTCGTTCCCTTCTCAGGGAACAAGGGTTACAGACGTAACCTGAGACGTTTTCCTGGTAACTGTTCCAGGAAACTTTTATTTGTTTAATTATTAAATTGGTTAAATATAATTTGAAACAATTACTTATATCATCAATATCATCTTTATTTTGTTCTGCAAGACAGGGAAAATATATATTTTTGTTTATAATTAATATTTTTAGTTTGTTCTGTGAGTGACATCATTTGTAATGGACTGGTCACACCTGCTCTCTCTCAGAACAGCCTGTGACTGGAGAGTGTCAGGCATAGACATAATAAATACATAGACGCCCTATTGGCCGCTGGATCGTACGTCAACGGTGCCGCCATATTGCGGAGGGCAACTTTCCTATAACTCTCATAACGGGAATTGAGAATAATGCCTGCTTCGTGTGCTGCTTGGGGCTGTACAAATCGCCGCACAATTGAAAACAGGTCTCGGGGAATTACCTTTCACAAGCAAGACTAAACAGTTGTTTCTGGTTGTATTTGGTCATTATATAATGAGTAATAGTAACGTTAGTTGTCCACCAGAGTCAGTCAGACTAAAATAGCTAGCGATGTCGCTAGTTAACTCAGCTGTGAAAGTTGAGACATGAGTTGACATGATTTATATTATAGTTTTAGCTTATATTATATTTTATATTATAAAGTAAATTTGCTATTTACTGTATAATATTTATCTATATTTTCTTAAAACCGACTTTTATGACAAGTAGCCTACTTGTCACTATTTTATTTACTATTTTTATTATTGTATATATTATTCTGCAATTGATATTACATTGTATTTGCTATTATTATTATTATTATACCACTTGTGATTATCAATCTATTATAGTTATGCTGTTAAATGATTGTACTATTCACTAGTCACTATTTAACTTGTAACATATATGATAAATAAGTATAAGATAAATGTGATAAATAAGACATAAATATGAGGTAAATGAAATAATAATAATAATAATAATAATATACTAAGTTATGGATAAGGGGTAAGATTAAATAAGTGAATACTTCTTCCTACTCCTTTTCAGACATGTCTATGTTGCCAAATGTCAAGTCAAGTCAAGTCAAATATATTTATATAGCGCTTTTCACAATACAGATTGTATCAAAGCTGCTTCACAGTATCAATCAAAACAACTTAACAATGTTTGTTTATTACTGGAAAAAAGACATCCAAGTTTGGTAGAGCTGATCAATGGTATGATTGGTTAATTAATTTGAATATCCCCAACTGAGCAAGCCAAAGGCAACAGTGGCAAGGAACTGAAAAACTCCATCCAGTGACCTAATGGTGTCCTAACACCCCATCAGATGACCCAATGGAGAAAAAAAAACCTTGGGAGAACCCAGGCTCAGTCGGGGGCCAGTTCTCCTCTGGCGTTTATGAACTAGAGGCCGAATTTACAGTAACTGTAAGATAAAAAATTTATATGAATGCCTGGCTAAATAGATGCGTCTTCAGTCTAGTTTTAAACTGGGAGAGCGAGTCTGAGCTACGAACAATATCAGGAAGGCTATTCCAGAGCTAAATGTGAAAATGCTCTGCCTCCTTTGGTGGATCTGGATATCCTAGGAATGACCAGAAGCAGACCTGCCAACCTTCTAAATTTTAGAATTTTAAATTTTAAGGGGGGGGGGGGGGGGGGGACAATGCAAGACACACAGGACACACATTAGCTGAATAAACGTTAGCCAATGCAAACATATAGAAAATAGTTGACAATGAATAGACAGGAGTCCAATAATAGCAAAACGAACCACTTATTCTAAAAATAATATCAAGTATCAGTTTAGATGAATCCGAAATATGGGGCTGTGTTAACAGTAAAACGTCTGTCTTTTAACGAATTTTAAAAACACAGATGGATAATACAAAATGCTTTCTGACATTTTGACAGAAAAAAACAACCAAAAACAAAATTTAAACTGCAATTTAGCCCGTCAATTTACAGTTATCTTCTCTCTCTGTGCGCACGGTCTGTGTTTGTGAGAGAGAGCTCGCGCAGCACTGGTAGCCCTACAACGGTACTTTTTAATCCATAAGTAACTAATGCGCTAGTTTTCATACAAAATAATTATGTAACATACTTAGGTACTTTAGTTATTATTAACTCAATAAGGTAACACATGCAGACTACGTTTCTCAACACTGAGAATGAATAAATAAACGCCTGTTTCTCCAGACTCATGCTTATCAGTAATCCACAAATCACAGAACTTTCATAATCACTAAATCATAGCGATTTTAATTTTATTTAGATTTATTGTTCATCAATACTTAAGCATTTTAAAATTTGCATGGCTGAATGATGTTTTGCTCTTATCTGAGTGACCATGAATGACGGAGTATTTTAAGATAATCCATGCATGCGATCACTCCCGTATGATCATTGAATCCAGATTAAGTTAACTAAAAACAATATTTCAACTTTACACATCCACCCCAGCCCGTTTACCTTCAGGAGTCAGAAGTACTGTGACTACTACTGTCCTCGCTTATGAACTCAGTCAGACTGCGGGCCGCGGGAGTGGAAGAGGATCGAGCGGGATTCTTTATTGCTGCCGATTTTCAGTCTCTTTTTAATAATAGGCCTTATGCCTGGTTCAGATTACACGATTTTTTTTGTCTGTTACGACAGTCACTGTGTCAGATTACGCGATTTTGACTCCTAAAATCTTGTCGTGTCGTGGACAAGAAACATGTCAGACTACACGTTGCTTCCTGACCAGTCATCGCGTGCCGTCTTTAACGACGCGCGTGATGTCATCGAGAAGGGGAAACAAGTAGCGAGTGACTTCCGGAAACGAACGTAAACAAACAATGGATGAAGCAGTGAGTGTTGTATTGGCTGTCCTGTGTTCAGAAAAACCTAAAAAAAGAAAGAAAACCCGACAATGGACACGTTCCTGGATTGCTGGAAGAGGACAGTATGGGCTGTCAATCCTCCAAAGAGAACTTGAGGTAAAATATTGTTTTCTTATATATTTTTACTTTTAGCCAGTAGTAGGCTACTAGTAATAATGTTGCTAGCTTGCCACAACGATAACATATTACAAAAACAGACTGTTAAAAATGTTAATAGTTCACCAATGTAATTAAATACTTCTAATGTTCAGAAGTAAACATTTTTCGTTATGCAGTCACATGGGGTAATTTAGCCTTTAATATAAAATATCAGTTCAATGGTTTAATGCCTTTGATTGATTCATAACACCATCATCTATAGGCTTAATCTCAATTATAAAAATTGCAATACCATTATAAAAGAAATGAGTCCCTATATGGACCTCTATTGGAAATATGTGGTCATTGCATTTTCTTTCTTTAATTATAATTTTTAAAGTTTTTCCACAAACCTGCAGATGGCAGTATTCTATCCCTAACACATAGAGCAATGTCCAAAAGCTGTTTAGATTTAATTAATATCATAATTTAAGTGAATTTTTCTTTAAAGAAATCATTTTTCATGTGCCCATTTATGGCCTAGTTATGTAATTGTGCAGTAAATAGGTAAAAAACTTCAAAATTTCCACAAAAACACAGCATAAATGTATAGTTGAGAAGTAAATTTAAAAAATGATATATAGTTTTCCATATAAAAAAATTATATTTCCTTATAAAATCGCTCTTTAAAAGTTTGGGGTCAGTCTGACCCCAAACATCTTAAGCGTTATCCTTTTTTAACAGTGATTAAGGGTTAAGGGAAGGAGGGTTTTTTTCCACTCTCAATAATAATATTTTGCGTTGTAAACTATACTAGTATACAAAATTTAAACTATGCTATCGACCAGCTCTAATCTAAGCTATTAAATTATTATAAACACTAACATCATCATAAAGCTGCTTTGAAATTATATGTATTGTGAAAAGCACATACATTTTAATTGGGGGTGATTATTTTTCATCTTTGTAAACCAAACCATGTTTTTTTCCTATTTACACTGTAGGACAGTGACAGGAAGGGTTTTCGTGATCTGCTTAGGATGGATGTGGAGGATTTCAGCTACTTGCTTGGCAAAGTCACACCATGTATCTAAAGAAGGGACACAAAACTGAGAAGAGCAATCAGTGCAAGAATGAGGCTCTCACTTACGCTACGATTCCTTGCTACTGGTAAAAAGTCCATTTAAAAAAAATCATATGACCTTGGTTTCACAGACAAAATGTAAGCTAGTCCCAGACTAAAATGCAAGTTTGAGCTGTTTAAACTGAAAGCAATAGCCTATGCATTTAAAATATGACTTAAATATGTCAGTGACATTGTTTTGTCTCAAGATGCACACCAGTAATGTTTTTAAGGCAAGTTTATAAAAGCTACTCAAATGCCCTAATTCATTTAATGCCTAATCTTTGCTTAATTAGCCATTTCTGTAAAACCAGGCCATGGTGTATTATACACATGCTCCTTTCCACAGGAGAGACGTTTAGATCTCTGAGCTTCCAGTACCGGATCGGCCGTAGTACCATCAGTGAGATAGTAATGGAGACTTGTCAAGCCTTGTATGGAGTCTTAAAGGATGATAATTTAAAGGTAAGTCATTTGATGTAAATAAAAGACAGATGTACATTTCAAAACAGTGGGTGGACACACAAAGAGAAGCCTTTACTGGAGAAGTCCCAAAACCAAGTGTTTTACCCAGAGAGTCAAAACCAGAGTAGATCATGGATAATTTTCTAAATTATAATTAGTGGACTTTAGAAAAAATACTTTTTAAAAAAAAGTATATTATAACCTCTGTAAAAATGAGAGAACATTACATGTATTAATTATATATGGTGTTTCTTTTTTCAGACTCCTACAACGGAGGCAGAGTGGAGAGAGGTGGCAATGGGATTTGAAAACAAATGGCAATTTCCTAATTGCTTAGGAGCCATAGATGGAAAGCACATCTACATCCAGCCACCTGCAAACTCTGGAATTACTTACCACAACTACAAGTCCAGATTTTCTGTTGTACTCATGGCAGTAGTCGACGCAGATTACAGATTTATTTATGCAAATGTTGGCGTACAAGGAAGAGTGTCAGATGGAGGAATATTTGGCCAGTCAGACCTCCGAGCTGCCATGGACAGAGATCTGCTGAATGTCCCACCCCCAGAGCCACTACCAGGGAGTAACATATCTTTGCCCTATGCATTTGTTGGTGATGAAGCTTTCCCTCTCCGAATCGACCTGATGAAGCCATACCCCTTCCGAAATCTGGACCATGGGCAGCGAATATTCAACTACAGGCTATCAAGGGCAAGGCGTACAGTTGAAAACGCATTTGGAATTTTGGCCAATAGACTCCGTGTTTTTCTTTCCAACATTGCACTGGAGCCTGAGAAAGTGACAACAGTTACACTAGCTGCACTCTGTGTGCACAACTTCCTGAGGAAGAAGGCGTCAGATGTGTACCTGCCTTCAGCCTTTGCAGATGTAGAAGATGACAATCACAACATGGTTCCTGGAGCTTGGAGAAGGGATGGAGAACTCCCCTCTGTGGCAGCAAGCAGTGCACGGAATGCCACAACCGCCGCCAAAAATCAGAGAGACAATTTAAAGGCATATTTTCTTTCACCTGCTGGATCTGTTTCCTGGCAGGAAAATATGATTTAAACACCAACTGGTTAAATCTTTTCATATTGACCATTTTTGCAAGACGATACATGATACAAGATAGAAAACTCACTCAGAAAGACTTCCTGTTTTTTTTTTTACACTATACAAATTAGTACAATATACAACCAACAGAAAGGTTGAAAACTTTAGTAAAATGTGAAGGGATAGTTCACCCAAATAATTTATTCTGTCATTAATTACTCACCCTCATGTCGTTCCAAAGCTGTAAAACCTTCATTCATCTTCGGAACACAAATTAAGATTCTTTTAAATATCTTCATTTGTGTTCCGAAGATGAACGAAGGGCTTGTGGGTTTGGAACGACATGAGGGTGAGTAATCAATGACAGAATAATTTTTTTTTTTTAAATTAGTAAAATGTGTAATGGTTAAAGAAGGTAATATGATTTGTGTTTTAAAAATGCACAAGATACATTTTCTTTAGTAAAATCTTTTATTGAAATCAAATAACACTTTTCTTGACTCATTTCATAAGTCGTAAGTTTCGAACAAAGGGAAAATGATTAGCAAACATTAACCCTTTTAAAATGTGCAAATATTGCAAAACAGCTTAAACATAAACAGCATTCAAAGTGCCAACAACAAACAGCATTTAAGTCACAATGTGACTGCAGTCTAGTGCCATCACACACAAAAAAAGGGATCAATACTTGAACTTACACCCCATTTATTTCCTGGTCATATGCCACTTCTACTGCCCTGAGGTAGCTCACTGGAGGTGTTACAGAGGGTACATGAATGGATGTGTTCTGGTAGGGTTGGTTCAAATTTGCGTGTCCCTGCCAAGGTGTTTGGGGGCGTAAAGGTCGCTGGGGGTCAGAATGTAATGCTAATCTGGCCTCATTTTCATGTGCATCATATAACATCATAAGGATGTTGCGGCGGAGTCTCATCTTGGTCAGTGGGTCTTTAATTAGCTTAATCTCAGTAACTACCTGTTTACCAAATGTTTGATCAACATCCGTACCGGCATTTACCAGTGTTTCAGATACAGTTTTTAAAATGGTTACTTTCTCCATTTCAAGTTCATCTAATGATTTGTCTCGTAACTTTTGTTTGGGTTTGTAATGTGCTCTTTCAGGAACCTGACGATGCTGGTGGGATGATGAGGCTTCAAGTGAGGTTTGTGGAGTTGATGGTCCAGATGTGTGGTGGGAGGTGGAGGTGGATGACTCGAACACATCCTCCTCCGTCTCCTGATCTTCTCCACCCTCATCTGTGATGCTGTGTTCCAAGTCATCCAACTACGATAAAACAAGTTGTATGAAATATCAGGCATAACAAGTAATGGCACAATACATGCTTGGAAGCATATACTATAGAAAGCTCACAAATGTATTTAAAAGTTGGAAAGTATTGTAACAACCTTTACCCCAAACTTACATTCAGTGTAGACTGAGACACACGTTGTACAACAAAAGGCTGTAGAAACTGCAGGTTTTTTAAAATCCACTTCTGTCTGGAAGTTAATTCTTTGTCGCTGCTGCCACTCGGTTTTGAACGGAGTACTTTCCCATACTGTGTTCGGAGGGAAGCAGCTTTTGTTTGGACCTCACCGGCTGTAGGTAAGAAATCAGATTACAAAATGTAAAATCTAGTCTCTGTAATTGTCAATCACACTCACCCACTCACTCACTCACTCACTCGCGCATGCACTCACTCTACACATACATACATCACACACTCAAACTCACTCACTCTCGTTCATTCACACATACATGGCCTACGTACGCGCACGCGCACGCACACACACACACACACACACACACACTCGCTCACGCACTCACTCATACACATACATACATCACACACACTCAAACTCACACACTCTCGTTCATTCACATATACATGGTCTACGCACGCGCGCACACACACACACACACACACACTCGCTCACGCACTTACACACATACATACATAATCACACAAACAATTTGCTCTATAGCGAAGAAAATTTTTATGAATGATTAGCTAGCTTAATGCTAATTTCAGTAGCTACTACTCACTGGGTTGCTGAAGTGTTTCCGCTATCGTTCGCCAGCATTTTTCTTTTTGTATCCTGTCATGGTACTCCCTCGATGACACATCATATAGGCAGGAGTACTGTTGCCACAGCTCCACGAACCTTTCCTCCATGTCATAACTCCACCTAGCACCATCGTCTCTCTTTCGTTTCGCCATTTTTGAAAGTTGTGTACGGAAAAGCTTCTGTGCTCCTATTGGTCAACCTCATGTATGTGACGGAACCCGTCGTGGACGACCGTTAAAAAAATTAAACATGCTAGTCTTTTTGTCGTGATGTCGTGAAGCATCGCAGACGCGACGTAGGTTGTCGCCCACTATGACACACTATACGAGATGATACGATCGAATCTTGCGTCCCGACGCCCGATGTCGTTTACAAATCCCCACGACACCCTACGTCAAATGGATCGTGCCAAAATCGGGCTAAAATCGTGTAATCTGAACCAGGCATTACGCATCTGTCAATCATCCCCGCTTGCTATTTGGGGAATGAACCCAGTGCTATGATTGGTTGAACTCCGCTTCTTTTGCTGTTGCTTGATTTGAGGACTGCGCGTGCACAGAAGCGTCACCAGGTTTTTGCGTAGTTTAGAGTGACAAATCGTACCACCGTACTTTGAGGTCAAAATGCGTACCCGCTACGCAAAATCCGTACAGGTTGGCAGGTCAAAGAGCGCGATGGATTGTAAGGCGATAGAAGATCCGTTAAATAGACTGGAGCTAAACCATTTAGAGCTTTATAAGTCAAAAGCAATACCTTGTATTTAATACGGAACTTTATAGGTAACCAATGAAGTGATGATAAAATCGGTGTTATATGATCATATGTTCTTGATCTAGTAAGAACTCTAGCGGCTGCATTTTGGACTAACTGTAGCTTGTTTATTGAAGATGCAGGACAACCAGCTAATAAAGCATTACAGTAATCTAGTCTCGAGGTCATGAATGCATGAACTAACTTTTCTGCATCAGAGACTGATAGCATATTACGTAGCTTAGCAATGTTTCTAAGGTGGAAAAAGGCAGTTTTTGTAACATATGAAATATGCTTTTCAAAAGACAGGTTGCAGTCTAATGTAACACCCAGGTCTTTTACTGTAGCGGATAAAGTAACAGGGCATCCTACTATGTTAAAGTCGTGCTGTGAAAGGTTTTGTGGACGGTTTTTAGAACCGATAAGTATTACCTCTTAAAAAATGTTACTTATTGTTATTGTCTAAAAATGTTACTTATTGTTAATTGAAAATTTTGCTTATTCAAATTATTGGTACTTTTTTTTGTTGATATTTTGATATTTTGTTTGGTTTTGTTTGGTTTATTTGTTGATATGTCTGAAATAAAATGGCAATGGCAATTTATGTATATAGCACAATTAAATACAATTTACATTGTCCAATGTGCTTTACAATATTAATAAAAAATCATAAAAACTAACAACAATACAACAACAGTACAAATATAGATTTAAGTAAAATACCATAAAATAAGTGTTTCACCAATTTAAAATGATGATGAGATACAATGGAATGATGCTTTAGCATGTGTTAAATGCCTTATCAAACAAAAATGTTTTTAACTTGGATTTAAAAACAAATAACGAAGAGGCCACTCTGATTGAAATGGGCAAGTCATTCCCCCTAAACTTAAATTTTGACTTAGGGATAGACAGGAGTCTCTGATTTGATGACCGTAGTGATCTAGTCTGATGATGCTCAGTCAATAGAGCAGACAAGTAGGGTGGAGCCAGACTATTTAAAGGTTTGTACACAAGAAGTAAAAGTTTAAACTCCACTGTGTTAAAACTCCAAGTTTTAATGCACTGGCAACCAGTGTAAGGAACGTTGATTTGTTTTTTTTGCACCCATCAGAAGTCTAGCTGCCACGTTTTGTACAAATTGTAATCGTGACATTGCTGAATGGCTAATCCCAACGTAAAGAGAGTTGCAGTAATCCAGCCTTGAAAAAATAAATGCATGTATTACTTTTTCGAAATAAATGTCTTTACTTTTGATTGTAGTCTTAGCTGAAAAAAGCAGGATTCCACTACTAAATTTATTTGCCTCTCAAATTTCAAAGATTCATCAAATACTACACCCAAATTTCTCACCCACGGCTTCACACAAGAAGACAGACCACCAAAATTTACTTTAGGAATGGTGGTCTGGTTTAGTATATTGGTTTAGTATATTAAATGTCTTCATTCATTCACAACTTGTTAACTGTAATTGATATTTCATATTCTTTTGCTATTATTATAGTATTATACATAAATATGCTATTATCAGTATAGTATTATTATTATATTATTGTACTTATGATATTATATAATTATACTATTCATTACTATTTTATTTGCTGTATACTCTTTGTTTATTTTATTGACTATATACACTAAACTATTTACTATTACTTCTCAATTTATCTTATATTTACTATTTGCATTGCACTGTAGTTGTACCATATCATATGTATTACCATAAAGGATCCATCAGTTATCTTTGTTATTGTATATTTGGAGTATTTATCTGTAAATATCTATCATTTTAGTGCTATAAAAATACAAAAAGCAGCCTGCCGGTGTTATTTGTATTTGCCGATTTGTTTCATTTTCTCAATGGCGGTAAATTCTAAGCACAAGAAAAGCTAAAATCAGGTTAAAGACAGAAAATGATTGTTCCACAATAAGAAAACTTTATTTCATTTAATGTGAAAATTAAATTATATCTCAGTATGGGGGTCTTCACAATTCTTATTGAAGAATAAAAAGCCAAATACATGACAAGCCTAAGCTTTGACAATTCCTTATTGAACAATTTTTTTATAAGTCTAACTATCGAGATTTTAAATAACTAGAGATGGAACTTTTTGTACACCACGTTACAAACCACTGAAATCAGTTGATAAATGTAAACGTTATTTTTGGTTTTATCCAGAAAAACCGCAGCTCATCCGTTTACTTGCATTTGTTTACAGCGCAGTCTTGAACTCATCAATATGGCAGACACGTTGACGTATCGCAGCAACGTTCCAAAGCAGCCAATAGGGCATCTATATATTTATTATGTCTATGGTGTCAGGTATGTCTCTGCAGTGCTCTGCATTTAAGAGCGAAAATATGCTGTATTTCACAGTTCACACTTGCATACAATTAGAGCGAGTAAAGTTAAATGCATATTTGGCGTGCTGTCCGGTGGGAGGGCTCCGAGCTCGAAGTTTGGCCTGAACCCAGAGTACTCCCCCTGTATGTAAATGGTTAGGACTAGAAGTGTGGAGAAGGGGTGGTGGAGGGATGCTGCTAAACTGTCAACGAATTGAGGTGAGACTGCTGAATATATATATATATATATATATATATATATATATATATATATATATATATATATATATATATATACACCTCTTATCGTTGATTGTTGAGTGCTCTCCAATTATTTAATTATCTGAACGTGCTCCTCCCGAACTTTGTTAATGAAACATCATTAAGTGAAGTTTCAAGTTGATATTTTTTATAGAAGTGTCATAAAACAGGAACAAATTTATACATGCATTTTTCTGCCTACAGTTCAATGTATTTTCGGAGTTTTATAAACGCACATGTTTATTTTATGTTGCCGCGTGCGCCAAATTAGAGTGCAGGTTTTTCCCTGTTAATAAGTTTCTCCACATATAATTTTGGTGAATTGAGTTTGTGGAAATGTCATTTAGTATTTTAAATGTTTATAGCTTTCATTTGGATGTTAAAATGTATATATATAGCCATATGTGTGACCTGTGTATTAGATGAATTGCAGTTGCTGTTAGGGAGGACGGTACTTAACGTGTCTTTTCTCATACATCCTTCAGCTGAAAGAGAGTGAACCTGAAGGCTTGTGTGTTGATTGTCTGTCCTCTGTCAATAAACTGCATGTACTGTATGTTTAACAACAACAATAAGAGAAGAAAAAAAACACTATACAATCTAACAAATTGAGACATGGCTATGGTTCTCTTACGAGAGGTTCTCTCGTATTGTGTAAGTTGCTTACGCTACGGGTAAGTCATCTTTTCTCGAGATATGAAGCCAAAAATTATCCTTAATTTTGTATTTATTGTCAACGCAGTGCAGCAGCCAGCAGACCTAGAGCAGGCTGTCTAGCGTGCTCATTGGCTGCCCTGCGGCAACTGCAGCAGCATACCACTGAGCCTCGCGTGACTTCGCGCCCTCTACGCATCATAGCCTGCCAGAATGGGTGTGGCTTAGCGTATAAAAGAGAGGCTCGGAGGCTGCTTCCCTGATTTTCATCTCTTCAGCGAAGCTCTCCGCATCGCTGGATCCTGAGAGAAGCCGCTGCCGTTGAAACCAGCGACCAGCAAGCAGAGGAAATCGCCTGAGGAAGCCGGTCGTCTTCGCCGCCTTCAGCCTTCCGTGCCTGCTACGCTATCCGACGATGAGTATCCTTTGCTCTTTTGCTTTGCTGTGCATGTTCGCCGCCGCGACACTCAATTTCTAAAAGAGCGCGAGGCATTTTTGTCAAAATGCCTCGCACTTCCTGTGGCTCGTGCCGAGCCCCGCTCAGTGCCGGAGACTGCCATGTGATCTGTGCTCTCTGCCTGGGCCCAGACCACGCAGCCCTCGCTCTTTCGTCGGGAGGCTGCGTTTTCAGAGACCACCGGAGCCTGCGGCCACAGTGAAACGCTCGCCGGAGCCCCTCCCTCGAGCTTCTCTCTCCCCTTCTCCGCCTCTCCCAGACGCGCAGCTGCCGGCTTCGGCCCTCACTGCCGTCGTTTCAGATGACGAGGCGGAAGGAGACGCCGCAGGTGACAGCTGTTCCATCCTGGCCTCGGACAGTGAGGAGTGGTCGGGTTCTCATCACTCCGCCTCCTCCTCGATCCAGGAATCCGGCCGGACTCGGGCTGGCGTGGACACGGAAATTTTGCGCCTCCTGTCTAAGGCCGTCGACCAGCTCGGCCTTGAGTGGTCACCGCCTAAGGAGCCCACGCCTAACAGACTCGACGGCTGTTTTCTACATCGCCGCCGCCAAGCGCCTGCTTCCAGGTCTGCACCTTTCCTGCCAGAGCTCCACGCAGAGCTTTCTAAATCGTGGAATGTACCATTCTCCGCGAGACTCCAGTCACATGTCTCCTCGACGCTCTCCCAGGTGGACGGCGCCGCCGAGAAGGGATACAATTCTATTCCCCCAGTGGAGGAGGCGGTAGCAGCGCACCTTTGTACGCCCTCTGCGAGATGGCGCTCAAAATCTGCCCTCCCGTCTAAAGCCTGCAGGACCACGTCAGCCCTTGTCGGCCGCGCATTTTCAGCCGCCACACAGGCCGCGTCCGCCCTGCACTCTATGGCTGTTCTCCAGATCCTTTAGGCCGATCTCCTCCGCGAGTGGGACGAGAAGGGCTCGGATCCAGCTGCCGTCACGGATTTGAGGAGCGCGATGGACCTTTCCCTTCGCGCCACAAAATCCACAGCTCAGGCTATCGGGAGATGCATGGCCTCGCTCACCGTCACAGAGAGGCACCTTTGGCTGACGCTCGCCGACATGAGAGAGTCCGAGCGCGCCGCGTTTCTCAACGCGCCGCTCTCCCGCACTGGTCTCTTCGGCCCAGCGGTGAACAGCTGCAGGCCGCTCATGTGACCAGCATCCTGCGCGAAGCTCTGCACAGCGTCCAGCTCAGCCTCAACCTTCGCAGCGACGACAGGGCGGCCGCCCTAGATCGCGCTCATCCAGCCATCACAGGCCGCCTCCCCCGCGGGGACCTCGACCTAAGATCACGCTAAGACCTGAGCACGCGAAGTCCTCCTAGCAACAGCGGGGAGAAAAAGACGGCTGGGTCCCGCCGAGGCCGGACCACCGTCAAAGCTTTTTGCCCTGTCAGTCCCCTTAGAAAAGGCTACTTTTTTTATTTGGCAGCCAACGAGCCGGTGATACAACCCGCTCGCCTGCATACAACCATTTTTACGGCGACCCGATAAATCTCAAAAAGAGTATAATGTCTGGTTATCCGGCTCAGGCCGATGGTGTCATAAGTGTAGAAAATGTCCCCACATCTCAGTGTTCACCCCTACACACAAGCACTATACCCCCCATGTCTCTCGCTCTCACAGAGCCCACTCTCATAAAGCTGGCAAATGCCACTCGAGTGTTAGATGTAGGAAATGTGCCCACAACTACGTGCCCACACCTACTCTCTACCAGCTCTGTTGCACGGCCAAAGCAGCCTCATATCGGTCCGGTTATGAATGTAAGTTATGTGCCCGCTCACGAGCGCTCACGCTTACTAACAAACACCTCGCCCCAGGCGCCGCTCGCGCATCACAAAGTTATCACAAAACGTTCCCCATTCAAAGCAGTCGGGACGTCACATATGAATGTAAGTTACATGCCCGCTCACGAGCGCTCACGCTTACTAACAAACATTTCGCCCCGGGCGCCGCTCGCGTATCACAAAGCTATCACAAAACGTTCCCCATTCAATGCAATCGGGACGTCACATATGAAACAGCCAGCCACCGCTGTCAGCGAGCCGCCGTATTCGAGCACCGAGGGCGCGCGCGCCGCGCCCATACCTCCGGTTCAGTTTCCCGAGCCCACGAAGTGCGCCGATCGGAACCCGGAGGCCATTCTGCCCCTAGCTGTACATGTAAAAACATGGGAAGCGATTCCAGGGATACGATGTTCACTGCCCGATGTTCTTTTCAAAGAACGAGGACGCGCTGGCCCAAATCTGGCCCAGCTGCCCGCTTTATGCTTTCCCTCCGGTCTCACTGTTGCCACAGGTAATCAAGAGAATCAGGCAAACGCGCCACTCGGTACTCCTTATAGCCCCGCGATGGGAGAACCAAATCTGGTTCCTGGAGCTGACGCGGCTGTCACGCACAGCCCCTTGGCCGATTCCGGTGAGGAGAGATCTCCTCTCTCAAGCCCGCGGCTCAATCTGGCATCCCCATCCAGAGCGTTGGTCTCTGCACGTATGGTTAATCAACGGATACCCGTTGTCCTGCCAGAAGGGGTTATGAACACGATCACGCAGTCTAGAGCTCCCTCTACGAGACGGCTCTACGCATCTAAATGGTCTGTGTTCTCCAAATGGTGTGCCGACAGAAATCTGGACCCACGAATGTGTGGGGTCTCGTGGTTGCTTGGCTTCCTTTAAGAGCTGTTGGATAAGGGCAGGTCCCCCTCCACGCTCAAAGTATATGTGGCGGCCGTTGCAGCGTTCGCTGAGTAGACTCGCGGCCAGTCAATAGGAAGGAACGAGCTTGTCATCCGCTTCCTTAGAGGAGCCAGGAGGATGAATCCCCTGCGACCCCCGTCGGTTCCTATGTGGGCTCTTTCTTTGGTCCTAGAGGCCCTGAAAGCATATCGCTTTGAACCGTTAGATTCCGTGGATCTAAAATACCTCTCGCTCAAAACCGTTTTTCTGACAGCTCTGTCATCAGTCAAACGTGTGGGGGATTTACACGCGCTGTCTGTTAGTGCTGCGTGTCTTGAGTTTGGACCAAATGACTCTAAAGTCATCCTCAAGCCAAGACATGGTTATGTCCCTAAAGCGATTGGCACTCCCTTCAGAGTGCAGGTCATTTCACTATCGGCTCTGCCAGCATCCGATAGTGAGAGCGATGTTAATCTCCTCTGCCCTGTCAGGGTGCTGAGGGTTTACATTACGCGCTCCACCCCTTTCAGGCGCTCGGAGCAGCTTTTTGTTTCGTTTGGTGGGCGCACCAAGGGTCTCGCCACCCTCGAAACAAAGCCTGTCCAGATGGATAGTGGACGCTATCGCAGCTGCTTACGCGTCTAAAGGTCTGCAATGCCCTTTGGGCGTCAGGGCTCATTCCACTAGAGGCATGGCCTCGTCGTGGGCCTGGTCCAGCGGGATTTCAATTCATGACATTTGTGTGGCGGCGGGCTGGGCCTCCCCGTCCACATTTGTTAGGTTTTATAACCTGGAAGTTCCCGCCTTGCAGGCTAGAATTCTGTCAGTGTGAAGGGGATGTACGTTCTGCCCAGATGTTATCATGCGCAGGCTACTCTCACACGACTTTAGCTCTCCTGGTTGAGCTGCACTATATGGGTTAATATGCTTTATATAGACCGGCAACGCCGCTCTGTATTCCCTATGGGTGCTTATTTACATGTGCCGGCCCGCGTTGCTGGCCGCCTGTTTTCCGCTTATCTGTGTTCCCCGGGATTCTCTGGGACTCATGTAGTGGATGCTTGGCGCGCACGGCGTTGACAAGGGGTTCCCGTAGCATAAGCAACTTACGCAATACGAGAGAACCTCTCGTAAGAGAACGTACTCGGTTACCTAATGTAACCTCGGTTCTCTCTAGAAGAGGGAACGAGTATTGCGTAACCTGATGTCTCGCGCCACGAGCGACTTTCGCTTCAGTCGATGAAAACCAGGGAAGCAGCCTCCGAGCCTCTCTTTTATACGCTAAGCCACACCCATTCTGGCGGGCTATGACGCGTAGAGGGCGTGATGTCACGCGAGGCTCAGTGGTAGGCTGCTGCAGTTGCCGCAGGGCAGCCAATGAGCACGCTATACAGCCTGCTCTAGGTCTGCTGGCTGCTGCACTGCGTTGACAATAAATACAAAATTAAGGTTAATTTTTGGCTTCATATCTCGAGAAAAGATGACTTTACCCGTAGCGTAAGCAACTTACGCAATACTCGTTCCCTCTTCTAGAGAGAACCGAGGTTACATTAGGTAACCGAGTATGTTATAATATTAATGTAAAAATGTTCTTTTGATGGAATTTTATTTCTTTAATTTAATTTGATTTGTGTAAATGTGAATTTTCATAAATGAAAAAGAAATTGATTGTTGTAATACAAGACTTTATTGTATAAAATGCACTCTCAGAACAGCCTGTGACTGGAGAGAGTCAGCTGAAAGAGAGTGAACTTGAAGGCTTGTGTGTTGATTGTCTGTCGTGGTCCCCCGAAGAAGCCAGTGGTGTCAGGGAGTTTCTTTGTGGTGCGAGACGAAGTCCGCTACACTTATTCACGTTCTTGCACATGGGGATTCCAAAAAGAACACTTTATTTTCCCCGCTTTGTACTGAGTTTAATTTAGGTATGATAGAACTGTTGCAATAAATCTATTTTGACAACTAATAGAAAGTTAAACATTAAGGGCCCTATTTTAACGATCTAAGTGCATGGTCAAAATTGCACTGCGCAAGTTCAATTAGGGTGTGTCCAAATCCACTTTTGCTAGTTTAACGACGGGAAAAATGGTCGTCGCGCCCAGTGCGAAGTCTTGATTTGCCCTGGCTATCACTACCGAGCATTTATTCCTGTGGATTGTTTATTTACCTTGACCTTGGACTGTGTACCCCGTTTCTAATTGTTCTCTGCCTACCCTGACCTGGATTGTTTACTGGACCTTGCTTCTCGCCGCCTGCCCCGACCATTTCTGGTTATCTGGTTTGTCTCTGCCTTTTCTCCATTGCCCTGTTTGCTGGTGTTGATTCCTGCCTGTTTGATGACTCTAATAAAAAGCTGCAAATGAATCCCATTGAGTCTGCTGCTTCATTACACATAGTGCATTTTTTTTGTGGAAAAGGTCATAAATATAATGTCCATACATCAGGGATAGGCAGCGTCGATCCTGGAGTGCCGCTGTCCTGCAGAGTTTAGCTCCAACCCTAATCAAACACACCTGAACAAGCTAATCAATGTCTTCAGGATCACTAAGGCTAAAGGCAGGTGAGTTTATATCAGGGTTGGAGCTAAACTCTGCAGGACAGCGGCACTCCAGGATCGACGTTGCCTATCCCTGCCATACATCTTCCTTTCCTTTTCTTTGAAGAAAAAAAAACAGGTCTGTGTGCGTGTACATCGGCAGAGCAATGTAACTTATGAGCAAGTGAAGTGCTTTGTCAGTATATATGTGTCACGGGCTGGTTGAAGCAGGCACGGAAGCTGGATCTCAATTGCAGCGGTATTTATTTAAACAAGATATTCACGGACAGGATACAGCGTGGACAGGAACAGAACAATCAGGCATTAGCGACGACGACAGACAAGGAACAGATTGAAACACAGGGCTTAAATACACAGGACAGACAAGGGAAACGAGATACAACGAGATACAGCTGAGCAGACGTGACGTGAACAGTTTCTGGCTGAGCAGACGTGACGTGAACAGTCTCTGGCTGGGCAGACGTGACGTGACCAGTCTCTGGCTGGGCAGACGTGACTTGAACAGTCTCTGGCTGAGCAGATGTGACGTGAACAGTCTCTGGCTGGGCAGACGTGACGTGAACAGTCTCTGGCTGGGCAGACGTGACGTGAACAGTCTCTGGCTGGGCAGACGAGACGTGAACAATCTCTGGCTGGGCAGACGTGAACAGTCTCTGGCTCGGCGAGCATGACGAGATGCGCTGGCTCGGCTGGACTGACGTGAAGTGCAGGCTCGGCTGGACTGACGCGAAAGTGCAGGCTCGGCTGGACTGACGTGAATCATGGGCTCGGCGAGAAGAGACCCAGGCAGGACAGTCTCGGCGGGACGAGACTCAGGCAGGACAGTCTCGGCGAGATGAGACTCAAGCAGGACAGGCTCGGTGGGACGAGACTCAAGCAGGACAGTCTCAGCGGGACGAGACACAGGAAGAGCACTGGCTAGATCCTCTTCTCCTACGCCAATGGTGAAGGGTGAGTTACAGCTTGCCAGCACCCACTCTACATACTCCGCGAGGTTTCCCCTGAGGCCCATCTCCGGGGAGGCATGCTTTGGTCTCAGTGTTGAGACCTGCCCGGAAGAACACACAGAGGCTGGTGTCATCGAAATGGACAAAAGGTACTAAGTCCAAATACTTCTAGATCCCCAACAGTCAGGTTTTGAAGCATTTTATTCCACTTTTGCCATTTTTGCATCAACACAAGATATTCTTTTATCCATCTTTTCCAGAACAGGTCCACCATGTATTGCACCTGCCACCAACGTCTACGAATGTAGAGGTCCTCCTTTTTGTATAGTCCCGGAGGTAAAACCGAGTTTGATCTTAGCTGGAGAACGTGGTTTGGGGTAAGTGCTTCAAGGTCGTTTGGGTCGTCTGAAGACGGCGTAATAGGACGGTCATTCAAAATGGCCTCCACTTCTCGGAATACAGTAAGCAAATATTTGTTGTCTAATACTTGCTGCCTTGCTACCGAACAGAGCACCTTTTTGACCTCCTGCACCAAGCGCTCCCAGACTCCACCATGATGGGCTGCATAAGGTGGGTTGAAAGTCCATTTTACTCCCTCCTGTGTAAGAGAGCTTTGGATTTTATTTTGAGTCAGTTCTTTTAAAGCTTGATTCAACTCACGATTACTACTAACAAAGTTAGTTCCATTATCCCACCTGATTTCTTTGACATATGAATCTTCGAATTGCATTTATGGAGGAATCGTTGTCAAGAGTATGGGCCACTTCTAGATGGACTGCTCGACATGTTAAGCAGGTAAAAATGACACCGTACCTTTTCACGATGTTCCGCCCTCTTTTGACTCCAATTGGCCCAAAGTAGTCCACTCCTGTATGGATGAAAGGAGGAAGGTCAGCAGAGATTCTGTCAACAAGAAGATCAGACATTTTTTGCTCACCTGGTCTATGGAATAGCCCAAGAGCGTAGGTTTGGTTTTGAGATTGGTGGGGACATTCCCAGAAGCTGAGGAATCAGGAAATTAATAGGATAATATTGAGGTTTTTAGTCTATATTGACCTTAACAATACGTTAATGAATTCTGTAATGTTATGGTAACTATTAAAGACATGAAGGGAGTTTAACAGAGACTAACTTTACTCCGTTCATAGTGCAGAGCAATAGTGCAAATTAAAGGGATAGTTAAGGGGATAGTTCACCCAAAAATGAAAATTCTGTCTCTCCCACAAGTTGTTTCAAACCCTTATGAATTTCCTCCTTCTACTGAACACAAAGGAAGATATTTTGAAGAATGTTGGTAACCAGACAGTTGATGGACCCCATTTGACTTCCATAGTAAGAAAAAAAATACTATGGAAGTCAATGGGGTCCATCAACTGTCTAATTACCAACATTCTTCAAAATAATTTCTTTTGTGGTCAGCAGAAGAAAGAAACTGTTGAAACAACTTAATGATGACAGAATTTTCATTTTTTAAGGAAACTATCCCGTTAACAGAAATTAACTTTTTGCATATTTGTTACTGTCCAGTTTGTCCTGTTGGACATGACACACAGCAACTTGTGCCATTGTTCTGAGCCATGTTTTCATTGTCCTAAGAGCAATGAAACTTATTTCAGCCTCAGCTGATGAGACTTGGATGACAAGGGTTTCAACTTGATCAAACAGACCTCTCATTTCAACAGACCAAGCAATTTTGTGTTTTCATGTTTAATGTGGACTTTCCATAATGATTTTTATACTGTACAAACATATTCTATCCCCCTACACTAACCCTATCACAGATAACTTTCTGCATTTTCAAAAAGACGTCACTTAGTATGATTTATAAGCTGTTTTCCAAAAAATAAAAAATAAAAATCCCCACAAGTATTTCGGAAATTGCCATCTTTGTGAGGACATTTTGTCTTTGTCCCTACAAAAATGGCAATATAATAAAATCTTGTCCTTGTGGGTATTTTCTTTCTTTTCTTTTTTTCCTTTTTTGGAAAACGGCTTATAAATCATACTAAGTTATGTTTTTACTAAGTTACAGTGCTCTTTGCGCGCACACACACACACTAACGATTATGTTTGCCACCTATCCCGCGATTGTCATGATACATTATATTATTAAAACTGAGCTGTCCCCGAATCATTATTTGACGTGATTTACCCCGTATTTTTGTGCACAGAACTGTAGATTACTCCCTAGTTTACCGCATCTAGGTTTCCTTCAGAGGAGCTTTGCTGCTTCGCACAACCAAATGTAGCTACAGCCTCTCACAAGTTAGAAAGAAAACACAAAGCCAATCAGTTTAGTGATGTGTGTTAAGCAGGCGGGACCTAGATCTATTAACCGTTGTGTTTCAGGATTTGCGCATTTTTCTCTGAACGCTCTTGTAAGAGATTTTAATCTGAGATGTTTCCTGGTTAAATAAAATAAGAAATACATAAAACCCACAAGACCCAACCGGGCAACAGTGGTTATATATAAATATATTTTAATTTTTGATCGAAATTATTGCTAGGGACAAATCAGTGTCACTGGATATTGGTAGGGACACGTCCCTAGCGTCCCTACTAAATTCTACGCCCCTGGAATAGCCACTGGCAGACCATGCATTCTTTGATGACCTTTCTGCATGCAGAATTGGCATGTGGTATCCAATATTGCTGGCGCAGGGTAGACAACATGTGATTCCTTCCTCTGTGACCAACCCTTTCGTGTACATGTCTCAGAATGAGATTTGTCACATGAATGGATTTGGGCATAATTGCAGGGTGCTTTGTTTATATGGGTAAGAGTGAGTTACTGAGCCTACCTCCTACTCTTAACAATCCATCAACAATCACTGGGTCCAGTTTGTATAAGTGGCTTGATTTCTTCACAGTACCTTTGGTTAGTGCAGTGATATCTTCTTTGAAGAACTGTTTATGTACAAAGCGCACAATCGCTTTCTGCTTGAACCAAATTCTCGACAGAAAGTCCTGATATGGCAGGGTCTACATTGAAGCATTGCAGCTTACCCTTTGGCGTGACATTTTTGTCCACAACAGGAACAACTTGCGCTTGCTTTCTTTCTTCTACCTGATGTTGAAGAATTTCTATGAACTTCAGTATCCATGCCACTGCCCTTCGAGGCTTGTCCATTTGGATCAATAGTTCAGGAGCTTGCTGGTGGGACATATGTCTGGGTTGACATTAATGGTATTGGCAGTAACCTAATTTCTTACTTATGGATCATCATCCTGGATAGTGCTCATTGGTACAGTGCTTGGCCACTGAGACTGTGGTTGAGAAAGGAAATCAGGGCCACTAATCCAGGTCTTAAGCTTCAAAAAGGCATCAGTCCTCATCCCTCTTGAAGCTGCATCCGCGGGATTCATCTTGGAACTGATGTGTCTCCAATGAGTTGTTGTCGAGAGGGATTGAATGAATGACACTCTGTTTGCCACAAAGGTTTTAAATCTCTTTGTAGTGTTTGTGATGTACATCCCATCCTAACTTTAGTTTGCACAGTTGCTGCAAAATTTGTTTAGCAGAAAGAATGACTGGCGCTACAAAGCCTAAGGGATCATAAAGAGAGCTAACAATAGACAGTATGCCATGCCTGGTTGTAGAATGGGGATTGATTTCAATGCTAAAGGAGAAGGTGTCACTCTCCACTTTCCATTGAACACCAAGGGCCCTTTCCATGGGCAGCTGGTCCATACTGATGTCTAGAGGCTTTACACCCTTATCTCTGTTCTCTTCAGGGATAATAGATACGAGTGTGCGGTTATTGCTTATCCATTTATTGAGTCTAAAGCCCCCTTTGGCACACACCTCTGTTAGCTGTCGATATAAGTACACTGCCTGTTCTTCCGTACTAAAAGATTTTAAGCCGTCATCAACATAGAAGTTTTCCCTGTTTGTGCTTATAACATCAGCAGAATAATCCTTCTGATTATCCTCAGCTGTCTTCAGAAGGGTAAATGTGACACAACTTGGGGACGATACAGCCCCGAAGATGTGTAGGAGCATTCTGTACTCGGCAAGTTCTGCATTGATGTTTCCATTTTGCCACCACAGAAATCGTAGAAAGTTTACATCCTCCTTTGCCAATCTCACATGGAGGAACATTCCTTCTATATCCGTCATGAAAGAAATTGGGCCTTGACGGAATCGAAGTAGCACTCCTATAAGGGTATTGGTCAGATCTGGACCTTGCGAGAGTTCTTTGTTTAAAACTCGTCTCCATACCGGCGTGATGACTCTGACCCCCAACCAGATGGAACTGGATAAATATTGTGAAAGTTCTGATCCAATCTGACTTCTGACCTATAATGCTGCCTGAATCATAATCATACACTGTTCGTTTGTTGGCCAGAGGAGAACTGGCCCCCTGACTGAGCCTGGGTTCTCTCAAGGTTTTTTTCTCTATTCTGTCACCTGGTGGAGTTTTGGTTCCTTGCCACTGTCGCCTTTTTGCCTTTCTTCGCCTTTGTCGCCATTGGCTTTAGGCATGCTTTGTTGGGAACATTTAATTTTATATTTAACAATATTATTACAACATTATTTTCCTGTTATCTCTGTAAAGCTGCTTTGAAACAATCTGTGTTGTAAAAAGCGCTATATAAATAAAGGTGACTTGACTTGATTTGGTGGATGTTCCACCAAATGTGGCTGCACAATCAAACAGCACACGTAGTGTCCCTTTACGAGGGTGATAGACTCAATGGTGTGGTAGATACCACACTTTTCCATGTTCAGTTACCAGCTCATCTTGGGGTACGAGTTCTGCATACCTTTTTTGAAGCACGTCATTCATGAAATCCTTATATTCATTGTAAATTGACAGGTTCTTTCGAAACCTTTTCAAAAGATATTGTACTCTTTGCTGAGCTAAGAGCTTGTTATTGGGCATACTCACTTTAGCATCACTAAATGGCAATTTAGTAGTAAAAAAAAGTAGTAGTGATCATCTTTAAGAGTGGCTGAAGATGACACTATGTCCATAAACCACTTATCTTCCACAGACATTTCAGTTTTTTCATATTGCTGCTTTACAAAGTCTTGATTATACTATCTAATTAACAGCTCTTCCAAGTTACCAATGGATATTCGATTGACTTGAACTGTTGGTGCATCCCATACATCACCATCCACATTGAAACTTAGTGGACCATTAATGGCCCACCCAAGGAGCGTTTTTACAGCGTACGGTCCCCCACCCTCACGGTCAATCACTCTCCAAGGCTCCAAAGCTTTTGGAGCATTTACTCCAATAAGTAACCCAATATCTGCATCTATTGGGTTTAAATCCACATCCTTCAAATAAGACCACCTTTTTAAGTCTTCCATTTTGGGAACATTATTTTTGGTGACAGGGATTGTTCTTTGAGTGTAAACATCAGGTAATGTCAGGTACATATCTCCCTTCAGTGGAGCTACTTCCAGTCCAGAGATTTTGTAACTAGAAACTGTTTTTTCTTGACCCATTGTTTTCAAAAGT
This sequence comes from Gila robusta, assembly GCA_030770095.1. NCBI lineage: Eukaryota > Metazoa > Chordata > Actinopteri > Cypriniformes > Leuciscidae > Gila > Gila robusta. Next base: position 266,731 of record JAVALU010001578.1, read on the forward strand.
ATATCCATCTTTCGTCCAGGAGCATTCAATTCTCTCATCAGTTGCTCGGTGCAAAATGTTGCAGAGCTGCCTGGATCAAGAAAGGTGTAGGTCTGTACATTTTTACTTTCCTTTTTTAACTTTAATTTCACTGGAACTATAGCGAGTGCACAGTCCTTCGAACCAGCCCCCGTATAGCTTTCAGCATCCATGGAAACTAAAGCGCTTGACAGCGATGATTCTTTCGATTTTTCTTGATTTTCTTTTCTATCAATATGAAGTACTGTAGGATGATTGTTACTACAAATCTGACATATTAAACATCTTTGACAATTGACCGTTCACAAATACTCGCCCCCCTTTAGTTACTGTTGCTATGTCCGACAAGCCACGCCGCTCTCCACAAGAAATGGCGACACCGTCGGCAGATGGAAGAAACACGTGAAAGTGTGTGCAACTGTAGACCGTTGTGTAAAAGAAATGGCAATACTGCCTCTCATAAATAACATGAAGACTTCACAAAGCAAGTCTTACAATTAACAGCCTACACGAACACCCGTTTGATCGATCTGCAGTGTAAAACAAACAAAATCAAACGAAGATTACAACAGACATGCAAATTAACACATTTGAAAAAATAAAAGTGAAATATGTTCTGCAATAATATTGGCATGTTATGCAATTCATCCTCATAACACATCTGTAGCTTGTCAGATGCAATCAAATGGATGGTAATAAAATGCCTCGACTGCACTGGAGGGAGGTTATTGTACACTCCTGAAAAGGTGTGCCAAATCGTGCTGGCATGTACTGTGCTACACAATGTGGCACAGCTTCAAAACGTGCCTCTACCCCCAGACACCGATGGCTGTGTTGGCCCCAACCCTGACCCTGACCCCCATCCCCAGGCATTTGAGCCAAATGCTGCTGCTGTGTGCCAGCGTTTGGAAGGGATGCGTCGCTTGTGAAGAACAACAAAAGGTGTGAAACCATTATATTATTTATTCAAGAATTCCCTCATTGTGCAGTTTATTTCAGTTAGGACAGTCTTGATTTTGCCCAACTCCTTGGCCACCTCTCTGATTGAGTTAATGACTTCCCTCTGCATTTCGAGGACTGCATCGCTGAGGACACGGCTGCTGCTGGAGGGTCGAGAGCCGTGCGCCGTGGAAACGCTGGGCCCATATGGCTGCTCAGCTGCAGCATCGGAACCACTGGCCCCGCTGGAACACCCAGCGACTGAAATAAAGATTGTTCTATATGAATAAACTGTAATCGTGTAGCCTACGTACATGTGACTTGACTGCATTAATTTTACTTATTTCACTTACCTGTGTCATCCGGTGCATCTGGCGCGTCAGTGTCCCCCTCCGCCTCAGTCACCACTCCACATAATAGGGATTCCCCAATAATTGCCGCCAGTCTCTCATCAAGAGGTGTCAGCTCCGGTGTCCCCTTTCCCCCACCCGTGGCAGACACACTCCGGCGATGGAGCGCTAGACGCTTTTTTGCATCGACTTTGATGTCCGACCATTTCTTTTTTATTTCGGCCACGGTCCGAGGTTGTGAGGCTGCAGCATTAACGGCGTCTGCAACCTTTTGCCACTCAAGTGCCTTTTTGGCATTAGTAATGCCAAACAACATTTTACTCCTCTTTTCCACCTCACCAACAGTGTTGGGAGTAACGCGTTACAAAAGTAATGCATTACAGTAATATATTACTTTTTGCTGTAACGCAGTAGTGTAAGGCATTACTAATCAATTTTCAGTAATATTTTACTCGGTACATGTTCAGTAAGGCTTGCGTTACAACAGACTTTTAGTTTTAATTGTAAAACAAAAAAAAACAAAACAAAAAAAAAACAGCAAGACCGCGAGACATTAAATGAAAAATGTAAGTAGGCTAAATTACCTATTCGTGGTCAGTCAATAGCCGCGTGTGGTGTCCAAGTCTGTAAATAAAGACTAAATGGCAGCGTCTGATATATTTGTACAGCGATTTATTTTTTACAGGTGTGCCGTGAGGTATGATTTCGGCCTCTGTGCTCGCGCTGGCCAGTGGAAAAGCGGCTAATGGTGAAGATGGCATGAAGAAGACTATACATTCGCGAGATGGACGTATGCGCATTAGGCTATTCGTTCTGTGTTTTCTTTCTAAACAGTTAGGCTATGTTTATGTGGTATTTTTCATGTTTTCATCACGCAATCATGTTTTTGATGCGATGGTGACGCGTTCATGTAAGGGCGGCGGCGCTGCCGATAAAGCACCTAAAAGCTGTCACAAAGAACCGGCAAAAGCAATGATTATGAATATGTCAAATATAGCAAGGAGACATTTTAATTGTTTATTAATAAAGTCAAGATGAAGTTGACGATGCTGACTCGCGATCTTCGCAGTAGGCTAGTGAATACACCAGAGAGAAATGCACATTTCATTTCATAAGCAGAGAGCAGTCTGTTTTCTTTCGTTTTGAATTGTTCTGTTTACAAGTAGACATTTCAATATAGATATATTTTTCAGGTCCGTGAATAGGCTACCTTATACGCTGAGTTTCGGTTCATTTATGAGACGCGCTCGCCGGCACCTCCGTGTCATGATTATAATTGTCTGCTATATTTAGCCTACTTCTTATTAAATCCAGGCAATTGGTTGATGAAACATTGATTAAAATTAAGATACAATTAATACAAAACGAAATTCACTTTAAGGAAAGGCTTTCTGTGTAAGTCTCTGTGAAAGTTTTAAAGCAGTCTTTTAGTGCTGCTTCAGAGCGGTTGCGGAGAACTGTCACGTCTGTAACATTGTTTTTTCCTCATAAATGCGAACACGAAAAATAAAATAAAATGAATATTTTATGTTCTGTGGAGAGCCAACCCTTCTTCATCCGATTTGCGCAGTGTAATTCACAGAATTACAACAAAAAAAATCGTTGCCTCCTAAAAGTTAAAGATTTTTTTTTTGTCATGCATGACTGTCTATTACCCTAATATTAAATATAAATGTAGACTGATATTTTTCTAATGTCTGGACTCCTTTCAGGGAGGAGCCTATGGATAAACAGACGTTTCAATAGTTTGGTTTTAAAGCATTTTCTGAGAATTTATATTTCAAGTTTTGACTGCAAATGTCATGTCCATAACGCTGGAATTCCCAAATTTTAAATAATTTATCCTCAACTAGTTTTGTGGTGTGGGTCTACGTATTTGAAGAGCTCTTTTCCAAAACGCGATAAACGCCATTTAAAAAAAATGAGTTTGTCATGTCATTTTGCTGTGTACTGAACCTATTCACTGCTCCATCAACGTGTCATGCCAAATCGCTATATTTCCTTGTTTAAAATGTACTGCAATATGCAGTTTCTTTCCAAAACGCGATAAGCGCCAAACCTATTTTTAGCCAAAACGCGATAAATCCTCTCGACGAATCAGAATTCGGTGAGCGTTCTACGCAATCCAACACGGCGGTGCTCTGAACAGAAGTTAGTTTATGTTCATTCATTCCTCAAAATGAGTGAGTTTTCTAGTCGACTAGTAGCCTAGTAGTTCATTTAAGCCATTAGTTTAATCACATATTTATATTGATTTAATTACTTAAATATGGGAGAGAAACCATAATGAGCGTTTTTTAATTGCCTATTCCGCATCTCAACGCACGCATAAAGCTTGCCACAAAGAACCGACAAAAGTAATGATTATGCATGAAACATTTGAATTGTTTATTTTTGAATTTAAAGTAACACCAGGTAGTTTTTGCTCTCGGGGTCCCCCTACAGTTGCGAAACAGTATTGTCCTCTACTACTGTCGTAAACTCTGTCATCGTGCATTTGTTGACAACCATGATAGCCCTGAACACTGTAGGAGGAGGTCACATGCAGGTTTTCTGCTTGCGTCGCGTGTGAAATGTCTTCATCCCAGGTACAGTGGCATATATTTCAGCATGTCATATGAATATAATTTCATGGGATTTTTTTTTTTTTTCTAACGACAAATGATCGCGATGATCACGTTTACAAGCCAGCGTCATTATAGTAGCCTAGTCTATTGGTTACCGTTTTACTGAATCTATATGATACTTCAGTGCAATGTTTGAGTGGTAGATAATAACCATATATCGTCAATATTATAATATCAAGCTACCATAAATGATTCTGCAAATTTTACAAATCGATTTGCATTATAGCTTGAGGCAAGACAAATAAACAAATATCACAGACATGTTAGGTATCCTAAAATATGATTTTGTACATCTTATATATTTACTTGCAAGAATGAAGCCCCTACCAAACTTGTACACGCCGTTTAGACATAGGCTTTCATTTGATTTTTTTCTTTGTACATGTTGAGTAGAGTACACTTTTTAGGTCAAACATTTGCTATTTGCATTTCATCGATTGCAAAGTTCAAATCAGAACGAGAATGCTAGCGATAGCAAACCATCAAAAACTAGAATATCGTTTACTAGCTACCAGATTGATAATTCGCTATACTCTACTATCATTACTTGATTCATGAAGATAAACGGAGGATAAGATAGCTTCCGTAACATAGTCAGGCAGACAAAAAAAACAAAGAGATAGTATGCAAGCAATATACTTACTAGTCCAAAAGCATGACAGCCAAGTCCGCATCGGTCGGGCACCCCTCCTCCTCCTTCAGCTCACGCCAGCGAGAAAACGCTGGCCCAATGTTGATCCTCGTTCTGCCTTTAACGCGATCACTTTCTCTTTTTCTCTTTTTGCTTTGCTCCGATAAAACCTTTGCTTTCTTGTTTTTCTGTGCTGCTTCGGCCATAACTTTATAACATTTGGCTCGCACGTCCGATTTTAAGGAAGTGGCGGTGGTGGTGGAAGTGACGTATATGCCGTAAAGCAGTCGAATTTTGTAGTTCTCTTTGTTCGCCGGTTACTACCCGAAACCCGAAGTTTAAAAGTACGATTAAAAACGCTACAGACCCCGTCAGGCTATGGCAGATGTGTCATTCAACCTATTGTAAGTCGATGTACCATCACAAGAGACTTGGAAATATATTATGAAGGTTGAAAAGTTACCCAGTGTTACTTTAACTAGTGTTTTCTGTCAGTGTCAGCTACAAAGATAAAGTTGACTATGCTGACTCGCCATCTTCGCAGTAGTGAACGCGCCTATAGAGAGAAATGCACTCTTCGAATTAGAGAGTAGCCAATTTCTTTTCGTTTTTTATTGTTTTGTTTAAATGTAGACATTTCAAGCTTTTTATAGATATACTTCTCAGGACTGTGAGGCAAGTAGGCTATCGCTGTGTTTCGGTTCATTTATGAGACGCGCTCCAGATCACGCGCGGGCGCCTCCGTGTCCTGATTATATGTCTGCTATATTGCTTCTTATTTATTTATTATTAATCCAGTCAATTTGTTGATGAAACATTGATTAAAATGAAGATACAATTTATACAAAACGAAATTCACTTTAAAGAAAGGCTTTCTACTAAACAAAACTTAATAAGTGGTCAAAATAATGTCTGACCCATTCCAAATGTTTTCCGATATATTGGGCATCTTATGATCCTATCGTGCTCATCTCATGCGGTTCCCTTTTCATATAATCAACATAGATGAAAAAAAACAAAAAAAAAACATTAGCCTCTATTATTAAACATAAATATGAAACGTATGTTTAAGTTTTTTTTTTACTTAGCCTATATTTAAGCGTCACGCCGCTCCGCTTTGCTCACATGCTGTGTAGCCTATACATGCATGCGTGTGTGTGTGTGGTGGAGGGGTGCCCATCACTACTTTTGAATATCGTTATCATTATTGAATTTTTTTAATAATTCGTTTTTTTTAATGCATATGTAGTGGACAAATTGGTCCTACTTGTTACAGGTTTGACACTTTACTAAAAATGACTCTGAATGTATTACTAAATAACTTATTGAATAGCTATTGATATCATTACTATTTTCAGGTTCTGCACCAAATGACTATTAGCCTAAATGTGTTACTAAATGTAATTTATAGTAATTTATAGTATGAGCCCCTGATTATATGTTGCATGCTCGCATTTTTTTTTTTTTTTAAAAGACAAACCATACAGTTTTGGAAAAAATGGATGGATTTATAGCGTTTTGAAAAAAAAATGGATGGATTTATAGCGTTTTGGAAAATAAATAAATTAACTTTCAATTTATCATAAACAATATTGTTGTTTGATTTAATAATCATTGTTCAACATGTTTAGACTGAGCCAATAAAACATTTTAACAGGATAAATTGAATATTCACAAAATGTGTGGGTCTAAGTAAAAAATGTAATTTTCCTGAAAACTATTGAAATGGATTTATAGCGTTTTGGAAAAGAGCTCTTCATTTTATAATGTTAAGTTAACTTCAAATAATACTAATAGTAATTTAAAGATGTGGTAGCATTGGATCTGGACGGTATGGATAACGCTGGGAGTTGGAAGGGGTGTGTCGCGATTCTGCAGGTTCGATCTGAGTGTCGCGATTTCGGTTTCATATCGCATATCGTTACAGCCCTAGTCATTTTAGAATGTTAAGTTCTACTTCTGTATAGTTATTTTGGTGAAAGTAACTCAAAAGTAATACAGGAGTAATGTAACGCATTACAATTCTGAGACAGTAATATTGTAAGGTAATGAATTACTTTTAAATAACAGTAACAAGTAATATATAATGTATTACAGTTTGGAATTAACTTGCACAGCACTGCTCACCAATGATAACTTCTACTTCACATTGAGTGAAGTTACGTTTCTTGGTTTTCCTCTCTGTGTTTGCCATGATTTCGCAATCGATGAATATTAACTTGTGGGTGTTTCACAGACTATTTATGGGCAACTATGGGCGTGACATGAAGCCGCAAAAGCTGCGCTACATTTAGAATTGATTGTGATTTATTTTAAACTAAAATACTTTCAGTATACTTTTTATGTACTTATAAGAAATATACTTTATGTATTTGTTAATGAAGGGTTAACGACTGTTTTTGATCATCATTCTGAATCCAATCTGAATGTACCCTGGTGAAAACAAATGCTAAGTATACTTGCAGCCAGACTAATTATCAGTATACTGCAAGTGTATTAATAATTAGTTAACTTAAAGTAACACCAGGTAGCTTTTGCTCTCGGGGTCCCCCTACAGTTGGGAAACAGTACTGTCCTCTACTACTGTCGTAAACTCTGTCATCGTGCATTTGTTGACAACCATGCTTGCGTCGCGTGTGAAATGTCTTTATCCCAGGTACAGTGGCATATATTTCAGCATGTCATATGAATATAATTTCATGGGTTTAATTTTTTTTCTAACGACAAAAGATCGCGATGATCACGTTTACAAGCCAGTGTCATTAGTAGCCTAGTCTATTGGTTACCGTTTTACTGAATCTATATGATACTTCAATGCAATGTTTGAGTGGTAGATAATAACCATATATCGTCAATATTATAATGTCAAGCTACCATAAATAAATCTGCAAATTTTACAAATCGATTTGCATTATAGCTTGAGGCAAGACAAATAATCATTACCTGATTCATGAAGATAAACGGAGGATAAGATAGCTTCCGTAACATAGTCAGGCAGACAAAAAAACACCCCAGAGCCCAGACTACGGGGTGTCATTGGTTGTTGCGTTAAATGTTACCCAGATACAATAGTGCTATTTTCTGATTGGCTAACAACACCAGACGAACAACACCAGAGGAGACGCGCTTGAATTCATGCCTGTTCCACAGTGAGAGCGGCGCGGCCAGAGTTTTGGGCGCTGCGGCATATTAAATATATTACAAATAGTTTTTCAGCGTGAGAAATACAATGTGTGGCGGGAGAGCGTGACAAAAGACCGAAATGAGTGACTGTCACGCTCAATGCGTGACACTTGACAGCCCTGCGATTTTAAGGAAGTGGGGTGGTGGTGGAAGTGACGTATATGCCGTAAAGCAGTCGAGTTTTGTAGTTCTCTTTGTTCGCTGGTTACTACCCGAAACCCGAAGTTTAAAAGTACGATTAAAAACGCTACAGACCCCGTCAGGCTATGGCAGACGTGTCATTCAACCTATTGTAAGTCGATGTACCATCACAAGAGACTTGGAAATATATTATGAAGGTTGAAAAGTTACCTGGTGTTACTTTAAACTGCCATTTTTAAACAACTAATTTTATACTAAGTATATTTTAGTTGTAATTAAATTGTAGTAAATCATAAATGTAAGTATATTTAGTGTATTGCATGTGCTAAATTAGAACAACTTCAAGTATACTTAGTATACTTTAAGTATATGCCTGTGTAGTGTAGGATTACAAATTTTATTTAAATATTTAATTTAGATTTCTAATACAATAGTATTTTATATTGAGAAAGTTTATAAATGATGAGACCAGGAAATCTCTACAAACGGTAGGGGTTCCCAGCGGGATATTCCTGACTGTCCCGTCTCAATACGAGAAGGCTAGGCCTTTCCTGTTCTCATGTCTCACCGGGTGAAACGCATGCTGAGCAAGTTTGAACACCTGCTATTTTATTACTGAGACCGTTTGTCTTGGAGTTCTCGTCTCAGTGCGAGAAGTCCTGCACCGTTCTGTTCTCATGTTTCAGCTCATTTACATGCTTTGTTCATCACAATGTAATCCCTCCCCCTTGAAATGTATAAAAACTACAATGCAAAGTTCCTTAGTTAGACTAGACTTGACTTGACTAGACTAGACTAGACTTGGTGACTACAGCTACCGACAGCTCGTGTTCTCAATAAAGAATCCTGCTGAAGAACCTATCAAGTCTCCTGGTTTTTCGCTTCTGAGTTTCTCTACACTGAAAAAGGAAGAAGTTTACAACAGATGGTGCCGTGACCCGGATGGAGAAACTGAAACTCAACAAAGAATGAACTTTTGAAACTTCAAAGCTCAAAGATCTCAACAAAGCTGACTGAGTCTCCAGACTGAATTTTGAAACATCCAGCTAAACAAAGATTGCCAGACTGAATCTTTCCAGCTTCCTCCAGATTGAAAACTTCAAGCTGAACCAAGATTTCCAGGCGGAATCTTTCTATACAACAAAAATTTGGTGAGTTTCACTCCATTCAAAGAACCGTTGAAAAACCAGTAAAAAAAATCTGTTATTCCTCTGCGCCATCAGAGAAGAAGTTAACAAACAGCTGTAGAGTTTGCTAACTAAAGTTTAAAAGTTTGCTTTTAGAGATGAAAGATATCCTCTGTTTTTGTCAGGCAGGGAAGTTTTAACATTACGTGTTAATATATTGGTTTGGTTACCCTCTGAATAGTCAGGGAAGTTGTTTGTATCCTCTGATTCAATCAGGGAAGATTAGCATAAAGTGCTAGTAATTTGTGTTACCCTTTGCTCTGCCAAGGAAGGTTAACAATAGTTTGATCTGTGTTAACAAGTGTAGCCTCTGTTTTGAACAGAGAAGTTTTAGTGTTTGTTTGTTTAGCATCATATGCTAATAAGATTGTACCCTCTGTTGTAGATAATAGAGAGAAGTTTTTTTTTTTTTTTTTTTATTAAGTTGCTAACAAAGAAATCCACAAAATGGTTAGGAAGAATGCTAGACTTATTCCAACTACTGAGAAACGTGGATTAGCAAGCCCTTTATGGACAGACAGTGAGTTCAAGTCATTGTTAGGAGAGAAAATGGACTCCATAGTGACTGAGTCAGTTAGATTGGATTTGACAAAGAAATTTGGTATTGATCCAGACAAAGTTTGGTCTATTGAAGAATGCAAGAAGGTGTTAGGTGCATGTATCAGAAAGAAAAACATGAAAGGCATAATCTGTTGCCATAGAGAATATAGCTTATCCCTTGCACAAGAACAAACTAGGTGTATTGATAAGTTAAATGAACAAAACAAACAATTACAGACTCAAGTGTCCTGTTTCAAGACAAAGGTGAGCCATAATCAGGCCTCAACCAAATGTGACTCTGAAGACCAACAGTCAGATGAAAGCTATCCTGATTTACAGTCTTTCTGTAGACTAGAAAACACTAGAAATTCTGGTTTGATAGATAAAGATGTAAATGCATTTGAAGTGTGTGGAGCAAGACAAAAGGCTCAGACTAGGGCAAAAGGCATTGACTCTGTTCAATCTGTAACCCCCATACTGCAGCAACAAGCAGTCAAATTATCTTTAGGTCCTAAAGAAATCGAGAGAATCGCTGAAAATTTGCCATCAGTGCAAAGAAATTTTTCTGAGTTTAGAAGGGCATTGATCAGTAAAATGCGTCTTTACGACATGTCATTGGCAGAAGTCACACAGCTGATGTCACAAATTCTAACTGAATCTGAATTCAACAGTTTTGAGTCTGCTGTTACTTCTGAACTACAACATGCCAGAAAAGATAAACTGAGAGAGGGAGTTCTGAAAGCGTTGAAAAACATTGTTGGACCAAACATGGACTGGTCAAAGATCACTAGTTGTGTACAGAAGAAACATGAGAATGTTAGTGAGTACACTCAAAGATTTTGTCAGTCAGCTGTAACTTACAGTGGCATAGCAGACACTTCAGAGAAGGTGTTAAATGACAATGGGCCATTAGTTCGCACATGGTATGATGGTCTTTTGTCAGAGCATAGAAATGCATTGCCTTTCTTAGACGTCACATGGGCTACCAGTACCCTGCAAAGTAACCTAGACAGGTTAGCTACTTGGGAAAGAGATTCTGATGTTAAAGAGAGAGTAAACATTGCAGCAGCATCCTTTAAGGTCAATGCAGAGAAGCAACAGAAACGCACATGTCCTAAGAGAGAGGGCAGCAGTTGTTATTATTGTGGCAAACATGGACATTGGGGAAAAGAATGTAGAAAAAACAAAAAGAATGTTAGAGAAACTAACCATGTAACTCAGCTTCTGCTCAGCCTGCTGGCTGCTTTGAAGCAGCCTGTCCCCTCGTCATTAAGCTCGTTGGGCAGCTGTTTTAGTTGTTAACCATTTGGGCTGTGAGTGCTTAATTTCCCCACTAACTTACAACAAAGATGAAAGACTTATTTTTGTTTAATAGAACAAAAGGAAAGTGACAATCTCACCCTTCCTTTGGGGAACACTGGTTAAGTAAACTCACAGCCTTAAATGTTATGCTACAGCACAGGCCCTTCATCAGTAATGGTGTTAGGTCAGACTGTAAATGTAAAATGCCTTCATGCAGTGTCCACACTGATGAATGACAACGTGCACCTGTCACTCACCCATCCTCATGTATGATGTCTACAATGACTGAATTTGTGTTGGAGGCTGAAGGAGAGATGACTCATGATTGTGTTGCGCTTACATACACACCTTCGAGGGAAGTGGAAGAGATTCCCATAGAGAATTCAGAATTTGAGTTGTTTGTTGACGGTTCAGCTCAAATAATTGAAAATAACTCAGAAACAAGCCATTAGAGTGGCATGGACCACATTAAGTGATGTTGATTACAGCAGCTGCAGGATTGTGTCAGGGAAGAAAAAAAAAAACCTGGACTAATGTCACACTGTAAGGTTGTTCCTGCTCCAACAGGGATAGGATAGGACACGAACCAGTGGGGAGCCGAGGGAAGAACCGATTGCAACAGGCGTCGGGGGCCAACCCTTCGGTGAAGACTCCCTCATAGGCCTTCCCATCCATTAATCCATCCTCACCTCACTGCGTTCTATTTAGGTGTCAAAATAATTCAGAAAATAGGGAAAGAAGGAACAAAAATAGCAGACGCGGGAAAAAGTTTACAACCCTAGTGTTTGAACAAATACTGCTCTCCTGTCTTTTGTTTTCTCTCTTCCTCTGTGCAGGTACCACTTGCTGACCCGAGACCCATATGCACCGACCTCCTCGTCTGCGTATGAAGACATAACCTCAAGAAACAACTAGACCCACTTCCGAGCCAACTATCACAAAAGGATAAAGAAAAGAAAAAAAAAATACACAACGCAGAGACGACGAAACCTTCAGTCATCCATCGACATGATCAAGATTGTCCTACTACTACACATCAGATCTGCACAAAGTCCGGACTCCAGAAACAACATATTCTTAGAGCTGATGAATATGTCAAAAACGCATTGTTTGCTGGAAAGAACTTTTGCATGTCACATCCGAAGATGACTGCATTCCAGGACTCACTTGTGCCCAAACATGGTGGTCCAACAAGACATTCTTGATCTTTCAGCAAAATTACACCAGATGACTGAAGATAATTCTTCATGGTTCAGAAACTTGATTGATCACGAGAAAATCACAGTTCCAACCGTAAGAACTTCACAAACCCTGATTGCATGTTTGTTTTCTGTGTCAGCATGCAATTACAGAAAAGCAAACACAGAATGCATTATATGCCTGTAACGATCACAGTTTAAATTTGTTTAAATTTGTATTTTGTGAGAGTTATTTAGAACTCTCAAAGGGGGAAATGTAGGATTACAAATTTTATTTAAATATTTAATTTAGATTTCTAATACAATAGTATTTTATATTGAGAAAGTTTATAAATGATGAGACCAGGAAATCTCTACAAACGGTAGGGGTTCCCAGCGGGATATTCCTGACTGTCCCGTCTCAATACGAGAAGGCTAGGCCTTTCCTGTTCTCATGTCTCACCGGGTGAAACGCATGCTGAGCAAGTTTGAACACCTGCTATTTTATTACTGAGACCGTTTGTCTTGGAGTTCTCGTCTCAGTGCGAGAAGTCCTGCACCGTTCTGTTCTCATGTTTCAGCTCATTTACATGCTTTGTTCATCACAATGTAATCCCTCCCCCTTGAAATGTATAAAAACTACAATGCAAAGTTCCTTAGTTAGACTAGACTTGACTTGACTAGACTAGACTAGACTTGGTGACTACAGCTACCGACAGCTCGTGTTCTCAATAAAGAATCCTGCTGAAGAACCTATCAAGTCTCCTGGTTTTTCGCTTCTGAGTTTCTCTACACTGAAAAAGGAAGAAGTTTACAACAGTAGGGACTAATTACTGTACATGATTGAGTAGTGATATTAAAGTGTACTTTATTTGTATTATAAGTACATTCCAAATGTATGTGTATTGAGTGTCTTCAAAACACACAAGCAATATATGACTACATTATTTTACCGATAATAGTATACTGTATGCTCAGTACCTTTAGCTTATTCCAAATACTAAAAATGGCACACTTTGTATTCAATAACAATATACGTTGTTATTACTTAGCTATAATTTGTACAATATACTTTGAACATAATCTCACACAATACAGTATTTTAAATGTGCTACCATTTAACTTAAATGTAAGTAATATTTTAAGCCATTAAAATAATAATAGCTTGTTCTCCATTGTTGTATCTTCATCAGGGTTTATGCACACTTTTTAAAGTCAAATTTAAGGCTTTTTAAGACCTTTTTAAGACCTGAATAAATTAAAATGAATACCGTGCATTAGGGGTGTGCAATATTGACAAAAATATGTCTCGATATTTTCAAAGTTTTGTTGATAATAATTAGATAATATTTTACTGATTGTGTTTTTGTGCTTGGTGCCATGGCTGGTTTTAGGCCTGTTGTTGACAGCTGACTCACGAAGATATTCATATTTTTCATATTCTATGCAGTGGTCAGTTCGCAGCAGTGACAGAAATTAACATTGTTTATTAAGGGGTAATATTTGCCACCTTAAATTGATTTCCTGGGGCATTTTCACCTATATATGTACATTTGTAGATATATGCATCGACTTGTATGTCAAATTCTATCATTCAAATTAAATTATATTAGAATAATAACACAATACCACTGTTACCAGTCAAATTAAATCATTGAATCAAAATTCATCTTTGCAGTGCAGAGGTGACACAGAAGCGGCATCAAAACTGACATTAATATATTTACACTGCATTTACAATTGCATAAATAAAGCTATGAGATCATATTTAAAAATTGAATTAAAAAAACAGATTTCTAATTTTAACGTTCTAATTAAAGGGTACGGCAGCAAGTCACTGTCTTAATAAGTGAGTTGAGGGAGTCATTAATTCAACCGATTTGTTCAAACAGCTGATACATTCGGGAAAGAAGAAAGTGATTAATTGCATCATTAAGTAAGTTGGTTCGTTCAAAACACGGATTTCAGTAAAAAAATGATCGCTGTCTGTTGCATTGAGACTCTGCTACGGTTTCATTTTGACATTGACAATATTGTTTATAAAATGTAACTCACAATGTTCATTTATTGTTCATTTTAACTGTTGTAAAAAATAAATATCACATTTGCAATTGTGCACGGGAAAATGGCACTCTTGCTGATGTGATATTGTATAAAAACAACATAATATGATATTAATATAAGACAAAAACTAATTTGGGAACATACCTATAACTGCACACATCACGCAGTCAAAGCACGAAAGACAAAAGTGATGTCAGCTCACAGTGCCTCGAACATCGTTAAAACATTGATTACAATATCATAATAGACAATACACATCGCACACCATTACACACATAAAGAATGAACTTACAATTGAACTTACATTTACCAACTTGCTTCTCCTTCTGTCCTCCTGTTTCACGTGCAGAAGACGCGAAATGTCACGTGAACAAGCAAATCCACAAAGAAAGAATAATAAATAAAAAAAAGCACGCTAATTAGATAGTTTTAATTTGGAAAACATTTAGATTTGTCAAAGTCAATTTGCCATTGAAAATTTAAGACCTGTAAGTAAAAATAAGACTTTTTATGGCCTTAAATTTTAAAAATCTAATTTAAGACTTTTTATGGATCCGCGGAAACCCTGGATGAGACATGCAGATAACTACATACTGTGGTTCAAAGATTATTCAACCTTCAGTGAATTTCATATAATCAATGAATTCTTAAACAATTCTGAGTTTGTCTGAATGACAACCGAAAAAGAAAACGCACAGGGCCCTATCATACAACCGGTGCAATGCAGCACCAGGCGACGCAAGTGCTTTATGCTAGTTTCAGCCAGACGCAGTCATTGTTTAAATAGCAAATGCATTTGCGCCCATTTGTGCGCCCATGGGTGTGCTGGTGTGAAGGTGTTGTAGCCATTTAAGTAAATTTATTTGGTTTCATATTTTTTTGTTACAATTTTATGATATTATTTAGTTGTTTTGTTTTAATCTGTTAATTAAGAAAGAAAATATCGAAAATGTCGGGAGATATGGAGTGTGTCACAGTCACTACATTTCCCATCATCCTCTTTGGTCCTCACCTGCATGCTCTTCCTGTTCATTGTTCAGTTTCTTGCCACTCCTTCATTAGTTAATTTGGTTCAGCTGTATCTTGTTGGTTTCTATGGTTACTGTCATTGAGTTAATTTGCCCAAGCGATGTCTTGTTACCCTGATTTGTTCTCTGCGTATTTAAGCCCTCTGTTTCTCCCTGCTCCAGGGGCCTCATTTATAAAACTTTGCGTAGGATTTGTGTCAGAAGTGGCGTACGGATGAAACATACGACGTGCGTACGCACAGAAATATTCGGATTTATAAAACCGTGCGCACACACATCCTAAGCAGTTTTCCCTTAACCCCTTACAAGTCAGCCCCAATTTTGGCAAGTGATGCATTCATGACATACCCAAAATAAAAAGGTTTCTGCTCATAAGTCATTCTGAATAGACACATAACACACATATATTTAGAAAGCCAACCCTTGATAGTTTCCAGTTCAAGACTCAAAATTAAACATACTGTTACTAATATTGAGATATATAAGCTCAAACATAAAAACAAAAACGACAAATATTAATAATTTATTAAATGTATTAAAATAGTATGTGAATGTAAGATTGCAACTTATAACCACAACTAAAGTGTAGCCACAATTGTGGTCATGCTTCATTTCAAATCTGAGGATGATATCTCTAAAATTATGTGTTTTATGAAGCCTATTTTACAACCATGTCAAGGTAGAATTTGGTTAAGTTTTAGAGAAGGCTGATAAGATGCTTATCAAATATTTTATTGCCTTGTAAACACCGATTTACAGTCTTTAACTAATGTCTGGTGAGGCGAACTGGCCCATTCATGGTCTATTGATGTAACTCGCCGAACATTTCACACCTCTGCCTCAATCTTCATCATTCTTTGTCCTTATTCTTTTGTTTGAATTCAGCCATTATAGCCTTTATTCTGGCATTATGCTTGGCCATCTAACTTACACCTATGTCATCCCACTATACATGAATAATGCACCTATTATCTTAAAAATAAAATAAAAACTATTCTTGAAACTTAAATATGTGAATTATTTAAAAAAATATATATAATGGAATAGAAAGCTCGATCCTGCAGCAGGTGCATTAGCACCGATTAGCACAAGTAGCATCAAGCTACATGACACAATTTAATTTATTAATATTACACGTTTACTTAAAGCTCACTTTAAAACACCATCGAGTATTTGTATCATATTCCGGTCGCGGTTTAAAATGGTTTCAAGTCAAAAAAAGATTTTGAAATATGTTACATTTAGCATTTTATATGAAGCTATGGGCTATCCTTACCTACCATATGCATTCTGTAAACATTCTTTATTCATATAAAAACCCTTAAATCGCACGAAAATCACACACAAAACACATAATACTTCAATCGTGCATTTATTAGCTTCTTGTTTCAGATGAAGAGATGTCACTTTCGCTTTGTTATCACGGATGTCCAGTATGAGGAAGTGTACACATGACGCGTCACGCAGAAGAGGTCACGTTGTACCACGTGAATATGATTGACAGCTGTACAGCAAATGATAGAGCCCTGAGGTCAAATCTGACGCGAATCAGGAAGGGGAGACACACATCTAGCTCCGTGCGCTGTTTGAGCTCTTCAATCGCATATTTCAGTGAAAAACTGAATAGAAATGTTATTCTGTATGACGAAATATTACAAACATGCGATAATTAATCATTATTTCACCAAATATGCGCATTATTGGACTAAAAGCCCTGGCGGATGCTGTATGTCACGGCTGTGCACGGAGATGAACCCAAACGCAGACGGTGTACAATGAACTCAGGGTATATTGGGACAAAACAGGAAAACAAAACCCACGAGGGGGCAAAACAGACGAAACAAGGGATATAAGACTGACAAGACTAGATAATGACTGAACAAGAAACAAACAACACTTTGTATAAAACTAACAATGACTACTAACAACGACTTTCAATGACAAGACTTTCCACAGAATACTCACAGGTAACATTTGGCAATGAACCGACCCAAGACAGCAAACACAAGGGGATTAAATAAGGAGACTAATCAAGACAACAGGTGACACGGGTAAAGCAATAATGACTGAATCAGGATAACAAGGGGGCGGGTTTAAGAGACGAGACAACACAAGCACATGACCAAAACACAAGGCCATGTGCTTGCACACAGAACATGGGTCTGTCATGATCCTGCCGCAATACTAAGAGAATCACGGACATGATGGCAGAATCATGACAGAACCCCCTCCTTAAGGAGCGGCTTACAGACGCTCCCCAAGGAGACATCAAACACGGGACAAGACTGACTGAGACATAGACAAGACCCAACAAAACATGACAAATAATAACAAGGGCATACAAGAGTAAACAATGACAGGGTTGGAACATCAAAAATAATAAACAAGGAAGGGGAGGCGGAGGGACAACAAAGTCTTTGAGCGAGGGTCCAGGGTGGGTAGGCGGGACAGTGATCTTGGGACTATGGGGTGTGGGCTTAGGACGGGGGGTCCGAACGGACTTGGGTGGAGTGGTGTGGGTAGAGGGAGAAACAGTCCTGGGTTGAGCCATGACGGGGGAAACAAACGGGAGTCCGGGGGCAGTGGAGACAGCAGCAGCGGGAGACGAAACGGAGACACGGGAACTGACAGGGGAAGAGGAAGCAGGAACGGGAACAGTGTTACTTGAAGAGTCAAGGCCTCCCCAAGAAGAGGTGAGACTTATCACCTCCGACTCCGGAGAGGCGTTGACTGTAGCGCTCTCGGCGACTGGCGTGGGTGCTGCGCTCTCGGCGACAGGCTCGGGTGCAGCGCTCTCGACGACAGGCTCGGGTGCAGCGCTCTCGACGACAGGCTCGGGTGCAGCGCTCTCGGCGGCGGGTTCGGGTGCCGCGCTCTCGGCGGCGGGTTCGGGTGCCGCGCTCTCGGCGGCGGGTTCGGGTGCCGCGCTCTCGGCGGCGGAAACTGGGACTGAGGGCGAGACAGGACGGACAGGGACATCAAGGATCTTGATGAGACATGACAAGTATTCTGACACGGTTTTTGCAGCAATCATGACCGGCATCTCTTGCTTCGCTGAAACTGAGCGTACCACAGCTTCAGCAGCTGAATCGGCCGCCTCCCTCTCTGCAGCACTCACGGCTGTAGGCTTAGGAGTAGCCCTTACTGCTGCGGACTCTGGAGCCGCGCCCGCAGCGACCGATTCCGGAACGGTACCTTCGGCTGGAGCGGGCTCTGGGACAGTGCCAGCAGTAGTGGGCTCTGGGGCAGCGCTTACAGAAGCGGGCTCTGGGACAGCGCTTGCAGACACAGGGGACGAAAACAGACCAGAGGCTCTCCTCCTCCTCTTCTTCTTAGGTCGGAGAGCAGACGCCTTAGCTGGGCTCGTGACCGGTTGGGGAAGCTCCACAGGAACCGTAACTGGTCCAGAAAGGGCAGTCTCAGACAGAGCTGACTCCGCAGCGGAGGAATCCGAAGCGGACTCCCACGAGACATGTCTTCCCCGTTTGCCGCAGAGACTCGTGGGCGGAGATGATGTCTCAGGAACTGAAGCGGTGTGGGCCTGGTCCCCAAGTGTGACCACAGCTAGTTCACGACCCTCCGGGATCACTGGCAGCTTGGCGGATGATGAGCTCGTGGGTGTCTGTGACTCTCTCCAAGATAAACGATCCACCATCTCCATGAACGGACGGGTCACCAACTCCTCCCGTTCGGCCAGGGGTGGAGGGGAGTTGAGACCAGCGACGAGGTAGCGGTTTAGGAGGATCTCCGGCAGGAAGAACCTCCTCTCGTTCGCGACCCGGGCATACTCCCTTACCGATAGCTGTCCCTGAGCGGGAATCGGGAGTTTGCCCCTCTTAGCGTCAGCGATGGCCTGGTACCACCAACCTTTAGGGTCCGTCTGGCACTTGACGGGCGAGGACATACTGTCCGCTGGGTTCGATGTTGGTCGGTTCATTCTGTCACGGCTGTGCACGGAGATGAACCCAAACGCAGACGGTGTACAATGAACTCAGGGTATATTGGGACAAAACAGGAAAACAAAACCCACGAGGGGGCAAAACAGACGAAACAAGGGATGTAAGACTGACAAGACTAGATAATGACTGAACAAGAAACAAACAACACTTTGTATAAAACTAACAATGACTACTAACAACGACTTTCAATGACAAGACTTTCCACAGAATACTCACAGGTAACATTTGGCAATGAACCGACCCAAGACAGCAAACACAAGGGGATTAAATAAGGAGACTAATCAAGACAACAGGTGACACGGGTAAAGCAATAATGACTGAATCAGGATAACAAGGGGGCGGGTTTAAGAGACGAGACAACACAAGCACATGACCAAAACACAAGGCCATGTGCTTGCACCCAGAACATGGGTCTGTCATGATCCTGCCGCAATACTAAGAGAATCACGGACATGATGGCAGAATCATGACAGTATATTGTATGTATGTGAACACAAATAAACCGGAGATGATGTGAATGACTGCTTTATGAGTGATGATTTCTATTCAAAATAATGAACGTTACAGATTTATTATTTTGCACTCCTGGCATAAATTATGAAATTAATGTCACTGCAAACCAGTTTAATCATAAACAGTGGTCAAATATCGAAGCTGGAGTCTTAAACCTTTCTAATGATGCTGAATTTGTCCAGATAAGGTAAGTGTCTGATGTTTAAATGAGTAATAAAGGTAGAACAGCGATAATCTGGGATCACCGGTGATCCTTGACGGGTAAGGGGTTAAAAGATGTATACCAATAGCACACTTGGATAAACCTTTTTTTTTTTGTAAGGGATGATGAAATGAGTCAAGACTCATCAACATACTTATGGTTGAAAGAATTGCTTTGAATATCATTTGTATCCCTCATTAACTAGTGTTTTTCTTCTACTATGGAAGCTTTAGTCATTCTTTAAGTCATAATTTCCTAGAGAGTTATAATTGATCATTAAAAAGTAGAATATTTAGTTATAATTATGCTATATCCATATGATTTTATATTTATGGGTCCATATACTACTATATGTCCAATTAAATGAAACACTATTTGAGGCTGAAACAAATTACTTCACCAAATGTCATCCTTTGTTTCATATAGGCTCAGATGCATCTTTGTGATTGGTTTACCACACCCATATGGAATAATTATTATTATTATTATTTTTTTTTACAACTCAGTTTATGAGGACATCCATTTCTGTTTACTTATTTTTTCCCTCCTCATTGAGCAGGGTGATTGTTTATCATGAGAGATTCACACACAGTGCCAACAGCATTAGTCAGCCTATAATGGTTGCAGAGAGAGACTTTGTACACCCACATCACACATAGTAAATATCACAAATAAAAAATACCTGCTATATTAAATGCAACTGATACAGGATTCAATATGATTAATATGTCTTCATAACCATAAAGCATTCCATCTTGCAGTGTTTCATTCTTATAAATAATCGTTTTTTTTTTTTTTTCAGTAATATATTGAGATATTCACACTAGTGAGAGAGAATTCTTGCAAACATTAATTTGAGAATCCTTGAAATGAAAAACGGAGCACGAATATCTGGAAACCCTGATCAATCACAAATTTGCTTAGATCTGATTAGTGACCTAGAAATGTGTAGAATGTTAAATGTGCATTACCAATTTAAATCATTTTTAGATCACTGCTAAGCAAGAACAAGAAAATAATGAGTACACGTCTGTTCACATAATGATGAGATACTGTATGAGCAAAAACAATTGCAGTGTGTTGACTGAAACTACACTTGCTTGAAATCATCATTTTGAATTCTGGCACAGTTTTATCAATAAAACCAGAGAGTGTCTGAAACAGCTGCCAAGATTCAAAATCACTCTTTGTAATCATCCTTAAAGAAAGCTATGATTTATGCAAGACATTATGCAAAAAAACAAAACAAACAAAAAAAATCTTCAAAGCAAAACATATTTTCCATATGAAAACAAAAATGGTTGTCCTAGTTATTCTGTTTTAATTATTTATATGTCGATAATAATGCAGTGACATTGGCAGCACATCAGTTTATCTATTTATTACCATTTCAGTCGGATCAGACTCTTGATGATTCTATGGCCATCTCTTGCCATACACAATTTTCTTTTCATTGATTTTTCTGGGGTCTTTCCCCAAATCTCCCCATTATATGGCTTAGGACTACATGACACACACACACACACACACACACACACACACACACACACACAGTAATTTCATTATTTGGGTTGTAACACCATCATTGTACTCTGTTTCACACATAACGAGCAAAGCTATTTGTTTGTCAAATTATTATTTGGAAAAGTTGTGTGCAGGTTTTCCACTGAATAGGCAACGGTTTTGGTTTAGCATGTTTTCTTTTATGTATTATGTTTGTTCTTTACAACATAAGTTCCATGAGTGTCTTTAAATAAATAGCGTAACATATCACCATCAATAATGAACAATATTGTGTTTTAGAATTAGATGTGGATATCATAACATATGAGTTTGACCTTTCAGACTGCACCAATCTTCCAGACCTTGCAGAAACAACGTCTCATAAAAACAATATCTAAAAGAGAAATGGAATACAAACAGCCATTACAGAGTTCAAATGAAATCAACACTCTCAGACAGACAGGAAATCCCATGGGTCACAACACTGAACCAGAAGGTTAATCTAAACTCAAACTCAGCAAACAAGGAACATTTAGAGTTAACTGAGAATTTCTGAGGCTTCTCCAAAGTCTGAATCTCCAAATAATCTAAATCTAAAAAAAAGAGCTTTGCTAAATCATGATATGTGGAGAGTTATGTTCGAGTTACATCTTTCATTACTGATGTGCAATAGTCAGTATTATTGAGTGGTTTTAGGACCCGTACACACCAAAAACAAAATAAAAAGGCAAATCAAATTTCAGCCAAAAGGGCTATTCACACCAAGGGTGCAACTAAAATGAACTCTGAAGATACAATGAAGATACAACTCATTTGACAACACAACTATCACTAACATCAATGTAAAATAACTTTTACATACAGTTGCAATCGATATTATTCAACCACCATTGCAAATCAGGTTTATTGGCAACATTTACAGACTTTCAGCTGTTTGCAATGAACAAATCAAACAAAAGTGATTGAAATAGCTCAACACAACAAATGTTTCAAGTGGTTTCCCCAAATTTGACTGAAAATGCTACTTTTAATGACTTCTGCAGTTTCAAAATTATTCAATAGAATCCCTCACAACAGCACATATCTGCAAAAAAGGCATTGTCTTAAACACACCTGATTCAAGTAATCAAGGGCTTCAGGAGTTGCACCAGGTGTGCTTGAGCTAGAACACACAAAATATCTGAACTGGCTAGGTTTGTTGAGTATCACGTTTGACTGCAAGTTAGAAATATGGCTAAGTCAAAAGAATGGTCCAAAAAGTTATAAGAAAGATTTCATCACAAACAAGGAACAGGATACAAAAATATAGAGAAGGCACTAAATATTCCTAGAGACACAGTTGGAAGCATAGTTTGCAAGTTCAAAGTTAAAGGAACAGT
Source organism: Gila robusta (assembly GCA_030770095.1). Lineage (NCBI taxonomy): Eukaryota > Metazoa > Chordata > Actinopteri > Cypriniformes > Leuciscidae > Gila > Gila robusta. The sequence goes on from JAVALU010001578.1 coordinate 289,475, forward strand.
GGCTAAACTACCTGGACGGGGCAGAAAAAGGCAGCTATCAATGGCTGCAACCAGATTTCTAAGAAGGCAGGTTCAGAAAAACCCTAGGGTGACTGCAAAAGACCTGCAGCAAGACTTGGTGGCCACAGGCATTGAGGTTTTAGCTGCACAGTAAGTACTAAACGCATGCCAGAACTCCAAGACGTACACCACTACTGACCCAGAAGCACAAGTCCGCTCCAATTTGTTCAAAATCATATAAATAAGCCACATAAATTTTGGGATTCTGCTCTGTGGAGCGATGAAACAAAACTGGAAATGTTCGGCCCTATGGATCAGCGGTATGTCTGGAGGAAGAAGAATAAAGCATATGCTGAAAAGAACACTCTGTCTACAGTTAAGCATGTTGGGGGCTTGGTGATGCTCTGCGGCTGCTTTACATCCTCTGACACTGGAAACCTGCAGTGTGTGGAAGGCAAGATGGATTTATTGAAGTATCAGGAAATCCTAGGAAGAAAACTTCATGCCTTCAGTGAGGAAGCTGAAGCTTGGGCATCATTGGACCTTCCAACAGGACAATGATCCCAAGCATACCTCAAATTCCACCAAGGCTTGGTTGCAAAAGAAGTCCTGGAAGATTTTACAGTGGCCATCACATACCCCTTTTCCACCAAAGCAGAGCTGGTGCTGGTTCGGAGCCAGAGCCTAGTTTCAAATCGGTCCTTTGTATTTCGACCACCAAAGCACCAGCTCCGAACCAGTAAAAGTGGGTCTTAAGTAGCACCAAATCATTGCTGGTCTAGAAGTAAGAACCGCTTACGTCAGCGGCTGGGGGCAGGGTTACCGTGACCAACAAGACAAACAGAAACTTGTGACCGCCATTTTTGAATTAGCAGATAAACACGATGGACGCGATTAAACAAAAACAGTTGTGGTCAGAGGAGGAAACAAGCTGCTTTATTGCACTCTGGTCCTCTTCAGAAGTCCAGAGTAAGTTAGGCGGGGCTTCGCGGACGAAACCGGTTTTGCAGCAAATTCAGCGAGAGATGTCTGTAGCGGGGTTCGACCGGAACCTCGAACAGATAAGCAACAAACTAAAAAAACTAAAGGAGGACTACAGGGACCAAAAAAAGGACCTCGGTCGAAGCGGTCGCCCACGACGAAACCCACATTTCGACGTTCTCGACTCTGTTCTCGGTGATAGGCCGGCATGCCTGGACTCTGGGCAGCCAGGGCACTGAACTCAGCAACAATAGTGCTCGAGTCAATGGTGGATGATTCGCTGCAGCGAAGTTGTACCGATCCTGGTAAGTTCTGTTTTTACATATTTTACTTGTTCCTAGCATGTTTCTTAGCTGTTTAGCGAGGTTCTAATTTCTTACATCAGTGTTTGCAATGTGGCTAGCTAGGATTGTATTATCTGTGATTTCATTGTATAAAGTAGCACAGAACAGTGTGTAAAGTGTAATGGACAATATTTTTTAAAGCACTGTCGTCTTGGTTTTTTTTTTTTTATAGAACTGTCTGCCATCAACGACCTTGATGATGACAACGTTGAGCTGCTGCCACCGCTGGGCTGCAGCTCTCCTGCGCCGTCGTGTAGCAGCTCTGGAGTAGCATCTTCAGAACGGGGTAAGACTTGGTGTGCAAATCGTCACACCATACACTATGCAAACATTGAGATGTGTCTGTAATATATATATATATTACACATACTGTATATTACTGTATATTATCAGTTACTGAAATAATGTTTATATTTTTTCTTCATTTAACTTAATGAACAGCAATACAAAATGCTTTGATATGTAACAATTACATTTTATTACCTTAAACAAAAAGCAAAAGTCTAGAAAAAAAAGTTTAAAATGGAATATAAAGTCAATCTGACATTAACTTGCTATATACAAATATAATGTTGATGCTTTTTTATGGACATGAGCAAAATCTGAAGTGATAGTGATGTAGTATGATGCTATACATATTTTTTATATAATTAATATAGCAGATGCATACGCGTAATTCCCTGCAGAAAACAATTATTTGCAATGCTATGACAACACATTGATGATATGTCATCTGCTATTATTGTTGTACACAGGAAAAAGGAAGAGAGACAGTACCTCAGAACTGGTGCAATATTTGGAAAGGGCAGATGAGAGGTTCTTGCAGCACAGCAAAGAAATGGACGATGCCTTGCGGCAGGACATGAGAGTGGTCACACATTCTCTGCTTGGACTCATGGGGCGCATGGTGGCCGTAATGGAGGCACAAGTGCATAAATGATTGCAAAAAAATCACCACGGTATTTTTGGTTGCTGCTTTTTATGTAATTTTTTTATTTAAAATAACTATTTACAATTTTTGTTTTCACTTACTGCACTTTACATTTTTCAAAGTTTTATAAAGATTTGTATTGGTTGTTTTTGTTTAAATAAACATGTTTATTAATACAAATGTCTGGTTCAGTTTCTTTAACACTTAACAGGCAAATATCGTATATGGTTTGTGATTTTTTTTTAATGCGTGCATTTTTATGCGTGTTTGGTGTATTTTCATATAAATAATGTGTACATTAAACATGTTAATCAGGTGAAGCGATTAGCTGCATATAAAATTCTATAACATTTCAACATTAAATATGACTAAAATCCAAATTAGTTCATGATTGGAAGTTAATAAAAACTTGGTGGTTTAAAGTGAATTGAAGAAAAGTGTAATATTAATATTTTAAATTGTGTTAAGTAGTTTGGTGCTAATTGTAGCTCTAATCCACCTGTCGTGCAGGAGCTATATCTATTTCACAATATATTTTGTTACAAGATTTCACAATATTTGGTTTGTTTTCTAGAAAGACTTAAGATAATAGGTGGATAGTGGGCTTGAAGTGGAGTTGATGGCAAGCCATAATGCCTGAATAAAGTCTATAATGGATGAATTCAAACAAAAGAATATTTACAAAAGAATGTCTCATGCCGGTCAGAAGTGTGAAAGGGTCGTTGATTGAGGACCATAAAGCAAGAATTGAGCAGTTCTCCTGGCCAGACATTAGTCAAGTAGGTGTTTACAGGCCAATAAAATGGCTTATGAAATTATTCACAAAATGCATAGTTTTAGAGATAATAGGGATTATTCAATGGATGAGAATATAATACAATTTATGAAAGTGCAGATGTCCACAAACATAAACGGCAGTGTTACAAAAATATGGCATTGGTGTATTCAAAGAATCACTCGTTCCCTTCATTAAAATGCATCATCAATGCAGCTCTGATGTCAGCCCCTTATGTGTTCGCACGCTCAGGTAATGTCTGAACAGGAGGCTCAGTGTTTAGAGTCCTGTCTGGGTGCTCTTCAGTGAAATTATCACCATGTTCCTCACAAATGTTATGGAGCACACAGCAGGTCAGTGCAATCCTCTTGCTCAGCTCCAGCTTGCAGTCATTTCTTTTTAGGAGGCACCTCCATCGTCCTTTTAATCTCCCAAAAGACATCTCCACAACCGATCGTGCACTGCTCAGCCTGTAATTGTAGGTGTGCTGTTCAGGGGTCAGTCTGCCAGTGTCGGAAAAGGGCTTCATGAGCCAATTCTGCTTGGGGTATGCCGGATCACCGATCAGGTAATGTCCAACATCACAGCCAGAGATGGTCACTTTGTTTTGCCCTAGTAATTCCCCGTCACTTAGGGCATCCCACAAATGTGACTGTCGTAGCACTCTGGCGTCATGCACACTCCCTGGATAGCCAACACAAACATCCCAGAAAAGACCTTTGCCATCCACAACTGCTTGCAGAACAATAGAATGCCAGCCTTTACGATTGAAATAGTCTTGTGGATAGTCCTCTGGTGCAATTATTGGAATGTGGCTGCCATCAATTGCACCCACACACTGTGGAACTCTCCAACGATTATTAAAGAAAGTGGCCATTACTAACAACTTTTCAGCATCAGGAAATCTTATGTGGATGGGAAGGAGCACCTTGATGACTGTGTTGCAGAATTCCTGAACACAATTAAATACAGTGCTGAGGCCTACCCCAAAAAGTTGTCTGATTGTCCTGTATTCACCACCCGTAGCCAGTTTCCAGATGGCAATTGCCACACGCTTTCGGATTGGGACACACAAACGGTAGTTTGTGTTCCTTCTCCCCATGGCATGCTTGACCTGACTGCAGATGTACTCAAACGATTCTGGGGATACACGGAAATTCTGCATTAATTGTGTTCATGCGACGAACAACCGTATAAGTCCAAAAAAAACAAAAATTGAGATAACCATGTGACTTGAATGTACATGTGCCACTTTGTATACAGAATCACTTTGGGGGGGTGTTCGCGCGACCAAAACTCTGTATTTAAAATTTTAAAATAGTCTCACGCGGAAAAACCGTTTATGTCCACTCACGAAAAATGGAGACGCCGGGTGCTTTCATGTCCGCTGCGGACATTAAAAGGCAAAACCTCGGCAAAAAAAGGAGAGCGAACATGAATGAATGGAAGGACAGAGCAAGGAAGTCTTTGAGGGATGCTGGGAAACCATATGTGAACCGGAGAGGAGAGCAAAAACGAGGAAAAAGTCCACCGAAAGAGGTGAGTGAAAGAACCGTATACAAAGTATCTACTTAACGTTAGCTGTTACAGTCAGAGGGGCGTGTAGGCTACTGGGCATCGTCTACTAGAGTTCATTCAAATAGCTCACTCTCTTTAACGGATCAATTCATTAATGGGTCGAAATGAATGCTGTAGGCTACTCCTTATAACCACGGATAAATTAATCGAAACATTTTAGCTGCGTTCGTTTGATGTCTGGCTAGCCAGTTACTTTGTAACGTAGCTGGTTACAGTCAGGGGGCATAGTGCTGGGCGTCTAACGTTACTAATGTTCATACAGCTCGGACTGTTTAGCGAATCATGTCATGAATGGGTCGAAATGAAAGCTGAGAAAATTTGACTTTGATTGCTTTATGTCTTCACTGAAATTGGTAAAAAAAAAATATATAGCCTATATATATATAAAAAAGTCATTGACATGTTTAAAATATTTTGATATATTTTTTGGATCCCCTGTTACCATTTAATGCAACACTTTGTTTTGTAATATTGTATGCTATGTTTGTTTGTTACTCATTATTTAATAAATAAAATAAATAAATAACTAAAAGGTAATAATAAAAATAAAATAAAATAAAAAAAATGCATTGATTGTGTAAGCTGTTATATATTCTAGCTAGTAACCTTAATAGCTGTTAATAGCTCTAGTGTTCTATAGCTAAACAAAAAACAACCGCTAATGTGACTTTGTTTTTGTTAAGGGCAATGTGTGCAAGGAGACGTGTCCCAGGCAGTGTTCAAGCCTAACAGAACAAAGAGAACTCCAGCTCTTCACAGAGTTTTATGCTGTCTCTTATGAGAGGCAGCAGGCTATCATTCTCTCTGGTTTGGAGCAGGTAGACTAACTTAAGCAATTCATGACCATATCATGTCAACAGTATGCAATGCATCACAATGTAGGCCCATGAAATAACCAGTGAATTGAATACTAAGTTAGTGAATTCACTAAGACTGCACATGTGCCTGATCACTGTAAATGTTAAATTCTGTGAGGATGGATGAAGGATGATCTGCATCAAGTAGGCCACCAAGTGCATTACAGACCACAGCGCTTTTTGGTGTCCTAAAAGGCATACACATGGCTTATTCATTCTCCTAACCAAAGCCTACTCACATACTTAATGACCTTAACTTGACAGCTCTACACTACGGCTAGCCTGCTACGCTATGGTAAATGTCTTTTTACTTCATGTCTTTTTACTTCTAGCACAAGGTGAGTCGCAGACGACCACGTGGGCCTGACACTGAGATTACTGAGAGGAAGTACACCTTCAAGTACCATGTGCAACAAGGAGGCCAAAGACTTGCTGTTTGTAAGCTCACATTTATGTCAGTCTTTCAACTGACAAACAGTCGCCTACAGGCAAGTTTTATATAGCCTAGCGTTTTCCGTTTGTTAACTTTTTATTACATGCATGATTTTAATTAGATACATTGTCCATAACATATTTATTTAAAGTTACTTATCTTTGAAAAGGTTATTCAAGAAAAGTTAGGCAGTCAGTCTGAGGGAACAGAGCAGGTAGCTAAAGTCAGGTCTCCATTAGAGGACTTCAGAGGAAAACATAAGAACAGGTAAGTAAAAAAAAAAAAAAATCTTGAAGGACCTCATGCTCTCGTCCTGTTAGTTTTTAAAGCTGCACCATTGTCAGCATCCATTGCCCTACAACATTCCCTGGTCTAATGGTGCACTGGACGTTGGCATTATAGGGCGTTGGGTGCCTTGCCACCCTATAACGCCAGCGTGCACATACCGTAATGGTTAGGATTCAGCTCACTGTTGTTGTCCAGTCAGGAAACATATTTTTGCACTTTGAGATCGATATCATCAGGTAAAGTGCTATGCAAATGTAATGTATGATTATTCTTTGTATCATTACAACATGTGGATCTTAAAGGGATACTTCAGCTCTGGAAAGATTAATGTGTATTTAAAATGGGTCATTTATGTAGTAGAAATGTGAAATAATTTTTTAATTTGGAGCCTTCTAGACTGAGAAAAGCCAGAAAATGTATTTTTGATTTATGGGGATGAAAGACAACAACTCCCAGATTGCAATGCTAAAACGCACACATCAATCAATCACATGTTTAGCATCCATGTAAACACTACATTCAGATTCACAAATCGGAATAAATTCAGTTAGATTGAAACAAAAGGTGTGCATGTAAACAATGACGATTTTTGCGTCATCAGAGGATTTTTTCCAGACAAAAAATACATAAATCTCTCATCTCAGGGGGATATGAGGGAGGAAAGCATGGTAATTCGAAAATACTAAAAAGAATTCGGTTTTCTAATGATACAAAGCTTAATGCTAAATCCTGAAGTATCCCTTTAATGACTGTATGTGAAAAACAAAATCCTATAGTTTAGAGGAATGTTTAGAATTATACATTTATGGTCACAGAAACAATGCAATTGTGCAAAACAGACCAGCATAGTTTATTATATTTCCCTTGTTCATGAGTTGTGTTGTTTATTTTTTAGGCCTCATAGCATTCATCCTGCAGTGAGAGAGGGGATAAGAGAGCATATCTTGAGCTTCCCACGCCAACCGAACCACTACTCACGGATGAAGGGAGATGTGGAGAGGGAGTACCTGAGCCCTGATTTAAACCTGCTCCGCATGTTCCGGCTGTACAAGGAACACAATCCAACATCCACTGCAAAGTTCTGGCTCCATAGGGACCTCTTCAAGCAGCAGAACCTCAGTTTTGGGCAGCCAAGAAGTGACACTTGTGCAAAATGTGACGCCCTGTTCTCAAAATTAACAGCTGCTACAACAGATGGAGAAAGGTTGAAGATCGCAGCCGAGAGTGAGCTTCACCACCGGAAAGCTGAAAAATCGTACACCCAGTTGCTGGCTGACACAGAGTGGGCCAAAGCCAATGATGACTGCCATGTCATTTGAATCGACATGCAGGGGGTAGTGTTCACACCAAACCTGACACACTCCAACGTATACTATCAACGGCAGCTGGCCAACTACAACCACTGTATCCAGGAGATGGGCACTGACGATCCTCCTACAATGTGCCTCTGGCATGAGGGCATCGCTGACAGAGGTTCCATCGAGGTGGCAAGCTGTCTTTTGAAGTGGGCAGAAACATCTTTCGCTCCCCTAGTCCAGGCAAAGGAACGGAAGCTCGTCATCTATAGTGACCGATGCTGTGGACAGAACAACAACTGGTGAGTCCTAAACCTCATGGCCTTGCCCGTATCTAGAGGGTACTTCAGTCAGATAGAGCAGAAGTTCATGGTGTCTGGTCACTCCTTCCTTCCCTGTGTCCGTTCCTTTGCCACGCTGGACAAGAGGCGTAAGGTGTCCACACTCCACACCCCCAGCGATGTCACCGAGATGATCCGTGGAGCCAGGCAGCAGCATCCATTCAAAGTCATTGAGATGAAATGTCCGGACTTCAGGCAGCTCCCTGATGCAACATTAAAGCGTCCACCTGGCTTGCTAATCACATCCATGATGTGGTTGAAAGTGACAGGTAAAAAACTAAAGAGTTGGTTTTCTGAGATTAACAGTGTTGGGGATATGTGCGTGAAAGAAGAATCTTTATTGAATTTCTTGTTGAATCATGATTTTAGCTGCTGATCCATGGTGTGTCCACACAAAAGGGAGCCACAGCCTCTACGAGGGATGGAAGACCTGGCTGATCACCAAACAGAGGAAGAATCAACCACCTCCAGCTCCCTTGTTCTCCACCACGTATGCTCGTGCTTATGAGGACCCTCTGCCCGTCAAGAAGGAGAAGCACCGGGATCTTATGAAAATGCTAGCCTACATGCCAGCAGAGGCCCAAGCATTTTATGGGACATTAGAATGCGAAGAGTAGCCTGGTATGTGTAGGTCATGTGCAGGGTAAGGTGGGGTATATTGTGTATATTGTGTAAAATTAATCATAATTGTAGTTGTAGCTTATCTTGTATGCCTTATCTTATGTTGTATAATATGAATATATAGTTATTTATTTAGTAAATGAATGAATGGGGTGATTTATGAAATGTATTATAAAATGGTAAACTAGCATATGGAACCATAGCATGGAATGATGATGATGTATGTCTGTATTGTAAATATGTATTGTTTACAGTTATTACTGTTGTTTATTGTTTGTATGTATTGTTGATTGTATGTACGGTTTATTGTTTGTACTGACGTTTGTTTTCTGTACTATAAGTAGGCCTATGTATTGTTCATTGTTCGTACTGTATTGTCCGTGTTTTTGTTCTGTGATTAACGTTGGCAAAAAATAAAAGAAATTGAAAGAAAGAAATGCTTAATATTTTCTTTAAGGTTATTTTACTGTATTAAAACTAAGATAAAGGAATCAAATCTCTCAATCAAAACAAAGCTTTTGTTGTCTATCTTCAAGTCAAAAAAATAATAATAATATAATATTCAGAGTCCAAATTAAAAAAATGTTATTATTCAAAATTTGAAAATATGGACTTATATGGTTCTTCGTCTCAAGCCCTCAATTGTAACGGGGTGAAATCCGGAACAATTGTGTCCCACCAGTGGTCAGACATTACAGGTGACCTCCGCCTTGCCTTCCCTAGTGAAAAAAAAGTATGCTAAGTATACTTGCAGCCAGACTAATTGTCAGTATACTTCAAGTGTGTTAATGATTAGTTAACTTGAAGTGAGCTATTTTGGATAATTTTTTTTGTACTAAGTGTATTTTAGTTATAATTAAATTATACTAAAGTATAACTTTAAGTGTATTTAGTGTACTTTTTGATGCTAAATTGAGACAATTTCAAGTATACTTAGTACACTTTAAGTACATGTGTATTTTCATGCTTAAAGTGTACTTTATTTGTGTTACAAGTACATTACAAATTCATTATGAGTGCCTTCGAAACATATTTGTACTATATTTTAATATACTAAATTATGCTAAAATGGAACCACTTCCAGTACATTTAAGTGTATTTCTTTGCAGTTCATTAAAAATATACTTTCATATGTCTTAAACTAGTTATAATATATGTGAAGCATAATTTTAATGTACTTCAAAAACATTTAAATAGCATTAAAAGTGTATTAGCATTACACTAATAGCTTATTATAAAGCTGTTTTATTCAGTATTTAAAATGGTATATTAAAAGCGCAAAAATAATTAAATATAAACATTAAGACATGCACAGACTTTGAAAATCAAGAAAACTTTAATATAGTATCTTGTGTAAATTACATGAGTAAAAAAATAAATAAAAGTAAATTAAAAAGATCAGTGAAATGCTATGGCAGAGCTTTATTTATAATTTTTTTGCAGAACATTTCAGTTATACATGTATTACTGAAAAGTACACTATGAATTTTTCATCACTAAATAAGCATCACAATGCAATTTTCTGAAGAAAAAAAAAAGTTTCAGAAAAATAATGTGCATAAGTGAATAATGCATTATTTACAAACTTAGGCCTACAAATGGCTGAACCAAAGAAACAGAAGAGTTTGAATGTCACATCTTCATCTTCAAGTAGACGATCACTTCTCCGAGTTCGACTCATTTTCTGCAACTGGGGCTTGTAGTATTTGAAGACTGCTTTATCAGAGGATCTTTGAAAGGGAAGAAGAATTAATATAAAATTAACCAATGATTAACATTTTTGTATCCATGTTTCAATATATGTATAATAATTTGCATAGAAATGCATTAGAATTCTGTTGACTTCTCAGTTTACCTTTAAAAGCTTTGGCTATATCCTCCTCAGCAAGCTTTATCCTCTTGTCTGTCGTCACTGTACAGCACTCTATGAGTTACATTGAACATGAGATTAGAAGAAGCCCATCACAATTTACAGTGAGCAAAGTTCAATCAAAAAGTTACTGATATAGTTATTTGCAGCAATAAAGCAACCTGTGAGTATTAGAGTATATGTTTTATATTGATAATTGTGTTTTTTTTAAAACCTAGGGTATTTCCCATGAACCTGTCTATTGTAAAGAAAGATCTAAAGATTTAAGGAAATTAGAAGTTGTTAAAAATATTGTATGCAAGGACAACTAGGACAAGTGACTTACAGCTTTACTAAAAAACACAATTAAATAAACAGATTTTTACATGAATGACTCAAAGGCAGCACAAATTAGACAACTGGAATGGACACGCGTCGCTAACATTTTCCTAACTGTCGACCACCGCTCAATAGGCCTGATTCAAAAATCTCTATAATAGAGGTGATATGAGATCAAACCATACTTACTACTCTCTTCTTCGCTTGTCTCTGCACTCAGATTTCAGTTTTTCTTCTATAGCAGCTGGTCTGAAAAACAACAAATACTAATATGAAAAAAAAAAAAAAAGAATTATATATGCATACATACGGCAATAATGTTGTCAAGCTTGAACTACTATAAACACCAATCAACACACACTACCATAATTGTCTGGTCAGCTTAAGACAAAGTAACTTTGTTCATAACATGTATTTTTTCCCCAAACTTTTCAAAGAAAGATCATTTACATAATGAAGCCAAATTTTTCAGGAAATCAGAAATAAATACACAGCTTCATTTTGCAAATAAAAATAATGTTAATGCAATGTTGTACATGTTATAATGACTAATTATGTTTTTTGCAGATGCATTGGACAATGTTTTATATTTGTTTTAAGACAAACAAATGTCTCCACATAGATTTTAAAAAGATTTATTAAGATTAAAAAACTAAACAGTGAGCTTTTTATTTATGCAAACAGCAACTAAAACTTACCAGTAACTTCTGAGGCAGCATCTTCATCTCTTCGAGTCTGCTTCGACGTGAAAAGCTTGGCTCTGATTGGTCAAATTGAATGTAGCTGAACTGAAAAAGACGTGCTGTTACACTTCGTGTCAAAAACACGACTGGCAAAGACAAGTAACGTTAATGTAATACAAATCTTACCTAGAAGAATCACAACATAATGAGGTTCCAAATGTCACACGCCATGCAAACTTGAAGAAGCTGGGTAAAATCACGTTTGTCATAACGCTACGTTTCAAAAAGTTAATCACAAAAAATACCACCTAATCCATATGAATCGCGTGGTTTCCTCCTACTCCTCTAAAGAGACACGATCGCGCTATATATTTTTAACAGTTTAAATTTAGACTTCTAAATCTAATCACATTCAAGTAACATACACACACCTCATATTATCTGATAAACGGAAGCTCTGAGTGAGGTGCGAGCGAGCTCATGATCATAAGAACCAATCACAACCATTTAACGGCTCTGGAACCAATCAGGACTAGTCACGTGTATTATGCTGTTGTTTGAATTTAACCAAGTACAAACTTTGTTTAACTTCTCTGAAATATTCAAATAATATGATGTTGAAATCCTTGTGGGAATTTTAGTAGTACAAACGCAGCATGCAGTGGACAACAGCCTTTTACAAGTAGCCTACAAACAAGTAAAAGTGAACAACATTAATTAGGTATGCTTATTGCAATGCTTAATAATAGTTGACAAATGTTTCTAATACATTATAAGTTGGTACATTGTAAATATATATATTTTTAAATATTAAAATGATAAATACATACATATTTAAAATATATTTCAGTTAGGCCTAAGTGTTTATAAAGTTCATATATTTTAAACACACTAAAAGCTTAATCATTTTGCTATGTTCTTACACAAAGTACTCCAAAAATGTATTGTAAGTAAGAGCAACATAAGTATGTTTTCTTTAAATGCACTAAAACTTCACTAAAAGTATTCTTGTGTTTAGCATATTTCTTAAAAATGTAACTAAGCATATTATTATTACCAAAGTACTTATAGTGCACTTTTTAGAAATATGTTAAAATTATGCTTGTTTTTAGCATATTTTTAAAAGTATAATTAAGCATGTATTTATTACCAATGTACTTCTAGTGCACTTGTTAGAAATATATTAAAAGTATACTTGTGTTTAGCATATTTCTTAAAAGTGTAACAAAGCATATACTTTTAACCAATGTACTTATAGTGGACTTTTTAGAAATATGTTAAAAGTATGCTTGTTTTTCAATATACTTTTATAAAATATACTAAAGTACAATTATTTTAAAGTGTGTTAAAAGTTGTATTGTAAAAATAGGTAAAAAGGATGATGCTAATATACTTTTAATATATTTAAAGATAGAACATTTTTTTTTAGCATATTTGCAATGTACTATTGAAAAAGGGAATATATTTCAAATACAATAAAGTATACTTTTTTTCCACTTGGGTTCAGCTGCAAGATTGCCTGTAAAGATAAAAAAAAAAAAAAAAATGAAGGGTTTATTAATCCATCTATAAGTACCACTTAAAAGACAGGGCTACTTTATTTATACGTTTTTTTTTTTCAGTCTTTTTAGGGCCATACATTGTCTTTTCAGACAACTTATTTTCATAGCCTTCTTGTCCAGTGAAAACCATGTATAAATCTAAATTTGGACATTTTTAATAGGCTACACATTAAAGCTGCAGTAATACTAATAAAACAAAAAACATAATATAGCCTATAATAAAACAACACTGACAGTGGACACATTTTTCTGCAGATTATATAGTTTTAGTTTTATTACTGTGAGTGGTTCTCTTACGAGAGTATCTCTCGTACTGCGTAATAGCTTACGCTAGGGGAAAAACTCTTTTCCGCGAGATATTGAAGCCAAAAATTATCCTTAATTTTTTATTAATGTAAAACGCTTTGCAGCAGCAAGCAAACATAGGCGAAACAGCTCACGCGCCTATTGGTTGCTCTGCAGCAAATGCAGCAGCCTATCGAGAGAGACTCTGCGTGACGTAATGACCAATGGGGGCAATTCGCGCTCATATCGTCACGTCCCGCCAGAAGGGGCGTGGTCTCGCCCTATAAATATGCTCGTTAGGCTGATACAAGCTGATTTTTACCTCTTCAGCGAAGCACACGCATCGCTGGATCCGGAGTGAGAAGCCGCGCCGTCGAAGCAAGCTTTTCAGCGGGACGAGCTCTGGAGTCGCTGGCCTCGCCGCCTTCAACTGCCGTACCTGCTGCGCTTTCCGGCGTTATATATCCTTTTCAACACTCTGTGTATTTCTCTGTTGAGAAGTGTTTGTTCGCTTACTTGACGCGACTTACACTTCTCTCTCAAAAAGAGCAGCATCTTTTTAAAGATGCCTTCCTGTGGCTCGTGCCGCGCCCCGCTCAGCGATGGAGACCGACACGTCATCTGTGTTTCCTGCCTGGGTGAGGATCACGCGGCTATTGCGCTCGCTGACGGCGGATGCCCTCATTGCGAGCTTTTGTCCATGGTGACTCTGAGGACGCGCCTGGCATCATTCTCCGAGCCTTCACCGCAGCCCGCCGTGGTGCCGCGCCGCAAGAAGCGCCGCGCCCAGCGCGCTCCCGAGCTTTCTCCAGCCCGCCAAAGCTCGCCGGTTCGCCCGCCAGCTTCGCCGGCTTCGCTCGAGTCGCTCACTGACGGACAACGGCCGCCGCCTGCCGCCGCGTCCATCCACGAGCTTGACGAACCCTCCGAGGCGTGTTCTCTTCTGGCGTCCGATAGTGAGGATTGGGCGAGCTCTGTGGATCTCCCCTCCGCTAGCGTTTCCCGCCAGACCACTGGTAAGAAAGCCGGCATTGAGACTGAGCTGATGCGTCTGCTCTCTCAGGCCGTTGAAAGCATCGGCCTCGATTGGGAGGCGCCCGCGCAGCCGCCGCGCAACAGAATGGACGGACGCTTTCTCGGAAATGACGAGACTCCGACGAAATCGCGGCCCGCGCCCTTCCTCCCGGAACTTCACGAGGAAGTGACGAAATCGTGGAACGCCCCCTTCTCCGCCAGGCTGCGTACCTCTGCTTCTGCTGCCTTCCCCTCTGTGGATGGCGCGAAGGAAAGAGGATACCTTTCTGTTCCTCCTGTGGAACCAGCTGTAGCGTCTCATCTCTGCCCGCCCTCCGCTGGACGGCGCGCGCACACGACGCTTCCTTCTAAAGCCTGCCGAGTGACGTCATCCATGCACGGTCGCGCTTACACCGCCGCCGGGCAAGCAGTTTCAGCGCTGCACACTATGGCTATCCTGCAGATTTTCCAGGCCGACCTTCTCCTTAAACTGGACGAGGAAGGACCCGGAGCGATCTGCGTGGCGGACCTGAGAAGCGCTACAGACCTCGCTCTTCGCGCTACTAAAGCCGCTGCACAGGCCATAGGACGAAACATGGCCTCTCTCACCGTGGCTGAGAGACATTTATGGTTGACGCTGTCCGAGATGACGGAAGCCGAGCGCTCTGTGTTCCTCGACGCGCCCATTTCCCAAGCGGGCCTTTTCGGATCTGCCGTCACAGACTTTGCGGACAGATTCATGGAGGTGCAAAAAACTTCGCAGGCCATGAAGCACTTCCTTCCGAAGCGCTCGAGCTCCGCTGCAGGTCGCTCTAAACCGCCGCCTCCTCGCAGCTCTCAGCCGCAGCCTGCACCGCCCGCCGCCGCCGCTTCACAGCGCCGCCACGCCCGAGACCAAAGACCGCGCTCTCGCTCTGCTGGACGCCGCCCCCCTCAGCGCGGGCCCCGGCCGAGGATTGAGATCAAGCCCGAGGCCTCAAAATCTTCCTAGCCATTCTAGGAAAACGACGGTGTTCAGATCCCGCTGCGGCCGGATTTTCACCGAAACTTCTCGCTCGGTCAGTTCCAAACATCGCGACTGTCCCAGTGTATTTCGCAGAGAGTCAGCCGGTGTCACAGCCCGTTTGCCTGCGCACAAAAGCCGTTTTTACGGCTACCCAGATAAATCCAATAAAGAGTGCATTTTCTGGTGTTCCGGCCACGGCCGAAGGTGTTATGAGTGTTGTAAGAATGCCCACCCAGCGCCCATTCCCACACACAAACACAGCCCGCCACGGTGTAGGGCTAGCACAAATAAAATCGACTCCGGTCGATTGTGCAAACAATGTAGTGCAAGCGCCCATGTCACCATGCCCGCTCACACTACATGCTGCGTGTCCCATGGTTTCTGTAAAAACGAAACCAACACACATTCAGTCGGCCATGAACGACAGTGTTTTCAGTGTATTAAATGTGCCCGCAGCCCCGCGCCCACATTTTCTCACAGAGACGCCGATTCCCACGGGATCTTCCCCACTCGCTTTTTCTGCACAATCTGCCATAAAAAAGCTGAGCGCGGCCAGGTCGCCCGCTGTGATCAGCGCGCCCCCCGCCTCGAACGCTGTAAACACGGTGTTGTGTTCCCAGTATGCCCGGGCTCTCGAGCTGCCGTTTTGTCGCGGCCAGAGCCCGGATTTCATTCTGCCTCTAGCTATCCACGCAGATGCGTGGTCAAAGCTTCCCGGGGTATCAGAATGGGTGCTGAACACTATAAAGAGAGACTACTCGCTACAATTCGCACGACGCCCGCGCCGTTATGCGTCGAAACTACGGTGAAAAACGAAGTATCTCATCTACTTCGTGCCGAAATAGCGAAACTACTGAGCAAAGGGGCTATAGAACCTTTATCTCAGGCTCAGAGCGAAGGGGGCCTATACAGCAGATATTTTCTGGTACCGAAAAAGGATGGGGGTCTCAGACCCATTTTAGATCTGCGACAGCTGAACAGAGTGCTTGTGAAACGCCAGTTCAGAATGCTTACGACCAGGAAAATCCTCGCGCAGGTGCGCTACGGGGACTGGTTTATGTCGATAGATCTGAAAGACGCCTATTTCCAAATACAAATAGCGTCCCATCACAGGCGATTCTTGAGATTCGCCTTCGAGGGCCAGGCATATCAATACACAGTCCTGCCGTTCGGCCTGTCCCTAGCACCTCGTACATTTACGAAGTGCATGGACGCGGCGCTCGCACCCCTGAGACTTCAGGGCATGCGAGTCCTGAACTACTTGGACGATTGGCTGATTCTAGCTCGATCGCGATCGGAGCTCATAGAACACAGGGCCGCATTACTCGAGCACCTCGAGAAGCTGGGCCTCACAGTCAATTGGGCGAAGAGCTCACTGTCTCCCAGTCAGAAAATTTCCTTTCTGGGAACCGTGTTGGACTCGCTGTCCATGACAGCACGCCTGTCACCAGAGCGCGTACTAAATATTCAGCGCGGCGTGAAATCCTTCCGCCACGGCGCGATAGTCCCGCTCAAAAGGTTTCAGAAAATGCTGGGGCTGATGGCCTCAGCAGCCTCTGTACTCCAGTTGGGCCTGCTCCGCATGCGCCCACTGCAGATGTGGCTGAAAGCGCGGGTTCCACCCAGGGCATGGACAGCGGGTCTGTTTCGCCTCAGGGTCGACCTTCAGTGTGTGTCAGCTCTGGAACCTTGGAGAAAAACCGACTGGTATCAGTCAGGTGTGAGTCTGGGGACCGCTTCGAGTGTGAAGGTGGTGTCTACGGACGCCTCCACCTCGGGGTGGGGAGCGCTGCTCGAGGGCAGACCGCTAGCTGGCCTGTGGTCAGAACGGGAAAAGCTCCTTCACATAAACTGCTTGGAGATGATAGCAGTCGACAAAGCGCTACGGCGTTTTTGTCCCCAGATAACAGGCCACCACGTCTTGGTCCGGTCGGACAACATGTCGGTGGTGGCATACATAAATCGCCAGGGTGGCGTCAGGTCACGAAACCTTTACAGGTTGACGGAACGCCTCCTGGTTTGGGCTCAGCACAACCTGCTCTCACTGAGAGCAGCGCACGTGCCTGGTCACCTGAATGTGGGACCAGACAGACTGTCCAGGAACAATGTTCCAGCAGGGGAATGGTCGCTGCACCCGCAGACGGTCCAGCTGCTGTGGAAAACGTTCGGCAGAGCTCAGGTGGACCTATTCGCGTCCCACGAAAACGCTCATTGCCCGGAGTTTTTTCTCGAAAAGCAAGGACGCGCTGGCTCATGTTTGGCCCCGCTGCCCCCTATTTGTTTTTACTCCTGTCTCGCTCCTGCCTCAGGTGTTGGAACGAATCAGGGAGAACGGATGCCCAGTGCTGCTTGTAGCCCCGCTCTGGACGAACCAGACGTGGTTCCCTGCCCTGATGCAGCTGGCCAGCACTGCCCCATGGCCTGTACCATTGAGGAGAGACCTCCTCTCTCAGGCGGAGGGCTCGATTTGGCACCCTCGCCCGGAGTTATGGTCCCTGCACGCATGGGCCATCAACGGGTACCCGCTAGCCTCCCAGAGGGAGTGTTAAACACGATCGCGCAGGCTAGAGCTCCGTCTACCAGGCGGCTCTACTCCTCGAAATGGTCTGTTTTCTCTGCATGGTGTCAGGCCCAGAGCCTTTCACCTGTGGAGTGCGGGGTTTCGGAAGTGCTTTCCTTCCTTCAAGAGCTACTGGATAAGGGCAGGACCCCATCCACGCTCAAAGTATATGTGGCGGCCATAGCAACGTTTGCAAAACCGGTGTCTGGCCAGTCGCTGGGGAAAAAACGACTTAGTCGTGCGTTTCCTTAGGGGAGCTCGGAGGCTGAACCCTCCAAGGCCCCCTTCAGTCCCGACGTGGGACCTTTCCACGGTCCTGGAGGCCATGAAAGGCGCCCCGTTCGAGCCAATCCAGCTGGTGGACATGAAACACCTGTCGTTCAAGACAGTGTTTCTCATGGCTCTCGCTTCAGTGAAGCGCATAGGGGACTTACAGGCACTTTCAGTGAGCGCGTCGTGTATGGAGTTTGGGCCTAATGACTCGAAGGTCATTCTCAAACCAAAGCACGGGTATGTCCCGAAATCCCTCAATACGCCGTTCAGGGCCCAGGTAATTTCCCTGTCTGCCCTTCCGGTTCTCAGTGAGGAGGAGGATGCAAGTCTCCTTTGCCCCGTCAGGGCATTAAGAGCTTATGTGTCACGCTCGTCTGTTTTCAGACAGACGGAGCAGCTTTTTGTTTTGTTCGGCGGGCGTTCCAAGGGACTCGCCGCCTCAAAACAGAGCCTATCCAGATGGATAGTGGATGCCATTGCGCTCGCTTACTCTGCGAAGGGCTTACAGTGCCCCTTGGGTGTCAGGGCGCACTCCACGAGAGGCGTGGCCTCTTCGTGGGCATGGTCTAGCGGGGTTTCCCTGCAAGATATCTGTACGGCCGCGGGCTGGGCCTCGCCGTCTACATTTATAAAATACTATAACCTGGAGGTACCCGCCTTACAAGCTAAGCTTTTGGCGGTCTAAATTCAGTGCTATCTGCCCCGCTGTGCGGCCCAGATGCTGAGTTTACTGCAGCCCCATGAGTATTGACTCACGTATGGCCACCCAGATCAGGCTGAATGCTTTCACCCTGGCTGCGCGTTTGATTGTCATATAATAGCCCCGCTGGGTGCTTTTTTATAGGGAATGACGCTTCCAGCCTCTCTTCCTCTATGTGAGTTTATGGTGATTATGCACTACATGAGCCCTGGGCTTCGGCCCCTGGGACTTTGGTGTTGGATCCCTGTACGCACGGCGTGTTGCATTGTGTTCCCCTAGCGTAAGCTATTACGCAGTACGAGAGATACTCTCGTAAGAGAACGTACTCGGTTACTAACGTAACCTCGGTTCTCTCTAGAGAGGGAACGAGTACTGCGTATCTTGCCGTGCGTGGAATACGCTCTGGTTCGCTTCAGCGATAAAAACCAGCTTGTATCAGCCTAACGAGCATATTTATAGGGCGAGACCACGCCCCTTCTGGCGGGACGTGACGATATGGGCGCGAATTGCCCCCATTGGTCATTACGTCACGCAGAGTCTCTCTCGATAGGCTGCTGCATTTGCTGCAGAGCAACCAATAGGCGCGCGAGCTGTTTCGCTTATGTTTGCTTGCTGCTGCAAAGCGTTTTACATTAATAAAAAATTAAGGATAATTTTTGGCTTCAATATCTCGCGGAAAAGAGTTTTTCCCCTAGCGTAAGCTATTACGCAGTACTCGTTCCCTCTCTAGAGAGAACCGAGGTTACGTTAGTAACCGAGTACGTTTTTGCTTATAACTCAGACATACATACGAGTTTTCACAAAACAGCGTCGGAAAACTTATTCAACCAATGCTTAATACATTTTTATTTAACTGCAATGTGATCGATTATCAGCAAAGTCGATGCTAGGAGGTTAGCAACATGCTGAGGCTAAAATATAAATCTCAGGCTAAAGTCGGCATCTTATTGTTAAAAATAAATGTTATGTACATACCGTTACTCGCGCTTGTAATCTCCGTCTGTACAAATAAAGGCGAGCCGCGCGAACACGTTGGATCCGCCGTGTTTGGATGCCGATGTAGGTCCGCAAAGCCATGAACATCAATTGCAAAGCAACGTACACCATTGTTTATTGGTGTGTTTGTGTTTGGCGCCACCGGGCTAATGTTGCTGGGAAAGATGAGACGTATACAGTGAGTACAGTGTACTATACATTAAGCCATGTAAAAGTCCCCGTTAAGCGTTTTAAAAGCTTTTTTCACGTTAAGCGTTTTAGAATGTCCCGAGGAAAAACAACTTGTTAACGTTGGCCTGCAGAAGTGCGATCATGGACTGTGTCCGAAATCTCCATTCAAACCACTACTCCCTAACCCCTATGTAGGGGGTAGGGAGTAGAGCACTATATAGTGAGCTCACCAGCATAATAGAAACACCACTTTCGGACACTACTCGATCGTCTCTCGGCGCCGTTGATTACGTCATTACTGTCGCACTATTTAAACGCGCCATCATCTGTCAGCTGGTGCCGAGCCAGCTTTGGGTTAAATAGATTTTTTTTTATAAATACATTACATTATATTGTGCTTATTTCTCCAAAATTGTAAAATTAAAAGTCATTTCTGGCCGTTTCTGTTATAATGCGTTCCTCCACACATGATTATAACTTATAAACATAAATAAAATTAATACACATATTTCATATATTTTCATTTTCGCGCCACACCGTTTTCTCTTGCCTGTCGACATTAGGAAAAAAAACAGATCTACGTTATCAAATATCTTGCTCATAATACTCTTAATAAAACAGCTTTTATTCCCATATTTTATTCCCAGGCACATTTTGGCAATTCCAAACCATATTACTCTTAAAAACTACTATTAATGTTGTATTTAATCATTTATTTATTTATTCCCAAAATGTGCCTGGGAATAAAATATGTTCAGAAAATCAACGTGCCTAATAATTCTGCACACACTATACAAAACGAAATATGCATTTTGACAAACAACAAACAAATCTGTCAGTATTATTAACGGTGATGGCAATGTAGTCAAATAATAAAAGGTAGAATTTCACGTATATGAATACTCAAAATACTCCTTCGCAAGAATTTGACAGAACTCACTCCCATCCAGCTGCCGAGGCAAAACGCTTCCCTGAGAAGAGGTGGTCCTTCTCTCTCCTCAGGCGAATAAATGTGGCCACATCATCGTCGGTGTCTGACGAGATCAAAATAAATTGACAATCCATTCTTGCTTTTATTTATGTTCAAATATGTTAGTTTAGCGGCGTGACACATTTGTTAATAACGTTACTGTACAGTAGAGGGCTAATGTTAGCAAGCTGGGTCGTTAGGCATGATTTGTGCCGTAATGGGGCAATACGCGCTTACAAACAATTTATACATGTCTGACAAAATTGTAGAACTACTACATATCATAATTTAAACGAGAAAGAACATAACTTACATTTGTATGACAAATTCGTATTGTCGCGCTGCTCTCCTTGACGTCCATCTGCAATTTTTACGATCAGCGCAATGCATGATGGTATGTAGGGCTTGGGTTAGTGACCATCGGTTGTACACTACTTTTCAAAATGCATTCTGGGATACATTGAGTGGACTATATAGGGTATAATAATCATCACTATACATTCGGACAGCACTACAAAATGGCGAGCTCACTATATAGTGAGTAGTGGGAGATTTCGGACACAGCCATGGTTTTCCTGATGCTAAAGTCTGGGAAATTATCCTTTCTGATGGTGTGCATCCACACTTTAGATTTTCTTATCCCAGACATTTTTAAAGGTTTAAATACCTGCCGCCAAAACGCTCCTCTTTCGGTCACGTATCGAAAGTGAAACTTAAATCTGTCAAGGGGGTGTTTGGATTTATTCACGCACGTTAAAAATATTTATTAAAAGCTTCTTCCTTTGCACATTTGTTTTTACAGCATTATCATAATAGGCTCCTATATTAATGTATTGACAGAAAACCGGTAGTTCTATGTGAAATCAGACATTGAGCACCCTTATAACCTCTGCGAAGATTCGACCGTGAGATTGGTAGTCGAATCAGGCTCCTCCTATCGATGCATCGAATCTTCGACTATTCGGGGTTACCCCTATGTATTAGTAAATGTTGAAATTAACATTAACTAAGATTAATAAATGCTGTAAAAGTATTGTTGTTTAGTCTCGGGCTACTATTGGTTGGTTAGAATCTATTGAGTGAGCTATCATGGCTAGAGGCAGATGATATAGGCCTGCCTTGTGGAGAATTTACTGTTACTGCCTTTTCTGGCTACGCATGCCCAGTGGCGTGCGGGAGAGATTGTTTGTTTGGTCCCTACAGTGGGAGAGCATTTGTACTGTTTTCCACAGTCGACACAGCCCATTCACAGGTAAGTTGTTTGTGGCGTTTATTCTTTCCGCGCAGGGCGGTATGGTTAAATCCATATACCTTGTGCTCTTTTTACTACATGCTCATTGATTTCTCTCTGGTCTGTTGTGACTGGGATTCCTCGCACCCTAGTTTCTTAGTATGTGTGCTACATGGTCTGATATGATCAGAGATGCACATAACTGGTGCGTAGGTGCGCATACGTGGTAAAAATAAACGATGCACAGCAGAAAACGTGGAGGGAAGCGCTTTTAAGTACCAACATTTTTGGGGACAGGGACATGTTTACTCACTGGAGTAGATTTTTCTCCATCTCTGGTAAGATATCAATCATGATGCAATGGATAGCAGTTGATCTGTGATCCATACGGACCAGGCCTCACAGTTCGGCACGCATGTGATTCGCGGATTAAGTTTATCCATCATAGAGTGAAAATTTATCATATGGACGTGTTTTGTCTTGCCAATTTACACTATTAAAACTATTTTAAACACGAAAGAAGAGGCGAAAATCGGGACTCGCCCGCTGTTATCTGTGGTCACACACCCGAAGTGCATGCACGCGAAGAGAAAGAGAGAGAGAGAGGGGCACGTTTCAGACAGTGCTCGAACACCGATTTGATTCCTCTTTCACGTTTACCTGCACTTGAATGGACACATACACACAAAATCATGTCAAAATACATGTATCTGCAAGTATTCTCTTGGTTATGTCATAAGTGAACAGTTGAGAATGAAACCAGATGTGTGTCAGTATATTTGGTCCATGCATTCAGTCTTAAAGTGACAGCAGCGTAATATTTTTTGATGTTGTCTGTGTCATTAATGTTAATAAAATAAAACAAACAACTTTTACAAAGATTTAATTTCTATATTTAATTTCTACAGTGAACAAATAGTGGAAAAAAAGACAAAGTCCTTGTGTTGTCACTCGCACTGCCACTGAGTAGTTCTGCATGCGTTTCATGTCTCAATATAATCAAAAGCAAGTACAGATCCTGCCTGTCAGACTCTCGCCTCTCATATCTGATGCACATTCACTTGTCTAAGATGACAACATAGATATTTGACCCAAAGCCAGCTGTTGACTTGTGGATGCAAACAGCAAATTGCAGGCTTAAGCAGGGAGAAAAAAAAGCAGGTCTACATCATCATCTACCATGTTCGAGAGGAAAGAAGATAGTGAGAAGGGCAATCAGGAGGAAAGTGATGACGACAGTTTATAGGAAAAATGTGCAGTTTAAGAGAACCACCCTTGAGAACCAGACCAAAAAAGTTATGTGCACCCCTGGATATAGTTTAGTTTAGTTTACTTCCTTTATTGTCCTCAAGTGGAAATTTGTCGTTGGCTTCACTATACACCACACACAAGGACACCAACACAAACATAAACATATACATTAAAAAAATAAAACAATAACATTCCCATGTACCTATGCATAGCCTACATATCTACCCCTACTCATATCTTCTCAGCATTTACAATTCGAATGGCCCTGGGTTGTCTAAACCGTCTCCTTGATGGTAACAACTGAAATGTAGAATGTAAGGGATGAGAAGTATCCTCTATAATAACCCATGCTTTTTGTTTAACTTTTAATAAACATATCTCTTTCAGTTGTTTTTGTGTCTTACCTACAATTGCGCTAGCTACGTTAACCATAGACAATTTATGCTTTGATTTAACAATCAGAACTCCATACCACATAGTCATATTAAAAGACATAATACTCTCTACAAGATTCTTATAGACCATCTCTAAAATATTTTTTTTAGCCTCCGAATAAAATGCAATCTCTGCATTGCCTTTTTAAAAACATAATCCACATTTCCAGCAAAACTCAAATTACTATCTATGAACGTTCCCAAGTATTTAAAACTATTCACTATTTCTACCTAGTATCCATTGAGTATCAAGGGTTGCAATTTTTCAGAGATTTCCCATTTGTTTCTACTAATCACTAATTCCTTAAGTTTATGCAAATTTATCTTGCATTTAAGTGCACTCAATTTGCACCATTTTTGCATGGAATTTATATAATTATGATACAATTTATTAAATTTCGGTTCCACCTTTGTACAAAAGGCCAAATCGTCAGCGTATTTAAGTAGACTAAATTATGTGTTGTGAATTTTAATTTTAAATTCATTTATGTACAATGAGAATAATAGAGGAGATAATATAGTTCCCTGTGGTACTCCTGTGTTTAAAACAATTGTTTTTGAAACTCTACCATTAACGAGAACTCTTTGTGGACGATTTAAAAGAAAGTCTCTAATCCACCAGATGAGACCACCATTCACCCCTAAATCAAGTAATCTCTGTAAAAGAACATCTATCTTAATTGAATTAAACCTGTCCTAAAATCTGTAAATAAAATTCTAGCATAATTTGTGGTCTGTTGAATATTTAGTGGACACTAAATTGCATAGGGTTAAAGTGGTGTCATCAGTGCCCCTTGCTCTCTTATAAGCAAACTGCAGCGGGTCTAAATATTTATTAACATAAGTCTTAATATGTTTTTTTTATTTGCGGCTTCCGCATTGTCTGGTCCCCTAACATATATTAAAGACGGTAATCTGTCCAAATTCCCGTGGTAAATAAAATGGTCTAAAAGACACTGATAATAGCTCGTAATCCGTAGTACACACGTGTTCATGGATCTGAAAATGTGTTACCCATCTATTGTCCACAAAAATATAAAGTCCTCTTGCCACAGACTTGCGAGACTTAACTTCATCTCTGTCGGCTTGAATCATTGTATAGCCATTTAATAAGATATCCTGAACATCTTCCTTCAACCAAGTCTCTGTGAACTTTGCCTAAAGTCACTGTTATACTTGACTTTCACTGCAAATTCATCCATTTTATTCTTTAGGGAGCATAGGCCTACATTAGATAAGGTGATTACCGGTAAGGGAGGTTTAACGCCTCTTCGTTTGCGTCTTTGACGTATCCCACCTCTCGATCCTGTTTCTTCTTAAATGGGCATTTGCATTCTTTTGCCCTGGGATTCCTAAACAATCCTTTACAATCCTCTAGTAAATTCATTCAGCCAGCAGGGACAAGACCGAGATAGAAGTAAGAGTTCCTCCGTGGTGTAGACGAGGACGCCATTTATATCCACTCCTGAGCCGGCCGCGATCAAAAATGTAGCCAGACATGCCGCTACCCAAACCATAAAACAGCGAGGCTTCATGTTGAGTTTATAAAATTAACTATATATAAAAACTGCGCAGAAAAACATAAAACAAACAACTAACATGTGAAGCACTGGGTCAGCAGCAGAGCCGCGCCCTGGAACCTTGAAGATAAAATAATAAAGCAGTAAGCCGTCTGAAGCTCTTATGTTATGCTGACAATACTCAGCTCTATATTTCTTCACGCCCTGACGAAACTTACCAATTTGTGATACAAATAATGTAGCCCGACTACGCCACCCAACTGAAGAGCTGGGACTCTATTAAATAAAATAACTTTATATTTTGCTTGCAAGTTCTTTTAGTTTGGTGGGAGCAACACAACAGAATTACCCAAACAACAGTTTCAATATAAAAAAATATTTATTACAATCTCTGATTACGATGATAAAAGGAAAGGGCGCGTCGTGCACTCACGCACTCTCTCACTCAAACTTAAAAGCTGGACATCGGAAAAACATTCACAAATCCACTGGAAGTCCGTAGTTAGGCACCCACAGTCCGTAAGCGGTTCCTTCAACACAAGTCCGTCTCGCACCGAACAGTGGCGTCTACACAGCAAGCCACCTGTCAATCACTCGTGCGCATCAACACAACACTCACACAAACAGAGAAAGAGCCACTAGTATTTCCACAGTAGATAAACACAACACCACAATAGGAAAGCTATTAATCGTGCAACACTCAATTAGATCACTGCAATTCGTGAATATGAATAGACGATATAGATAACGGTATGACTACAGTAGACAGACTGGAACTCTCCAATTTAGGTGAGACGTAGATCTTAACTTCGGACGAGGCAAGGCACACAATTTAACAGGGCGTCATTCACCAATAAACTGGGAGTAGACAAATCTAGCTCCCAGTCTTGTTGGACAATGCTCCACAACACCACAGCCCAGGACAGACGAAGCAGGGCTCCGGGCAGCACAGCGGAGAACAGCAGCGATCTGTAGCGCAGCAGAGGGCGGCAACAATCCAGCGCAGTTGAGAACAGCAGCAATCCCAGCACAGCAGAGAACGGCAGCAATCCCAGCACAGCAGAGAAAAGATGAAGATACCAGCAGCCACTGGATTAACAGCAGGACCGTCACTTCAACAAAACTTCAGCTTCAACGCGAGCAGACAATGATCCATGCAATGGTCGGGGCAATGAAATAAAACAAACAATCGCGACTACCGTCCAGTAATAAAATGTGGAGAACAGAGCTGCACAACAAGATTCACGGGTCACAGACACACTGTTTTCAGTTCCTTCGCTTGTTTTAAACCGTCTGTGATTTGACATGGCAATTACCAACAGCTGTCCATCTGCTAATCAGCTGTGATCCGGGCTTCCCGAAAAATACGGGGGCGTTACTCCACGCTCTAATTTATGGTCAAGTGTCACAAAAATAAAACGTGCATGATAAAACCAAATCACAAAAGAACACCAAATCGAAAGAAAAAAAAGGAAAACAAACGGTGCCAAATACACACAAAAACACACATAAAATAAAATAGACCATAGCCTCTCCATATGACATCTTACAAAATTAACGCAATGCATAGCTGATATAAAAAACTGGATGACTAGTAATTTCCTACTACTTAATTCTGAAAAAAACAGAGATTCTAATTATTGGACAAAACATTTGATGGCTGCTCTGTCAAGTCTTCGTCGTCAGTTAGGAACTTGTGTGTGCTAGGGGTGTAACAATACACAAAACTGACGGTTCGGTTCTTCCCACGGTTTTGACGTCTCGGTTCGGTTCGGTTCGATTCGGTGGGGTGGGGTTTAGAAAGCTAAAATTGCTTTTTTTGTTTTTTTTAAACAGTGGTTTAATGAAAAAATTGTGTCTTTGTCTTTAAATTAATTCAATTACAATTAAACGTTTCGCAAGGAGTAAAAAAAAAAAAAATCTGCTAATGCTGTAAACTAGGATATAGAGAGCCCGCACATTACTATAACATTAAAGGTTAACAACAGAGCCTAGACTTTTAGCCTAAATTCAGATGCTATTTATTTTTTTAGATATAATAATCAACACCCAACACATTGTATGAAAACATGTAAACTGAACAGAAGGCAGTTTTTGCATGAACTTATGTTTTCACTCTAATTCGTTATTGAAATATAATATTTTACACAGTTGCTGTTATTTTCATGAAAGATATTTTAAACATACATTAAATAATAAAGATATCATTAACAGGTTAAGTAAAATATAGCCTAATATATAGGCTAATATAGTGCATTTATTTAGTGCAAGAGTTAATTTCTTTAGGAACTGGATGACTTGCCAGCTGAGGTAAATGTAATGCTATGTGACAAACTAAGCTGTTTTATTGACGTCTTTCCGCTGCTGAAACACTGATTGAGCGATTACACAAGTTATGGTACCTTTCAGTAAGTATATTGTATCTTTCAACATACCTTCAGGTGTGCATTCATGTTTATTCTGTAACTGACGAAGAGATGATCCGCTTGAAAATGAGGAGCCTAGTACAGTGATCTGTCACGCCACATCAAAGAGCGCCAAAACGACATTTATTGTTTGAATTTCGTGATCAAATAGACAGAATTTGAAAGATTACACCTTGCTTATTATCGAAAATAAAACACGGAGCTTGCTATTATATGGTGTTAATGGTGGTTAGGCTACAAAACTGAATTCTTTGTGTACACATAAGACATGAGGTCCAATGAGCAAGGGCAGGGCCGGGGTAGCAGGGGGTGGGGCATGTTCGGTACGCCATGAGAGTATCTCGATACGTACCGTGGGTTCCCTTTCGTTGTCACTCCGAGTTACGTCGGATGACGACGAATGGGGTTTCGCTTAGAAAGCCTATCAACTTCGAGTATTACAAAACGAGCCAATGGCAAAGAAATGCCATGGGTCTGCGGAATTTGCATGACGTAACTCCGCCCCACCTCGTGGGTATAAAAGGAGGAAGTCCAGCAACATGCAGATATGTTTTCGCTTCGGAGCCAAGTGTATTCTTCTCTCCACAAGCCATCTCTGAATTGTCAGCTTTACAAACGAGTACCTCGAGTGTTGGTGTGACGGCGATCTACGGCGAGCGCGTGCTTCCTGCTGATCTGTTGCAGTGGTCTGCCAGTCGGTGCGTGTCTCCCCGGGTGCTTCAACACTTGAGTTTTCTCTCACTAAAAGAGCTCGCACGCGGCACGTCTTTTTAAAGACGGCTCGCCCGTGCATTTCAAAAATGAATGGTGCGGCAGCTTGGTATCGGACTCTGATGGGCACGAGCGTTGTCTAGTATGTTTGGGCTTGATCATGCTGAGCAGCGCTCGTGGATGACTCATGTTTTCTCCGGGAAACATGATCATCGCGTCATTAAGGTCGAGACTCGGTGAACTCGCATGAGTGAGAGTCCCCTCATCCACCCCCCGTTCTTCGGCTGGTGGCCAGGGTGACCTGAGGGTTATGGTCTGGAACAAGGCGCCGACTATGTGTCCGCGACCCCAGCCCCCCTCTTCAATGACGGTGCCCGCTAGTGAACAGGTGATTCCCACGGGTCTACCCAAAAAAAAAAAAAAAAAAAAAGTGGTGGCCTGTGTGTTTCATTTGAAGCTACAGAGGATGATACTATGTTTGTAGCAGCTTCACTAGGTGGGTTTGATTTTCCTGGAAGTGACGACTCGTCGAGTCTGATCCGGAGATGATGGCCATGCTTTCCCGGGACGATTGGTTTTTGGGTGAGGCCGCCGACCCTCGTCCACGGCAAACCCCAATACCGTTCTTCCCGGACGTGCATGATGAGATCAGGGACCATTCGCTGATCTCATCCGCCTTTCCTCCCCTCGATGGGGCCGCTGCCCGTGGGTACACTGGGGTTCCCCCGGCTGAACGCTCTGTTGCGATGCTATGTGTCCTCAGAGTGCTTCTTCTCGGCGCAATCCTAAGCACCCGTCCGTGGTCTATAGTTTTCGTCTACACTTGTGGCGAGATCCTGTAGTACCGCGGGACTGGCAGCCGCCTCTCTGCAGGCCATGGCCATTCTGCTGGTCCCCGACCCAGATGCTCATGGACTTGCACGAGGGCGGGACTGACCCAGGGCTCTTCACTGAGTTGCGCGCCGCCACTGACCTTGCTCTCCGAGCGACGAAAGTGGCCGTACGCCCCCTGGGTCAGGTGATGCCTACCATTCTGTGGCTGAACCTGTCTGATATGCTGAATGTCGCGCGGCCCCGTCTGTCCGACGTTCCCATGTCCCAGGTCGGCCTCTTCGGCGGTGCAGTTGAGAACTTCGCCCAACAGCTCTCAACCGCCCATGTGCAGACTGACGTTGATTCTGTCCCGATGGCCCCGCCGTCCGCTCAGATCCCTCGGTCTGCCCACCGCCGAAGGCGCCCTCCCGCGGCTCCCACCCTGCCCGTTCACCCGGGCCGGCTCTGGGGGCCGCGGGCGGACGCCACAGCCCTCTCTAGCCCCGCCCCCCGCTACACGCCGGGTTAGCGGCGCTCCTGAGACGGGCTCCTCGGGGATGGAGCAGGCTGAGGTCGACTCTGTCCCGACGGCCCCGCCGTCCGCTCAGGTCCCTCGGTCTGCCCACCGCCGAGGGCGCCCCCCCGCGGCTCCCACCCCGCCCGTTCACCCGGGCCGGCTCTGGAGGCCGCGGCCGGACGCCACAGCCCTCTCCAGCCCCGCCCCCCGCTACACGCCGGGTTAGGCGGCGCTCTGGAGGGGCTCCCCAGAGATGGGACTCAGTTCTTCCGGGAGTTGGTAGCAGGACCACTCCTTTCCCCGGTGGAGGGCCGGGGAAGAATCCCTATTCTCCAAGAACTGACTCTCCCGTCTCTGAGCACACAGAGTTCGCGGACGACACAGAGCGCCGCCCACAAGCCGTGCTCTCCTCGTCCCCCTCTGTCCCAGAGGTGGTTGACACGGCGTGCCGTCCACGGACCGCTTCGCCCCTGTCCCCCTCTGTCGCCAGACCCCTGGCAGAGCAGGCCCCCGCGGGACGATCAGCCTGGTCCTCCCCTGGCCCCCTCTGCCAGGGCGCGGTTGCTAACTGCGCCCCCACACCGGGCCGCTATGCCGTCCACGTCTGGGCCAGTTACTCCGCTTCGCTGCCCCTCCGGGGGGACGCCTGTCGTCCGCTTGATCCCGCTGGTTCAGTTTCTGGGAGCCTGGTTAGAGCTTCCCCGTCTGTCCCGCTGGATCGCGCGCACCATCAGGCTCGGCTATGCGATTCAGTTCGCACGGTCTCCTCCCCGCTTCAGGGGAGTCCGCTCCACTTTGGTCGGTGGCAATGCCCCCATCATGAGAGCAGAGATTGCCACCCTGCTGGCGAAGGGTGCAATCGAGACTGTCCCTCCAGCCGAGATGAGGTCCGGCTTCTACAGCCCTTACTTCATTGTCCCCAAGAAAACCGGTGGGTTACGACCAATCCTGGACTTGCGCGTGCTGAACCGCTCCCTTCACAGGCTGCCGTTCAAGATGCTCACCGCCAAACGCGTTTTCGAATGCGTGCGGCCCCGGGATTGGTTTGCAGCGATCGACCTGAAGGACGCCTACTTCCATGTCTCCATTCTTCCTCGCCACAGACCGTTCCTACGGTTTGCTTTCGAGGGGCAGGCATACCAGTACGCGGTCCTCCCCTTCGGGCTGGCCCTGTCTCCTCGCATCTTCACGAAGGTCGTCGAGGCTGCCCTTGTTCCCCTTCGGGAGCACGGGGTTCGCATCCTGAGTTATATCGACGACTGGCTGATCCTAGCTCACTCTCGAGATCAGGTTTGCGAACACAGGGACCTAGTGCTTCGGCACCTAGCTCGTCTGGGCCTTCGGGTCAACTGGGAGAAGAGCAACTTTGCCCCGTGCAGAGGATCTCTTTTCTCGGTTGGACATCGACTCGGTCGCCATGTCCGCGCAGCTTACGAGCGAGCGCGCGCAGTCACTGCTGACTTGCCTGAGACATCTCAGGAGCAAGAATGCGGTTCCACTGAAACATTTTCAGAGGCTCCTGGGGCATATGGCATCTGCAGCCGCGGTCGCCGCTCGGATTGCTTCATATGAGACCGCTTCAGCTTTGGCTTCGCGACCGAGTCCCGAGGTGGGCATGGCATCAAGGCACGCTCCGGGTACCAGTTACCCCGACCTGCCGTCAGTTCCTCACCCCGTGGTCGAACCTCAGTTTTCTCAGGGCGGGTGTCCCCCTGGAACGAGCTTCCCGGCATGTTGTTGTCTCAACAGATGCCTCCACCACGGGCTGGGGCGCCATGTGCAATGGACATGCTGCTGCGGGCTCCTGGACAGGACCCCAGCGGCTATGGCATGTCAATTGCCTCGAGTTGTTGGCAGTACGTCTTGCCCTGCACCGCTTCCGAGCGTTGCTCCGGGGTCAACACGTGCTAGTCCGCTCAGACAATACCGCGACTGTTGCGTACATCAACCATCAAGGTGGTCTACGCTCCCGCCGTATGTCACAACTCGCCCGCCACCTCCTCCTATGGAGTCAGAAGCATCTGAGGTCGCTTCGAGCCATTTTCATTCCCGGAGCGCTGAACTGTGCAGCCGACGAGCTCTCACGGCTTCAGCCCCTCCCTGGAGAATGGCGACTCCATCCCCAGTCGGTTCAGCTGATTTGGGACCAGTTCGGGGACGCACAGATCTGTTTGCCTCTCACGACTCGACCCATTGCGCCCTGTATTTTTCCCTGACCGAGGGCACGCTCGGCACGGATGCACTGGCGCACAGCTGGCCGCCGGGCCGCAAATATGCGTTTCCCCCAGTGAGCCTTCTTGCGCAGACCTTGCGCAAGGTCAGGGAGGACGAGGAGCAGGTCATTCTGGTCGCGCCGTATTGGCCCAACCGGACCTGGTTCCCCGAACTTGTACTCCTCGCGACAGCACCTCCCTGGCCCATTCCTCTGAGGTAGGACCTTCTTTCTCAGGGACGGGGCACCCTGTGGCACCCTCGCCCCGATCTCTGGAGCCTCCACGTGTGGCTCCTGGACGGCTCGAGGTAGGTTTGAGTACCCTTCCACCAGCGGTGGCGGCTACCATCACTTCCGCTAGAGCGTCGTCCACTAGACACGCCTATGCGTTGAAGTGGAACCTCTTCGTCGACTGGTGCTCTTCTCACCGAGAAGACCCCCGGAAATGCTCGATCAGTGTTGTGCTTTCCTTCCTTCAGCAAGGGTTGGAGCGAAGGCTGTCTCCCTCCACCCTTAAGGTCTATGTTGCCGCCATTGCCGCTCATCATGACCTGGTCGAAGGTAAGTCGGTAGGGAAGCACGACCTGGTCATCAGGTTCCTGAGAGGAGCGAGGAGACTAAATCCTCCTCGCCCTCCTCTCGTTCCCTCTTGGGACCTCTCAGTGGTGCTAACTGCCCTGAAGAGTGCTCCCTTTGAGCCTCTGCAATCAGTCGAGCTTAAGTTCCTGTCAATGAAGACAGCGCTCCTGGTTGCACTGGCCTCCATCAAGAGGGTAGGGGACCTGCACGCATTCTCCGTCGACGAAGCGTGCCTGGAGTTCGGACCGGCCTTCTCTCACGTGATCCTGAGACCCCGGCCCGGATATGTGCCCAAGGTTCCTACCACTCCCCTTCGGGACCAGGTGGTGAACCTGCAAGCGCTGCCCCCGGAGGAGGCAGACCCAGCCTTGGCATTGCTCTGTCCAGTACGCGCTCTCCGCGCCTATGTAGACAGGACGCAGTGTTTCAGGACCTCAGACCAGCTCTTTGTCTGTTATGGTGGGAAGCTGAAGGGAAAGGCTCTCTCCAAGCAAAGGCTGTCCCACTGGATAGTGGACGCCATTGCTTTGGCATACCAGCAGCAAGGTCGCCCGTGCCCCCTTGGTGTGACGGCCCACTCCACCCGGAGTGTGGCATCCTCTTGGGCTCTAGCGCATGGCGCCTCGCTAACAGACATCTGCAGAGCTGCAGGCTGGGCGACACCTAACACATTCGCCAGATTCTATAATCTCCGAGTGGAGCCAGTGTCCTCTCATGTACTCGCTTCAACTAGCTAGTACCGGACCCGCTCAGGTGTCTTCGCTTGCTCGCCATTCCACTCCGCGGACTGGATACGTGCGATATTCTCCTCAGGTGAGCTTCTCCGAAAGCCCTGAGCTCCTCCAGCACTCCTGACGTCGGCGCCAGTGTCTCTTGCCTGCGCGTCGGCTAGGTGCCTCCCGTGTGCATGGTCCCTCCCCTGAGCGACCCCCACATGTGTATTTCCACTGTAAGCCTCTCTCGAGCATGTGTCTTTCCCTCGGCAAGCCACCTTGCCACCCCTGGGGTTGAAATTTTCCACCTGCGGCTGGACACCCCAGTGTTCTCCATATGCATCCTTCGGGTCATATGTGTATTCTCTAAGTCCCCCCCCTCTGGGTTGGCATTAATTGCATACTTCCCCTAGCTTGGGATATGCTTCCCAGTGTACCTTGGTATTCCTGTGTTAAATGGAGTCCTTCGTCCGTCTATGACAGGGATCTCGATTTACGCAGGGCACTGGAAGACAGCTGAGAAGGTGGCGTGATTAGACTGGTAACCCCATTCGTCGTCATCCGACGTAACTCGGAGTGACAACGAAAGGGAACGTCTATGGTTACGTATGTAACCCTCGTTCCCTGAGTAGGGAACGGAGACGTTACGTCTGCCTGCCACTTTCCGCTGTACCGCGGGGATCGCCTGAGCTCAGTCTTGGCTCCTCAGCGAAGAAACATATCTGCATGTTGCTGGACTTCCTCCTTTTATACCCACGAGGTGGGGCGGAGTTACGTCATGCAAATTCCGCAGACCCATGGCATTTCTTTGCCATTGGCTCGTTTTGTAATACTCGAAGTTGATAGGCTTTCTAAGCGAAACCCCATTCGTCGTCATCCGACGTAACGTCTCCGTTCCCTACTCAGGGAACGAGGGTTACATACGTAACCATAGACGTTCTGTATCGCGGTTTTTCGATTCGGTTTGAATATCGTTACACCCCTAGTGTGTGCTGTTTGATACCAATCTTTCATTTGAAAGTCACCTGTCTAGTATCTGTAAAACCGCATTTTTCCATCTTAAAAATATATCTAAATTACGTCATATGCTCTCAATGACAAATGCAGAACAATTAGTTCATGCGTTTATGACATCAAGGCTAGATTATTGTAATGCTCTTATGGGTGGTTGCCCTGCACGCTTAATAAACAAACTACAGCTGGTCCAAAACGCAGCAGCTAGAGTTCTTACTAGAACCAGGAAGGATGACCATATTAGCCCAGTTCTGTCAAAACTGCATTGGCTCCCTATTAAACATCGTATACATTTTTAAATATTGCTAATTACTTACAAAACACTAAATGGTTTAGCTCCCCAGTACTTGAGCGTGCTCCTAACACATTATAGTCCTTCACGTCTATTGCGATCTCAAAAGTCCGGCCAGTTGATAATACCTAGAATATCAAAATCGACTGCTGGCCGTAGATCCTTTTCCTATTTAGGACCAAAACTTTGGAACAGTCTTTCTAAAATTGTCCGGGAAGCAGACACAGGCTGTCAGTTCAAAGCTAGACTAAAAACACATCTCTTTGACCTAGCATTCACATAATACATTATCGACTTCTATAATTCAATATTACAGTAGGCTGCATAGATTAGGTCAGCCGGAACTGGGAACACTTCACTTAAATGCTGATGTACTCGTTACATCATAAGAAGAATGTTATCTACGTTAATTTTAGTGTCTTTGTTTATCCCGAGGTTTTCCCGCAGCCTGCCAGATCCAGGCCGTTTCCAGATCTGACGAAGGACCTTCGCTTGGACCCGATGACAATGCAGTGCTGAAGTGCCAACTAGCCTCTCCCTATGGAGGATCCCTATACCACTCTACAGATAAAGCGTTGTGGAATTTTTGGTTTGCGTACCTACCCGAAGTGATAAAATAAAATAAAATTCTGCATCAAAATTTATAGGCAAGACAAGTAGTTTGTTTAGGCATGGTTTGTAGGGAATTACAAACCTGCGCACATATATTCAAACGCACATAACTATAGAATCAATTCTTAATGTGCATGTGAACGCCATCAGCGTCTATCACAGGTTCGCGTTTAAAATCTGTTTAGAGAGAACGGTGTCGTCTTAGCGGCCCCTAATTTAATAACAAATAACCATTTCGACGGAAGTGAATCAATCAAAACTAACTTTAGCTGGAAATAACATTATTCAAGAACCACTATAAAACCAAACCAATCTCTGTTACCTTAAATTATATGTTTATCTCTGTAAAAAGCTGCTTTGAAACAATCTACATTGTTAAAAGCGCTATATAAATGAGGATGACTTGACTTGACTTAAAAACAACAGCGATTTGAACCTATATTAAGTACTACTGCCCTGAGAGCAGCGCGTAATACACTAAAAATAACAGCGATTTGAACATATCTATTACTCCTGCCCTGTTAGCAGCGTGTAATACACTAAAAATAACAGTGATTTGAATATTGAGTATTGCCCTGAGAGCAGTGGGTAATACACTAAAATAACATCAACTTGAACCTATATTGAGTACTATTGCCCTGAGCGCAGCGTGTAATACACTAAAAATAACAGTGATTTGAACCTATATTGAGTACTATTGTCCTGAGAGCAGCGTGTAATACACTAAAATAACAGCGATTTGAACCTTTTGAGTACTACTGCACAGAGAACAGCGCTAGAGCGGGAGATGTATCATTTTAACCATTGAAATGCCACAGAGATTTGAACGAGTTCTGTTGTCGCATTTATCAACTTCACAGACAATGAAGTAGCATTGGAAAAGCATGTTTTACAAAAGTTACCCCATAAGCAGCTTTGTTGCGGTCGACTGATGAAACAGTCAAATCTAAATGCACACAATACGATATTTAGGCAATGATTATTAGTTCTGTGCATTTTTAATGTTCGCTAATTATCTTAGTAAATGTTAGAGGATGTTAAATTTTAACAAAAATATATAGTAAATTCACTTACCTTGCAATAAATGCGTTCTCCCACGAACATTTGTCTTGTATTCCCGAGTCCTGACTAATTCCCTCCGCACGTTCAAACGTCTTGACCACGCCTTTGCTTCATTTTCATTGGTTGAAGCTGTAAACCAATCATTTTCCTTTCTGCCCTCAGAACATTTTTGAGTAAGTAAAACTCCCATCTGCTCGATGACACACAATTGTCACAATTGTCTCCTGCATGGATCGTGTCCATCCTGGCCACAGTGACCAGGATAAAGCTAGGCCAGGCCATCACTGTGAAACATTTTCAAAGAGTGTTAGGGCTCATGGCAGCAGCATCCAACGTGATTCCGTTCGGCCTGCTTCACATGAGGGCCCTACAGTGGTGGTTGAAAACCAAGGGGTTTTCTCCAAGGGGGAACTCGTTCTGCATGATCAGGGTTACGCGCAGATGCTTTCGTTCCCTATCTATGTGGAAGAAACCTTGGTTTCCGTCCCAAGGTCCCGTGCTGGGAGCGTCATGTTGCCAGAAAGCCGTTTCGACAGACGCCTACCTCACGGGCTGGGGGATGATCATGGACGGCCGCTTTACGAGAGGTGAATTGCAGGACCATCATATTTGGAACTGTTATCGCCAGTGGCCCATGCATATCGACTGTCACTAAAGATCAGTGGTAAAACATGAGGAAATGCTAGTTTTTTTTACAGCTGGCAAAGTTAAAGTCACTGACACTTTATTATTGTCCTTTCAAAAGTAACTGAATGCCCTGCTACATATATTAGCCTACAGTAATCGTAATTCTATTTAAAACATATTAATGTACATGTATAATTATAATATCATTATAAAATATATAGTTGTTTATATACACATTATAAATGCATATATTTGAAAATAATAAATTTTCTGCTTAAAAAAAACGTTCCGTGCATAGCCTAGATCTACGCGCCCCCTGAACCCCCATAATAAAGATGGACAGTGACATAGAAATTTGCAGTGGCAGCAGTACGCAGGGCTCTGTGTAGGTGGAGGACTTCTCTCCTCCTGAATCCCCAGGGCTAAATAGTGACATAATAGATGGCGGTGCAGGTCCTCTGCCCTATCTATTTGAACCATTAGCCCCTGCCGTGACGGTGGAGGAAAACATGGATGAACCGGAGGCCACGCGGATGGGAGAAGTGTCAGAATGGTAGCTAACTAATCAGAGAAGATTATCAGATTATCAACATAACTGCACATACCAGGGGAGTCAGCACGCATGTCCCCACCCAGAACTACATTCCTTCCTTTGAGTGCTTCAGCAATCACAGCATTTTGATGCTGTTTCAACTGCCAATTGATTGTTTGGAATAGGAAGGCCCTTTGGTGTTTCAGGTATGTAGTGTGGCAAATCCCCTTAATGTTGAATGCCTGCATAAACTGACCCAAAAGAAAAACAGTTAAATATACAAGTTAAAACCGATTAGTATGCAAATCACACAAATGTTTGGAGAAAAAAAAAATTCTTACCCTGGTGACTTGCAAGAAGGATGAGCCACTAAAGAGCACAGCAGCAGCAGATTTCCAGCTGGTATGTTCTTGACATACGGCTGGCTGGCCCAACGTTTGCGATAGTCACAATGAGCACAGGTCTGGTCCACATGTAGAACTGTACACTGTAAAAAATTTTCCTGTAAAATAACAGTAAAGAGCTGGCAGCAGAGACGCCAGCAGTATACCGTTATTTTTACGGTATTCATACGTAAAATGACTTTACGGTAGTAGTCTGTAAACCAGAAAAACTGTATATTTCTGTATTTCTATAATTTACAGTAAAGAGCTGGCAGCAAAGACGCCAGCAATATACAGTAATTTTACAGTAGTAGTCTGTAAACCAGAATTACAGTATATTTCTGTAGTCACACTGTTAAATGATTTCACAGTCTAATACAGTAAAAAAATAAATGCAGCATATTTCTATGATTATTTGGAAATTACAATAATATTGTTTAGGTTGTTACTTTAACTTCTCACAGTATACTGTAGACAGGCACAATAGATAATACAATGTCTATAGGTCTGAGAATAATGAAGTTCATTGCAATCAATATTGAATAAATTAATACATTTAGTTAGTTTCTTAAGATATGCATTATTGTGAATATTATGCAAAATAAGCAATACAAACTTCAAAATCAGAAACCTTTATTTCAAAGAGCAATGCCAATATTAACATGAATTCAAAAAATAGAAAAAATGAAAATAAACCCTGTTGGACAACACTGAGAAGAGATTTCTAGTAGCAAACAGAAACAGCCTAGTAGTGTCTGCTTTAGACCATGGCAATTAACTTAAAGACTATTTAAGGAACATTAATGGAACACTCCACTTTTTTTGGAAATAGGCTCATTTTCCAACTCCCCCAGAGTTAAACTGTTGAGTTTTACCGTTTTTGAATCCATTCTGCCGATCTCCGGGTCTGGCGGTAGCACTTTTAGCATAGCTTAGCATTGATCATTGAATCTGATTAGACCGTTAGCATCTCTCTCAAAAAAATGACCAAAGAATTTCGATATTGTTCCTATTTAAAACTTGACTATTCTGTAGTTACATCGTACACTAAGACAGACGGAAAATGAAAAGTTGCGATTCTCTAGGCCGATATGGCTAGGAACTATAATCTCTTTCCTGCGTAACAATCAAGGAACTTTGCTGCCGTACCATGGGTGAGCAGGCACAATGATATTACGCAGCGCCTGAAAATAGTCCCCAGCTATAACTTCCAACGTGACCGGCACTAAGTTTCAATCGTGGCGTAATATCATTGCACCTATGGTACGGCAGCAAAGTTCCTTGATTGTTACGCAGGAAAGAGATTATAGTTCCTAGCCATATCGCCCTAGGAAATCGCAACTTTCCATTTTCCGTCGGTCTTAGTACACAATGTAATTACAGAAGAGTCAAGTTTTAAATAGGAAAAATATCGAAACTCTTTGGTCATTTTTTTGAGAGAGATGCTAACGGTCTAATCAGATTCAATGATCAATGCTAAGCTATGCTAAAAGTGCTACCGCCAAACCCGGAGATCGGCTGAATGGATTCAAAAACGGTAAAACTCAACTGATTAACTCTAGGGGAGTTGGAAAATGAGCCTATTTCCAAAAAAAGTGGAGTGTTCCTTTAAGACCTTTTTGATTACATGAGTAAGAACATTCAGCATCCAAGCATCTTTGGCACTTTTTTTGGGGGGAATCCCACAGGCACATGTTTTTCCTCTTAAAATAGTCCTCTGAGTTAGATTAAAATTTCCTCAAAAGTCAATTTAAAAGATTTACATATGTAATCTGCAATGTATTCTCTGCTGTCTGTAAAAATATATACTTACATTATAACATTTTGAACATACGCAGAATTGGCAATATTTCGAAAACAAACTTAAGAACATTTTGAAAATGTACATTAAGGCCATTTGAAACCATTATAGTACAGTAGAACATTTTGACAATATGCATCATATGCATACATAAAAACATTTAGGGTTGAAAGTGTGCCACTGCGAGCTAGACTTGCAGGTTAACTCTTAAAATTGTCCTGTGAGGTAGGCTTGTGTTTTTACCTCTTAGAATGGTCCTGGTGAGGTAGGCTTGTATTTTTACCTCTTAAAAGGGTCCTGGTGAGGTAGGCTTGTATTTTACCTCTTAAAAGGGTCCTGGTGAGGTAGGCTTGTGTTTTTACCTCTTAAAATAGTCCTGTGAGGTAGGCGTGTGTTTATACGTCTTAGTACTTGTGGATCCAGGAGAGATGACCATCACTTTGGTAGCTGCTGCTTCTCTCTGCAGCATTATTCCAGTGTTGCCACTGTCAAACAACAACAAACAATCATTATCATAATAATAAATAAACTGTACAATCAGGAATGTACAGTATCCTGATACACTGCAAGCTAATGTTTATAAAGTAATAATATCAGTTCTCTTGTGGCTTAATGTGGCAATGCCAGACTGTCAAAAAAAGAGAGTGAGATTAAAGAGCTCACCGATCTATATGAAGTTCCATTCAAAGTCAAGGAGATTCTTCAGTAGCATGGCGACGTGTGTATTGACTGCAGAAGACTTCTTCTGGACGATCACACCTTTCTTCTTGGAGACAACCTTGCCCCTTTTGGCCTTGGTCCCTCTCTCTGGATTTATACCAATGAAGCGCCTAAAATCAAAATAGTCAAAGATCACAGTGGGGTTGCAACAACATACTGTTTTGTGTACATTAAATTAAATGCAATGTATTGTTTTTTTTTTGTCTTTCTTCAATGCACTTGAATGACGTATAGAAGTGACATCAAATGGAATTATGATAAAGCCTATAGTACAACAAAATACCCTGTGTGTGTGTGTGTGTGTGTGTGTGTGTGTGTGTGTTGTGGCTTGAAATGAACAGTACTAATACCATTTTATGCGTGTTGTGGTTTGAAATGTACAGTACTAATACCATTTTATGCAAACAATACAAACACATTCATTTAATTGTATATATCCATATAATGATGACAAGGAATGAAGGGGTTTTACCTCTGAATGAATTCCAGAGAGCAGGCTGCCTCATCTTGATATTGAAGGTTGAATATGTAGTAGATTGCAAACACAGCAGCAAGTCCCGTTGCAAATGTTGGTGTGATGCCCTCAGAGATTACACGGCCCTCTAAGGTGATCATCCAACCTTTAATTGTGACTTGCCCTGTTGCACCTGAAACTTCAAATCATAGCAACATGAGAATGCATGTTACCTTGTATAAACATTTGTAAACTCCAGATGAATGGCCGCTATGATATATAATGTGTCTATCAATTAATCTAAATGAAATGTATACCAGGCAGTATCAGGCGAGGACTTGCAGGAAGACTGAGAGTTGTTTCAACATCAGCTGCAGTGGCAGAAACCTTTAGGGAACAAATACATTATGCTTACCATAATAAGATTTTTAAGAAGAAAAATTATAAAAAGGTCAATAATTAGTAAACACTAGGTGAGAATAACCTAGAGGCAAATGAGATAGGCTTCTGAAGTACCTACAGTCAAACTGCTAAATAGATTTGGCATTCAAAATTTAAAGGGTAACAATTTTATTTTTACAGGTCTTGGGGAGTTCTACTGTAAATGTCTAAAAAGTAATATAAACCCTTTTGTGGTTCCAGAGGAAACTGCACATAATCTGATAAATTGCCTCAAGTGATGTCACTCAGTGGTCAAGTTGCATTGTGGATAATCTAGGCACCAGCTTTTGAAAAGGAAGAAGAATATTTGGAATTCAAAATGTAATATTTCTGTTTCTGCTGTATTGATTTGATCATTTGCTTTTAAAACGTTCAACAGTGTCATAGTAGGGCAAAGAAGACAAGTGAAATACTTTTTAAAACCTTGCACCTACTTTACCCATAATGCAATTTAGCAACTGTGTGACAACATTGAGGTAATTTATCAGCTTACATGCAGCTTCCTCTGAGCCACAAAATAATATACACTCACTACTGTTTTCACATAATGTAGTAGTACTCCCCAAAACTAGTACACAAATTAGGTGTCTGGACACTTAAGACTGGTGGAGTCACCCTTTAAAACACAGGGTTAGAAAGAAAAAATAAAACTTACATCTGTAAGAAGGATCAGCCCGGTTAGGTCCTCTCCAAAGTGTGCCATGAGCAGCTGAACAACACAAAGTGCCATCTCATTATCTTCACCATTAGAGAGGATATCCTTGACATCTTTGTTGGTAGGTTTTCCCCTGAAGTATTCTGTGATGGCTCTTCCACATTCCTCCATACTGAGTTCCAAGCTACGAAGCACATTGATGTCTGTGAGCAACTCAAAATGTGCGTATATATACCTTGGCGTGAAAAGAAAAGGCCATTTGCTTTTCACATCTTCAATGTCAGGTGGTGGAAGTGTATTTATATGGCGACGTTGTAGAGAGAATGTGAGCTCCATTAGATTTTTAACTTCTGCTCTTTCTGCTCCACCTGCACCCTCCTGTCTATAAATCTCCTCCAGTCTCTGGCGGTGCTGCTTCACAGTGTCATCAGTTTCTTCTGGGGGTAGCTCTGGCTGAAATCGTGTACATCCATATGTGTCAGTTGGACCCCTCTTGCCTGTAGAGGATCGGTGGCATGAGAAGCTTCCGTCACGGTTCACATTCTCAATGCGGTTTTTTCACTTGAATCAAAAGTGATGTATAACCTCCACACAGAAGTGACCCATCTGGTGCAATATCAGCAAAACTCTTTGGATACTGCCTGATGATATTTCGAACCACAGTTAGGCACTGTGCGCGAGTGGGGTTAGCTTCATACCTTCTCATTTCATCCGCGAGTACTCGTACCATCTGGCGTCGCTCCACTGGTTTAGGTCTCTTGCCATCTGCAATTGCAGAACGAATTTCCTGTGGCATTTGTTCCCAAGGGACCTGGAATGTTTCTGGCCATGTTTTCAGTATCTGAGATGTGGAAGGTCTGTTGCTTGGCTCGCTGTTTCTTGTCTGGCTTGAACATGATGAAATGGCCGACAGCTGTGATGAGCTAGAATTAGGCGGAGTGCATAATGTTGGTGATGAAGACCCAGACACCGTTTGATCACTACTCGTCAGTGGTGACGAAGTTGGAATGACTTGAAGATCCAATGTAACTGTCTCGGTTTCTAAAAAACAAACAAAAAAAAGAATTAGGGCACATAACATATAAGCTATATCAGAGTCACTGCAGAGATTTGGCCAAAAGTCTACTTAACTCTCCTTAGTAGGCATATTTGAAAAGTTTAAAAGTGCATTATGTAGATTTAGAACAAAGAAATTCCACAACTGCATAAACAAGAGAATTTGACAAGAGAATGCCACACTAAATTAACCATACATTACCTAATTTGAATGCATCCAGGAGTTTTCTGCGCTGGATAACAGGTAACAGATCAGCAATGTCTTCCTGTTGTACATATTTTAAGTCTTCTTTTGACTCCAAGCCGGAGCTCTGAAGTTTCGATACTATTTGCAACTGGGTCTCTTCAGACAGATTTGGCAAGGTCTTGCAGATTATCTCTTTGATCTCTTCACTCATGTTCGCCATCATTCTGGACTAGAGGGAAAGAATGGTGAAGAATGATCAGTGGTGTACCATGGAAAGTGTACTCAGGCAAGGGATAGTAATTTAGCAGATTCTCCTGATTAATACAACAGTAGCTTCTCTGCATCAGTGTGAGGCTGTAAACACCCATGTCAGGAATACGCAGGGCATGATACTTTTCAGCAATAAAATATACTGCTGAATCCTTATGAACGAGAATCACTTTGATTTTTCCAGTTACAAGCCCCTCATCATCATCATCAATCACAATGAGCATGTTCTTTTTGTATTTTGTCCCCTTCACAGTCACTTCATTGGCTATCAGAGTGTTTGTGGACTCAAAATTGTGATGTGCAACTGCTTCTATGATTACATCATTGTAGTCATCTGAGAAAAACTGTGTGCCCCTCTCCACTGAAACACCTGGAGGGAAGAAGGTGCCAGCACTCAGAAAGGCCTGCAGAAGCTGATGTCTCTCTGCAAGAGTAGAACATGGATTCTTAAAGTTGCGCAATTTTCTCATACACTGCTTAAAATATGTGTGTTTGCTCTCGAATCTTAAAGTCCATAGGCGAATAAGTGGCCCAAAGTGGATAATGAGCTCAGGGTAATGACTGACATAATGATGTTTGGGCTTCAGTGGGTTGTCAGGAAAGGTTTGTATTCGGCAATGCAAATATTCATCAATCAGAACTCTTAGGTAGGCTATCTGGCCATTTGAAATTGCAGGTGCACAAATGAGGTCCACAACTTCTCTAGGTTGCAAAACCAACTTCCATACTTTGTTGTCACCTGGATTTTTTACTTTGTCTCCGATCAAAACGGGCAACATTCTCAGCAAACACCAATTCTGCACAGCATGTCCCCCAAGTTTTACACCCTCTGGATTAACCTCACACGGTTTGTCATTAGCATCCCTACCGAGATACTTGAACTGATTTATTCGTCGATTCAACTCAAGATAGTTAAACATTTTATCCACCTTAACAAGATGGTTAATGTACAGTGCCAGATCAGAGGATACAATACCTTCAAAAAGATCGTGGCCAAGACATGGAGGCAACCCTGGCTGACATACATGGAAGTATTTGAGCGTATTGAACACAGAGTCAAATTTAACACCTCCACTAGATGTAGACTGTCCTTCACTGCTCTGAACATGACCACTGTATGACTGTACTGTGCGTTTTGTGCCCTGGATAGGAGGATCTGCATGGAATGCTTCTCTGCTGATATCACAATATCTGCAGAAGTGTGAACTCCTGCTGAAGTTCTCCACAAAGCCTCCTATGTTATGTGAGCCTAGGTTGTCGCCTGCAATGGCACACAAAGTTCCCTTGTAGACCTTTCCATCAGACAGGGTAACACCATTGAGCTCAAAATCTTTAAGGTCATTGACGAGGGTGCCCATAACCAAGTCTTGACCAAAATACTTAAAATCGTGTTCTTTACAGAGAAGAACAAGTTGCATTTGATCAGTGCTGGATCTGTTGTGTGGCATTAAATCTGCAAGAGTTAGATACACTGCAAGTATCTTGTGTTTTTTCTTTCCAGATCCCAGTGGGTTTACCACTTCAAATGCATCCTGATACAGGATCAAGCTCAGTGATGAGCTCTCCGTCTGGAAGAGAACATTCTCAGCCAT
Source organism: Gila robusta (assembly GCA_030770095.1). NCBI lineage: Eukaryota > Metazoa > Chordata > Actinopteri > Cypriniformes > Leuciscidae > Gila > Gila robusta. Next base: position 334,432 of record JAVALU010001578.1, read on the forward strand.
ATTTTTGCCATCCCATACATCCTTAAGAATATCCTTAGAACCAATACTGGAGTGTACTTGCTTATATTGTTCCTGCACTGATTTGCAATGGAATAGAGAATCAATTGTCTGTTTAATAGGAACATACTTGGCAAAACACTCTTTGCCTGCCTCATTCTGACCTAGACAGATCTGAACTGGCTCAACATAGTTGAAGCTGTTCTTGAAAACTGTTTTTTTTTTTCTGGAGTGTTGCAGGTCCTAAAGAGATCCTCAGTTTTCATGACTTCAATCACATTGTTTGTGTCAGGTTCAGAAATCCCAAGTGTAACCAACTTCTCTTTTAGTTTGAAAAGCAAATGTGACTGGCTTATATCATGTACTTCCTGAAAATCTTCAATAATTGTTTGGATGGAAGCAAACACTTTGCTTGCAATTTCAAATAAAAAAGGGCTAAATTTTTAAAGAAATGGAAGCTTTAGCTTAAGGCGAGACACGGCAGGCAAAAACATCGTTTTTTTTTCACTGGTCAATTTTGAGATTTTGAGATATTTGTCTTCAATAACATGTCTTCTTTCAGAATTGTGGTGAAAAAAAGTCCGAAATACACATTTAGGTCTTTATTTTACTACACTTTGTCTGTTTGCGTCTGTAGATTTCTCATAAATTCATCAAAAGTTGTCGTTATAAATCATCCCTCTGCTCCGCGATCGCGATCTGCACCCTGTCATCACACACACCGTTAGAAAGCTCTCTCTCTCCTGAACAAGACTGCCGGATCCAAATATGGTCATTTCCTTTTTATCAGCAACCAATCGTGAAATTAAAACGGGGGATTTTACTCTAAAAGCGCAATCTCATTGGCTGATGCTAAATCTTTAAAGCACGTTTTCTCAAAATGACTTTTCTCTCATACTCCAAGTCCGAAATCTCCACTTCAGTAGCACCTATATACACCAAACTTTCCAGTCTTGTACCTAGTTATATTATGAAGACATTTACAGAGGGATTTGTAAATATATTATTCCTAGCCTGATTTATATAACATTTTATTCCAAAAAACATGGCGAAAATCATTTTTTTAAGGCTATTGGCAGTATATTCTGATTTACAGGATAACAAAAGTAGATATCCATAAATCCCTCTGTAATTTTTTCCCCATCTAATATGTGAACACAATGAAAAAATAATTTTGAACCTGGCTTTATCCAATACTCAGATTTAGTTTTTTAAAATATATGCAAATTAGCGCATATTTAATTAGATAATGCCTCATTTGCATATTTAAACATTAAATTACAGAAAACTTGTAATACATTTTTTTCTCATCTTAATGTAGGTAATTAACTGGCAAAGTTTCATGGTGATATCTGCTAGTTAAAAAAATTACCCTATTCACCTGTAGTGTCTCGCCTTAAGTTCTGTCAGGAAGACTCAATCAGCGTGTCATGTATTACCTCATCCCTATCCAATCAGTGTTAACAGTCACAGTATAAAAGATTGGTACTTACTGTAACGGTAAAGACCACAGAAGCAAAGATGCAAGTGAAGAGTGTTTATTCTCAGTTCACGATCAGATGACACACCAGAAACAATACTCAATCCACGTCAGAAGACACACACGAAACAATACTCAGTCCACGGTCAGATGACACACAAGAAACAATACTGGTGACGCAAGGACGAGATGGTCAGGAGTCCGGTGAACAGTGATGAAGTGAAGTGCAGATCCAGGTGAGGTGATGTAATCCACGCCGGTGACAATCCAAGTGAACATGAACAAGACAAGAGCTGAAACGCCGACAGAGGGACCAACACACACGAGGGACTTCATACAACGATCTGACAATGAGAGGAGAAAACGGTGAGCAATATATACGGTCTGAATGAGCTGCAGCTGGTGAGTAGATGATGATCAGCTGGATCGCTGATCAGTGAATGAAGTGGTAACGCCCACTCATACACACCCACACAGATAACAACAGAAACACGAGACAAGAAGGAGTCAATGAATATATAAACCGTGACAGTACCCCCTCTCCTAAGAACGCCTCCTGGCGTTCTCAGACTCCCTTACCTGTCGATTGTAATCATCAATAAGGAATGATCAAGATGTCTCTAGCAGTACCCAACTTCTCTCCTCCGGACCGTAACCTTCCCAGTCCACCAAGTACTGGAATCCGCGTCCCCTCCGCCTTGAGTCCAGAATGCGGTTTACCGAATAAGTAGGTTCCCCTTCTACGAGTCGCGGCGGGGGAGGAACCGGGACTGGCGGATTAATACGAGAATAAAACACGGGCTTGATCTTGGATACATGGAAGCGGAATGAATCCTCCTGTACACTGGAGGCAATTTGAGGCGACTGCAACCGGACTAATGATCTTGGTGACAACAGACGGGCCAATGAATTTGGGAGCAAGTTTATTAGAAACGAGAGGAGAGGAATGTTCTTAGTAGAAAGCCACACTTTTTGACCAACGACGTATACGGAGGCTTTGACCGTGGCGATCGGCCTTGGCCTTGGTGCGCTCCCCCACCTGGAGTAGAGTCTCACGAGCTCTAGTCCAAGTGCGGTGACACCTCTGACGAAGGCGTGAGCGGAGGAACCGCGACCTCGGATTCCAGACTAGGAAAAATTGGTGGCTGGTATCCTATACTACACTCAAACGCGATAGACCCGTGGCTGACACTGGTAACGTATTGTGGGCGTACTCCACCATGGACAGTTGCTGGCTCTAAGAGGAAGGATTCTTGGAAACCAAACATCGTAACACCCTTTCCAGATCTTGGTTGGCTCTCTCGGTTTGACCATTGCTCTGGGGATGAAACCCTGAGGACAGACTAACAGTCGCTCCCAGTAACCTACAAAACTCTTGCCAAAATTTGGACACAAACTGGGTCCTCTGTCGGAAACCACTCTGTCGGAGGCCATGAATACGAAAGACGTGATCTACAACTATCAACGCTGTCTCCTTAGCTGAGGTAATTTGGGTAAGGGATAAAGTGAGTCGCCTTCGAGAATCGGTCCACCACGGTTAAAACCACCGTGTTACCCTGAGAGGTGGGAGGGCGGTGATAAAATCTAAGCGATATGGGACCAGGTCTCGAAGGGACAGGCAGCGGTTGAAGTAACCCATCTGGGGTCGATTGGAAGTCTTACCCGTGGCACAAACCGAGCAAGCCAAAACAAAACTGTGAATGTCACGAGCCATACGTGGCCACCAGAATCGTTGCTTGACTAAAAAGCTAGTACGGTTGACTCCTGGATGACAAGCCACGTTGGAACAATGCCCCCACTGAATAACGTCAGACCTTAATTCCTCTGGCACAAACAAGCGATTCGGTGGCAGCCGGCGGAGGCATTACCCCTTCTAAGGCCGCCTTGACCTTCGATTCGACCTCCCATACGAGTGTGGAGATAAATAGATTCTCCGGTAAAATGCACTCGGGAGTAGACGGGCGTTCGGATCGATCAAAAATGCGTGACAAAGAATCGGGTTTGATGTTCTTGGAACCCGGGCGGTACGAGAGAGTAAAGTCAAAACGTCCGAAAAAAAGTGCCCACCGAGCCTGCCTAGAGTTCAATCTTTTAGCCGTTCTGATATATTCCAAATTCTTATGGTCGGTCCAGACGATAAAAGGTACCCCCGACCCCTCCAACCAGTGACGCCATTCCTCCAACGCTAACTTGACAGCCAACAACTCCCTGTTCCCAATGTCATAATTGCGTTCGGCAGGGATAAACGATGAGATAAAAACGCGCATGGATGCACTCTGTCGTCTGTGGGAGAATGCTGAGATATCACCGCTCCTACCCCCACCTCTGACGCGTCGACCTCCACCACGAACTGACGTGATGGATCAGGGTAATAAGGATGGGGCCGAAACAAAGCGGTCTTTCAGTTTGGCAAACGCTGTCTCAGCAGCGTCTGACCACCTGAACGTAGTTCTGGAGAGGTCAAGGCGGTCAGAGGCGAGGCTAGTTGGCTGAAATTGCGAATGAAACGTCGGTAAAAATTGGCGAATCCCAGAAACCTCTGTAGGGCCTTACAGAATCTGGCTTGGCCAATCTACCACAGCCTTAACCTTCTCGGGATCCATGCGAATACCCTCAGACGACACAATGTATCCTAGAAATGGAACAGACTGTGCATGAAAAACGCATTTCTCCGCCTTGACAAAAAGCCCATTCTCTAGCAACCTCTGAAGCACTCGTCGACGTGCTGCACGTGTTCCTGGAGAGAAGAGGAAAATATCAATATGTCATCCAGGTAGACATAAATGAACTGATCGACCATATCTCGCAGCACGTCATTGACGAGAGCCTGGAAGACTGCTGGGGAGTTGGACAGCCCGAAAGGCATGACCAAGTATTCAAAGTGCCCCCTGGGGTGTTAAAAGCAGTCTTCCATTCATCCCCCTTTCTAATGCGGACCAAATGATAAGCATTACGTAAATCCAATTTCGTGAAGATAGACGCTCCCTGCAACCTCTCGAAAGCTGAAGAGATCAACGGCAAAGGATACGTATTCTTTACCGTGATGCTGTTCAATCCTCTGTAATCAATGCAAGGTCGCAAGGATCCGTCTTTCTTCCCCACAAAAAAGAACCCCGCCCCCACTGGAGAAGAAGAATGGCGGATGAACCCGGATGCTAGAGAATCAGAAATATATTTCTCCATAGCCTCCCTCTCTGGGACAGAAAGTGAATATAACTTGCCTTTAGGCGGAGACTTACCTGACATTAAGTCTATAGCACAGTCATAGGGACGATGCGGAGGTAAGAAGCAGCGCGAGACTTACTGAACACTTCCTTCAGGTCCGAGTACTCCACGGGCACGTTAGATAAATCCACTGCCTCCTCCTGAAACACAGAGACAGCGACAGACGAACAGGCAGACACAAGACAAGACTCATGACATTTACCACTCCATTCTAACACTGATTTCAGTTGCCAGTCAATTCTGGGATTGTGTTCAATTAGCCTGGGTGTCCTAGAACAACGGGTGCGAGTGGTGAGTCCATGATATAGAAAGAACATGTCTCAGCGTGGTTGCCAGATGTGATGAGGTGATGGGTCCGGTGATGAGTGAGATGGTAGGCAGACTTTGACCGTTGAGTGCTTGCACTGCTATATTACTGGTGAGGATAGAAGGGAATGTGAAATCTTTGAGCAAAACCATGATCCATGAAGTTACCTTCTGCCCCAGAATCCACCAGTGCCTGACAGTCGTGAGTGTGGCCTGACCATCTTATTCTTATCGGGAGAGGGTCGATGTATATGAGGTCTTCTCAGCGAGATCCCACCCGACAGTACCTCAATCTTACTGTCGGGCTTGGCCTTTTACTGGACAGCCGTATGCGAAGTGTCCAGCGGTCCCGCAGTAAAGGCATAGTCCTTGGATCTCCGCCTCTCCTTCTCCTCCCGGAAAGCCGAGCTCGCCCGACCTGCATGGGCTCTTGATCGTAGACGGGCTGACCGCGTCCCCGCCGCTGGATCGTAGACTCTCAACTCCTCCCCTGGCCCGATTCGGTGGTGTTCTGCGTTCCACTCTCGCTAGTCGTGCGTCAACACGAAGGGCCAGATCTATGAGTCCGTTCAGAGATGTGGGGAGATCCAGGGCATAGATCTCCCTTTGAACGCGGTCAGCCAGCCCATGCAGAACATGTCCCACTGCGCCTCCTCGTTCCAGTGACACTCTGCCGCCAGGGTTCTAAATTCGATGGAGTAGTCTGATACTGATCTTTCTTCCTGTCTTAACTCCGCGAGCATCCGGGCCGCCTCTCTCCCGGTAACCCCTCTGTCGAAGACCCTCTTGATCTCGTCGGAGAGTGCCTGGAACGAGGCGCAGCATGGATCCTGGTTCTCCCACACCGCCGTTCCCCAGAGTGCCGCTCTCCCAGTCAGTAACGTGAGCACGAATGCTACCTTGGATCTCTCGTGCAGGAAGGTGCGAGGCTGTAAGGCAAAGTGCATCGAACATCGTGTTAAAAAGGCACGACAAAAACTAGGCTCACCATCGTAGGCTTGTGGGATGGGTAGGCGGGGTTCTGACTGAGAGGCTTCCGCAGGTGGTATGAGAGGAACGCCGGTGTGGGGGCGCAATGGAAACACGTAGCTGTTGTATCTGCTGGGTGAGCTCGGACACCTGCGTCACCAGCATTTGAATGGCGTCCCGTCTCATTAATGTTCCTCTCCTGAGTGTCCATGCGCTGGATGCTGGAGTTTACAAACTCCTCCAATGGATTCGTCTCACTCGTGCTTCCATAATGCGTCAGATCGTTCTGTAACGGTAAAGACCACAGAAGCAAAGATACAAGTGAAGAGTGTTTATTCTCAGTTCACGGTCAGATGACACACCAGAACAATACTCAATCCACGGTCAGAAGACACACACGAAACAATACTCAGTCCACATCAGATGACACACAAGAAACAATACTGGTGACGCAAGGCGAGATGGTCAGGAGTCGGTGAACAGTGATGAAGTGAAGTGCAATCCAGGTGAGGTGATGTAATCCACGCCGGTGACAATCCAAGTGAACATGAACAAGACAAGAGCTGAACGCCGCCAGGAGGACCAACACACACGAGGACTTCATACACGATCTGACAATGAGAGGAGAAAACGGTGAGCAATATATACGGGTCTGAATGAGCTGCAGCTGGTGAGTATGATGATCAGCTGGATCGCTGATCAGTGAATGAAGTGGTAACGCCCACTCATACACACCACACAGATAACAACAGAAACACGAGACAAGAAGGAGTCAATGAATATATAAACCGTGACACTTACACTTGTCTGAGTTCGCAGATGCTGACGCTGCATTCACTCCATCCTCCCTACCACCACCAAGATGGTACCTTCCCCTCCATCCTCCCCATCACCACCACCAGGATGGTCCCTTCCTTACCTCAAGGGGGTCGGCTGCGCCCCCGCCTTCATCTCAGGCGGAACATGCAGATTCGGCTAACCTCGCTTTGCTCGCTAAGGACGGGGCCTACGCCAAAGAACTCATAAATTAATGCTTGCTGAGCTGTCAATAAATGTATACAGCTTTTCAATTTATCTCCCGAGTCTTTCTGGTAGAACTGTGATTCATCAGCAATTTCTGGGTAAATCTCTTGTTCATCACCTACATCACTGGGAGGCTCAATCTGCATATCAGACTGATCTTGTTCACTCTCATGGGAAACACCAGGATTCACAACGGACTCAACCAAATTTTCCTCAGCACCATTTTTATGTTTCCGACTCATGTGTGATGTGAATGTTGATAAAACTGTAAAGCTCTTGCTACAGTGTCTATAAGGACAAGCGACTGTTTTCCCCTCTCTAATGTGTGTTTTCAAATGAGAGTAAAATGCAGTCAAAGTCTCACACCTTGCACTGCAGATATTAACATGACATGTTAGTTCAACACCAGACAAAGTAGGCCTAACTACACGTTTGTTATGTCTGTAAGTGTGACACTGAAACGTTGAAAAGTTTTTAAAATTCTGACTGCAATCTGGCAAAACACACTTAAAAGTTAAATTAGGTGTATTTTTATGAATTCTCATGTGTCTTACATATGTCACTATTGTGGCACAGTTATGACAACAGATCTGACAGGGGAACATTTTGTTACTGCCTGATTAGTCTTGATTACGGCTGGCTGCTTTTTAGTGACACCGTATCAGTCTTCACGGAGAAATGTTTAATCTTAACCGAGTTGCAATGTTAAGATTGTGAAAGAAAAGCCACAGATGATGCAAAACGGTTTGACAAAGCTAAAACAGTTGGGAGATGTAGCCTGTGTGGAGACACGCAGCAACAGATAAACAAAATGCATTCACAAAGAGTCCAGAAAGGCAATATTTTCACATTAATTTTCCGTTTAAACAGAAAAATGCAAAGCCTTGAGGATTCAAGTGTCTCTCTTTAACCGATCTACAATTAGCTTAATTTTCTTGTTAGATGTTTGTAAAACACACTAGGCCTATATTAAAAGTCGACACAAAATAAATCTCACCAAAACCATCTCGGTTATAGCCGATGTTCCAATAATCGTATGGTCTGGTTGAAATAAATCCTTAATCACCGGGCATCAATGTAGGCTAATTATTCCAGTACAATGATATTTTCCTGCTGCCTCCATCTGCCGATTGCCTCTCTTACCGATTAACAAGTGTTGTTCCTCGGATGCAAACGTTCGGCTAATGTTACCAAAATTAAACAAAAAAAAAACACCAAAAATCTAAAAAATCTAAAATCTAGCCCTCACTGATAAATGACATGTTCAAATCCCTAGCTAGACAAGCTCCTGAGCATCAGTTTGATATCAAACATTCGTGGCAATATGAATACGATTTTAATTACCGTTTAATTTGTAGATCCAAGACCCGATGGATGTTGTTGATGAAGAACACTCGATGATGTGTTGCATGCACGTCATCTAAATTGTGCGTCCTCTTCTGGAAATGATGGTTCCTGAAGTCCCGCACGAGTTGATGGCAAATTATTTCTGTATTTTATAAAGAAAATTTACCAAAACAAAAGCAGTAGCCTCAATGTAAAAGACTGACGTTGTATCAAACTTCTGACCGTGCTCCAAATTCCCCAGTCACTCAGTTTCTAAAAAAATACTGTAGTTTCCTGTAATTTAAAACATCAGCATACTGTTTAGGGCCTCTGTCATGTTGCTCCAAGTTAAGCAGCCCACAATGCATTGCTAACTACAGTACTAAACTGTTTAACATGAAAACAGTATTTTAGTGTTGAAAATTGGCTGTAAATTTACAGCAATTGCTTACAGTGTACCCACTGTTCTGCTCTTTATTGCACAGTGTCTTGAGCAGACAGGGCCATTTTTGAACAGCTACAACAATTACGGTGCATTCATGCAATTACAGTGCTACAACAAACAGCAATATTAATATTAATATTAAAAATAATTAATTATTAATGTCTGTTTGAATAGAAACTAAATTAAAAAAGTATGACCTGTCTATGAGTACCTCTCATTATAGATGCTGCTGTCAGTCATTCCTGGTTGGAAACTACAATCAGAATCCTCAGCCTCTCTTCTGGGCCTTTTCAAGGGGGTAGAGGTAGCAAGAGGGCCTTTCTCTAGTGGTATGAATGGCGTGGAAGTGTTGCAACCAACATGCCTTTTCTGTTGCTTCACCTGAGTGCCTATGACATTAGATATTTCTAAATGAAATAAAGTTCATTATTTTCCATAATGTAATGATAAAAATTAAACTTTCATATATTTTAGATTCATTGCACACCAACTGAAATATTTCAGGTCTTTTATTGTTTTAATACTGATGATTTTGGCATACAGCTCATGAAAACCCAAAATTCCTATCTCAAAAAATTAGCATATTTCATCCGACCAATAAAAGAAGTGTTTTTAATACAAAAAAAGTCAACCTTCAAATAATTATGTTCAGTTATGCACTCAATACTTGGTCGGGAATCCTTTTGCAGAAATGACTGCTTCAATGCGGCGTGGCATGGAGGCAATCAGCCTGTGGCACTGCTGAGGTGTTATGGAGGCCCAGGATGCTTCGATAGCGGCCTTAAGCTCATCCAGAGTGTTGGGTCTTGCGTCTCTCAACTTTCTCTTCACAATATCCCACAGATTCTCTATGGGGTTCAGGTCAGGAGAGTTGGCAGGCCAATTGAGCACAGTAATACCATGGTCAGTAAACCATTTACCAGTGGTTTTGGCACTGTGAGCAGGTGCCAGGTCGTGCTGAAAAATGAAATCAGATGGAAGCATGAAGTGCTCCAAAATCTCCTGATAGCTAGCTGCATTGACCCTGCCCTTGATAAAACACAGTGGACCAACACCAGCAGCTGACATGGCACCCCAGACCATCACTGACTGTGGGTACTTGACACTGGACTTCAGGCATTTTGGCATTTCCTTCTCCCCAGTCTTCCTCCAGACTCTGGCACCTTGATTTCCGAATGACATGCAAAATTTGCTTTCATCCGAAAAAAGTACTTTGGACCACTGAGCAACAGTCCAGTGCTGCTTCTCTGTAGCCCAGGTCAGGCGCTTCTGCCGCTGTTTCTGGTTCAAAAGTGGCTTGACCTGGGGAATGCGGCACCTGTAGCCCATTTCCTGCACACGCCTGTGCACGGTGGCTCTGGATGTTTCTACTCCAGACTCAGTCCACTGCTTCCGCAGGTCCCCCAAGGTCTGGAATCGGTCCTTCTCCACAATCTTCCTCAGGGTCCGGTCACCTCTTCTCGTTGTGCAGCGTTTTTTGCCACACTTTTTCCTTCCCACAGACTTCCCACTGAGGTGCCTTGATACAGCACTCTGGGAACAGCCTATTTGTTCAGAAATTTCTTTCTGTGTCTTACCCTCTTGCTTGAGGGTGTCAATGATGGCCTTCTGGACAGCAGTCAGGTCGGCAGTCTTACCCATGATTGCGGTTTTGAGTAATGAAACAGGCTGGGAGTTTTTAAAAGCCTCAGGAATCTTTTGCAGGTGTTTAGAGTTAATTAGTTGATTCAGATGATTAGGTTAATAGCTCGTTTAGAGAACCTTTTCATGATATGCTAATTTTTTGAGATAGGAATTTTGGGTTTTCATGAGCTGTATGCCAAAATCATCAGTATTAAAACAATAAAAGACCTGAAATATTTCAGTTGGTGTGCAATGAATCTAAAATATATGAAAGTTTAATTTTTATCATTACATTATGGAAAATAATGAACTTTATCACAATATGCTAATTTTTTGAGAAGGACCTGTATATAAATGAATTAAATTAATAACTTTTTTAAAACAAAAATCACTGAACTTACTTAAGCTGTACTGTGACGCTATTTCCTTCTGGTAACAAACTTTTTTGCATTATTTTCCTGTTATCTCTGTAAAGCTGCTTTGAAACAATCTATATTGTAAAAAGCGCTATATAAATAAATGTGACTTGACTTAAGTGAGGCATTTTGGGACTTTCTGCGCGAGGGCGCCCTTTGTCTTTCAGTATTCATGAAACATACATAACGTGTGTATAGTGCTCAACAATGCTCACACTATCCTATTTTGTGTAAAAATATGAAAATATTTAAATTAAACGTGATAATCCATATATTTTTCTCTAGTGTAGTGCACTGAAGTGTTCCTTTATAATGATTTATAGTTATTATTATTATTTTATGCAGCCCTACAATTACAACAAACCTGGTGTTCTTTATATTATTTTATGAATTTTAAATCACAATTTTAACCATAATTTATTTTTAGATCTTTAATTAATTATTTATTACCTAAGATTGTCCGGCATTTGCCAGCTGACGCTGATGATCCATCTTCACACCCGTATGAATTAGCCACAGCATCCATGAGTCGCATTGGAGTGATGTCAACTTCCCTCTTCGATTGATTGTCTAGAGCAGGGGTGTCAAACTCAGTTCCTGGAGGGTCACAGCCCTGCAGAGTTTAGCTTCAACTCTAATTAAACACACCTGATCCAGATAATCAAGTCCTTCAGGCTTATTTAAAAACTACAGGTATGTGTGTTGGACCTGGTTGGAACTAAACTCTGCAGGGCTGTGGTCCTCCAGGAACTGAGTTTGACACCCCTGGTCTAGAGGATGAGCTGTCAATCTAGAACTAGAGGACCAATGGTGATGCTAAGAGCTGCCCCTGGTTTACATGAAACTCTAACGGCAACTTTTGGAAACGCAAGTGCAGAATGTGGAAACAAGAGCAAAGGAGAAAAGAGCACAGGCATACAAAAAATTAAAATAAGAGCAGAAAACATGATTTTGTGTGCGATTCAGATAATTTTGAATTCATGTTTCAGTTTTGAGCAATACAATTTTAAACTTGTTTAAATGTTTGATTCACGCTTATTATTTTTATTTCCGTGACTGCGTTGTTTGAGATTCTGGTTAACTTTGCATTGATTTTTCATTTTTTTGCATTATATTTTCAGGTGTTTTTAAAATTTTGATTGACGCTTATTATTTTTTGATATGTGACCGCTATATATTTGGCGGGAATTTGATCCCATACAACTCTGCCCATTTTTCACCCAAGTGATCTATTGTGCTCTCACATACACACATACACAAAAGTTGCTGTAGCACCAGTGAATTTCTTTTAAAGAATGAAAAAAACACACACACTCATTTCTCGTCTAAGCTGTCTAAAAGACATTACCACCGTTTTGCAAGAATCAAAAAAGCAATCTGCTGCGTTCCAGAGGTTTCTTCCTCGACGTTTCGATGTCCCCGAGACTGCTGGGCGGAAAATTATTGTTAAATCCGAGCAGTCTCGTCCGAGTACAAGCTCCTCACAGCACAGAGTGCATCAGAAACAGAGCGTCGCCACTCGGGCTCCTCCACATGGGAACCTGGGTGGCGGTCGTAGTCCAGGCCAGCTAGGGGTAGGCAAGATCTGAGGACTGTCATCTCTAAGAAGGCTTGGGCTAAGAAGTCCTGACGCCCAAGGTGTCAGACTTCTGAGGGTGGTCCCCTCCGGGGAGGGACGTTTTCGAGAAATCGTTCCTCCTCGCCGCCCTCTGGGGGGCGAGTCTCTGAGGAGAGTCACAGCGCTGCCACATCGGTTGTTCCCTGCCGGTTCGCCGCTTCAGGGCACCGAGGTGTCAGCGTCCCCATACGATTCTCCGAGGAGGGTCGTAGAACGGTCAGTTCGGTTGTTCCCTGCCGGTCCGCCGCTTCAGGGCACCGAAGTGTCTGTTCAACCAAATCCCGAGGCCAGTCTCGAGAGACCCTTAGTAGAATTTCTGGCAGCGTGGAAACTACTGCCAAATATTTCTCAGTGGGTCCTGCATGTAATAGAAAAGGGTTACAGAATTCAGTTCGGTTCTCGTCCGCCCAGATTGCAAGGGGTCCTTCCCACAGTGGTGGACCTGGAGCAGGCTCGGGTTATGGAACAAGAAGTAATGACGCTTCTGCGAAAAGGGGCTATAGAAAGGGTTTCTCCTCCCAGCAGAGAGTCAGGGTTTTACAGCCGTTACTTCATCGTTCCCAAGAAGGATGGAGGGTTGCGTCCTATTCTAGATCTGCGTCAGTTAAACAACAGAGTTCAGAAACTCAAGTTCAAGATACTTACACTCAAACAGATTGTATCACAGATTCAGTCCGAGGACTGGTTTGTCACAATAGACTTGAAGGATGCTTACTTTCATGTATCCATTCATCCTCATCACAGGAAGTTCCTGAGGTTTGCTTTCGGGGGCGAAGCATACCAATATCGAGGTCCTTCCATTCGGCCTAGGTTTATCACCCCGCACCTTTACAAAATGTGTGGATGCAGCGCTGGCTCCTCTGAGACTCCAGGGCATTCGCGTATTAAACTATATCGACGACTGGTTGATCCTGGCTCGTTCTGAGCAGTTGGCAGTTCGGCATCGAGATGTCATTCTGTCTCACATGAAGAGGTTGGGGTTGCGGCTAAACACCAAGAAGAGTGTGCTCCTCCCAGCCCAGAGGACCACTTTTCTAGGGGTGGTGTGGGATTCAACAACTATGCAAGCACGGTTGTCTCCAGCACGTATTTCTGCGATTCTCACAGCCGTAAGGGAGTAAAACTAGGCCAGTCACTCACTGTGAAATAGTTTCAGAGACTGGTGGGTCTCATGGCAGCTGCGTCCAACGTTGTTACTTTTGGCCTTCTGTACATGAGACCCCTGCAGTGGTGGCTCAGGACCAAAGGGTTTTCTCCGAGGGGAAATCCGTTTCGCACGATCAAGGTCACGCGGCTATGCCTACGTGCCTTGGTCATGTGGAAGAAACCTTGGTTCCTCGCCCAGGGCCCAGTATTGGGGGCTTCTTGTCGACGTGTAACGCTATCGACGGATGCTTCCCTCACAGGCTGGGGGGCGGTCATGAGTGGCCGCTCGGTGACAGGTCTCTGGCAGGACCATCAGCTTTCGTGGCATATAAACCGACTAGAGATGATGGCGGTATTTCAGGCTCTCAAATACTTCCTGCCAGACCTGAGAGGCCATCATGTGCTTGTCCGCACAGACAACACATCGGTGGTCTCTTACATCAACCATCAGGGGGGTCTGAGGTCCCGATTATTGTGCAAACTGGCTCATCAGATCCTCCTATGGGCCCAGGGGAAATTACTGTCACTCAGGGCAGTTTATATTCCAGGGTGTCTGAATGTGGGAGCAGATATCCTGTCAAGGCAGGGGCTGAGGCCCGGGGAGTGGAGACTTCACCCCGAGGTGGTGGAGCTCCTATGGGTGAACTTTGGTCAAGCTCAGGTCGATCTTTTCGCATCTTACGATACAACCCATTGTCCGCTTTGGTTCTCCCTCACATATCCAGCTCCTCTCGGACTGGACGCTATGGTGCAGGTGTGGCCGAGGCTGCACCTGTACGCATTCCCCCCGATATCATTGCTCCGGGAGTTCTGGAGAGGGTTCGCCAGGAAGGGGCTCACTTATTATTAGTAGCCCCGCACTGGCCGGCCCGAGTGTGGTTCTCGGACCTAGTGTCCCTTCTGGACGGCTCTCCCATGGAGATTCCTGTCAGAAGGGACTTGCTATCTCAAGCGGGGGGCACGATATTTCACCCTCGCCCGGAGTTGTGGAAACTGTGGGCTTGGCCTCTGAGGGGGCCCAGCTCATAGAATCTGGTCTCTGACTGGTCGTTGAGACCATCCTTCAATCCAGAGCTCCTTCCACGAGAATACTATATTCATTGAAATGGAAACTGTTCTCTACATGGTGTGGAGAACGTTTTTTAAATCCTGTTAACTGCCCGGTTGGTACAGTTCTCGATTTCCTACAAGACCGTTTCTCTGCTGGATTATCTCACTCCACCTTAAAGGTGTACGTGGCGGCTATATCTGCTTATCGCACCCCTCTGGGGGCTTCTTCGCTTGGGAGAGATCCTCTTATTATTCGTTTTCTCTGTGGTACACTGAGGCTGAGGCCTGCACTGCACTCTAGAGCACCGGCTTGGGATTTGGCCATTGTACTTGAGGGTCTGGCCTTGGCTCCCTTCGAGCCTATTGAAGAGGTTTCAGAGAAGTTCCTTACACTAAAAACTCTATTCCTACTCGCTATTTCTTCTATCAAGAGAATTGGAGATCTGCAAGCCCTGTCGGTGGCTCCTTCATGTTTGGAATTTGCACCTGGTATGGTGAAAGCATTTTTACACCCTAGGCCGGGTTACATTCCTAAGGTCCCCACTAATGTGGCGGGCCCCATTGTGCTGCAGGCTTTTTGCCCTCCACCTTTTAATACCCCAGATCAGGAAAGTCTCAATCTGTTATGTCCCGTTAGGGCTTTGGATGCCTACGTTCACAGAGCTGCCCTGTGGCGTAGATCAGAGCAGTTATTTGTCTGCTTCGGTTCAACCAAGAAAGGTTGCCCTGCATCGAGACAGGTAATGAGCAAGTGGGTAGTTGAGGCTATCTCACTTGCTTATGAAGCGAACGGACAGCCTTCACCTATGGCTGTTCGCGCCCATTCTACGAGGAGTATGGCTGCCTCTAAGGCTTTAATTTCGGGTGTTTCCCTTCAGGACATTTGTAAGGCGGCAGGCTGGTCCTCACCGCATACATTTGTCAGATTTTACGACCTAGACCTCTCCACTCCCGGGGCTAGGCTGCTTGCTTCTTAGTGTGCGCAAGGACTTCACACAGAACGGGCATTTCTCATTATGGCGTAGTGGGTATGGGGTTCCCACCGCGTCTCAACGCAGCTCGAGTTCCCTTGAAAGGGAACGTCTCAGGTTACGTATGTAACCCTGGTTCCCTGAGAGGGAACGAGACGCTGCGTTCTCCTGCCATACTTCCTGCATGCCCTGATCGACTTGCTTCAGGCTTTTCAGAAGCTGTCGCGGTCTGTTTTCTGGTGTGCTTTATAGCTTCCTGGTCTATGACGTCACCCGCCTATGACGTCTCGCTTTTCCATTGGACTGATTATACACGTGCTTCACGACGCAATCACGCAGAGCGTTCCCACCGCGTCTCAACGCAGCGTCTCGTTCCCTCTCAGGGAACCAGGGTTACATACGTAACCTGAGACGTTTTCGTGTAAATGAGAGGCCAAACCGCAGGGAAATATCTGCGTTTTCTCTTCGTGTAAACGGGGCCTTAAAGCAAAGGGGATTTCATTTTTATTGGCAACACCTAAGGCCACAATATGAAAGCTTGTTTCCGCCACAAAATAATTTAAAAGATAATGCTAAATTTCACAATTGTGACTTTTTTTTAACATTGCAAGTATAAACTCAAGAAATACACTCAATTGTGAGATTCTGACTTTATTTCTCGCAATTGTGAGTTTATATCACACAATTCTGACTTCTTTTATCAGAATTGTGAGAGATAATCAATTCTGAGGGGAAAAAGTACCTTTTTTTATAATTCTGATTTTATAACACGAAATAGTGAGTTTAGGCTATATCATGCAATTCTGAGAACAACTATCAGAATTGCAAGGTGTTAAATCAATTGCGAGAAAAAAGTCAGAATTGAGAGATGTTAACTCTCAATTGTGAGAAAAAAAGGTCAGAATTGTGAGATAAAACACCGTAATTACCTTTTTTATTTTTTATTCTGTGGTGGAAACAAGCTTCCATACCACAGAGACCAAAGACGGTAATAAAACAGACTGCTCCTTGCTTTTGCCGGGAGCAAAAGGGTTTACTCTTAAAGAGGATCTATTATGCCCCTTTTTACAAGATGTAATATATGTCTCAGGTGTCCCCAGAATGTGACTGTGAAGTTTCAGCTCAAAATAACCCATGGATAATTTATTATAAAAGAACAAGGAGAGAAGGATTTACTCTTAAAGGGGACCTATTATGCCCCTTTTTACAAGATGTAATTTAAGTCTCAGGTGTCGCCAGAATGTGTCTTGAGGTTTCAGCTTAAAATACCCCACAATTCATTTATTCTACTATGTTGTAAATGCCCATTTTTGAGTTGAAGGAAAAACATATTTTTTTTATTTTTTACATGTATCTTTAAATGCAAATGACCAGCTGCTCCCCACCCAAATGCTGCTGTTTAATGATGTGGCGAGGAGATAAACATGGCGGACTGTGTACAGCTGACTCAGGGGAGGAGCCAAGCTAATAGGGCAATATAGTGCAGATAACTGCTTTTTTTGGCTGATTCCAATTATTTTTAATCACCAACCCTGGTCTGGAACTACCCCCAACTCTGCACATTTTTGATACCTCTTTTTTCTGACATACCCATCTGAAGTCTTTAGGCTTGTTCGACTTTATGTAGCTCTGCACAGACAGATCGGCGGCTGACTTGAAGCAGTGCATGCTGGTTCGAAATTCTGTCCGACTTGAGACAGCGCCGACACCATGGCCGTTTCTCAATATGCGTTCTTGTCTGTACTTGTGTTCTTGTGGACTTGTGAAACGTCATCAGTCGCTGCCCAAGTACTGTTCCAATTCAAAGTTCACATCTAGCCAAGTCCAGTTCAAATCCCCGGATGTGTTCTTGATCCGCCCCTTTTACCGAGGATGCATCGACAGGTGACTTGTGCGGACTTGAGACAGCCAGGTATCCCAGAATGCATCTCGCACCAACCAGCAAGCGTCAATAGCAGAGGAGAAAACCCGCGTAATATAAAAATACTACTGTTATTGTATCACGAAATGTAATTTTAATAGTGTTTCAGGCCAGAATGTAGTTGTTTAAAGCTCAAATCTGTGGTTTATTTATAAAGATAGCACCTATTTGAAAAATGTATCTGACGTTTTCGGAGTTGTGAGATCCAGGCGATCACCGGGAGTTCAGCGCTCATTAACCCCGACTGGAACAGCTTTTCCTCGGCTAGTCCTTCTGATGTTTGCCGCTGGCTCTGATGTCTCTAGTCTTGTGGTTAAACATGAAATATAATTTATCTTGTGTATAAGTCGATCTTTGGTCTCATTAATCTATAGTTTGTTACATGGCAAATCGTTTTGGCTGAGGGCAAAGTGAAGTTTCATAACTTTATATATTTAGGCTATTTAACTTTAACTTTGTAGCCTATTAGAGAGCTGACTTATGTTTGAATTAATTGTTTGCTTTATTTCTCATTGTATAGCTTCTTATACCTATTAGGCTACTTATACTTTTATACTGGATATTATTGATCATTAAAACTTTTTTTATATATATATTATTTTACTATACATTCTCTTCACTGTATGTACATGTAGGCTATAATACAATAAAATGACACAACCCTGTCTCTGTTTGTTAAATGTCAGTTTTAATGATCAAAAATGTTTCATATTTTTAAAATGAAAACAAAAAGAAGCAGGGTTGTGTTTTATATTTCGTGTTGTTATAAATATATGCAGTGAAGATAATCAATGTTTGTTGCCTGAACCACATTTGTGTGGCCATTAATATGTTTAAGATTTTTTTAAATGAAAAGAGGCAGAGTGGTGTTTTATTACATATTTCGTTTTATTGTTGATGAAAAGAGGCAGAGTTGTATTTTATACCATATTTAATTTTATTGTTGGCTAAAATATACATAAAGAGATAACCGGAGCAGCCAGAGCGTGCTGAGGGACGCGATCAAGAACGCCGCTGTTCCATTTGCAGAATAACCGGACTCGCGTCCTCTCGTCCTCGGGAGTTCGTTCTCCTGAGTCGAACTTGGCAAGTCTGAACTACCAAGGACGCAAGTCCGAAGTTTGCGTACTTGGTATTGAGAAACGGCCCATGTGACTGTCGTATGCCATAAAAAGTACCGCGAGATCAGTTCGAGAGCAGCCGGAGGACTCAGCCAGTGCAGCTTCTCAAGTGCAGCTGCACAAGCTCTGATGACGACACAGCTGTTTCACGATTGGCCTAATTCACTGCATGACAACGATCACGTGTGTTTCGTGTTTATTCTAACATATTCAGTTCCACTAGTAATGCTCACAAATCTATACTTTTATAACAGTATAATCTCTTTCACGTAGTCGCGATATTATATTGTGTCATGTTAATCAAAATAAAACTGATAAAAAACATAGACCCCACTACATTGGTATTTAAATAGTATAGGCTTAAGTTGAACTTTATTCTTGTAGAAAAATACATTGTATTAAGCAGTACATGAAGTATTGCATGAAGTATTAAATAAAAAAATATCTGAAACAACTTTGTATTTGACAAATATGGCGTTTATTTCACTTCAGCTGTGGTAAAGTATGCAAACACAGCGAGAGCGTCACTACGGGAAGCAGAAAGTGTCCGACTTAACGTCTCCGTTTTCATCTCCTCCCCGCCTGCACGTGGCAACTCTCACTGATCGGTTACATCCAGCCACAGCCGATGTAGAACAGACCTAAACTGAAAATACATGAAAACAGAAACTAAGAACAAACAAAACCTCTCTGTTACGTATGTAACCCTAGTTCCCTGAAGAGAGAACGAGATATTGCGTCGAAACGCTGTGGGAACGCCTCTGCGTGATTGCGTCATGAAGCACATATGAAAACAGTCCAATGGCTTGACGAAACGTCATGTGACATCATCGAACATGAAACTATTAAGCACACCTAAACCAAACAGCGTCAGCTTCTGATAGGCTGAAGCAAGTCGATCACGGGCATGCCGGGAGTATGGCAGGGTGACGCAGTGTCTCGTTCCCTCTTCAGGGAACTAGGGTTACATACGTAACCGAGACGTTCCCTTTCAAGGGAACTCGAGCTGCGACAAAATGCTGTGGGAACGCTAATACCAATGCCACCATAAGAGCAAGTGTCCTTCTGTGTGAAATCAATGCGCACATCTAGGCGAAACCACCTGCGCCCCTGGATTGGTGCAGCCATACTCCTAGAGGAGTGGGCCCGTACAGCCAAAGGTGAAGGCTGACTGGCTGACTCATAAGCAAGTGAGATGGCCTCGACCACCCACTTGCTCATCCTCTGCTTAGATGTCGGGCAACCCTTTGTGGGTACCCCAAAGCAAAGAACAGTGTCCAGACTTTCTCCACAGTTCTGTGGGCGTACAAATCTAAGGCCCTAACTGGGCAGAGCATATAAAGTTTCTCTAGGTCTGATGTCCGGAGGAGGACAGAAGGCCTGCAGTACTCTAGGTCTTACAGTATTAGTAGGAACCTTAGGAACGTAACCTGGTCTTACAGTGAAGAAAAACCCTTTACCATACCAGGAGCAAATTCCATGCACGAGGGAGATACCGAAAGTGTTGGAATGTCTCCAATTCTCTTAAATGATGAAATAGCGGGGAGTTGGAGAGATAATTCAGAAACTTCCTCAATGGGCTCGAATGGAGCTAGGGAGAGGACTTCTATTACAACAGCCAAGTCCCATGTTGGCAACCTCGTGCGGACTGCTGGCCTTAGCCTCAAAGTGCCACAAAGGAAACAAGTTATTAGTGGGTGTCTCCCCAAAGATACTCCGCTCCAAAGGACGTGGTAAGCAGATAGTGCCACCACGTACACCTTCAGTGTGAAGGGGGATAACCCTGCAGAGAAGAGCTCCTGCAGGAACTCCAGAACTGCACCCACTGGGCAGTTAACCAGGTCCAACTGGTACTATCCACACCAGGAAGGGAAAAGTCTCCACTTCAGGGCATACAGTTACCTTGTGGATGGAGCTCTGGAGTGGAGAATGGTCTCAACAACCTCGGTTGAGAGACCAGAACTTATGAGCTGTGCCCCCTCAGAGGCCAAGCCCACAGTTTCCACAGTTCTGGGCAGGGGTGAAGGATCGACCCACTCACCTGAAAGAGTAGATCCCTCCTGATCGGAATCTCCAGAGGAGAGCCGTCGAGGAGAGACACTAGGTTACTCGGGCCGGCCAGATCGGGGCCACTAGCAGTAGACTGACCCCATCCTGGCGAACCCCTTCCAGAACTCCTGGGAGCAGAACAATTGGCGGAAATGCGATTGTGGGTGAAACCCTAGAGGGGATGGATAATGGATGGACAATGCGTGGTCTCTTGGGATGCGAACAGGTTGGCTCGACCGAAGTTCTCCCAAAGGAGCTCCACCACCTTGGGGTGGAGTCTCCACTCACCGGCCCTCAGCCCCTGCCTCGACAGGATGTCTGCCCCCTGATTTAAGTACCCTGGGATATATATCGCTCTCAATGAAAGAAGCTTCCCCTGGGCCCACAGGAGGATCTGGTGAGCCAGCTTGTATAAGGGGTGCGATCGCAGACCCCCCTGATGGTTTAAAAAGGAGACCACCTATGTGTTGTCTGACCAAACAAGCCCATGATGCCCCCTCAGGTCTGGGAGGAAGTGTTTCAGAGCCTGGAACACTGCCAACATTTCTAGACAGTTGATATACCATGAGAGATGATGGTCCTGCCACAGACCTTGGGCTGGGCGACCACTCATGATCGCCCCCCAACCCGTGAGGGAAGCATCCATCGTTAGCGTGGCGGGACGACAAGGAGCTCCCAGCATGGGCCTTTGAGACAGGAACCAAGGTTATTTCCACTTGACTAAGGCACGAAGGCATCGATGTGTGACCTTGATCATGTGAGCGGGTTTCCTATCGAGGAGAACCCCTTGGATCTGAGCAACCACTGCAATGGTCTCATGTAAAACAGGCCGCAGGGTATAACGTTGGACGCTCCTGCCATCAGACCTAACAGTTTTTGAAACTGCTTTACAGTGGCTGGCCTACGATGCGATGGATTATCACGATCAATACCGTTCCCAATTATCCTATATTCCCATCTAGAATATTTGGATAACTTTGTGGTAACTAAAGAGCCTATCCTTTAGTTGTGTCCTCAAGAGTTAGGTGATCAGTCTATACAAATTTGTGTTCTATTACAAGATTAATACTAGATTTCCCCTTTGTATTATAAGTCTACCTTTTGTGGTACTCTTCAACCGTGTTTGCAATATAACAACCCTGTCATATGCTGCCTCTTTGGCTAGGCTATTTGATCAATCAAATCTTACAGTGATTATTCTTATCTCAAAAGAATGCTCACCCTCAGATGTCGTCTTCTCCAGAAAGGATCCTCCTGACCCCGTTGGAAGAATGTACAGTAACTCGTACTCAATAACCCAAAGATTAAGTCAGATGATTATAATAAATGTTTTAACAGAATTTATTAAAATAATCAAATGAAAGAAATACTTGTTACAGGTTATATATATAAGTACTAACTAACAGATAGATACTAGCTAGGCTTTAATGCTTCTTGCGGCCAATAACTGCTGGAGTATTGACTTGTTGGTTGCAAGGAAGAGCAACGAATCTTCTCCAGGTCTCATTCTTTATAGTCTCTTCCAAGGCCCTGCCTTTGTATGTTTCATAAGCATGAATACACATTAGAGGTTTAACAAGCATGAATACACAATGGGGGTTTAACAAGCCTCCCATAAGCATTAGTAAACAATGTGGTTTAATAAGCCAGAGCAATATGGTTTAATAAGTCAGAACAAGTGGACGGCTTCCTATACCAAATTTAATATATGAGAGCGCTAAGGTTAAATAAGCCAGAGCAAGTTATAAGCATCTAGTTTCCTGTGGCAGATACTATGTGTGGGCGTATGGCTTAACATGCCTTATTAGATTAACAGCCCCTGGGCTAAATAACCCTTCGCTTAGAAGGGGGGTCTTGGATCATTATGTCTTTCATTAATCCAGCCAGTTCCTTGACACTAGCTGTAGCTTGCTGAGCAGTGGGTCTCTTATTGTGACCTTTTCTTTTTTGGTGGTGAGTTAAGGACGATGCAGAAGTGAGGGAAATGCCATCCTCAGATGGGCCTCCCTTCACAACGAAAAGAAGAACACAATATTAGTATGCTTCGCCCCCGAAAGCGAACCTCAGGAACTTCCTGTGTTGTGGAAGGACGGATATGTGGAAGTATGCGTCCTTTAGATCTAACGTGATAAATCAGTCCTCGGACCTGATTTGTGACACGACTTGCTTAAGTTTAAGCATCTTGATTTTTTGCTGAGCTTTCCTACAGCGCAGATCTAAAATCGGACGAAACCCCCCCCCCCATCCTTCCTTGGAACCATGAAGTATTGGCTGTAAAACCCAGACTCCCTGCTGGGCGGAGGAACCCGTTCTATATCCTCCTTTTGCAGCAGAGCTTTTACTTCTACAGTTGGTACTCAACCAGAATAATACTTTTACCGCGGCGGGAATGAGTGTGTATTTGCTGCCTTTTACCACTAATAGGCGCTACAATCACAGACTTTGAAAAGTGTCAGTTTATTCTCTCTATTGCGTAATCTGTCGCTGCACCGCGGCTCATTCAGAGCAATTGAAAGCTGGTAGCAGATGATTTAAAGTGAAACATTGTAGTTAAACGAATGCATAATCACAATACTGAAATTAAATTGAATAAATAATGAAAACATTTCAACATAAAACATTGGAATAGAAACATATTAGGCTACATCAAGGAGGCTTTACAAGAGCATAAAAGATGTTCTATAACTAGCGTTCAGACGGTAGCTCTGTGGTCAACGCAACAACATGAGCCTCACGGAGCTTCAAGCGATCCGAGATCGAATCTCATTGTAGCCTACATGCTATTAACCGATCTTGGCCGACAGCGTTTATGTTTTACCGTTCTTGATGCTTAAATAGGTAACCGTTTATTAGCGAGTTTATTAACTGTTTATTTATTTAAAGTCAAGCGTTTTGTTTAATTATCAATGGCACATTACAACATAAATTTGCTACATTCCAGTAGAGCCGCTGCACAGACGACAAAACTGATGAAGGAAGATTGTCAGTGGATCGCGTCAGAAAATGAAAATAAAGAAGCTCGTCTTTAATCTGCTAAATTATTGTTTTGTGAATCAATTTCATTCACGAAATTGAGATGACTGACAGTGATACCCAGCCATAGCAACAGATTTTTTTTTTTTTTTACATTTTTCAAAACAGATCCATACATTGAACAAATCAGAAAAAGACTGATTTTGTTGACTTGGCTACACAAAATAACAGACTAATTAAATAGTATTGCTTTCAATATAAAAACCAATGAAAATGTAAGAGAACACTAAAGTTAATTAAGTTTGAAACCCCATCGCACATTTCAAGGTTTAAATAAAGTGTCTGGAAAGTTTATTTATATAAAACAGGGTTGCATCGAGTTTAGAGTTTATTTCCTTTGCGATGCAAAATAAGAAACACAGAATCTTATTCTTGTGACATTTTAAATTTGTATTGCAAAATAAATTGCAGCTAAATTAAACAATTAAAACAGTACAAAACGAAAATAGTCCAAAGCAACATAAATTAAGAACATGCGTTTTTCTTTGCCTCTCTCTCGCGCTGGATCTCTTTTTAGCCAGTTTATTTTGTCTCCCTCACTGCGTGCGCCGGGTCTCTCTCAAAATTAAACATTCCAGGGTAAAAACACATCATACAGCTGATAATACTGTGTATGTCGCTGCGTGTCATCCATACAAATCACGGAAAAAACTGTAACAAATTATTTAGCTTTTGTTGCTTCAAAGCCTTGTTGAATTCGCCTTACAATAAAACAAGGTTGATCGTGAATTAAAGAGGTCTGTATCTGGCGCTCACTCCCATTTGTTTCTTGGCATGAACACGTTTCGTCAACAGTTCATGTTTAGTTAATGCCAGATTGTTGACAATCATACACACTGCTCAAACATTCTAAAACTCTACAAAACCAGTTGAAACAACTGGATTGAACACTTCAATTGAAATTTTGTGTGAAAAAACTTTAAATACGATAAATAAACTACAATATTTATAATTTAATAAGATATAGGGCCTACATTTGGACACATCGAGAGATTTATCCTTAAAAGAATTTTGCCTTTGCATGCTCATCAGGCTGGCTATCTGACAATACAAAAGACGGAACATTAACAAAAATAAATTGCACAAAAAGATGTATATTTTTGTTTAAAGGGACCTGAGCTGTGTTAACAATAAATAATTTATAAAAAATAAAGAAAAATACAAATCAGAAAACTTAACAGGATTTGTTTGAATGTCAGAACTTGTTCTCTACACTACACTCACACACTCACACACTCACAAACTTGTTTTTTGTCAAAGATGTTATAATCTTTAACAAAATGTTTGACATTATTTGACAAGCAAATGCACACAAAAGACAAGTCTTGCACAGTCGGATAATAGGTAATAATAATAGCAATAATAATAATTAGGCTATAACAGAAGATAATATCTCTAGTCTATCCTAATATTAATTATAAATACAATGTATATAACATATAAATACAATATAAAATAATATAAAAAAACAAATACAATGGATTGACCACCTCCTATGGTGTGTAAGGGATTTTGCAGCTCATCCTTTCCGAGCATATAGTGAAGTTTCTCTGAGTCATTTAGAGTAAAGATTGAAAAATTCAGTGCTGCAAATTGTGGAAAAAATATTCCCCTTGTAGTGGTACTTGGACAGACAAGAAAGTGTTTTCATCTTCTGTCTATCTGATTCAAATCACAGTCTGCTAATTCAGTGGTAAGATTTTAATTGTTGTTTTTATTTATATTGTTGTCCATTTATCGAACTTCCATGCCTCTTATATAGTAATTATAGGCAAGGCAAGGCAAGGCAGGTTTATTTATATAGCACATTTCATACACAATGGTAATTCAAAGTGCTTTACATAGAAGAAATTAAAATAATCAAAAGAAATCAGAATAATTAAAACAGTTTACAATAAAAGATAAAATACAGAAATAATCAAAAGAAATCAGAATAATTAAAAAGCATAACAGTACAAACAGTCGGACGAACAGTGGTACAGTGCTCATTCAGTAAATGCACAGTTAAACAGATGTGTTTTGAGTCTGGATTTGAATGTGACTACTGTAGGAGCACATCTGATCTCTTCTGGAAGCTGGTTCCAGCTGCGGCTGGCATAATAGCTAAAAGCAGACTCGCCATGCTTAGAGTGAACCCTTGGTATTTCTAGCTGATGTGATCCTAATGATCTGAGTGATCTGTTGGGTTTATATTCAGTGAGCATATCTGCAATGTATTGAGGTCCTAGGCCATTGAATGATTTATATACCAGTAATAATACCTTAAAATCAATCCTAAATGTAACTGGCAGCCAGTGTAAAGACCTGAGGACTGGTGTGATATGTTCATATTTTCTGGTTCTGCTCAGAATCCTAGCAGCAGCGTTCTGTATGAGCTGCAACTGTCTTATGGTCTTTTTGGGAAGGCCAGTGAGAAGTCCATTACAATAATCCACCCTGCTGGTGATGAAAGCATGCACAAGTTTCTCTAAGTCTTGACTGGAAACAAAGCATCTAATTCTTGCAATATTTTTCAGGTGATAATATGCTGATTTAGTTATTGCTTTGACATGACTACTGAAACTAAGGTCTGACTCCAGAGACACACCCAGATTCCTGACTTGATTTTTAGTTGTTTGACCCCTAGACTGAAGGTATGCGTTCACCTTGAGAACTTCATCTTTGTTTCCAAACGCAATGACTTC
Organism: Gila robusta; assembly: GCA_030770095.1. NCBI lineage: Eukaryota > Metazoa > Chordata > Actinopteri > Cypriniformes > Leuciscidae > Gila > Gila robusta. Next base: position 360,835 of record JAVALU010001578.1, read on the forward strand.
AGTTTTGTCTTTGTTTAGCTGAAGAAAGTTTTGGGACATCCAATTGTTTACTTCATCAATGCATTGGAACAGAGAGTCAATGGGGCTGTAGTCGTTAGGCGATAGGGCTAAGTAGAGCTGTGTGTCGTCTGCATAGCTGTGGTAAGCGATTTGGTTCTTTCTCATTATTTGGCTCATTGGGAGCATGTACAGGTTGAATAGGAGTGGCGCAAGAATTGAGCCTTGAGGGACTCCGCATGTCATGGGTGTCCACTCAGACTTATGGTCTCCTATACTCACATAATAACCTCTCCCTACCAAGTATGACCTGAACCATTTTAGGACTATCCCAGAAAGCCCGACCCAGTTTTCCAGCCTGTCAAGAAGTATGTCGTGATCGACAGTGTCAAATGCAGCACTGAGGTCGAGTAGTACCAGCACTGATAATTTGCTTGTATCAGTATTTAAGCGAATATCGTTTACTATCTTTATGAGAGCTGTCTCTGTGCTGTGGTGCGGTCGGAAACCAGATTGAAAATTGTCAAAGTATCCATTTGAGCTTAAGAATTTGTTCAGCTGATTGAAGACAACTTTTTCAATGATCTTGCCTATGAAAGGAAGATTTGAGATCGGTCTATAGTTGTTTAATATGGTCTTATCCAGATTGCTCTTTTTCAGGAGGGGCTTGACAACTGCAGTTTTCAGGGAGTTAGGAAAACTCCCAGAGAGAAGTGAGGCATTTACCACTTCTAGGAGATCTGCTTCTAAGCTGTGTAACACATTTTTGAAAAAAGATGTGGGAAGTGCGTCAAGGGCGCAGGTTGATGTTTTAAGGTGCTGTATGGTTTCTTCCAAAATGTTGCCATCAATTTCTTCAAAATCAGACATAGTGACTACTTTCTCAGGCTGTTGTCTGATCTGTCTGACCCCAGCGCAACTCAAGGATGAGCTGATCACCTTTCTGATATTATTGATTTTCTCAGAGAAGAAAGAAGCAAACTCACTGCACTTGCTCTCTGAGAGCATTTCACTGGGAATCTGGCTTGGGGGGTTTGTCAGTCTCTCTACAGTAGCAAAAAGAGTGCGTGTGTTGTTTATATTGCTGTTTATAATATTCGAGAAGAAAGTCTGTCTAGCTTTGCCTAGTTCCTTATTGAAAGCATGGATGTTGTCTTTGTAGATGTTATAATGGACTACAAGTTTTGTCTTCCGCCACATGCGCTCTGCTTTTCTGCATTGTCTTTTCATATTTTGCACTGCTGTTGAGTTTCTCCAAGGTGCTTTTTGTCTACCACTATTCTTCCTGACTTTCACAGGAGCAATATCATCAATTACACTCTTAACTTTTGAGTTAAAAGAATCAAGGAGAAAATCAACAGAGTCAGCAGATATGCTTGGTGTTAAAGATATGGCCTTCATAAACAGTACACTAGTGTTCTCATTTAAGCATCTCTTCTTGACAGACACAGATCTAGCTTCAATGGCAGGAGAGATCAATATATCAAAGAAAATACAAAAATGATCAGACAGTGCTACATCCTTAATAACAATCGATGAAATGTTTAGACCCTTACTGATAAGTAAATCTAGAGTGTGTCCATGATTATGTGTGGGTCCATGTACATGCTGAGTCAGATCAAAAGTTTTTTAAACAGTTTTGATTTCTTTTGCCATATTGGTTTCTGCATTATCTATGTGAATGTTAAAATCTCCAGCAATGATAAAACAGTCAAACTCTGAGGAAATAGTTGACAACAGTTCTGTAAAATCATCAGCAAAGGCTGGAGAGTATTTTGGAGGCCTGTAAACAATGATAAGTAAAATGCGTGGAGCACCTTTTAACACAATACCCAGATATTCGAAAGACGGGTAATTCCCAAATGATATTTGCTTACATTCATAGACATCTTTAAAAAGAGCAGCTAAACCTCCACCTCTTCTGACAGCTCTGCAGACACTCATAAAAGTAAAGTTAGGAGGGGCTGTTTCATTGAGGACTGTTGCACTGCAGCTGTCTTCTAGCCAAGTTTCATTTAGCAACATAAAATCCAGGTTGTATGTGGTTATTAAGTCGTTGACTAGAAGTGATTTATTTTTAAGTGAGCGGATGTTTAAAAGTGCTAACTTAACAGTCTTACTTTTTCTCCCCACAGCAATCTTAGTTTGTCGTGTAATAGGCACCAGATTAGATGGGTTTGCTGTACGGCTTTTGAAGGCCTTAGACTTTCTATCATGTAATCGAACAGCAATAGCGAAAGATACAGGCACACTGGGTTCCCGCTTGTTCTGTAAACATTTGAAAAAGTTATTGTTATCATAACGGGGACCCGACACATATCACTGAGAGCTGGTATCAGTTGTTTTTGGTTCACCTCGAGCCGCTGGAGGAGGGTGTGTGCCCTGGCGCTGTGGAAGAGGCCGAAGAGCTCTCACAGGGGGAGGGCGAGGGCGAGCTGGGCCCGCAGGCTTTGGTGGTTGCGGGGCCTGACGTTTTTTGGTTGGTATCTGGGGGCTCGCAGCAAAAGAGTGGGATAGTCTGGTTCCAGCATACACCAGTTGTTCCATTTTCTCTGAGAAGCACAGAAGTGGAGATGCTGGTGAGAGGGATAACGTGTCCGGTGAGGGCGGCTGTTGCTCTGGTGTTATCGGAGGCTGTAATATGCTGTCCTGGTTTCCTTGGCCGTTTTCCAGAAAGTCATCCTTGGGTGCTGAATCTTGGAGAAGTGCTAGTATGTCACAGTCTGTCTGTGGTGAGCTCTGTGGGCAGGGCTCAGCTGAGATTGTGTCCGTGAGCAGAGGTTGTTGTGGCTGAGTGGTGTTAACATTGTCCTTGTGTGATGTGTCAACCGCATGTCCATTCAGGTGCTGAAGTGAAGTCCTGTGGTCATTCATACTGTATCCAGGTGTGTGTGTGCCATTCGGGTTGAGTGGATTGGCACACACTGCAGAAGGATGACGGAGGGAGAAGTAGATATTGTCCTTTAGCACTCTAGAACCAAGTTTGTTTGGGTGGTGGCCATTCTGTTGAAACAGTTGCCTCTGACTCCAGAAAAGATTGAAGTTGTCAATGAAGTTCACTTTTATATTGCAGGTTTTTTGCAGCCATGTATTAAGCCCAAGCAACCGTGAAAACCTGTTTGTTTCTCTTGCTGGGAGTGGTCCACTGATGAATGTTTGAACTTTCAAACATTCATCATTATATATTACTATGTAGTACTATGTACCAATTTACTAATGCTCAGACACACTCGGTCTCTTTCGCTCACTGTCGTTTGCGCGCAGACACACTCGGGGTCCTATCTTGCACCCGGCGCAAATGACTTTGTACACTGACGCATGTATCATTCCTATTTTGCACCCGCGCAAAGCGGACTTTTCCCTCCACAGGCACACGTCGGTTAACTAAGAAATACACTTGCGCTCCCCGGGGCAGTTCAGCACAAAGAGGAGGCGTGTTCCGGCGCAAACTTTCCCTTTGCTGTTCTATAAAACAATTGCGCCACTGACCAGAAAAAACCTAGTCTAAAGTCAGTGGCGCGTTGCGCGTTGTTCATTATGCTATTTTAAGGGCGCTTGCTTGACCATAATGTATAGCGTGCACACCTCGCATACACTTTGATTCTCTCATCAACACAGATGCAGCAGTTTTTATTTTTGCAAATCATACATTATAACAAGGAAAAATATTACCACCTGAGGGAAATCATTGTGGTGTCCATGAAGATGTGAAAAAATAGGCATAAATCTAGCTTATACATTTACCCAAATTTTTCAGGCAAATTGTAGTAATGACGGATCAGACCTGTTTGCCCAATACTGGCAAGACACATATGTATATAAGGACATCTGACAAATTAGTTTGTCCGTCAAGAACCAGGAAAAAAAAAATCTGAAGACTGCGAAATCACCTTTACCATAATGTAAGTACATTAAAAACCTTACTCTTTAACTTACCAGGTAAGTTGAGCTTTCTCATATTTTTTTCTATTGATTTGGGTGGGTTTGTCCCATCCCCAATATCACTTCTCTTTCTTTTACGGCCCTGACGAGAACATTGATCTCCTCGGCTGTGAACCGATTCTGAAGCGCGCCTGGTAAATGCGCCATAATAATAACAATCCGCCATGCAACATGCGCACCTGCTCTTAAAGGGTATGTTGGATGACGCTCTGATTGGTTTATTTCACGTAACGCCCAAACCACACCTATGAATAATGAAGCTATTTCAGACCAACCCCTTTTATACTTGCGTCGGGCACAAGAGTCATTTATCCCGCCGGGAAAATAGCAACAGCGCCGGGATCCGCCCACAAAGTTACTTGGGCTTTGCGCTTTGACACTTGCGTTTCAGATCGTTAAAATAGGGCCCTCGGTCTCTCTTGCGCGATCTCAGGTCTCTCTCACGCTCGCTCGCGGAGTTTACTTCGCTTTTGTCCAGTCCGGCGCCTCAGTGTCACGGTTCATGAATTCACTGTCTCTTTCTCGTCTCGTGTCATTGGCCCAGTCCCAATTCGCATACTATCCGTCCTAAATAGTATTCGAAAATAGAACTAGTACATCCCAAATCGTAGTATGTTGAAATGAGTGTTCCAAAGATACCCGGATGGTCTGCTATTTCCGGTCAGAATCTGAAGTGCAGATTGATGCACACTCTAACGGCTAATATTGCCCACAACCCATCGCGCGTTGGAGAGGATTCGGTTAGAACTACAAACACGAGTGAAAAGTGTAAAAAAAAAAAAAAAAAAAAAAAAAAAAAACTACAGATATGGAGGACGCGTGAGTCCGCCGGTTATGTAGAGAGATTTAGATAAAGGGGTTTGAGTGAATAATTATCAGTATCTAACCTGACGAATAGGTATTTATTCAACGTTGTCTACATTATATTGCATCTGCAGCAGCATTGTGAACTTTTGTAAAGATACGTTTAGCAGTACAATGAAGTACAACTGTAGATTTGCAGTATAACGAAGTATAGATACAATATAGGCTAACTGCAGTACATTGAAGTACAACTGCAGTAAAACTGCAGTACAAAAAATACAACTTCATAATAGTGAAGTAAAACTGCAGTACAACTGTAGATTTGCAGTATAGCCTAATGAAGTAGCCTGAAGATACAATAACTGCAGTTCAGTGATACACTGAAATGCATGTGAAGATTTTAAATGCAAAAACCTCAACGTCCATCTGAATTGTTATTTTTTTTAGCTTTTTTTTTAATCAGGCTCTCAGTAATTTCACTTTAATGGCAATGAGGTAACTTATTTGCCATTAAAAAGTGAAATTACTGAACCTAAATAAAGGAGCTTTATTAAAAAAACCGTCAGATGGACTTTTTGGTTTTTGCATCTGAAGTCTTGGCCTACCATTAATATTACACTGTAGGCCTACTGCACTTATGCTGTATTGTGCCACACAAACTTGTTCACCCGCGTAGATAAATAACCCGCACGTGACCATAGCTTCCTTCGCGCGAACGCGCAGCGGTCGTTGTCCTGACAACGAGTCTCGAGAGCAGCTGATACTCGTTACTGTCAGTCAGCGTCTTTAGTGTCTAATTCATAAAATAAGGTTTGGTTGATTTCTTCACTGACAATATCGTTCATATACGTTCATGTTAATGAACTATCACAATTGAAACACAAAGACATGACAGCATACAACCCGTGGTCATTCACAAGTGGGACGGAAGAGAAGCATTTTCTGGAAGAAAAAAAGTTCATTAGGCGAGGTGGAGCGTTGGCCTTGTCAAGTCATTCGGTGAGTATAACGTATAATGTGCTCATATCTGTTAATTTTAATTTTAGAGAGATGTAAAAAGACTTTACGTAGCCTATATGTTATTCAAACCGGTGAGCAAATAAGAGGAAACGCCGTTTCCGCACTGTAACGTAGTTTAACTGTTTACTTTTTAGAGCTGCGTCAAAGAAGATTGTGTATGTTTGCAGCATTATTTTCTTTCTTTTGTATCACTGTAACACATTTTTTTAAACAATCTGTATCGTATAAAGCACTACATACATAATGGTGTAATTTACTTAAATGTAGATCTTCAAAGAGAATGAACCGAGAGATCTCATAACAAGCCAAGTATCTCTCAATCATAACATACAGATATGCATTTGTATGCACTCGATTTGAAATTTGTTCAAAGGTTACATGCAATTTGTAGGATGGTTTGTATTTATTTGTGAAATATTATCTAGGATCATTTATTTATATTTGCAAAACACAATGCATTTTCGCTCAAATTGACCTTTGTATTTGCACATTGCTTTCTGTTTGTTTGCGAGTCGAGTTTTCCTTTGCAAAGCAGATCGAGTTTGTTTGCAAAATGCTGGATTTGTTTGTTTAATTATGGCACAATATTAATTCCATAGAATAACCCCTATTTCAAAAAACAGCGGCGTGTTCCTTTAAATTTAAGAGATTAACTTGCAGATTCATTTTAAGCATAATATATGCCTGTGGTGAAGAGTGTAACTGAAAAGAGTGTCTCTGATTCTTTTTGTTTGTTTGTTTTTCCAGACTACATCCAACATAGTGTTTCCACATCTGAGATGAAGGCAGTTAAAAGAACCAAGTGGAATAATGAGAATAAGCTCTTCAAAAAACGCAACCTTTCTGAATAATATGGGGGAAGATATATGCATGATTTGTAAATAAACACTTTAAATACATTGTCTAACTCTCAGCCTGTTGTTTGAAGTAAAAAAAAAAAAGTAAAATCACATTATTTGTTGCATTGCAGTTTGAGACATTCACTGTTGTTTTGTACCTAATTTATTATATTGCAGATGTGTGAAAATAAAACTTATTCTGGTTGTATTTCAATGGTATTGTACTTTAGTTGTATTATGTATTGCAGTACTACCACAGTTATATTGCAGTATTATTGTAGTACTATTCAGTGCAGTAATACCGCAGTTATATTGCAGTATTGTTGTAGTATTACTTCAGTTATATTGCGGTACTACTTCAGTTATATTGCAGTACTACTTCAGTTATATTGCAGTATTATTGCAGCATTATTGTAATACTACTTCAGTTATATTGCAGTATTATTGTAGTACTACTTCAGTTATATTGCAGTATTATTGTAGTATTACTTCAGTTATATTGCAGTATTATTGTTGCGCTACTTCAGTTGTATTGCAGTAAATCTGCAGTTGTACTCCAGCTATACTGCAATATTGCAGTTTTTTCGTGTCCAAAAAACTGCATTTTTCTACATGTAACAAAATTTTTTGTAAGGGATAGATCCGCTCCGCGCTCAACTCAACTTTTCATTTATTTATACTCAAACATCTCTGCGAATTATTGACTGGCGTAATAATCGCACGACACAACGAATCAATAATTAAATTCGTTGCCAACTATTTTAATAATCGATTTTTATCGATTCGTTGTTGCAGCCCTAAATCAGATAACATTTATTAAATATTTAGAAATTTAAAGGCTTTAGACATAGACGATTTCTTATCGTGACTGAGCTGAGGCAAGTGGCTTTCGGTTCATTTTTGTGACGCGCAGTTCCCGGAGACAGAGACGACAGATTAACTTTTGTCGTTAGCCTAATATGAATAAAAGTTTACAGTTTTGAACGATGTAGGCTACTCTACTCTTCTCTGTATGACCAAAAAATTACGGAGTAGCCTATTAAGTTATTTTAGCTGTTATGAGAAAAATAAATCCGAATGAACATGCCGCCGCGGTTGTCGAACACTAATTCAACATGCCAGAATAAAACCCTACTTTAGAACAATGATTAGCGCTACTCAGCGTGGTGTGCCAAAACACTTAATTATAAACTTCAATATTTCATTCAAAATAGTCTCAAAACGCTTTGTGACATTTTGAAAAGCCGTGCATGCATTAAGGCCACTGGAACCATGAACGTAACTGAAACGCTGGTTTGGATTTTATTGTTTGTCGTTTAAAAGTGCCTGTTGCATATCTTTATTTTATATGGTCTATTGGTGAAGTAGCCTATAGCATTGATTACTGTGGAGGGAGGGGGTGGGGGATTAAAATAATTCAGCAGAAGCAGGGATATTTAGACCAGAAGGAAATCCCCGTCCCGTCTGGCAAATCGCACCTTGTTTAACACCATGTTTTAAAAAACTCTATGTAGGCAATAGGGCAAAACACACTCGGGCAAAAAATTGGGGTGCTTGGGGTTGTAGGCAAAATTTTTTTTTTTTTTTTTTTTTTTTTACAGAACTGCTTTTGAAATTACGATTGGTATTATTGTACAGATGTAAAGTCATTCTGTTGGATAATATTTGTTCCTTAGTGTAAAATGGAAATGCATGGTAATTTTATTTTATATAAGCAAAAAGCTAAAACAGAGTTTTAGAACTAGACAAATCTATCTGCATTAATAATAGGCTATAAAATGCATTAATAGGCTAATATAAAATTTACAGTAGTCCATGTTTGTTCGGGATTTGAACCCGCGTCATCTAAATGATCGAAATGTAAGTTCTACCACACGGCCATTAATTTACTCACTGAGAAATGCCCAAACGTTCGTTTCTCCAGTGTGTGTTCGCTCACATGAGCGAGAAGCGCTCTTCATTTGTCTCCTTCCTCAATAGAATAGTAAAAATAATCAGCTTCATTGCACCTAATTTATTTTTGTTTGTAATTTTTGTTATTAATTTGTTTTTGTTTTTTTTGTTATCGCGCTGCTCCCCCGGGGAATAGGCTTATGTCGCCCACCGACGTCTAGGCCTACAATATGAAATATAGGCTATATTGTTCTCGTCTCTATTCTTAACTTTTCATTCTATTTTTCTGTCCTAAAAAAAGTTCTATTCTTTTTACCATAGTTGTAATATTTCATCCTTACTGTTAATTGACATTAACCCCACTAACATTTCAAAATGCGGCACAATATCCCTTTGCGCCACCTGGCGGTCATTTCGCGAATGACTTTGAAATGCGACTTATTTTTGCCGCGGTGGTTTTGGTGCGGCGGTAATAGGCATTCTGGTTGACTACCTACTGTAGTTCCATAACCAGAACCTGCAGGCCCTGAAGCGGTGCACAGGCAGGGAATAACTGGCCTGACTGCTCTAGAGTCCTCCTCAGAGGGAGTGAGCCGAGGTTTTTACCCTTGGGTAAAAACTCGCTGGGACCCTCTGCGCCCCGGCATGAAGGCGTGGTTGGCAGACCGGCCCCCTGAGGGCACCGAGGGGAGACAGGCACCGTATAATGAGGTGAAAACAGTCTTCCTCCCAGAGGGGTGTACCCTCAGAAACCCGACACCACTGGCGTCAGGACTTCTTGGTCTACTTAGAGATAATAACGGTCCTCAGATCCGTTTTACCATAAGTACGGATTCTAGAAAGGGCACGAAGCACTCGGCGCGTGCCCTTACCATAAACATGGATTTTAGAAGGTGCACGAAGCATTCGGCACGTGCTCTTACCATAAACATGGATTTAGATAGTGCATAGTATTTTATACAGCTAAAAAGCCAGAAAGATATTTAATTTAATTTATCAAAATTAAATAAAACCATAAACATAGATTTTAGAAAAGGCACGAAGCACTGGGCGCGTCGTGCCCTTACCATAAACATGGATTTTAGAAAGTGCATAGTATTTTATGCAGCTAAAAGGCCAGAAAGATGTTTCATTTAATTTCTCAAATTTAAATGCAGCCAATAACAATCGTAAGTATTTCATAGTCCGGTCGGTGACCGGAATCAGTCCAGGAAACATCAAAAAATCCAGAGGAGCAAAGAAACGAATGAGACTAAATAGCAGACAAATCAAAGGAAAAACTAAACAGGTGTGCGAGAGGTTACAAACATTTTTTTTTCTCTGTGCGTTTCCAAAAAAGGAAAAAAAAAACATTAACGTGCAACAAGTACATGCTTAAGTCGCTGTCTGTTCAAGGAGTGCTGAAATGTCAATTACTCATCATTAATGTAATTTTGGCTTCATTATGGCTAATAACTTTTGGCATAAAGTTTAAATATTTGTCATACCTGACCAGAAAATGTTCAACACTTTTCATAACGGTAAGAATTAAAGGATATCTGAATACTAAAAGAAATATAGCTGACGATAGCATACACTAGTACTACTGTAATTTACACAAGATCGCAAACTCCATGAATTATCAGCTAACGTTCTGTCCCTTCAGTTAGACTGAACAAATAAATGTCACATTTGACAAGGAAGTTGTAGGTTGTGTTTGAATAATTACATATCTTATTTAGCTGAGATAAATTAAACGCAATTTGCTCGATAATAAACGAGATGACCCAACGGTCGGTTGAAATTTAAAAGACTGATTTTCGCGCTTCAGGACAGTGATGAGTACATATGTCGTCCAGTGGTTGTCCAGAAGGCACAACCTTAAGCAATGGCCCTGAACGGTGGTTCAATGTCAATATTGTGTCAACGCTGTAACAACCTTCACCACACAACGTAGTTCTAACAACCTTTTGCCCATGTTGTTAAAATGTTGTTAGAAGGTTGGGAATGTTGTGCCAACATTCTGTGTTTGTTGGGGTGTGCCTTGGCTACCTTGCCGACCGGCTTAGTACTAGAAATGCATGCTATGTGTGGAGAGAGGAACCCAGCAACCACCTGAGCAAGTATTATATTCAAGTACTGTGAAGAGACGACTCAACGCCGGCAATATGTTATGCCCTAAATTATACATGATTAACTAACTGTATTTTTCTATGTACATTTCTGAAATGCACTTTCTGTAAAGCTGCTTTGAAACAATATGTATTGTGAAAAGCGCTATACAAATAAATTTGAATTGAATTGAATTGAATTATTAAAATGAAGTCATTTGATATTGATTACATAACCCTTATACTCCTATTTGATAAATGAAAAGCCATTAGGAGTGATAATGAATGACAGCGTGCTCTGACGCTCAATAAACATGTTAAGCATAGCTAATGAAACATTACCTTTGAAATAAAAGAAAAGTTTTGTTTTAGTTTTTTTTTTCAGCTGACATGTAAATAAGCTTTCACATTCAATGGGATTACTTTAATCTTCCCATAGCTTAGACAGCCTACTCACAGAGATACAAACAATAGACCATTATCTGCTGCATAGACACAACTGCATAACACTCCAGCTTATGCTTAGTAAATCACTCGACAAGGCTATAAACATGACGCTTAGTTTGACTCTATTGATTGTTCTTTTAGCGTGACTTGAACACACAAGCATCTGAATCAACCACACACATTTAACATAGCTAATGAAAACTTTGCTCTTGTAATAAAAGGATGTTATTAAAGTTATACCACTAAATATGGTCAATACCATTTAAATATATATCTGCAGTAAGCTACTCAGGATGTTTTACCAGACAGTCATCGCCAGTGTCCTGTTTTATGCTGTGGTATGCTGGGGAGGCAGCACTAGGAAGAGACGCTGGGAGACAGAACAGACTGGTAAAGAAAGCTGGCTCTGTTGTCGGCATTGAGCTGGAGTCACTCACACAGCTACCGCAGAGAAATGGACTATGAGTAGGATGCTGGAGATCATGGACAATGATCGCCACCCACTACACAGCACGTTCAGTAAACAGAGGAGCATGTTCAGTGGCAGACTTCTGTCACTATCATGCTCTACAGACAGGTTGAGGAGGTCCTTTGTTCCCAGGGCCATCCAGCTCTTCAATACCACACATAGGGGGAGGGGAGAGATGGACTTTTAAGAGATGGACTTTAAGCAAGAGCCTGTGTCTCTCAGTTATCTCTCTCTATTACTTTGTCTGTTGTACAATTGTCGTGTAGGCTATTTTAGGCTATTTTAGCTCTCCTACACAACCTGGACTTTGGTCATAACATCTAACATCTACATCTGATAATTTATTCTCTGTCATGTCATGTATTGTTCTTATTCAAAGCCAGCCAATAGTTAAAATTCATAGTCATAGTTAATATTTTTTTTAATATATTTATATATGTTTTATTATTACTCTTATTTTTATTATATGTGTGATATATGTGGATATGTGCTGTTTAAGCTACTGGATGCCTTAAATTTCCTTCGGGATGAATAAAAGTATCTATCTATCTGTATCTATCTAAATCGCAAATGCTTATATCACTTAAACTGTTTTAATATTCATGCTAACGGTATATAAAACAGCAACGACATAGAATGGACCGCTGCTGCATAAACACATGCAGAAACACAGCTGCTTATATGCTTCAGTGATTCACTCGTGCGTCAAACTTGCGCACAAACTCAATGAGACGCGAGCACACACACACAAACTCTCCGCACACATACTCATGTGAGACGCGAGCACACACACACGTGAGACGCGAGCACACACACACAAACTCGCGCACATACTCATATGAGACGCATGCTCACACAGTACATAATGCATATGATTCTCAGTGTGAACGGAAGTAATTTTAGTGTAAACGGAAGGCATTTCACTACGCTCAAATCATCATTAAACATGAAGTTGCGAGGGATCTTATTAACGGTTTTATTTGTATTTGCAAGCAGCAAAGAGGACGATATAATCGAGTTCTTTAACAGTGTGTTAAGGTGCGTTACATCTGTTCAGCAAGATCACGGAGATTCCTTTTATATGGAATTAGATGACCACGCCAGAATAGTTTACGGTGATCCCCAGACGAGGGAACACATTGTTCTTGAGACCTTATACAGATGTATGCGCCAAATCACTGAAGGTGATGAAAGGTGATGATAATATCCAGATCCAGAACGTGCAGACGATCAACAGAGAAGACACGACGAATAATCCAAAACGGGAACATAGACCACGGGGGAAGACCAGACAGGAACAGGAACGACACCGGAACACATCACAACGATCTGACAAAGACAAGACGCAAACAGTGAGTATATATAGGCACCGCTGATCAGATGCAGCTGGCGCCGCTGATCAGCGGCAGTGATTAGTGACCACGCCCATACACACACACACACAATAACAATGACATGAGACAAGAAGTACACGGTAGATTGACGAACCGTGACAGGTGTTCCACGGGTGTGTTGATGGATACAGCCGTACCATTATTTATATTGATTGTTTAGATAATAACAGAGCATTAAGTGTTCTATCTTTGTTCCAAGAAGGGGTACAAAACTTTGGATTGCCATCAAGGGTCAGGTGTGACCATGGCCTGGAAAATGTTGAGGTTGCACGTTACATGATAAATAGACAAGGTCTCAATAGAAGATCTATTATTGCTGGACGCAGTTTCCACAATCAACGGATAGAAAGATTATGGGCGGAGTTAAATAGAGTTGTATCATACTATTATTCTAACTTGTTCTCCTTCATGGAGGATCAAGGCATACTTAATTCTCTTTGTGAGCTTCATTTATTCTGTCTCCATTATATTTACTTACCCCGGATCCAGAGGGCAGTTAGAGAGTTCAGGAGCATGTGGAACAACCATGGATTATCAACTGAAGGGGGACAAACACCTCTGCAGTTATGGCACAGGGGTATTATTAGTCATATCGGACACAATAACACAGCTGTATCGAGTGTGTTTGAAACTGATGACCAATTTTACATGGATGAGCTAGTACCAGAAACAATGTTGTAGTTCCCAACAACAGATACCAACCAAATGACACCACATTGGTAACTATTCAACAAACATTCAATCCATTACATAAGGATGGAAATCATGGAATTGATTTGTTTTTAGCACTTGTACAATTTATGGAAAGACAACAAGCCATATCATCTTAGTGTACATATTTTAATTAACACTGTCAGTTATAACTGGAATTTTTGAAGACACTGTTGCTACATTTCTATTTTTTAAATAATACAAAAAGGGCTGTTAAGAACATTTTCAATGTTTCTTGAAGTTTTCAATGTTCTAAAATTCATAAAGTGATGAAAAGTTCATAAGTTTTACTCACTCAGATGTAGTTCTAAACCTGCATGACTTGCTTTTTTTCTGCAGATTGCAAACAATGATGCTAGGGACTGGCAGCCTTACCATTCACGATTGTTGTATTTTATTTTCCTTATACATTGAACATGGCTGTCCATCCCAAATGTCATTTTTTTGCATTCTGCAGAAGAAAGCAAGTCATACCGGTTTTTAAAACAACAGGTTGTATAAAAACATTGCTTAATGTGTACAGATAGTTCGGAACATTAAACTTACTAAATTGTATACAAACATTTCAAACAGAATTTTAAACAGTTTTTTTAATAATAAAACGAAATAGCAAAACAAACAAGCTAAAGTAATAAAAATGAAGTAAAACATTTGTAAGATTTATCACTGAACTATTATTAAAAGGGATACTTCAACTACAAATGCATATGTTATATGGGTTTGGGGTGACATGAGGGTGAGAAAATAAAGGACACAATTTTTTATTTTTTGGAGAACTAAGCCTCTAACGTATCTACAATAAGCCTACACTACAGTAACACCTCCAAACAGGTAGTATCAATTCATAAAGTCTTATTCTTTTCCAAATCCGTGCGTGTTCTCAATGGCAAAGTCCATGTTACTTTTAAACGCCCCATATGTGCTGTATTGGCAAGCGGAGATAGTTAATGCAGGAAACCTTTGCGTTGTTTCAGTCTCATGGTGAAATCCAATAGATGGCAGAGGATGAAATCCAATTGGAGGAACTTGATTGGAGCCTGTAGCAAATGCTAAAATTGCACCAAGTTTCTGCGAACCCTCGTTCTCTGAAGAAGGTGGGGGGGGGGGGGGGGGTATATCATTCCATTTAAATAATTTGACTCAATGGTTTAGGGTCATATCCTCAACAGTAACAAGGTATAGCAATTTGTAAAATGTGATTGAGAAAAAATAAAATACATTTTATAAAATACTTAAATGACAGCCTTCAGGTTCCTTAAGTGGTCCCTTAGGTTTTTTTTTTAACTTACAACCAGTTTCATTAAGGGTATGCTTAACCTTATAACTTAGGGTTTTCTTTAAAGCAGAGGTCTCCAACCCTGCTCCAGGACAGCTACCGTCCTGCACATTTCAGCTCCAACCCCAATCAAACGCATTTGTTCCATAATCAAGGTGCTCTTGGTTGCTTGATTACAGACTGGCGTGTTGGAGAAAGGTTGAAAGTGAAGTCTGGAGGACGGTAGCTCTCCAGGAGTAGGGCTGGAGACCCATGCTTTAAAGCTTTCATGCAACCGAGCACAGATCATTGACTTCCCTAATGACTATACAGACTAGGGTTGGGTACCGAAACGCGGTGCCAATATGGAACCGGTTCTGACGTAAACGGTAGTAACCAGACCGAATAAGAACGAAAATTTCGGTGCCTGATTTCGGTGCCTGACTCTCTGTGTCATGAGGCGCACACACGCAAGGTCTCTCGCGCGCTCTCTCTCTCTCCGCCGTGCGCGAACAATACTGTTTGAAGCACAGTCTGTTCTGTCTCGCATGCGCGCTCTTGCTCGCTCGCTCTAGATTCCAGGAGATTTTAACTAATTTGCGGGCATCAGGGAGCCGTTATCAATATGCGGGAGACTCCCGGAACGTCTGCTGATTGCGAGGGGATTAATGAAGATGCCGAAGACAAAACGCTCCAAGGTTTGGCTGCATTTCACGTGTAAAATTACGCGTCAGAATGCCCTCTGGGTGTGCCGATTGTCTGAAGCACATATAGAATCACGCCAATCCATTGGCTGATGGCGCGGGCGCCGCCTCGACGCTCACGTCGTCTTATTATATTGGCACGCGCATCATCTGCTCCTCAGATTTCTCTGCCGAAAAAGCAAGCGCTGCCGTTCTAGTGCAACGACCAGATAACTTACATGACTGGTTCAAGCAGACAAAACATGGGAACCTGTAGCCATGTCGAGATTAGATTACCCTGGTAGTAATCTCTATTAATCGCCAGTATTATTACATTGTTTGATACAATATTGTTTTATTTGATATTATGTAAATGTGAATTTTTATTTTATATTGGTTTATTTATTATTACCATATATGTTACTTGTATTTATATTGTTTTAAGATTTAAGTTAATATTGTGTCCAGTTTGGCCCTGTAAATAAAAGGGTATTAGTTTTTGACAAAGTGTGTGCGGTTTCGTTTTCTTAAAGGGATAGTTCACCCAAAAATGAAAATTCTGTCAGTAATTACTCACCCTCATGTTGTTCAACCCCGTAAGACCTTCGTATCTTAATTTGTGTTCCGAAGATGAACGAAGGTCTTACGGGGTTGAACAACATGAGGGTGAGTAATTACTGACAGAATTTTCATTTTTGGGTGAACTATCCCTTTAAGTACCGTTTCAAGAACCGTTTAAGCACCGGAACCGTTTAAAAAATACCGAGTAGGTACTGGTATCGGATAAAACCCAACCGATACCCAACCCTAATACAGACAATTTATAAGAATTTCTTATTACATTGTTACCTTCTGCATCCTGTAGGTAGTCCCTCCAGAAAGCAATTACTCTGTTCTCATCCGCCCTTTTGTTGCTTCTGCTCTCTGACCACTGAATATCAAAAAGCTAATCCATTAAGTCAGCCGTGAGTGAATTTGACTTGTGACAAAATAAAGGTCTGAAGGCTTCTGGATACTGTTGGATCTTAGCAAGGACCCCCAGGGTCTTCAGGCCATCACAAAACCTAAATAAAGCATACATCAACATCACAATTGTGCAACTATTCAATATTGTGTAACATCTTTAATGGATCACAAATCTCACAGTTTGGATCATAGTCAGGGATCAGATCATTTTCCAGATCATCATTAAAAAAACAAAAAAAAAAAACAAGAAAAAACCAAGGGGGTGAGGCAAATGTAACTTTGCTACAACCATAGAGACAGCAGGTATTTATGGGCTCCCATCACTTTAAGACCTAATGCACAGATCCAATATAATGAAATGCATCTGATTTCTTAATTTACGTTCACTTAAGACAAAACCAACAGTGTTTGAGAATACTTGAGGTATTTTAAGAATTTTGTGCATGTATGTGTCGGTTCAAGCGCAAGAAGAAGTGAAATAGAAATTGATCCTGTGAAACAAGACTTGAGTGTGTGCACACAAAACAGCGTGCAAGTGCCGAATTAAGTTCTTTCACCTCTTCGGGCACTTGAATGTTTTCAAATCACTTGAACGGTTTAAAATGGCAAGATGTGCAAATGATAAACTTTCTATGGTTTAACCTTACAACTAATCAGCGAATCACATACATTCGGAACTGTAGGACCTAGGGGTGTTCAGTCCTGTTTCTGGAGGGCTACTGTTCTGCAGAGTTTAGCTTTAACACCAATAAAACACACCTGAACCAGCTAATCAAGGTCTAACTAGGCGTACCAAAAACTTCTAGACAGGTGTGTAAAGGCGAGCTGGAGCTAAACTCTGGACAGGATTGAGTCTGGACATCCCTGGCCTAGTTCATATGAATCACAGATCAACTTTGACCCATTACACCCCTAGTATCCAATAAAATCAAACATGATGTGAGGGATCAAATTTTCACCTTTTTTGACATGCATTCATTGTACAATAAAATTACTGTTTCTGAAGTCACAATAATTAGACTAATTCTCTTCTGGTCAAGAGACCACCCATGTCTGAAGTTAAAGCAAACCTTTCAAATGGTCCACGGATGCGATTCACCACTTGAAACTTTAGGATATCCTCCACCAGCCTGTCCCTGTCATCAATGCTTCTTAGAGGCCTTAGACAACCTGTATTCGTATAGTATATTATATATTTTTTAAAGCAGCACTAAGTAAGATTTTTTACCTTAAAATAATGTTTCCAAAATCGTTTCAGTGGTTCATCAAGTCGTGACATGGTGAAATGCACTTATGCCACAGCTTTGCGGTCCTTTATCTGATATACCCACACTATGTAAGATTGCCAGATCGGGTCGCGTTTCTATAGTTCTAATGAGACATAAGAAAACTACTAATTTGACTTGCTTTACGGCAAGCGTTACAATTGCTACAATTGCTCGTTTGTGATGTCGCAATACATCATACTTTCATAAAATCATGCATCATTACTCTACCTTGTCTGTGGCCATTGTTGATTCCAAAGCCGGTGCTGGATAAACAGAGAGCATGTGCGTGCGCATGCGACAGTAGGCTGCGGTAGGCTAAATTATTTACGACAGCGGTAATGGACAATTCCGCTATCAACCTGTAGGGCGACCGCAGAGGAAAAATCACTTGGTGTTGCTTTAATGCCATGTCAGCATCTGAGGCTATTTTCATGGCAAAAACTGAATTACGCAAATTCAAGAGTAACAAATACAATAAAAATAAAACCAAGCAAACAAACACTGCATTTAATATTATGCACAAACATTTTTTTTATTAACATATACCTGCATTCGCTAGTCAGTTATGGGCTCCGTTGAGTGTTCTAACTCCTCCAGAGTTGCGGACTGAGAAACCTGTATATACAAACATAAGAACATTTGGAACAAGTATTTTAAATAAAAACAATGAAATTACATTTACATTTTAAGGAATACAGATTTTATGGAAAACATTTGCTGATCTAAATCTTAACCATAACTTAAAAATATGGCACGCTGCCTTAAAGGTGCAGTATGTAAACCAACGGCTCAGTCCACCGCTCACCACTCCCTTTCGAAGGACATAGAGAAGCTACGGTGGCTGACACAGGACAAAGATGTCGTCGTCTGAGACAGCAGTGAGTAGCCAGTCAAGCAATGAGGTTTCTTCTTACTTCTAACAAAGAACTGCTTCTAATAAACCAGACGACTACTACTTTGTGCGTACTCAATGTAGTGACGATGCAAGCTGCCTCTAAAACACAAACGAAGAACAACAACATAGTGACGAAACACGCTCTGTAGAGCAGTTTGTCCATTTAGGGCTACTGTGGAAACATGTCAGCGCAAAATGGCAACTTAAGATGTAAGGGGACCCGCGGTAGATGGAAATGGCTCATTCTAAGGTAACAAAAACAATGGTGTATTATTTAAGGTCTTTAGGCACCACTCAAAACATAGTTATGTACAGTAGTCAACATTTGAAGTGGATCAAAAACAGATCTAAGACAAGAACGGGTATTGTTGTGATTTTAGGACAACTTTGATTAAAAAGGTTTTGATACAGTTCAAATGTTGACTACTGTATATTATATTGCATTTCTGTCAATAGATCCTCCTAAACATTACACACTGGACCTTGAAATATGAAGATTAGGAATATGAATGAGATTGTTTAAAGATTAGGATGAATCAAATTTACATAACCCTTATTATATATGCCACTTTAAGCCAACCTGTTTGATCTTATTATAAAGTTCACAGTCGGCTACATCCTCCAAAACAGGTCTGCACATGTCTGGGCCCTGAACTATGCAGTCAAAAAGGGTCTTAGAGAAGCAACTTGGTGCTGGTCCTCCGTGAACAAGATTGACTGCCACCGCCACCCTGCTATAAAATATCTGTCCTCCCTAATTGCTGGTATAAAAACAAAGCCAATGTTAAAACGACAGCCTTCACAGAACATTTGATCTTTATATGTTTAATGTATGACAAACAGATTGCAAGTGAGGTTTTGTACCTTGTGAATCAAGTGCCAAATTAAGATTGCCCTCTTTGCCTTCAAACATTGAAGAGTGCATCAGTGCAGCCAGGAGAAGGCGTAAAAATTCTCGCCTAGGACCACCCAGATCAATGGCTTCCTCGTACCTTCCTTTGTCATCGGAAAACCTAATGACCATTCTGTTGTAAGGGTTGTATGAGACCCTTGTAAAGCCCCGTATGGCCCCATCCAAGACAGCTGCACAATTAATGTTGAAATTTGATGTTTGGTTGAAATTGATTTTTTCTGAAAGTTCTTTCAAAATTTGCTTGATTGGAATGTCCTCTGTAAAGGCAATGTTGCAAAATATCACAACATATTTTGTTCAGTTTAATGTTTGATCCATAATTGTAAAAATCTAGGGCTGCCCCCTAATAGTTGACTAAAAATTTTATTAGTCGTAGAAAAAAAACAAAAAAAAAAACGAGGCAAGCTTTATGCGCTGATAAGGCTGTGTAAGCTATTAAAGGCTCATTATCACGATTTATATGGATTAAAGTCCCTGTAAAGTCAAAGTTAAGTATGTGTTCTGAGTTTGTCATACCACAGAAAAATGTGTTATTAGACACCCAGCCAAATTTGCTTGATAAAAAAAGCCACCAAGTAAATAAAATAAGCTATCAAAATCTTGAAAAAATTAGCTGTATTCTCTGCTCTCAGATGCTGGGGGCGTGTCCGCTGGCTGCACTGACACCACGGGAGGATGAAGGCCGAGGCGGGAGATAGTCGGTTCGACCCCATTCACCAGTAACAGCGGATTATCAGTGAATCCCAGTTGTCTCCGACGAAAGTTTATAAAACTATCCCGTGTAAAATGATCACTACAGAGGCGGGTGTTGGCGGTGATCCTCGGCTCTCCATCAAGGTGGCTCTTCACAAAATTAATCCACCTGTTCTTGATATGATCGTTTTTCGGAAATTTAAATAAGGACACCGATCTGTTCGTGTACGTGATTGCATTCAGGTAATACACATTTCCGTGACGAAGGCATAGCTAGCTAGCAAACTGTAGGCTGTAGTAACTAATAGTACTGAAAATAACTCGCGATTGAGCGGCGAACTGATGCGAATGTGCTCTAATATTGTTAGGGGAGGGGCCAGCCTCAGGGGCTCCAGTGCGTCATCGACAGTAGGGGAGAGGCCAGGAGCTCAGGGGCTCCAGTGCATCATCGACAGTAGGGGAGGGGCCAGGAGCTCAGGGGCTCCAGTGCATCATCGACAGTAGGGGAGGGGCCAGCCTCAGTGGCTCCAGTGCGTCATCGACAGTAGGGGAGGGGCCATGAGCTCAGGGGCTCCAGTGCGTCATCGAGCCCCCGTTTTAGCCCCGCCCAGAAAATCCTGAGCACAGCAATGGTGAAAAACTGTTTAACGGTCTAGCTCCACAATTCAGTACTTCACAGTTCACAGTCGTTGTAATGTATTTAAGCAATATATTTCTAATGTGATTAGATTTTTTTTTTTTTAGAATTGCCTTTTACAGGGACTTTAAATAAAAACATGCAACTGCAAACTCACGTCTGGTCCTCAATGCTTGCCATTATGGCACTGCAAAGATCCTCATCCTCATCCTCTGAAAATCCCTGTATGGCCGGGCAGTAGCACTTGAAGAGGACTGGCCACTGGTGGATGACAGCACACTAGTGAAGGCCTGGCCAGAAGCTGAAGAAAGTGCACTTGAAGAGGACTGGCCACTGGTGGATGACATCACACTAGTGAAGGCCTGGCCAGAAGTTGAAGGAAGTGCACTTGAAGAGGACTGGCCACTGGTGGATGACAGCACACTAGTGAAGGCCTGGCCATTTGAACCCTCAGACTCAACTTCAAAGCAGCTTTCGTCTGATTCATCCATTTCATTCTAGAAAAAAGTAGAAAAAAAGGACATATTTCCTGCACGAGTATAAACCAGGCTTGATTTGGTAGCACTGAGGGGCTGATAATAAAGCACTCGGTTTGAGTTGATATATAGATAAATGTATTATCATTCATAAATGTCTTAATATTAACTCAAAAGCAAAAAGGGTGGGAAAAACGGCGCCTGTCGTGATTATTGTCTGCTATATTTACTTCTTTATTAAATCCAGGTAATTTGTTGATGAAACATTGATTAAAATTAAGATACAATTAATACAAAACGAAATTCACTTTAATGCATCATTTAACTCACCAAATTCTTCTTCTCCTCTGGATTCTTTAATGTCTCCTCCAAACGTTGTAGCTCCTCAATAGTTGAAAGTGGCAGCCCAAAATGTCTTTGGTCTGGCGTGACGTCTGGAACTGCTTGACTACTGGAGATTTTTTGGAGCTGCACCAGGATGAGCAACTGCTGCTCTCTGATAGAATCAAGTTGGATGAGGATCTCTTTGGCAAGTGCTGTAAGACGCAAGAAAAAGCAGGCATAGCAGATTAGTAGCAAAACATTGTATGTATATGTCAGAGTAAACCGAGAGAGATCCCTTTGTACAATTCCTACATGTAGGCACAGCCTCCCAAGAAGACGTGTATTGTGTGTCATGTACTTGTAAGGGTGTGCTAAAAGAAAATAAAAAATATATAAGTTTTTAGAAGTTTTTCTATGAGCTATAGAATAGCTTTCTTGCCCTTCTTAATTGATATCCAGTTTGGCCTGATGACTGACTTCTGCCAGCTGCTGCATGGGTTGGGGTGTCAGTAGGAGGTGTAGCCCATTGACTATGACCAGCTATCAGGCTGTTGGTAGTGGAGACTGGAGACCACGGTGGTGGACTAGCCGCTGTGATGTTCGCTGAAGGGGGAGAAGCCCACAGACCTGCTGCCGAGTTGTTTGCATCAGAAGGGGTGTGTGAAATATGTGTGGTCTCTTTTGTGGCGATATGGAAGAAATCCATACCAGCTTTTCACTTTTCCTAATGGGCGGAAACCAATGAGGAAATTTAATATAAAAGAGGGCTAGAAACTGAAGAGGGGGAGCGAAAAAACAAGCTACCTGAAGGATGTCGTTGCTATTCTTTGCTGGAATCTCTGTGCATGCGCTGACTGGGTGCGAATGCCAAAGTGACGGAGAAATTGAGCTCTGCATGGTTCGCTTGCCTGGTGCAACACAATCCAGCCTGGTTCGCATGCCTCATGCATTGGTCTTGATGTCCATCATCTTTTAATCCCCACGCCAAGTCTCCAAACTCTTTTCCCGGCCGTGAATTTGCGGCCACTTCACAGACTGCTCCACGCAGTCAACACACACACACATATACGCTCATTACAGACGCACATACCCACACACCAAACGTTTGTTCTGATTATTTATTTTTCTTTGTTATTTTTCACCTTTATTGTTTTTTGATTGAAATTGAACCTGAAAAACTGACTGAAAAGAAAAACAAACTTTATGACATTGGTGAATCAAAGACTCTCTTTTTTTGTTTTTTGATTGTTTGGTGAAATGAATTGAGTTTGAGCAGAAATTTCTTTGCTGTTTGTTTTCATTCATTCTTTTGTCCTTTGTCATGTGAAGCAGAGAAAAAAAGTTTTTTTTTGTTTAAACTGTTTTCATAAATAATTTTTGACTGAAACCCTTCAATCTGTGAATGTGTGTCATTTAATTCATTCATTTTGTGTAACAGTGGTTTGAGCTATTTCCGGGGGAAACTGAAATTCATTCCATATATCTATGTATATATTTTTTGTTACTTGACAAGTTTTGACTTGTCTGGTGCCCGAACAATTTAAATTACATTTACATTTATTAAAAGCCCAAATTTGATTTGGGGCAGCCACCGTTACACTGTGGTCTCTGAAATATGGCCTGGGGACCAAAAACCTTGACCATCTGGCTGACTCCCTTCACCTAGAGCTGTCACAAAGGTGCAATTGGCCGTTATGTTAGTTTCACCCAGATGCTTAATAAAAGATTAATTGAAACCACTGTATAGTAACAACTGTAACAGGCCTACCATCACGAGATGGAATGCAGGGGGCTGGTGCAAGTGGAGTGTAAGATTTATTTTTGGATGGGGCACAGGGTGCAGCAGTCCTCCATTGCTCCTCTTCCTTCTCTTCACTGCTGCTTACTATTCTTCTACAGCCTCTAACATTGATTACATTGGGATGTCAGTTTGTCATTGCAGTGAATAATAAATTATATTTAATACATTTTTTAAAAAGTTGGTTTAGTCAGGGGGTTGGGCGGTGCATTGTAAGGCCCTCTAGCTTGGGGCCTAATTGCTTGCCCAGGTGTATTGTAACTTTTGACACGGCCATTCAAATGCTTTGAAGGAAGTTATGGGCCACTCCTACCTATTCTTTCTCTTCATGTACTCTGGCCTGTTGTCCTCATCTTCAGTATTTAGATCAGAAGTAATTGTAGCCTCTAGCAGCTTTGCACAGGCAATCTCATACACGTCTGTCAACACAGCAGATTAGGTCTAAATGGAAGGGCTCCTTATTATGTTACTTGTGCAGTAAGGTTTCAATTCAATAAGTGTGGAATTGTGGAATTTGAGAATGAAGCATTACTATACCATGTGAAAATTTACATCACACAGACTCTGAATTGAGTCCAGTCAGCACCTGGCATCACCCCATCTTTGGTTGCCCTACGCAGCTTTGCAAGAGATACAAAAGGGGGCCAGAAACTTTGGCCTCATTTCAGCCAATTAGAGTGGCCAACTTCAACCTCCTTTGAATTGACAAACTCCACGACATGATACATTCTATAAAGAAGAAGAAATGTAGGCCACCAGCTATAGAACAACAACATATTAACATACAGCAACATTTTAAAACAAAACATTAAATGGGGCACCAATTATGATCAGCAATGAATCACATAGGCTAACACAAAAGTCACAAATCAGGTGAAAAGCCTTCCTAAGTGTTAATCAGTGGCATAAGTAACGAGCCAGAACAATATCTCTAAAAATTACACGTAATCTATCTCAACACAACAATTAAGCCTCATGTAAATGCAACAAAGGCATTCCCACTGTTTGTCTTTGAAGGGGAGGAGGACATATTTACAAAGGCCATCATCAACTTTAATGCACTTCAAACTCTCTGACAACTGTGAGAGAAAAAACACGCCCAGGCTAGATGAACTGAGGGAATATGTGTAGAATGGCTCAACAGCATGGAACTGATAGTACACCAAGTGCATATTACCTTCAAGCAAGATGATATTCTGAAGCAAGCCAATGTCATTACCTATTTTAATACAGTTATCCCCCTCTGTAATTTTAACACAAAATTGATCCGTGTGCAACTCTTGCAATCTCCTGTATTCCTCCTCTAACACCCTGTGGTAAGGGGCCACCAACATGCTCTCTCCTTAATACAGTTCCAGCTTTCACATGGCCATCATGGACCCTTCGCTTATTGATACGCTCAGACAAGCGACGGACAATCTGGGCAACTGGGAAATTTGGCCCCCTCACCATGTGCTTTACCTCACTAAGAAAATTCTCAAAAGGAAACCCAGATATCACATCAATACATCCATGTCTCTTAACATCATCGCTCAAATGAACAAGGCCATGCAAATTGTACACCAGAAAGCCCTCACCATAAAGTCTGCCAAAATGTTCAACAAATGACACAAGTAGTGTCTTTGCACAGTCACATATCCCTACATCCACCTCAGGATTAGCCAGCATAAAAATAGCAACCGACAGCAGCATAAAGTTGTGGTAGACGGAGCAGCCAGAACATCTACGAGAACAACAGGGCCTGTATACAACAAGAGCTGTCATAGTTCCATAGCCTCTTTCCTCAAAAGCTCTAGGCTTTCTAGCAAACTCGCACGGAATGTTATTCTTCAGTTCCTGTAGGTTCTGAGATAGTGCTTTAACCAGCTGACCAGACAAGCGAGTTGGCAAAGGCCCACTACAACACAGGTCAAACAACCGACGTACAACCCCAAGACACACCAAATGCATGTAATCGTGAGGAAAATCAAGTACCATGTCGATGCCAAGTCCAGTCAGAGGAGACTGTGCTACATGATGCAAATGTTGGATGGATCTTCATCCAACATTTGCTTGAAACTAGCATCCGTTCGTAAGGTGGATTCAGTCTGTGGAAAAGTAATGTGATTTCTTATATATACACTCGTCTATACACATTTATCACAAGCTGAATAGCCTGAATGACTCTTCATGCCTTTAACAAAAGCCCGGGCTGGAACGTCACACACAACAGAACAGACTCGCAGAAAAAACAGCTTTCCTTTGAACCAAAACCCGGACTGAAGACTACTCAACTCACTCACCAGGTCCCTCAAGTACTCAGTGAGTGATTTGGGTTCGCAATCCCCTCCAAAAACACCAATCAGGTGTTTGATTGGTGTCAAGTGACATATACCTACTTCCTTAAATAAACCTAGAATGGCCCACAGCTGCTGGTTATTACTCTTAAACAATGGGAGCCCGTCAAAGTTTAACTGTAACTGCAGGCAATGTTTCCTAGGGAGTTTCATCCACACATTTTCAAGAAGGCCTGTTATAGCATTCAATACACCAAAGTAAAAGATGGCACCTCCTGCTACAGGTAGGATTTTGTAGTCGGTGGCTGTTTTGAGGAGTGTCCTCCCATCCTTTGGCAAATTGGGATGGTGAAAATGTAGGATAGACAACAAGGCAGTAAGTGCAACCATGGTGATATTAAACTCCAAAGCCCAATTTACTAAATCATCAGCAAGGTCAGGTCTATGCTCAAAAGGGCCATCTCTATCATCACAGTCACTGTCAAAGTTCCAGTCACGCATCAAGTCATCACTGTTGTCACAGTTTACAACAAAGTCTAAGTCATGCACAGTGTGGTCATCAGTCAGATCATCATCAACAAGCTTACTGTCGTTCTCAATACCTTGCAGCAAATTAAACACTGATTAAATGCCTTGCATCTCAGATTAGATTTGAAAAAATGTATTTGATCAGCCATTCTTACCTTAGAGCAGTGTTTATTTAAATAGAACTGCAAAAGCAAGATTACCTGAGGAAAAAATAAAAAAGATTAGCATGGTACAAAACCATCCATAATGTCTTAGTATACTAAAGCATTACGATTTCCGTTTTTTACACATTTAATTATTATTATTAATTTGAGAACATATGAACATTGTTACATAAAAATATGCAGAAGACAGAAACTTCAAAAACTCTTTGCTATACAACTACAACCAGTTACACAAGCACATCCTTTTCAACATACAAAATATCAGTCCCACAAGTTATAGAGGTATGCTTCCCACAGCTAAACAAGATAAAGCTTTCACACATGATACTGCCCTGCTAAAAAAAAAACTATAGACACCATTACAGAAATTCTATTGGATTTAATGGTTTTCATGGGAATTTTATTGGTTATAATGGAAATTATAGTGGTGTCTGTGGGTCTCTACTGATTATGTGTTGGGTTCTATTGGTGGGGGCATTAAATCCTAATGGAATATGTGCCAAACACACTACAAAAAGAATTCTGTAGTGGTTTAAATGGTAAAAGCCAGTTTAATAGAAACCATTAGAATTTCTGTGATGGTTTCCAACTTTTTTTAAGCTGGTCTGATCTTCTGTCCTTGTCTAAAGAAATAATTACACACACACATCATGCTTAATGTTTTATTATCAATGTGAACACATGAAATTCATCAGTATCTGTAAAATTCACCTACATAAATGAGTTTCACAGCACTAACACTGTTTCAGCTTTGATCGCCTCGGTAAACACGTCATAAACGGGGTGTTAACATAAGCCTACTTGCATTTTATGGTTGTCAGCTTTGTTGCATTACATTTACTTCACCAGGAGATGGTGCTGCGATTTCTATCTGAATGAAGCTTCGAGTAATGAACCATTTTCGACACAATTGTATCGGAAAGCAATAATGCTTCGAAACGCTTCATTTGGCCATCACTACGCACAAGTCCCCGGAGGGTTTTTATTAAACAGAAAGTAATGTCTTTAACGTG
Source organism: Gila robusta (assembly GCA_030770095.1). Lineage (NCBI taxonomy): Eukaryota > Metazoa > Chordata > Actinopteri > Cypriniformes > Leuciscidae > Gila > Gila robusta. The sequence goes on from JAVALU010001578.1 coordinate 388,330, forward strand.
GGAATTATGGTGCTCAAAGGTTGATGAAATAATAAAGGTGCAGAAAAGGTCTGTGGCTTTCCAGCGTTAGAAGGTCAGTGCTGATCAGTTAATCCTCACTTGAATCTGGAGAAGTAGAGACAAAGAGAACACACTGTTAACATTTCCTGCAGTGGAGAACTAGCTTACCCGTTCATTCTCTTGCTCTGCTTATATTCTCTCTTCTTAACGAAGCGCAGGTGTGGCCGATCAGCACTTGCTCCTGGCTGCTGATTGAATGAGAAGTAATTACAGGACGACGCAGAAGTGCTTTCTGTAGACTCATATATATATATATATATATATATATATATATATAAATAAAAATATAGTAAGTGAACACACCTAAAAAGCTATCCCCTTGGCACTGAAAAATCAGGCACATCTTAAGTTAACTGCAAACAATATGCAAGTACAAGATCTGTACAAGGATCTGGGGTGGGTCAACTAGTGGAGAGGATTAACACTAACGTTACTATGAAGGGCAGTTTTATTCAGTATACTTCATGTCACAATGTTGCTACTATGGCGCTTAATGATTCTTAGAAAAGAAATCAAGTTAACATTTATATATTTAAAACAATAATATTGTAGCAAATTAGCTCTAAATAAATATTAATAATCAATCATAACTTGTTATAATTGATTATGAATATTTGGATCAGTTAATAATGATTTCCATTACACGAGAGTAGATGTTAAAACTTCATGCTGATTTGTACTCGGCTTTCGCCAAGATAAGCACCAACTAAGACGTAGCTTTACAGTAACCTATGCTTCTCCATCCATTTACGCTTCTTTCCAAATGGTGATGTGAATCTCCTTCTCTCTAGTGTTAATCGCGTCAACACACACAATGGCTGCAACCACAGTGCAGTCTCCCCAGTGGATCAGCATGACAACCGTCTGGATTGAGCCGAGTAGGGGACATCTCTAGGGTCTTCAAGTGGGCACCTTCCGTCCTCAGTGTTTCGTCAACTAGCCCACGACACCTCAAGAGGTCTCGACAGTGACTCTGGCGTCCCAGAGTCCCCCCCTCCGTCCCCCACTCAACTCAGCCCAGCTTACTGACCTTTACATCCCTCCTGCTGCTGAGGTTGCTCCTTCCTCGTAGTTCACAAATAAACAGACTCTTTGAGTTTTTCAAGAATTCTTCGAAGCGTAGCGTGGCGGCCTGTACACATCCAGCCAGAATCTTTCCGTCTCAACCACAGCCAGTTGCTGCTCCTCTCTGTTGCTTCGGATAAGTTCTTTACCATGCGACGCAACTCTTGGCCACTGGATCCGATGTCTCTGAGGAACCGGGTTGTAGAGTGTGCCACAAATCCTCGACAACCCACTTCCACTGGATAAACCCGGACACTCCATCCTTGCTGTTCTGCCTCAGTGGCCAGCTGAGCATACCGCAGTTTCTTCCTCTCATATGCCTCATCTACAGCATCCTCCCATGGCACTGTTAACTCTATCAGTTGAACAATGCGTGCTGATCCAGACCACAAAACAATATCTGGTCGGAGGTTAGTGGTGGCAATCTCAGGTGGAAAAATAAGCCGTTGATCAAGATCAGCCAGCATTTTACAGTCCCTAGCAGCTTCCAGTATTAATAGTGACCTGATCCAGCAAAATGAGTCACAGTGACCCAAATTTCAAAATTGAGATTTTGGTATTAATGGAAAGAGGAGACCATAAGCTTTCAAATGATATCCTAGTCAAAGTCATGCCTTGAATGGTTGTAAAGATATACACATTTGAATTATGGTCGTCTGCCCTCTTTTTCCAATTGAAAACCTGAGAAAATCGCTTTTAAAGTTTTTTGCCCGTTTTTTGTTGATATCTTTCAAAATCCATTGCATTTAAAGGGATAAACTATTTATTTTACAGCTTAATTTGACCAAAGACATTAATATATATATATATATATATATATATATATATATATATATAAATGCTATTAAACCAGGCTGAAGCTCAAATTATTTTAAATTTTTTATTTGAATAAATAATTTAAAAGTACCTTTTACAAAAATTTACTAAAATCAGAAAGATTGAACAAAGGTGCTACATTTTTGCTTGAGAGAGAGGGTGTGTGTGTGTGTGTGTGTGTGTGTGTGTGTGTGTGTGTGTGTGTGTGTGTGTGTGTGTGTGTGTGTATGTGTGTGTGTGTGTGTGTGTGTGTGTGTGTGTGTGTGTGTGTGTGTGTGTGTGTGTGTGTGTGTGTAAGAGAAAGTGAGAGAGGCAGAGAGACAAGGAAACAGAGATCAAATAATGCTAGTCTATGCAATCATATCTTTGTGTAGGCTAGTTGACAATAACAGTGTAACAAATTCATAACGGAGATACCAACAGTTAAATTTTGGGTTAATCAAACACATTGTAATGGATTCTCCTTGCAGATAAATACACTCATTCACATTTGCACTCACTCACATCCATACACAGTAAATACACTCACTCAGATTCAAATTTGACATTAAATTCACCTTTCAGCTCTTTTCTTCTAAGCTAGGCAGGGAGAGGGACAATTTACTTTCTCAACTGGCGGTTTTGGGCAAATCTCACGGATATTTTTGTACAGATAAAGGCCATTGCACACTGAGTCTGAAATTCGCATCCGAAATTTTCGCACGTTAAAAAAAAAACTGCACACTGTCTACGAAACTTTCATCCGTTATATAAAAAAAAAAAAACGGAAGTTTTTTGCATCCATAGCAAGCAGTTTGAATGGTGTTTTGACAATTCGGAGCCACCGAATCAATACGAAAAAACGCATACGAAAAAAACGCGGACTCAGTGTGCAATGGTCAGGGAGCTTGATGACGCTTTGGCAACTTTGCTCTCTTTTGACAGCGACATTTCTCAAATTAATAATATTTAATCTTTCTGAGGAGATCTGATAGCTTGTTTATTACACAGAGCGCTCGCTGCAAGTCTGACAGGAGGGTGGCTGGACCAATCGCGTGCCGGTCAGTCGAAACGGCTTCCCATCGACAAATGATCAGCATTTGTATACATTTCTAAGCTTTTTGATTGGTTCTATACAACGTGTAACACCATTTGGAGAGCAGAGATAGTGACGTTTCAGGGGATACCCGGGAAATGCTCAGAGGTGAGATAGGAGTTGAGAAAAGCAATGTTCATTTCCAGCGAATTTAGTAAAACTTTGTACACTTTAATAGTAATTTAAATACCTTTACTCAATTATCTGGACTACGAAACTTTGGGAGATTATTTTTGAATGTCTGTTCTTTGAAATTAGCACAAAAAAAATATATATTATTTCATTGTTTTTCCACATAATCGGCCCATATCTTAAAATGGAACGTTGCGACTTCCGACTCATTTCGCCAGATCGGGTCACAATATATAATTAATATAATTAATTGAATGTAGTAAAATTAATATTACAATCAATCAACCTGTGCATCCTGTGAACACTCAGTGTTAGTTTTTTATTAATTCTAAGAAATGTTCATTTCTGGGGAAGGGAAATGTCTTTCTTGTACAGTACTACTAAGAGCCTGTAGTCAAAATCTAAATCGTAAAATAAACTTTGTTGCAAGCAGAGAATCAGAACCAAATACATAGTGTGCACAAGTTTTATTAAATAAATCACAAATACATAACTAACATACAAAAAATTACACATACATGGGTAGGTGTTAAATGACAGAATGAAACCGGAAATGAAATGAAGCTACGGAAAAGATTCATTGAACATGAAAAGAACCATCAGCTTATTATTGTCAGAGCACCTCATTAAATGTATACTTGCATGGCCTTTGCAGTGAAAGCATTTCTTGAAGTTCCTGAAAAAGGATCTTGATGGTTCCGTGAGTGTCAAACGTTGAAGTTGCAATCGTTTTCTTCTCCGTTGGATGAAGAAGATATGATGAACTTGCATGGTTAGTTCAACACTGTTCTGGTTAAAAAATATCTCTCTCCATGAGCACATGGCTGGTTGTGAGTTAAGGCCTGCTGCCCTGGGGCCTGCTGAGGCCACGCAGGACAGCACAGCACCCCGAACATACCGAGAAGGCCAAGAGAGGGAAGGGCTTGTGTAGAGGCCATTTAAAGCCTGAGAAAGGTCCCACCTTTCAGGGTTGTCTCAATCAATTAGAAAAGTGGAATTTCTAAACGGGAGATTCCTATGTTGGGAGGATTTATGACGCTATCTCAAGTGTGGTTAGACATATACCTTGCCGTTTGTGTCCATTTATACTCAGATAGATATAATAAACACACACTGCATTCTAAGAAAAGGTGATGTACACTAAAGTGTGAGTCATTAAATGAGGATTAATTAGATAGGAGACACAATACAGGTGGGGTTACATTGACCGTTGGATGTAATACAGGTGGGGTTACATTGACCGTTGGATGTATAATAAAATACATACTGTAGTATCAAAAATATAATAGTACACAAGACAGTAAATCATTCACACACTGTCCTGGGGTGCATGTTCATTTATAGATCAGTTTGTCCATAAATTGATGCAAAATCTGTTTTAAGGGCTGTGGGTCTTTTCTATGGCCTCTGCTTTTTCCACGTGACCACATTTTTAACAGCAATAAAACCAACTTATCTGATCGTAGTCATGATAACCAAAACCCGTCTTGCCCTTGTTGGGGGGATGGGACCATAGATCCCAGAGTGAGTTTGAAAGATTATTTGTTAAATATAACAAATAATTGTGTCTGATTTGTCTCAGTCGCTACAGATTCCCCCTTTTCGATCGTTGTTGTCCCTCCTATGGACAACCACGAGCGACGTTGAAAGTGCAGAAAGAACAGAAACACCTACGGCATACAAGGCTGGAAGGCCATGGTGGCCTTTGGTTGTTTGCATCTTCTGAAGCGGTGGTCGTTCCACGGCAGGTGATGTAGACAGTAGCCAAGTCCAGGTCTCTGAGCTGGTGCAGCAGTTGTTGAGGCAGCAGGTGGCTTGGCAGTGTGTCACCTGTCATCCTGAACTCAGTTCCTTTGGGGCAGGTGTTTGTTTGTGGTTGCAGGAAGTGTTTAGGGCTCTATGTAGCATAGAGAGGGTTTCAGGCCGACCTAGTGTTGGTGGGAGGAGGTCAGAAGGTGGTTTTTAGCCTCTCAGTCACAAGAAGTCTGAAGGAGTGGAGTGTTGCTCTGTTCTTATGGCGGTACCGATGTGAGCTTACCTGAGCTGGGGTGGGCAAGGAGTCGGAACCTTGTACTTTACAGGACTCCTCTGGTGAGTCCTGATCAGGGAGCTATTTTGCTCGTGTCAGCAGCTACTGTAACTCTGAGGCAGGTGCATCCATCTGTCCTTGTGCAGGCTCCAATTGACACTTGTGTGAAGGGTGTAAATGAGGATGTTGTCATCGACAGCAGTTGGTCATCCTGTGGTATTTGCAGGTTGAGGGTGCTGTCTTCCATGGCTTCTCCCAGGGGCTTGGCTGGTACCCGGGTTGTTGCCATGGTGACAGTTCTGTGCTGGTACTGGGCTTGCTCAGTCCAGCTGCCTTGAATCTGGTTTGAACCTCTGTTTCTAGCTGGTATGTGAGGCTTTGAGCACAGGTCCGCTTCTTGCAGGACGCTGTGATCTGTTATGTGAGGTTGTTTACCTTCCGTTTTATATCCATAAGATGGACTAAGGAGATGCTAATCTTGAACAGCCCGGTGTGGCTGTAACTCTGGCTTGGGTTGTGTGTCATTGGTCCTCTTTTCTCATGGTCCAGTTACGTTTGGCTCAGGTGCTGTAGTTTGTCAGCAGCCATGGGTGGAACAGTGTTCCTCACGATGGCTTGTCAGTCCTTTCGGTCTCCTGTCTGGTTAAGGTCAGGTTAAGCCGAGCACCTGCGACATTTTGGCACACTTGTGGTGAGAGACAAATGCATGACCATAAAGAGTTCAGAGCTAAGGTTTAATGGGTTAGCTAGGTAAGTAGCATAAAGCTAGGTGTTTCATGTGTAGCTAGCTAGTAAAGTGTGTCTTGTATCCTTATCATCTTAGCTGTGGATGTTAGGAGGCTAAGGCTTGTGTGGTTCCGAGAATATTTTCCGGAAAGGGCATAAGCCGAGATTAAATAAATGACTTAAGATGGTTCTTATGGCTAAATTATTTCTCCGGACTTAACTGATGGTTCACGATGGGCTTGACGAAGTGAAGGATAGGAGGAAAAAGGAAAAAGGACAGCTTTCCTATTCAGATTAAGTTTATTATAAATCCTCAGGACTATAGTTATGCCCTAGTAATCATTGAGATTACTTGTGTAGCAGAGTCATAAAAATGAGTGCACTTGTTGAGAATAAACAAAATCACAAATAAAGGTGTATCTGGTTCCTTTCTGGGCCCTATGGGAAATGGAACCACATTAGAATAAGAGGGGAAATGTAAATACATCATATAGATTGTAGCGTATGGACAATGTCAGGATGGCTCACTCATTCCAACATGCCAAAAACCTTTTAACCCTTTGAGTTTTGCCTATAACTCAACTAGTGAGCGCCAAAAAGTCTCCATCTAATGGGTCCAAATTGTCCATTGACACTTTTGTGGCGTGCACGAAGGAAAGCAAACACCCATAAAACCAGCGATGAGCAAGCTTCAAATAGATGTTTATCAACTGAACCCCCACCCCTTCCCGGCGAGAAAGAATTCCGGGTGAAGACTTAACAACGCACACACAACCAAACTTTCTTGTAGTGAAACTAAAATATGTGTAATTCTGAAAAGTATACAATATATTCATGTATGCCTTTGTGTTTCTGCTTTTGTACCAAGCCTAGTTATGATTTTATAATCATGTAGCTAAACTCTAAGTGCTCATATCAAACTCTAAGAGTATATACCCACCTTTATACATGCAAAACATACATTTCTTGGTACCGAATTAATCCTCTCGGTCTGCTTTAGCTAAAAATATATATTAGGTTATGATAAAATGTATTTCACTATGTTTCCCATTCTTGATAGTAGAAAGGGGCGAAGTCTGATACCGCCATAAACCATGCAAATTAGGTTGTTAGAAGAAACAAAGAAACTTTTCCCGCCAAAGATTGCCGAATGTCATTGGTCAATTTGCTCCTGAGGAGGCGTGGACCATCTTCTTTGAAAAGGTGAGGGCCCAGACTCCTCGCTCTCTCTTCTTCGTGATCCTTGGACGACGACACTTCTCTCTTCCTTTGTGTTCGAGTTCTAGCTTTTCTTATTTTCGTTATAGTTCTTTTCTTTGTTTTAAACCTTGTGCTGTAGTCATTTCGACCTCCAGGCGAAACGGACTTAGCCTGATTTCCAGCAACTGACCTACACGTAACGCTTTGAACTTCCCGCGAGATACACGCGCTCCGAAAAGCGCCCCAGAACGCGCTCCAGGACTCAACGAGGACTGAAACGCACACCCACGCAGGCTTGTTTCAGCCACACAAAGGTCTATAATGCAAGTAGCCTATTTATTTCCATCGAAATCTAAATGTATTTAGAGCTGTTTATCCCTGTTTTAAGGTGTTGTGATTCTTTGCTGGCTCTTAAGGGTTAACTGTTTGTGAAGTTTGCTATTTCTGTGATCTGCTTTCTCTCTCTTCCTTTCCTTACTTCCGTTATTCATTATTCTGTATATATTCGTTTAAATGTAATTTGTGCTATAGCTTCATTTATTAAACCCTCATTATACTCTTTATTGTCTCTGACTGTTGCTCATCAAACAAAGCCTCTTAAATGTGTGATCCTAAGCTACAAGCTTGATATTGATAAATACTTTAATTAGTAATATTATCAGAAAGTTATTATTATCAGAAAGTTATTCTTCATAAACAGAAGGATAGCTTTTCCTGATAGTGATCAGAATAATCCTTTTCGCGAAATTGATCAGAGAATCGTCAGTAGGTTCGGTGGACGAATAGACCCGGCAAAATGCAGTTAGTTCTGTTTAAAGGATATTCTAAAAATTGATATAGCCTATCTGTATATTATATATATTCATAATTGATTATAATTCGTTGTGGTCAATTGTCTATATATATATAGATACAGGTACATGGACTATATATTCCCTTTTTGGGCAATTTAAAATTGTAGGTAATAACTCATAACCCGTATGATCAGTTATTGATTTTGAATTATTAATTATTGATTATACATTTCCCCTCATTTGAGCTGAGACCTTACAAGATGAAAGAATAGACAAGTGAATAGCTGACTGCTATTATTATCAAAGTAAAATAAAATAAAAAAGGATCACTTAAATAAGTGATCAAAACAGCAGGAATGATCTGAATAATCAATAGCACTAGTGACAAACTTTTAGATTTGCCTGGAACAACACTCCATAGTGGGTCACAGCTGCTACATGTTCAAGCCCACACCGTGTGTGTCCCCCTCCAAAAGTTTAGTCAACATGCTAATGAAAATTCTTATTACCATAAGAATCCTTCTCTAGCTACACAGTTTACATGTAATTAAATTTAGATTTAATTAACACTGTAACTGCAAATTGAGCTGACAGCATTCAGCAAGGACTATGCCTAAACTAGTGAAGGTGAAATTCAGCTGAGAAGAATTGAAGGTAAGGAAAGAGAGAGTGAAGGATCAGAAACCATAAATGGGGTTAAAGGAAAAGTATTTTAGATCACTTTGCACTGCATAAACACAAGCTGTAGTTAAAGGATTCAAGTAAATGATGCTAACCGCTAACTGTAGAAGTTATTATTTAGCTTAGCCTAAGCTGAAGGGATGCTAGGGTGGGTTAGCTTAGCCAGCTAGGCTTGTTTGTTTACAATATGACATCACAGGTTAGCACTTCCTGTGACAATTGGTTGTCATGGGAATCAGTGCATGTCAGAGCAATTCATCAGTCCATGAAGAATGTCTGCACATTTTAAAAGAGTTATGCATGTTTAAACGAGTTAAAGTGTGGCGCTTATACTTTAGGTTTTTCAAAAACTTGATGTTACATTCAGTAAAATGCAAATATGGTTTGGCATTTGTAAATTTCACTTTAACTCTTAATTTTTTTACTTTAATTTACTCTTCCCTTTACTTTAAACAACTTCTTGTACATGTTTAAAGAGTGAGGAAAAATATTTGCTGTAAGTCAAAGCTTGTCTAAGCATACCTAGTTACGTCCATCTCGTGTATGAAGAATACTGACATTCCTTTCAGCGAGTGAAACACAGTTTTGATCGTGAGGTAGCTATGCTTGTAGATGCAGCTAAGATTTAGATGAATTACATCAATCTAACAATAATTTGTAAGGCCTTTACATTGTAGAAAGGGGAGCGTCACCCAAGTCCAGGTATAGATATCACTGTACTGAGATTTCTTCATCAGAAACAGATTAAGCAATACTGCAATTTGGATTTCTTCAACCAAAGCAGAATAATAAATACCGGTACAGTTTAAATGCCACTGACATGAGATTACTTTGTCAAACAGACTTACGCTTTAATGCTGAAGTTAAGATTTCTTTGCCAAAATCCGATTAAACTTATACCGATACCATTTGAGCATATTATGCTAAGATGTGTTAAGACTCACTTACAGTAGAGATGTCAATTCCGGCTATCGTTTTATCTGCATTTAAACAAGCCAGCAGCTAGTGATCTAAATGTGTATCGCATGTCGTGTCCTATTCGGATCGGAATGATCAAATGCACACTTTTAGGTTAACCGTAGTTTAAACGAAGGGGTGCTAGGTCGTGTTAGCTTACCCAGCTCAGGTGGTTTGCTTACAATCTGGCGTCAGGGTGACGTATGCCCTATTTGGTGTTAGTGTTTCCTGTAACAAGTCATTGTCATGGAAACTAATGTGTAGCAGTGCCAATTCAACCACCAAGTAGCAAATGTATGTTTCAAAAGAGCCATGCATAGTCTGTTGGCATGTGAGGCTTACACATTCATTCAAGATTTTCTTTAAATCAGTAAAATTCTAATTTTACTAATGCAGACTCTTGTTTCTCTTTGAGCACACATTTGCATCTACTTTAAACATTTTATGTCCCATGCTGACTAGGAACTTTGTAGCAGAGTCTTGCATTGTGTTCATGCTGTGTGCCTTCTGTTTTTTGCAGTTCAGAGTCCCAGGTCTTAGGAACCCTTTCTGAGGAGGGCTTGTGTGTTAAAGGCCTTCTGCGTCATATCAAGCGTCGTTGAGTGGGCATTGCGTGGGGGCAGGCTATACTGCCTAAATGGTGACTTACTGGTTTCGGAGGAAAAGGTTCTTGAAGCTGGTGTCTTCCTCCATCACAGGTTCGTTGCAAGCTCTGAGGTAAGCTCGTTCTGAGTCTGTGGTAGTATCACAGGGACTTTTAGGTTTGCCCTGCTTGGTGTCTGGGGCAGCGCCCAGTCTGCATTCAGACTCTAAGTCTGAGAATGCTATTATGATAGCTTGTTCCAGCTGCTGGTAGTGCCACAGCCAAAGCCAGAAAGTGTCGCCACTCTGGGTGGGATGTGATCAAGAGCAGATAGAGTCTGTCTTGGTGTGTCACACCGGTCGAAGACTGTGGGTGAAAACCAATGTCTCGGTTGGCAGGGACGTCATGGTCTCCTGCAAGCTCTGGTGTGAATGCAGGGATGTTTCTGACCATTCGCTTGAGATCTTTGAGTGTCACTTCATGTGCCATTTCAGGATTTGTCTGAATTAATCCTTTTCCTCCTGCGGCTGTAGAGGCTCTCAGGAAATTGGCTGGTGAAGTGTTAAGCCGAGGGCTTTGGCTCCTCCCCACTTTGTGCAGGGCTGGGGAAGCTCATGCTGCTGATGTGAAGTTCAGCAGGGTACATCTTTCTTGTGGGGTCAATGTGCAGTTGGTTGGACTGTTTCAGTTCTCTTTGGACCACATTGAGCTTGTCTATAATGTTGCAGCATTGCTGAGTCAGTGTTCGGACTTCTGCTCTGGCTGCATGCCGATGGCTTTAGCGTCTCTCTCTTTGAGTTCAACCAGTTCTTTAAGTGAAACAGTTTTTTTCACGTCTGTTGGCAGGTGCTCAGCAGCTGTCAAAGCCGCCTGAAGACTGGCGACCTCCTTCAGTTGCTCCACTCTGTCTTTGCATCTGTCCTGTGCCTTCTCACGCTGAGCAGGGTTTGTTCTCTGTGGAACTCTGTGGCTGGCAGCGTTAGTTCATTTACCTCCTGTTAGAGGCCTGCGGGAGCGTGGCCAAGGAGAAGATGATGCTGGTCAGCTCTTGGTGGCTCAGGCTGGGTGTCAGACGTCCGCTGTCGAAGGATCTACACAAACAAAGTTTAAACTGATCGATAATAATCAACATTTAATCAGCAACTGTTCGAAAGTAGAGTTAATATAGGATGTAGGGAACTCGATTGAAACTATGCTTGTAGTGAAATGTTGATGCTTTTTAAGGAGATGGAACACAAGACTTACCTCAAGTTTACCTTAATTGCACAGGATCGAAAAGGGATGATTCTAAGGCGTTGAGTTTTATCTCACCCAAAGTTGTGCACACGTCACTCCAGTGATGAGCTAAGCTGCGTGACGCTTGTTGCAGTAACTGTTGAAATTGGCTTCATACTGGTAAAAAGGATCTGAGCCGACAGCGCCGCAGGTTTTACGGAAGCAGCCCGATCCTAATTGCTAGCTGGGAGTCAAGTCTGAAGTAATTTCAGTTCGAGTCCGAGTCAGGTCTGAAGTTTATTAAAATGCGACTCGAGTCCGAGCATCTTACTCGAGTGCCCATCTCTGCAAAAAAGGTACATGAACTAATGTTCATGTACTAATAGCTGAATTAATACTTAATTCAACATGAACTAATGATAATTTTGAGATTTTGGGCTATTTGTCTTCAATAACATGTCTTCTTTCAGACTTGTGCTGAAAAAAGTCCAAAATACACATTTAGTTCTTTATGTGTATGTGTAGATTTTGCCTAAATTCCTCAAAAGTTGACCTTTTAAATTATCACGCTGATCCGCGATCGCTGTCTGCACCCTGTCATCACATATACCGTTAGAAAGCTCTCTCTCTCCTTTGCAAGGCTGTCGGATCCAAATATGGTCATTTCCTGTTTATCAGCAACCAATCATGAAAGTAAAATGGGTGATTTAACTCGAAATGCGCAATCTCATTGGCTGATGCCAATTTCTGACAACGTGATTTGTTCAGAATCGTCACGTGACGCACTCTGATATTATATACATCACATATATACTATACTTTACACACTATATACAAAACAATTACATTACACAACACATTTCAGTTTTTGTATAATATAATTACTATATAATACTAAACAAATCTGTAATTGTGGGATCCTAAAGTGGTTGTGAGTCCCTCAGGCAGATACATATTCACCTGTGTGATTGACTGTTGATGTGTTGTTTTGATGTGTTGTTTTGGATGTTATGATCAGTGATGGATGAAGCAATAATGAGTTTTTGATGTTAAACAGTGTGATACATGTATTTTACTTGGACCTAAAGCATATTTTGTCTGTAATTCATGGCTTACAATAGCAATTAGTGGAATTTTGCCATAAAAACCTTTAAAGGTTGTTTTCTCAAAATGAGTTTTTTCTCACACTCCGAGTGACGATTTTCCACTTCTGTAGCACCTACATACACCAAACTTTACAGTTGTATTCCTAACTATATTGTGAAGGTTTGATCGGAGGGATTTGTTGATATATCATTCTAGGCCTGATATATATGACTTTTTATGCCAAAAAATTGGGCGGAAATCAATTTAAGGCTATTGGCAGTATTTTCTGATTTACAGGGTAACAAAAGGAGAGATGGTGTCTCTTTTAGTCCTATGAAGGACTAAAAATGACAAAAGGAAAAATAAATAAATAAATAAAAGTAGAAATAAATAATAAATGCAGAAATATAGTGAAAATAAATACATTTTGGTAATATAAATGGCTATTTCTGTATTTTTACATGTATTTATTTATTTATGCATTTATATATGTATTTATACATTTATTTATACATTTATGTATTTATTTATTTATTTCTACATTTATTTATTTATGCATTTATTTATTTCAGTATTTCCACATTTCTACATTTATTTATTTCTGTATTTCCACATTTCCACATTTATTTTTCCCTGCGCCTGTATGCTAATTGATGGACCCGTCCAAAGAAAAGCATCAGGCTCACAACAAACTGTAAAACTAGGCAATGCTGATCAAATATGAATCAAGATTATGGATTGGATTGTCGATTTCTCGCCTTAAATCTTTTCAGAAATATATTTCAGTGTACTGTTTACCTCTAAAATGGGAAAGTTTCTGACCCAACCGCCAAAATGGATGATCCACAGTTAAGCACCGCCCGACTCATTACCATAGCTCATTACCATAGATTGTATTACACACTAGTCGCAGCATTCATAGGTAGCCTGTGTCCAGAGATGGATAGATGGATCGTTTGCTTCTGTCTGGTTAGCGATGCGGCCCCCAGCTAACCAATCCTGCTTCAGACTGATGTTGGCACCCCCCACTCAATTAGCATATAGGCGCAGGGAAAAATAAATGTGGAAATGTGGAAATACAGAAATAAATAAATGTAGAAATGTGGAAATACAGAAATAAATAAATACATACATGTAAAAATACAGAAATAGACATTTATATGAAATAGACATTTAAATGTATAAATAAATTTAGAAATACAGAAATAAATACATATATAAATGCATAAATAAATAAATAAATACATACATGTAAAAATACAGAAATAGACATTTATATTACCAAAATGTATTTATTTTCACTATATTTCTGCATTTATTTATTTATTTCTACTTTTATTTATTTATTTATTTATTTATTTATTTATTTATTTATCCTTTTGTCATTTTTAGTCCTTCATAAATGCATAATCCCCTCTGATAATGTCTTTTCATTGAATATATCAACAAAATGCAAAAAATAATTTTGAATCTTATTTTTTTTAATGGTCAGATTCGTCACTTCAAAATATATATAGCTATAGCCTGATTAGCATATTTAAACATAAAATTACAGAAAACTTGTAATACATTTTTTTTTTCTCCTATTCATGTGAGTAATCAACTGGTAAAGTTTCATGGTGATATCTGTAAGTTAACATTTTTACCCTATTCACCTGTAGTGTCTCGCCTTAAGATGATTAAGTTGCAGTGGTATTACTTTGACTCATTTGTTCAAATATTTATTTTGTTTGATACTTATGACTGAATTTAATATACTAAGTTGTAATGTAAATGGTTCAAATGGCCCCCATAAATGAACAAGTTTTTTAGAATTATTTTAATGAAAAAAGGTTGACATTGCTTTAATTCAGGATCCTCATTTGTGGAAGGATGTTCATAGATGCAATAATACATTTTTTAGGTGGTCTCTTTCGCTGCTATTGACAATAAAACTAAAGGTGTATTAATAATTGTTAGAAGAAATTTAAATATCTCCATACCAGACAGTAATGGTGATAATACTGGCAGAATAACTTTCAAGATAGCCTTTCTCTCAGTTTACGCACCATGTAGTCCAGATCAAACTTTTTTCTCTGAATTATCTACCTATCTCACTGATCTAACAGACTTTGAGATAGTAATGGGAACAGATATGAACGCTGTAATGTCCCATGACCGTGATAGGTCTGGTGGCAATTTTTCTTATTCCCAGTCTGTTTCTACTGAACAACTCAATCAATGCATAGCCTCTTTTTCATTAGTAGATACATGGCAGTTATTTAACCCTTCCCAAAAATTGTACACATTTTTCTCAGCTAGACACAAATCATATTCACGGATTGACTACATTTTCACTTCCTCTACCTTGACCTCATTGATACTTGAAGTCGACCTTTCTCCCATATCTCTTTCAGACCATAGTAGTAATTTTCTGAAACTTTCAATTACCCACGAGCCCCTAGGTGGCGTTTTAATATTAATTTTATTAAAAGATTAGTTTTTTTGTGATCGATTTAGAACTAAACTATGTGACTTTATTGGCATCAATAAAGGCTCGGTAGATGACCCACGAATACTGTGGGAGGCGACAAAGGGCTTAATTAGAAATTTTTATATGCTTCTTTTCGCCCAAAAAAAACTCATCGTAAAAAAAATTCTGGCCTGGAATCCAAACCTTGGTCTCTAGAACAGGCAAACCAACATTCTTTTTCTGATAATACTACATCTAAAATTTAAACTGTTAGGAAAGAACTTAATTTATTATATAGATACAGAGCTGAATTTCTTATGCAAAGAACCAGACAAAACTATTATTTTCATGGTAGCAGACCTAGCCATTTATTGGCTTTAAGACTAAGTAATAACGAAACATTTGCTCATATTACAGCAGTGAAATCTCAAGCCAGTGAGTTTCTGACTGACCAGAAGAGTATAAACGACACTTTTCGTTACTTTTATTGTGAACTATACAGCTCTAACTCTAAATGCGAACCTAAATCCTATACTTCCTTTTAATCTACTCTTACGCATCTGTCAGAATCAGACTCTGAGATCTTAGCTAGACATATATCACTTGTTGAATTAGAATCATCCGTCAGAGGTATGAGCAAGGGTAAATCCCCAGGCTTAGATGGCATATCTCGGCCTTCTGGGCTGAGTTGGGTTCACTTATAAATAATGTTCACTTAAATAATCAAGATGGCGCCGCGGATGGCTGCCTCGGTGTGGGGCTCTCCAGCTATTGTGTTGTTTTTGTTCGTTTGTTCTGCGTTTAGTCATTCTTTTCCTATCAGTTTCACCAAAGACGAACTACTGGACATTAGGAAACACACACCAGAAACCTTTTCTACAGTTTTTGATTATTCGGACGTTTTGCTGGACATTCTCGTCGGAGGGGCAGCGGTGTTGTTCAAACGCGCGGTCAGACGCAAACGCGGGAAGCTTGCCGGCGCGCTGGTTAAACTCCGCGAGCGCGGCCTGCGCACTGCACTCCCCAGTATTCATCTCGCGAATCTCCGATCCCTTCCTAACAAAACGGATGAACTTCTTCTCCTCACCTGCACTAACAAGGATTTTTTAAACTCTGCTGCTCTGTGCTTCACTGAAACCTGGCTGAGTGAAGCCATACCGGACAATGCAATACATCTGCCGGGCTTCCAGCTGTTCCGAGCGGATCGCATCGCGAGCTAACGGGGAAAACGAGAGGTGGTGGATTGTGTTTCTACATTAACGAAAGTTGGTGTTCAGATGTAACAACACTGAAGAAGATGTGCTCTCCTAATTTAGAGGCACATTTCATAAACTGTAAACCCTTCTACTCGCCTCGGGAATTTTCCTCTTTCATTCTCGTGAATGTTTACATCCCTCCAGACGCGTGCGTGAGCGCGGCGCTACAACAGCTGGCTGAACAAATAGCTGAAACGGAACAAAGGTACCCAGACTCTCTTTTAATCATTCTTGGGGATTTTAACAAAGCAAATCTTTCCTGTGAACTACCAAAATACAGACAGCACGTTACATGTCCCACCAGAGACAGTAATATACTGGACCACTGCTACACCACAATAAAAAATGCGTATCACTCGGTCTCACGGGCAGCTTTGGGGCTCTCTGATCACTGTTTGGTTCATCTCATACCGACCTACAGGCAGAAACTGAAATCAGCTAAACCTGTAATAAGGACTGTAAAAAGATGGACTAATGAAGCAGAGCAGAATCTACAGGCCTGCTTTGATTGCACTGATTGGACTGTTTTTAAAGCTGCTACCAACGATCTGGATGAGCTCACAGATACTGTAACATCATATATAAGTTTCTGTGAGGATACATGCATTCCTACCAGGACATTCTTATCATTCACTAATGATAAACCATGGTTTACTGGGAAACTCAAACACCTTCGTCATGCCAAAGAGGATGCTTACAGAAGTGGGGATAAAATCTTGTATAACCAGGCCAGAAACAGATTGACAAAGGAGATCAGAGTTGCTAAAAGGAACTACTCTGAAAAACTGAAAAAACAGTTTTCATCCAACGACCCATCATCAGTCTGGAATGGCCTGAGGAACATCACCAACTACAAGTCACCATCCCCCCGATCTGTGGACAATCAACACCTGGCTGACGATTTAAATTCATTTTACTGCAGGTTTGAAAAGCCCTCATTCACACCACACACCCGGTCTGATCTGCACTTCACACATTCACCATCACCTCCTTCACTCCCACTCCCCCCTCCTGCCATCCAACCTGAGTTTAAGGTCTGTGTGGAGGACGTGAGCAGAGTCTTCAAAAAACAGAAGACTAGGAAAGCCTCAGGCCCAGACGGCATCTCATCTGCTTGTTTAAAAGCCTGCACTGACCAACTGGCCCCGGTCTTCACGCAGATCTTCAACAGATCATTGGAGCAGTGTGAAGTTCCCTGCTGCTTCAAACGCTCCACTATCATTCCTGTCCCCAAAAAACCCAAAATCACTGGACTTAATGACTACAGACCTGTCGCTCTCACGTCTGTGGTCATGAAGTCGTTTGAAAGACTGGTGTTGGCCCACCTGAAGGACATCACTGGACCCCTGCTGGATCCCTTTCAGTTTGCTTACAGAGCAAACAGGTCTGTGGATGATGCAGTCAACATGGGACTGCATTATATCCTGCAACATCTCGACAGACCAGGGACTTATGCAAGGATCCTCTTTGTGGACTTCAGTTCGGCCTTCAATACCATCATGCCTGGGCTTCTCACAGCCAAACTGACCCAGCTCTCCATACCATCCTCGATCTGTCAGTGGATCACCAGCTTCCTGACGGACCGGCAGCAACGAGTGAGACTGGGGAAACACACATCCAAGACTCTCACAATCAGCACTGGTGCCCCCCAAGGGTGTGTTCTCTCCCCATTGCTCTTCTCCCTGTACACTAAAGACTGCACTTCTAAAGACCCCACTGTCAAGCTCCTGAAATTTGCAGACGACACCACTGTCATCGGTCTCATCCAAAACGGTGACGAGTCTACTTACAGACTGGAGGTTGAACAGCTGGCTGTCTGGTGCAGTTATAACAACCTTGAGCTGAACACGCTCAAAACAGTGGAGATGATCGTGGACTTCAGGAGGAACAGCCCAGCACTCCCCCCACTCACCATCATGAACAGCACCAGTGTTCGAACTATACCGTGTCCTTCGGGGGAGCCCAATTTTTTTCCAACGGGGTGGGGGGGGGGGGGTGGGGGATCGTGCACTTGCGCGTGCCGAGGATTGAAGCGCCTTTCAGACAGGACGCGGAATGCGCGTTAACCCATTAATTTCAAGGACTTCCAAAGATACATAACAGCTACAAGTATGCACTATGCAAGCACTATACCGTATACAGGATTCACCCTATTATACTTTATCGACACAAATTGATTAGTCAAACAGCCATCCCAAAATAGTTTAGCTACATAGGCTGTCTTTGACTTGAACAAGGGTTAAATTACTCGTCAGGCTACAGAAGAATACCATAATTCATCCGTTCAATTAGGCCTCATGGTGTGTTCACACCGAACGCGAATAGAGCGTCAAATACGCGTCTATTGCGTCTAGACGCTTGAACATTTGCTCGAGTTCAAATTTTTCAACTTGCGCGGAAGACGTTCGCGGCAAACGCGTCGCCCAATTCGCGTCATTCGCGACGCCCGGCGCGAATGATGCGTCTATTCGCGTCTTTGCATTGACTTTGTATGTAATCTATTCGCGCAAATAATTCAATTCGCGTTCGGTGTGAAGTTACACACCGTAAGACATCGAGAGTCACGCAGACCTATAACAACCCAGCCATCATCATTTATTTCAGGAACCTTAATGTACAGAAAATCAAAATCTATATGCGACACAAAAAATGGACAGTGTTTTAGAGCTCCCCCTAAATGTCTCAAAGTAGGCTTTCAGGGGAGCCCAGGTCCTTTACAGGGGAGCCGAGCTCCCCTTAGCTCCCCCGTAATTCGAACACTGAACAGCACTGTGGAAGCAGTGGAGTCATTCAGGTTCCTGGGCACTACCATCTCTCAGGACCTGAAGTGGGACAATCACATTGACTCCACTGTGAAAAAGGCCCAGCAGAGACTGTACTTCCTTCGCCAGCTGAGGAAGTTCAACCTGCCACAGGAGCTGCTGATTCAGTTCTACTCAGCCGTCATTGAGTCTGTTTTATGCACTTCCATCACTGTCTGGTTTGGTTCAGCTACCAAATTAGACATCAGGAGACTACAACGGACAGTCCGGACTGCGGAGAGGATTATTGGTGCCCCCTGCCAACCCTCCAGGACCTGTACTCTTCCAGAGTGAGGAAGAGAGCAGGTGAAATCATCACAGACTCCACTCACCCTGGACACCTCCTGTTTGAACTGTTACCGTCAAGACGGCGACTCAGATCACTGGCCACAAGAACATCTAGGCACAGGAACAGTTTCTTCCCACAGGCCATTTCCCTTCTGAACAGTTAACATATCTCCCAAGGCATATGCCTGTAAGTGCAATACTCCCACTGTTTAGTGCAATATCTTAAAAATTCAGGTGATATTTATATTTATTCATACTACACAAAATACTGTAAATATGTTCATAATCTGTAAATGTTTATTCTGACAAAACCCAACTGTGACCATATATTTTTATAGTATTTTCATATTTTTTATAATTTTATTTGTAGAATTTGTATTACTATTTGTATTACTATTACTTGTTGTATCTGTATTTGTATATGTGCTTCAGTACCAAGGAAAATTCGTTGTGTGTGCAAGCACACTTGGCAATAAAGCTCTTTCTGATTCTGATTCTTATGCTAGACATGATGCAATATTCAATCGATCAAGGATCCTTTCCGCAAAATATGAACATGGCTATTATATCTCTTCTGCTGAAAAAAGATAAAGACTCTACATTATGTTCTAGTTATCGCCCACTCTCTATAATTGGTACAGATGTTAAAATATATGCAAAAGTTTTAGCCTGCCTACTAGAATGCTTTATGACCAAACTTGTTCATCATGATCAAACAAGATTTATCGAATCTCGCTCTGCCTCAGATAACTTGCGAAGACTGCTTCACTTAATTCACTCAACATAAAAATTTACTTCTCCCTCTGCAATTCTCTCTTTAGATGCAATGAAAGTGTAGTGAAGTGCCGCTGTTTGTTGACGTCCTCTCTGTAGAGTGAGACTCCGCCCTAGATGCACGCAGGTGATCGGCATTCAATTCATTGATAATAATTATGGTAATTCCTTCCAAGGGGTATATTAAGGTGACGGTGTTGTCACCGGAGATTGCGTGAATGTGCGACCGCGTTCTAGCACGTCATTATTGTTGCGACTGTCTGGTGCTCTGGCTGAGGTGAGTGTGGCGGCTGGTTTTTATGCTTGAGCCTAATGAATATTAGATTGAGGGTTACTTTTGTCAGGTTCTGGGCTGTTCGCAGAAAAGCACACGTTGTGCTGAGGGTTGCATGCCTGGCAACACGCGCTGTTTTCCGGATACCACCGTTTCGGTATGAATTGCATTCAGCATCGGGGGTGTATTGCTGCTTGACTTCCTGGTAGGTCCCTCTTTGGCCCTTTTGGCTGTATTTAATTAATGAGCGAATAGTTAATATTATGGGGTCTGTGTATTCCAGCGTATCATTGGGCTTTTTCATCTCTTGTCGACTGGGCGAGTGGCGCGATCTCCGCATGTTTGGTATGTGCGATCAATTTCACAACAGTAAATTAATGCTATGCATATTTTAGCTCATAGTCCGGCTTTTGCAGGTGGATCGATTTGCCGTTTTAAGGGCACTTGAAGACTACACTTGCCTGCTCTAGGACTTGTCGTCGCTGCTGTTCTGTTCCTATTAATGTTTTTGTTTGAGTTATTTTGCTTGTGTGTGTAATTCTGTTTTGTTTTCTTAGTTTTGGGTGTTGTTTTGTGCTTTATTTGTATTATAATTACTGTTTATTTTCTTTGCTCATTGTGAGATTATCCCCGACTGGTCCCAAGAGAAAGAGGGATTGGGAGTGGTAACCGGTCGGGGGAGATTGTTCCTGTTGGCCCGTAGCGATCCATTCACCATCACTGACACTGATGAGTGCAGGTTTGGGTGGATTGCGGAGTGTTTTCCTTTTAGTTACGTATATTATTGTATGTCTCGCGTGTTGTGTCCTGTATATGGGTACCCATAGGTGAGGATAATTGTTTGATTTATTTGTTTGGATTTATTTTTTTGTAATTCTTTATTTTTTGTGTTTCAGGCACTGGGAGCCCGGAGCAGGAGGGCTAGTTGTCCAATTAAGGTGGCGGGTCCTGAGGAGACACAGTGTGTGGTCTGCAATCCATAGTGATTGGTCCTGGTTGACGTGATTTGAGTGACGTGTAGTGCACGTGTGGGTGCTCTTTTATCTTCGCTGAGACTAGCGACGTCTGGCACAAGCTCGTCCTGCTTCGGGTGACCACGAGTCCTGTGAGCTGTTTATTGTGTGATGTTATAATTGAACCTAACTGAAGGGCACACCAGTATTTTATCTTCGTCTAAATAAAGAATATATTTTTGTATTTTTCCATATCCACGTCTCGGAGTATTTATGTAAGGGAAACACCGAACCTGTGTGTCTTTAATAGGACACTTCCCTGGCTTAGCGACCAGGGTGGCGTAGTCGAATTTTCTTTCTGTCTCTTTCTCTTATTCTCTCTCTATCCTCCCTCTCTTGTACTGCTTGCCACATTTGGCGTAGTCGGCAGGATTCCCTTTTTTTTTCTTGTGTAGATCTGAGGCGTGGATATATGTGTTGTTCTTGTTGTTTTTTTTTTCTTAGTCGTTGGGAGCAGAACAGCAGCGGGGACAGTGATCACAGGTAACTCTATTTGGTTTTTCTTGGCTGGTTTTTGTAGAAATGGAGGACGAGTTGCAAGAATTGAGGGAGCTTGTGGCCCAATTACGAGCTGATAATACAAAGTTGCGGCAAGATCAAGCTCTTGCAGGGCCTTCAGATCTGGGCCATGGTTCCAACGTACCTAGTCCGTCAATCGCTCCTCCTCAGGCTATTGATGCGGGTGCCATCCCTATGGAGAAGTACGTTTTTATACCGAGGGACCGAAGGTGCCCTAAATTTAACCCTTAAAGGTCAAAGGGGTTTTAAGTCCGCCTGGCACTATGTTGATATTTTGGCTTCTGGAATGGTCAATTTTCATAGCAGAGTGAAGAGAGTCATATTTCTGGATTCTATAGATTCTCAGCTACAATGTTGATGCATTGTCAATACACTTCTTGAGACATTTGTATGTGTTCTGATGTGATATATCACCAAGAAATACAAAAACGGAAATTCATTTTTTTTGTTTTTATTATATAAAAAATATTAAATCTAAATGAATAAGGGATTTTACAACAAATATTTATTCCTCAAAGGCTTTAGAAAAAAAAGAAAAAAAAATGGGTGAAAAAATATAAAGAAACAAATTAACTATTTACATTTCTGTGACTGTAGTCACCATACGTTTTTTTTTTTTTTTTTTTTTTTTGAAAAACAGAAATTATAAGAAAATGTAAAGGGAATATAAATGTTCATTTTGAATTGAATATTCTGTCTCAATTTACCAAACACATCCAAAAACAACCTCTAGATGTCACTGTGCACTGCATTTGCACATCAGTCCACACAGGAAGGGGTCCTGGGTTGCGCGTTCGGGGTCCTGGGTTGCGCAATGATGCAATCGGCTATTCTGGGGCTGTCCTAAAACACACAGATTTTGTCAGTTTACATTCCCACATATCAAATGTTGTACAGCCTTTATTACAATGTGGTAAATAAAGATTAGCTATTCATCATCATGTGTGTATTTTTACATCCAAGTCATAGAACTTCTAACTACAATAATCTGACTATGGAGCCTTCATCATTACGCACCGTCCACAATGTCTAAACCAAACCCCCCTCCCATGTAGACAAATAGTACAAGCCTTAGATAAGGCTTACTGCACCATTATTTCTGAAAAGCTACAATAAAATTTCCCTAAAAAACATTTTAATAAAGTAGACAAGCAAACTAAACGAAATAGCTTGTAAATGAAGATGGACTAACTTACATGCGGCCAAAATGCACACATGATTTGATTACGGCTCCCTTATTTCTGAAAAGCTACAATAAAATAATTTGGCTAAAAAATGATTCAATATATATTAGACAATATATTATCAGCAATATTGCATTCATACTTACTACTCAAATGGATCGATTCCGTCCAGAATTTGATCATCTTCATCCGGATCAGATCCGTTCTCACTCTCATCGCTCTCGGCAAAAATCATTTCAGCAGCTTGCTCGGCAGTGAATCTTTGTTTGGCCACGTTTTCTTTGAAAATAATCTAGTACAAATACGTGTATCTCCAAATGTGTTGTGTCCAAAACCGTATAAGACGAAAACATTTTGCGAATCCCACGTGGGATTGATTCCAAACCCCTCCCCTTTTTTTACGTTCCTGGCAACGTCATTTTTTGTTTTTGGTCTGTGATTGGTTCACACACAAGTCTGTCATTGGTTCACACACAAGTCTGTCATCGGTTCACACACAGATCTGTCATTGGTTCACACACACACACCCACAACAGCACTGTATATCAATAGATAGGCTTAAGTACAATTTCTCTCTTCTGTGGTAAAATGCTATAGATTTGCACTCAAATACGGAAGGCTTATCATTCGCGGAAGTCAACACAGTCGGTCTCGTTTTACGCAGACGAATGTCAGCATTTTAATAAAAAAAAAAGTAAGTTAATACCTTGATCCATTCCGAAGTTATTAATAAATTTGTAAGGGGAGTGCATTTTGACGCTCTAGAGCGTCAATCGACTTTGAAGGGTTAATGGTAGGTCTGGTATAGGAATTAATGAATGGGCTGAGGAGGCACATGCCTGCATGCGGTCCCGTCATTTGTCCACAGCCGACAAGGCTTTCTTCCTTTTCGACCATTTAGAGGGGGAGGCACGTGATGAGATAAAGTATAGGCCTGTGGGGGAGCGGGAGGATCCCGAAAAGATTATCACGGCTTTGAAAGAAGTATATGGCTGCTCTAAGTCATATGTTGCCTTGCAGGAGGCCTTTTTCTCCAGGAGGCAACATGATGGTGAGACTCTGTTGGAGTTTTCACTTGCTTTAATGAGCCTTTTGGAGCAAGTCAAGCAGCAATCGCCTACTGTTATGTCAAATACCGAAACCTTGCTTCGTGATCAATTCGTGGAGCATGTGGCCGATAGTGCTCTTCGCCGCGAGCTTAAACAGTTGGTTCGTCGTCAACCTAGTGCCACTCTGTTGGAGGTTCGCAGGGAAGCTATTAGGTGGGAGCAGGAGGGCATGCTGGGTGGGGCAAGAGGCCGCAGTCATTCTCTCCCCTCGGCACATGGTTTTCAATACGGTGTACAGGGTGTTCGTCCGGGTAGTTGTGACTCTCCTCAGCGGTCTGAGATGGGTGAGTTGAGAGAGATGTTAAAACTGCAGCAACAGCAGTTAACTCAACTCACACAAAATCTAGCTCGGTTACAGGACCCTTTTCAGCGTTCTCGTAGTCAACCTCGTCCTTTTCGTAACAGTTCGGTTATCTGTAGAAGGTGTCAAAAACCGGGGCATTTCGCGAGGGAGTGTGATGGGGAACGTGTTCCATTTCGGGCCCCCGCTGCTAGTAGAGATGACCCAGGAACCAGTGAGGGGGAGTTACATCATTCAGGCCCGTTATCGGAAAAACTAGCCCCCGCTGAGTTGCAGAGCCACAGCTCGGTGGGAGGGAACATCGGCTCAGACGTGTTGCATATTCCTGGCCCCATGTTAAAGTTGATGTCACCTTGCCCTCATATTAATGCTCTTATGGGTGGCATTTCAGTACCATGTTTGATAGATACTGGGTCAATGGTATCTACTCTTACGGAGAGTTGTTTTTTAAAGTATTTTGAGCCATGGGGACAGGAACGTCTTCGGACCTGTCAATGGTTACAACTTAAGGCTGCAAATGGACTTTCCATTCCATATATAGGATATATGGAATTGGATGTTGAGCTTTGCGGGAATTTAGTACAGCAATGTGGGGTGCTAGTGGTCAAAGACCCCCGGGTGGCATGTGTGCTAAGGTCCCTGGGGTTTTGGGGATGAATGTACTGGGCAGGTGTTACCAGGGGCTCTTGGGACAACATGGCCCCTCCCTCTTTGAATTCCCACCAGTAGCGAGTGCTCCCGGCTCTGTTGTCCGGGCATTGCAACATTGCCACCAAACCAGTGCTTGTCCTGCAGTTTTGGAAACGGGTCAGGTTAAGACTCGCGGTCCTCGGGCAGACCGCATACCCGGTGGCACCATTAAGCTCGTAGCCGCAACTTGTTCGGAGCATTATTCTAACGTTACTGCGCTCCTCGAACCCCCAGAATTTGGGCTCCCTATGGGGTTATTGGTCTCTCCTGCTTTGGTTCGAGTGGTTAGGGGCACTGTTTATGTTCCAGTGGTTAATATAGGGAGTGCTGATGTTTTGCTTTTCCCTCGCCGAGTAATAGCCACTTTAACGAATGTGAATGTGGTCAGTTTGCCCCCAGGTGTCACTGAGGTGAAGTCTACGTCCTGTAGGGTGTGGTCCATCGCCCCGCAAGTGAGTATTCCAACGGTCCCCGGCCAAATTGATGCGTTGGATTTGTCCCTCCTGTCCAGCGATGAGCAATGTAAGGTTAGGGCTCCCTTGGTGAAGTATCAGTCGGTGTTTTCTGCTTTTGAAGGGGATTTGGGGTGTACTAATATCATTGCACATGATATTCCACTCATAGATGACACCCCGGTTCGACAACGGTATCGGCGAATCCCCCCATCGGAGTATGAAGTGGTAAGAGCACACATTAATCAGCTGTTGGATGCTCAGGTGGTACGGGAGAGTTGTAGCCCCTATGCCTCTCCAATTGTGCTTGTAAAGAAAAAGGACGGTAGTCTACGCATGTGTGTGGACTACCGTCAATTAAATTCTAAGACGAGGAAGGACGCATTTCCATTGCCTCGGATCGAGGAGTCACTGGACGCCCTGACTGGTGCCCGCTGGTTTTCCACTTTGGATTTAACCAGCGGGTACAATCAGGTTCCCATGTCAGAGGGGGATAAGCCAAAGACTGCTTTTTGCACCCCATTCGGGTTATTCGAGTGGAATCGAATGCCGTTTGGGCTCTGCAACGCCCCCAGCACATTCCAGCGACTTATACAGCGACTATTTGGTGACCAGCAGTGCCAATCATTACTTTTATACTTGGATGACATTGTTGTGTTTTCTTCCTCTGTAGAGCAGCACTTGGAGAGGCTGGAGGTGGTCTTGAGCCGATTGGAGCATGAGGGCCTGAAGGCTAAGATGGGGAAGTGTGCGTTTTTCAAGACCGAGGTGAGGTATTTGGGCCATGTTATATCCGCCCAGGGTGTGGCAACCGACCCTAGTAAAACTGAAGCGGTGGCTCAGTGGCGTCGTCCAACCACGGTCACCGAATTACGCTCGTTTCTTGGGTTTGCCAGTTACTACCGGCGCTTTGTTGAGGGGTTTGCTAGGTTGGCAGCCCCCCTGCATAGGCTAGTGGCTGAGTTTTCTCGGGATAAACCGAAGTCTAAGAAACGAAACTGTCTAAGTTTGGAGGGCGCCTGGGATGAGCAGTGCCAGTCAGGTTTTGAGCAATTAAAAGGGAGACTGACCTCAGCCCCAGTGCTTGCATACGCTGATTTTTCCCTGCCCTTCATCCTGGAGGTGGACGCTAGTCATGGAGGGTTGGGAGCTGTCCTCTCACAGGAATACGAGGGTAGGGTACGGCCCATTGCATATGCGAGTCGCAGTCTTAGGCCCACTGAGCGCAATATGGACAATTACAGCTCCATGAAGTTGGAGTTTCTTGCGCTCAAGTGGGCCATGACTGAGAAATTTCGTGAATATCTGTTGGGTAATAAGTGTGTGGTCTTTACGGATAATAATCCTCTCAGTCATCTGACCTCGGCAAAACTCGGGGCGGTGGAGCAGCGCTGGGCTTCCCAGTTGGCGGCTTTTGACTTCGAGATCCGGTATAGATCCGGAAGGAGTAATAAGAATGCTGATGCCCTTTCCAGGCAGAACCCACCCGAGCAAGGGGCCGTAGGTGACTTATTCCCAGGGACGGTGGTACCGGTATCATTGCAGCAAGCTGTGGGGCTGCAGCCAGTTGTTGAGGCAGTACAGGGGGTGATCACCACAATGCCTGGTTACTCACCTGTTGATTTGAGTTTGTTACAGGAAGAAGACCCTGTGATTTCGGAGGTTTTGACTTTTTGGAGACGTAAGGCACGTCCTGGGCCTGAGGAGCGACGACGCATGTCTACTTCCGCCGTGGTACTTCTCCGTCAGTGGGATCGCCTGTTAGAGAGGGAGGGGGTACTCTATCGTAGGGTTAGAGCTCCGAGTGGGGGAGAAGAGATTTGCCAATTATTATTGCCCGCTGTGTTGAGGTCTGATGTCCTCATGCAGTTACATCAACAACACGGACATCAGGGCATCGAGCGCACCACTGAACTGATTAGACAGCGATGTTACTGGCCTGGCTTGTCATCGGATGTGGAGCGGTGGTGCCAAGAATGTGAGAGATGTCAGGTAGCTAAAGATTTGCATCCTTTGGCTCAAAGCTTCATGGGTCATTTGTTGGCCTCTAGGCCTAATGAAATCTTGGCCATAGACTTTACAGTGTTGGAACCTTCTAGGTCAGGAGTAGAGAATGTGTTGGTAATGACAGACGTGTTTAGCAAATACACCCTTGCTGTGCCGACTAGGGACCAGAGAGCGGAAACGGTGGCACAGACCCTGGTAACCGAGTGGTTTTATAAGTTTGGGGTGCCCAGTCGCCTCCACTCTGACCAAGGGCGAAATTTTGAATCTCTCTTGCTTCGCCAGCTTTGCAGCCTGTATGATGTGGATAAGTCTCGCACCACACCCTACCACCCAGCTGGTAATGGCCAGTGTGAGCGCTTTAATCGAACCTTGCACAATCTGTTGCGCACACTGCCAGTTTCCAGAAAGAGGGACTGGGTGTCTTGTCTTCCACAACTTCTCTTTTCCTATAATACCACCCCTCATCAAGTCACCGGGGAGTCTCCACATTTTTTAATGTTCGGCCAAGAACCCCATTTGCCAGTTGATTTCTTGTTGGGTAGGGTGCAGGAACCAGTGGCGGGGAGGGTGCATGAATGGGTCCTCGAACACCAAACCAGGCTGCAAGTGGCCTTTGAAGGAGCACGGGAACGTTTACAGATAGTAGCTGCAAGGCGTAAGGAAAGGCACGACAAGCATGTTAAGAATGAACCTCTGGTGGAGGGTCAATTGGTGTACCTCCGTGACTATGGGGTAAGGGGTCGCCATAAGATTCACGATCTATGGAGTCCAGTTGTCTACCAGGTAGTGAGAGGGCCTCGAGAGGGAGGTGCGGTTTACACTATAGCACCAGTGGAAGATCTTAATTCAGTAAAAACTGTACACCGCTCACTGCTTAAGAGTCGGATTCAGAGGGAGCCCTCGGGTTCTGTCCCCTCCAGTGATTCGGGTGATCCCTTGGTCCCCGTGTCACTGCAGGAAGAGGAAGAAGGGGAAATGGATCTGGTGATGGTGTCTACTGAGAGTCTCTCTGGTGGCCCTGGTTGTGTATGGCTAGCTTCACCTAAACAAATTGCTCCACCACTGGCAGCGGGGTCTTCAGACCCCGTCCCCATGGGACGAGTGGTTATCCCTGATGAGACTAGTAGTGACGAAACTAGTTCGGTGGCGGAATCCATTGGATGGGGTAGGGAGGCTGGGAGGACTGAGGTGGGGCAGCGACGGACTGGAAGAGTGACTGCCGGCCGACATGCAAATCTTCACCATCTCCCTAGGTCTCTGTTGGATGTAGCATCTCCAGTGTCCCATTCTGTAACCGTGGTGTTCAGACCTTGGCTCTGAATAACGTGATTGTTGGATTGTTCATCGTCGGGGCGACGATGCAAAAGGGGGGGGGTAGATTGTAGTGAAGTGCCGCTGTTTGTTGACGTCCTCTCTGTAGAGTGAGACTCCGCCCTAGATGCACGCAGGTGATCGGCATTCAATTCATTGATAATAATTATGGTAATTCCTTCCAAGGGGTATATTAAGGTGACGGTGTTGTCACCGGAGATTGCGTGAATGTGCGACCGCGTTCTAGCACGTCATTATTGTTGCGACTGTCTGGTGCTCTGGCTGAGGTGAGTGTGGCGGCTGGTTTTTATGCTTGAGCCTAATGAATATTAGATTGAGGGTTACTTTTGTCAGGTTCTGGGCTGTTCGCAGAAAAGCACACGTTGTGCTGAGGGTTGCATGCCTGGCAACACGCGCTGTTTTCCGGATACCACCGTTTCGGTATGAATTGCATTCAGCATCGGGGGTGTATTGCTGCTTGACTTCCTGGTAGGTCCCTCTTTGGCCCTTTTGGCTGTATTTAATTAATGAGCGAATAGTTAATATTATGGGGTCTGTGTATTCCAGCGTATCATTGGGCTTTTTCATCTCTTGTCGACTGGGCGAGTGGCACGATCTCCGCATGTTTGGTATGTGCGATCAATTTCACAACAGTAAATTAATGCTATGCATATTTTAGCTCATAGTCCGGCTTTTGCAGGTGGATCGATTTGCCATTTTAAGGGCACTTGAAGACTACATTTGCCTGCTCTAGGACTTGTCGTCGCTGCTGTTCTGTTCCTATTAATGTTTTTGTTTGAGTTATTTTGCTTGTGTGTGTAATTCTGTTTTGTTTTCTTAGTTTTGGGTGTTGTTTTGTGCTTTATTTGTATTATAATTACTGTTTATTTTCTTTGCTCATTGTGAGATTATCCCCGACTGGTCCCAAGAGAAAGAGGGATTGGGAGTGGTAACCGGTCGGGGGAGATTGTTCCTGTTGGCCCGTAGCGATCCATTCACCATCACTGACACTGATGAGTGCAGGTTTGGGTGGATTGCGGAGTGTTTTCCTTTTAGTTACGTATATTATTGTATGTCTCGCGTGTTGTGTCCTGTATATGGGTACCCATAGGTGAGGATAATTGTTTGATTTATTTGTTTGGATTTATTTTTTTGTAATTCTTTATTTTTTGTGTTTCAGGCACTGGGAGCCCGGAGCAGGAGGGCTAGTTGTCCAATTAAGGTGGCGGGTCCTGAGGAGACACAGTGTGTGGTCTGCAATCCATAGTGATTGGTCCTGGTTGACGTGATTTGAGTGAGGTGTAGTGCACGTGTGGGTGCTCTTTTACCTTCGCTGAGACTAGCGACGTCTGGCACAAGCTCGTCCTGCTTCGGGTGACCATGAGTCCTGTGAGCTGTTTATTGTGTGATGTTATAATTGAACCTAACTGAAGGGCACACCAGTATTTTATCTTCGTCTAAATAAAGAATATATTTTTGTATTTTTCCATATCCACGTCTCGGAGTATTTATGTAAGGGAAACACCGAACCTGTGTGTCTTTAATAGGACACTTCCCTGGCTTAGCGACCAGGGTGGCGTAGTCGATTTTTCTTTCTGTCTCTCTCTCTTATTCTCTCTCTATCCTCCCTCTCTTGTACTGTTTGCCACAAAAGCATTCGACCATTTGGAATGGAATTATTTGTGGGCAGTGCTAGATTTTAGGAACCTAGGTTTTAGCTCTAACTTTATAAATATGATTAAAATCTTGTATGTTAATCCCTCAGCTACAATTCTTACTGGTCAGGTATGTTCACAATCTTTTCTGATTGGAAGAGGCACGCGTCAGGGTTGTCCTCTTTCACCTTTACTGTTTGTTCTATCTTTAGAGCCTTTTGCTCAAGCTGTACGTCAGTCAGAACTTATACTTCCTATATCGATTAGGAACACCTCACATCACATATCCATATTTGCAGATGACATATTGCTTTTTCTAGACAATCCAGTTCAATCAGTCCCCTGCGTTTTAAATTTATTTAATCAGTTTAGTAACCTGTCTGGGTATAAGATTAATTGGACAGTCATATCTGCTCCCTCTCAATTTCTGTGTTGGATCCGTGATGTTATGTTTTATACCAGTGGTGCATTCCTTCATATACTTAGGGATAGACATCTATCCTTCTCTGCAGGATTTTGTTTCAAAAAATGTAAATAACAACTTGGCCAGAGTCACCTCAGATCTTGGAAAGTGGACACACCTTCCTAATTCTTTCCATGCAAGAATCTGTTATTAAAATGAACATCCTTCCTCGTGTTCATTTCTACTCCTCAATGATTCCTTTACCTCCACCTGCTGGCTATTGGAAAAAAAGTTAATTCAGCAATTTATCATTATATCTGGAACGGTAAACGTCCCCAAATTAAATTATCTACTTTACAGTGCAGCAGAACAGATGGGGGTTGGTCCTTCCCAAATTTTAAGTTATACGCTGACTCCTTTACTCTCCACTGTCAACCTGATTCAAACCAAGTGCATCGACTTCATGGTGGGCTACTGAAGAATCTCGATACCCCTCACAATATAAAACATTTGGTTTTTGCTGGTGTCTCACTTAGACAATGTAAACTTAATTTTGGCCCTATCATAACACATTTTATTTCTACTTTGAGAACGGTGACCAGAAAATTTGATTTGGCATCATCATTCACCTCTGTTCCATAATAATATTTTTTTTTTAAGGAAAAAAAAACATTTCATTGTTCACAATGGGCTAAATGTAAAGTAAATTGCTTTGGTGACATTTAAGATGACAAATGGCTGAAATCATTTCAAGATATTAACGCTCTCTTTAATTTACCAGGAACTTCCTTTTTCATGTACGGTATCTTCGCATTAGATCTACGCTTCACACATATGATGTTCCCTGGTATTCACAATTACCTACATCCCTTGCGAAAGACAATTCTTCCAACTGACAATTCTGTTACTTCTGCCTCAGCTATTTACTCTTTTCTCCTCAAAACCTCATACACACACTTTCCATATCAACTATTTGGACTAATGATATCAGTGAGGACATACATACTTTATTCACTGAGCAAATTTGGGAGACAATCTCATCATCATCAAAAAAACCAAATCATCAGATGATGAAACTTCTGCACAGACTCTACTTATCCCCTTTAAAACGTTTCTATATGCATTTCTCTCCTTCCCCGAATTGTAATTTGTGTCCGCAGAGAACATTTGGTACATATTTAAAAAAAATTCTGGGAATGTCCTGCACTTTTCCTTTCTGGTCTCAGCTTGCTCATGACATATCATTCCTGTTAGATAAGGATGTGGTTTTGACTCCAGAACTTTTCTTTCTAAACAACTTTTATGAATTGGCATTGCCTTCGCAACAGAGAAACTTACTTTTAGCTGCTTTCACTGTTGCAAAGAAAATGTTAGTCAGTCATTGGATTCGTCCACATACGATGTACAGGTGTGTATGTGTCATGGTGTGGTGCAGGCAGAAGAAGGCAAAAAGGCCCAAAACAAACTTTTACTATAACTAGAAGACAGACAGACAGACAGACAGACTGAACTGAAAGGAACTAAATACAGACACTGATGAACACAGATTAACAGAAACCAGGTGACACAGATGATAATTAACTAGACACAGGTGGAACAGATGATGAACTAAATGACAGTAACCATAGAGACAGATGAGTGGCGGGAAAACAGAACAAAGGAAGACGTGACTAGGGGTGACTGATAGTATGGGGCTTATCTCTGCTGGATATTATTTCTTTGGAACTATCAAGAGCTTGCATTCATTGAGCAAAGGCACATACTTTAAAGAAATTAAAACTTTAGCGTAAGTTCTGCCAGGAAGACTCAATTGTTATGTCACTTATTACCTTCTCATCTAACCAATCGTGATCTAATACTCGTAGTATAAAAGATCGGTATTTACATCTGCAAACTCAGACATGTGTTAACGCCAACATTCACCTCCATCCTCCCCACCACCACGAGGATGGTCCCTTCCTATACGGAAGGGACCATCGAAGCCCGCACCCCTGCCTTCGTCTTCAGTTAGGATATGCAGATTCCGTTACCCTCGGATTGCGAGCTACGGACAGGGCCTACACCAAATAACTTTATAACTCAATATTTGCTTGCTGGGCTGTTAATAAATTTATGCTTTGCTATGTCATTTTGCCTCCCAAGTCTTTCTGGTAGAATTGGAGAGCAACCTTTGACATTGTTAAATCTTTTGTTTCTTCCTTTTGATGTAAAATGTATTTTTATGTTTATGTAAATTTTCTATGTATCTATTGATTAGGTTTTTTTTTTTTTTTACCTTCTCCACTGCAATTATAATTCCTTAGCACACTATAAGTATACCTTGTTGGTGGGTGGGGGGTATGGGTTACGCTTTAATATGTTGTGTATTTGTTTCTTATATTGAACTGACTGCTCAGTAAAAACAATTGTTCACAAAAACAAACAAAAAATGTAAACAGATGTTTTATATGTTACAATTGTGTGTTCTATGCTCATCCTATGTTTATTTTCATTTTTGGGGGTTCTCTCGACAGGTTCAGAAACTTCAGATAGTTAGATGGAGTTCTGTCGGCAGAGTTTTATCAAGCCACTGAGTTTCAGCCTCCTATAATAAGCTACTGTGTACATGGTCCCTCAACATTTGAGATCAATGCAAGATGATGCTATCAATGCTAAACCTAACTCAAACGCTCAGCAGGCACTTTCAAGTAATAATTTGTCTTTGCACGCTACTGGTGGTTGTTTCACTCTGTTTTCCTCCCATATCATTTGGGGCCTTTCAGATCACACTATGGCCTATCGGGGCCCTAGACATCACACAACGGCCTATTGTGGCCTTTCAAACACATAACCTACCAAGACTTTCTGTGTTAATCAAACCTAACGTTTGATTAACCTTTGAGCCTCTCATGCCAATAGCTTATACAGTCAAGTGTTTAACCTCTTTACGTGCAAAGATCGCCGACGGCCCCAGATTATTGTTGTTCTACTTTCACTGCACGTTAAAACATCACACTCTTACTTGAACTGGACAAATAGTATCATTAAAAATATTAAAGACTCCAGCTTCAACAGTTGACCACTGTTTATTATCAAACTATGGGTTGCAGTGACATTAACTTATTATTTGTCGATCTGTAATGTTTGATATTTTGAATAGAATATCAACATAAATGTGAATTCTATCACGTCTGCTCTGGTTTATTTGTGTTCATATAGATGCACTAATTAGTGTCCGTTAGGTAGTACAGACAACACTACACAACTGAAAACAACACATTACTGAAAACATCAGCTTAGCCAGTGTTTTTTTAGCTGCTTATATTTACATTTATGCATTTTGGCAGACGCTTTTATCCAAAGCGACTTACATTGCATTTCAAGGCACACAGTTACTTTCTTATCAGTTCTTGCTTTCCCAGGGAATCGAACGAGCTTGGCGTTGCAAGCGCCAACGCTCTACTGTTTGATAGCTTTCCAGTATAACATTATTATATAATATAAGTAAGCAGCTGGAGCAAATTTGCACTCTATACAAGCTAGAATGCCGTGCTGAGGCGGAGTGCTCTTTATATTTGTGAGCGGCTGAGACAGAATGCCGCTGAGGCAGGGGGCTGTTTGTATATCATAAACACGTTCAGAGTGTCAGGGGTCTACACCAGAAAATTAACCCCTTGCTGTAATCCTCTCACTCGGCTCGCAGCTCCACTACCATGAGGGGAGCATGAGGAGCCAGGTTTGTTTATTGAAGAGTTGAGCATCGGCTATGAAGAGAGCGATCTGAAGGCGGTGAGTACTTATGCTCATGGCGTAGCAGTGCCGGTAGGGGCTTCTGCGTGAGCACAGCCAAGGCAGAAAATGCAGGTGTCATGACTCGGGAGCTTGATAGATGAATTGCATTGTGTAAAGGAGAAAGAATCTGAGGCAATGTTGCTCAGCACCGCTTTATATAGGAAGTGAGCCTGCCCTTTTTCGCTCGGTTGAACACCATTGGCCATTGCAGAGCAATTGTGTTATTCCAATAAGGCTTCAGTATTTTCGGAAAAAGGTGTTTCCCCATAGCGTCAACAACTGACACATTGTTGAGTAAACCAAAATCTAAAGGGAACTTTTATTATTAGCGGCCATGTAACATGAGGAATGCTTACAGTTACTAAATTATGTTTTAGTGACAAAGTTCGGGAGGAGCACGTTCAAATAATTAACACGAGAGGAGCGCCGATAATGAGAGGTATATATACATCAGACTTACCTCTGTTAATTGACAATTTATCAGCATCCCTCCACCACCTCATCTCCACACTTCTAGTTCTAACTATTCCTATCACAACCAGGGTGGGTACTCTGGGTTCGTGCCAAATTCCCCATGGTTGATTGATAGGACATGATGGGTGATAAATAGGCCTTGGCTGCCTGTGGTAGCCATGCGAGACCAGCCATCTTCTAAGGGAAGATCATCTTCTGAGCTGTCATAAGCAGAGAGATCCAGAGCAAGATGGAATTATATTGATAGACATTCAGCACATCCAAACACCCATGGTAGATCAATGCTGCAATACTGTTACCAGGCAACGGAGCACCTGGTGCTAGAGATCAGGTGGCAATCCTACTCCGTGCCAAAGCCTCTTGACAGTTATGTTATATCACAGTTATGTTCAGTTATTTTTCATGGACGTTGGTTATTGCAGTCACATGTGTTCCTTTGTTCAGTTTTCTGCCACTCTTTAGTTGTCATGGAGATTAATTTAATCTGCATGGGTGTTAATCATCATTACCATCATTTGCTTTGTATTTAAGTTGCTGTCTTTTCAGTTCTCAGTTGTCTGGTCTTTTGTTCGCCTGCCTGTTTGGATCGCCTTGGGGTTTTGGGTCCCTGGAGAAGTTTTGACATGCCCTGACATTTGTGCTTTTTTCAGTTGCTTATAAACATATTAATGGCTAAAGTCTACAATAATATGTGAGCAGCATGTATGTACATGTTTGTATTCTGGAGAAAATAACGTTCATGCGTGGTCATTCAAAAACGGTTTATGACTGTAAACCTTGTTACCTGAGAAGGGAACGAGACACTGCGTCGAACGACACTTTGGGGAACGTCTTCCAGCGTAAAGCCTCTGAAGCATGAATGAAACTAAGCCAAGAGTGATCGGTGTGACGGCATACACGGACAAAGGGACGCCGGCACACAACAGAGTTAGCTTCTGTGATGAAGCAAGTCGCTCCCAGGCAGGGAGAGGCGTGGCAAAGGGAAGCAGTGTCTCGTTCCCTTTTCAGGGAACAAGGTTTAAAGTCGTAACCCGAGACGTTCCCTTTCGAAGGAACTCGCACTGCGTCACAAAGAACAACACTTTGGGGAACAAATGTGACCCTGCCTGTGAAAACCCAGATAAAATATTTTTTTTGTGATTCACTGTTTTCTACATAAAATAATCCTACATAATGTAAAGAACATTCTGTGAAAATATAACCTTGATATATTTAATATTGACTGAGTAAGGATGTGTCAAAGATTTCAGAATTTCGGGCTCCGAAAATCATGTTTTTGAGAAATTCTAATTTAAAAACAAGCTTATTCTTAAAACTGCAACACATTTTATCCATGATTTCCATTACACCAGAGTAGATGTTAAAACTTCATGCTGATTTGTACTCGGCTTTCGCCAAGATAAGCACCAACTAAGACGTAGCTTTACAGTAACCTATGCTTCTCCATCCATTTACACTTCTTTCCAAATGGTGATGTGAATCTCCTTCTGTCTGGTGTTAATAGCTGCAGTGTATTTGCACACACAACGGCTGCAACCACAGTGCGGTCCCCTCATGACAACCGTCTGGATTGAGCAGAGTAGGGGACATCTCTAGGGTCTTCAAGTGGGCACCTTCCGTCCTCAGTGTTTCGTCGACTAGCCCACGACACCTCAAGAGGGCTCGACAGTGACTCTGGCGTCCCAGAGTCCCCCACCTCCGTCCCCCACTCAACTCAGCCCAGCTTACTGACCTTTACATCCCTCCTGCTGCTGAGGTTGCTCCTTCCTCGTAGTTCACATGTGACCTAACCACAATCTCTCACAACCTCTCCACAACCCGACCATACGCGCCAACCCGTTTGACTAAGGCTGTCCCACTGCGGACGTTAAAGCGGTCAGTGGCAACGGTTCCGTATGGCATTCTACCGCAAAACACAATCTCTGTCCAAACACCAATCCTCATTCACGCAAAATACACAGGAACGTAATAACTGTAATTACTATGCAAACTATACAAATAAACCAACAGACTCTTCAAATTTCAAGAATTTTTCGAAACCGTAGCATGGCGGCCTGTACACAGCCAGCCAGACTCTTTCCGTCTCAACCACAGCCAGTTGCTGCTCCTCTCTGCTGCTTCAGATAAGTTCTTTACTGTGCGACGCAACTCTTGGCCACTGAATCCGACGTCTCTGAGGAAACGGGTTGTGGAGTGTGCCACAAATCCTCGACAACCCACTTCCACTGGATAAACCTGGACTCTCCATCCTCGCTGTTCTGCTTCAGTGGCCAGCTGAGCATACCGCAGTTTCTTCCTCTCATATGCCTCATCTACAGCATCCTCCCATGGCACTGTTAACTCTATCAGTTGAACAATGCGTGCTGATCCAGACCACAAAACAATATCTGGTCGGAGGTTGGTGGTGGCAATCTCAGGTGGAAAAATAAGCCGTTGATCAAGATCAGCCAGCATTTTCCAGTCCCTAGCCGCTTCCAGTTGTCCTGAGCGAGAATTGGTTTTAACACCTTTTCTTGGTGGTTGCTCGCCTGGGCGGAGGAATATTGTTTTCTGTGTGTAATGTTTTGCTAGAACAGGTGGCAACTTATTGGTCATGTTACGCTTGTCTTCCAATGCTAAAGCCAAACATCGGAGTACTTGGTCATGGCGCCAAGTAAACCGACCTTGGCTAAGAGCCACCTTACATCCTGTCAAAATGTGCCTTAATGTGGCAGGTGATGAACACAAAGGACAAGAGGGATCCTCTCCTACCCAGAGGTTTAGGTTCTGTGGTGATGG
This sequence comes from Gila robusta, assembly GCA_030770095.1. Lineage (NCBI taxonomy): Eukaryota > Metazoa > Chordata > Actinopteri > Cypriniformes > Leuciscidae > Gila > Gila robusta. The sequence goes on from JAVALU010001578.1 coordinate 426,261, forward strand.
GAGAACATCATATGTTGACCTGATAAGGAAACTGATCCTACTCTCTTCCATTGACCAAAGGTCTTGCCAGCCCATCTTGCGTTGTTCCACACTCTCCCATCTCATCCACTCTCCCTGCTTGGCCTGGGAAATGGCCTTTATACACCTCATCCTCTCCTCCTGCTTTCGCACCTCGTTGACTACGAGCTTCCTCCTTTGAGCTGGGGCTGCCTTGTGCCATTTAGGAGGAGCTAAACTCAGCCCAAAACCCCCTCTTCCATGCTGTACCTGCCCCACGATATCCCCAATTTGAAGGGCAGCCTTTGCCTCTTCCACAGATTTCTTTGCTGACCACTTTCTACCAGTTTTTAACACAGGTGCTGCCTCCCTTACACATTTGTCGCGTGACTCTACTAAGGTCATTTCCAGTCTGACCTTGGCGCACTTAAACTCCTTGGTTAAAGCAGAGACTGGCAGCTGCAATATTCCTTTACTATAAAGTCCCACTCTGCTGAGGCAGCGTGGAACTCCCAACCATTTCCTGATATATGAACTTATTAACGCTTCCAGCTTATCCACTGTTGTCAAGATGGCGCCTGTGTGTTCGGCTGGCCGTCGGTCTCTCTTGTACTTACTGTTTTGGATATTTTTATGGATGTCTATCTGGGCCTCTAATTGCTGCACACGTCTGGTCTATGACCGACAGTCTCTCTTGAACATTCGCACCTCTTTTATGGACTTTTATAAGCAGGATGTAGTGCACGCTTTTAATCAATCACACAGAAACACCACTACGCATACATTGGAATGTATTCGCCAGTGGCCGCCTATCATTTTACAAAGGAAACGCAGAAGGAAACGCGGGAGTCGGGGTGGACGCATCATCAGATTGAAAGCTACTGAAATACTCTGGATCGATGCAAATCATATGTCGGACGGCGATTTCGTTGCCCGGCGATCGCGAGCGCTGGCTCATCGGTGGCTCCTATCTATCACTCCCCTGCGATCTTCGCCTGTCCATTTGGTTGGCTTACCTCGGGTTGGCAGCTGTCATCGGCAAAACGGTGTGAATCCCGGTAATCTACGTTCTTTGAAGAAAGGCGGAGCTTTCCTCGATGTGATTCATCCGCCCAAAATGGCACTGATCAACGCCAGATCCTTGGTCAATAAAACCTTCCTGCTCAACGACTTCTCCTCTCACTGTTTGGATTTTATGTTCATCACTGAATCCTGGACTACGGTTGGTGACCTAACCCCTTTTTCTGAACTAGTTCCTAATGACTGTTCGTTTTTCAACACCCCCCGTCCGAACAGACGAGGGGGCGGGATCGTGACTATTTTCAAAGACTCATTTTCTGTGCGATGCCGGCCGGTTCCTGTCAGTGTTTTTTCAAGCTTTGAAGCACAACTACTTCACTTAGACTGGAATGGCCCTATTTTATTAGGGGTGATTTACCGTCCGCCACATTCACTCAAGGACTTCATTCAGCAATTTACAGAACTCATTGGTAATATCACCACAACCTATGATCGTTTTTTATTGGTGGGTGATTTTAATATCCACGTTTGTTGTCAATCTAATACTCTCTCAAAGGATTTTCTAAGCCTCATTGAATCTTTTAACCTAGTCCAGTGGATAAATGATTCCACTCACATGAAGGGTCACACATTGGACCTTGTGCTTTCATATGGGATGGTGATTAGTGAGGTTGTAATATCTGATTTTATGCTTTCGGACCATAAGCCAATTTTATTTTCTACATCTCTTCCTTGCATTGCTCAAACCACCAGTGAAGATGTAAGACTATCTAGATCATACTCTCCTCTTTTTGCCTTAAATTTTAACGAGCACTTTATGAATTCCTCCACACACTTGTTGCTGAACTCTCCACTATTGGAACTGGATGTTGACCAACATCTCGGTCTGCTATATTCCACTTGGTTAAATGCCTTAAATGAAACTGCTCCGCTTAAGCCATTCAAACCTAAACCGAAATCTGAACCATGGCTCAACGTGGATATTCGGCGAATAAGACAAGCTAGCAGAAAGGCTGAGCGCAAATGGAAGAAGGACAAGCTACATATTTCACTTCAGTTATTTAAAGACAGTCTGTCAACCTATCAAAATGCTGTAAAGGCGGCAAAAGCTGCGCACTTCTCTGACATGATTATGGCTAACCACTCTAGACCAGAGGTTTTATTTTCTGTTATAAACTCGGTTTTAAATCCTCCGGTAAATGTATGGAATGATGTTTCGGATGAGCTATGTGAACGTTTCTTGAGATTTTTTATTGACAAAATATCTAACTTGAGATGCAATGCCAGCCGATCTGCAATTAGTCAGTTGATGAACCCTGTTACCTGGGATGCTTTCGAGCCAATCACTCTGAATCTCCTCAAAGAAATTATCACAAAGATAAAACCTTCGTACTGCTCTCTAGACATCATCTCTCCTAAGTTTCTTAAATTGATTATCGATTCAGTAGGGCCAGGATTGGTATCCTTTGTTAATAAATGCCTCCTTACCGGCTCTATCCCTGCTGCCCTCAAGGAGGCCACTGTCACTCCTTTGCTCAAGAAGCCTTCACTGGATACTACTGTGTTAAATAATTTCCGTCCTATCTCTGTTTTGCCTTTTGTCACTAAGGTGTTGGAAAAAGTTGTTCTTGACCAACTCCAGCTCTTTCTAAAACGCAATGATATCTCTGAAAAATTTCAATCTGGTTTTAAGTCTGCTCACAGTACTGAATCTGCTCTGCTGAGAGTGTTAAATGACATCTATCGCTCCACTGACACTGGTGACTCTGTGGCTCTTGTCCTTCTTGATCTGTCGGCAGCTTTTGATACTATCGACCACTCTATCCTGTTATCCAGACTAGAATATGATGTGGGGCTAAAAGGTGTCGTCCTCCAGTGGTTCCAATCTTATCTCTCGGGTCGTACTTTCAGAGTCAAGCTAGGAAATTGTTCTTCCTCTGCTGCGCATCTAACCTGTGGCCTTCCTCAAGGTTCTATTTTAGCGCCTTCTCTCTTTTCCCTCTACATCTTACCACTGGGCACCATTCTAAGAAGGCATGGGGTACTTTTTCACTGTTATGCAGACGACACCCAATTGTATGTTCCAATCAAGAGAAATGATCCCTCTACCCTTTCATCATTGTTAGGTTGTCTGGATGAAGTAAAAGTTTGGTTGGACCAAAATTTTTTGTTTTTAAATGAAAACAAAACAGAGATCATTGTTTTCGGGTCCACTGGTAATCCCCAGGCTGCTTCCTTTGATCTAGGCAGACTAGCGGCATTTAGTTCTGCAAGTGTGCGGAACTTGGGCGTTTGTCTGGATGAGTCTTTAAATTTTGACAAGCAAATCTCGTCTGTAATAAGCTCTAGTTTTTATCACCTGCGGCTGTTGTCAAAAGTCAAACCTTTTCTTAATCACAAAACCCTTGAGATGGCTGTTCATGCTTTCATCACCACACGTGTAGATTACTGCAATTCACTCTACTGCGGTATCTCGAAAACGCAAACTGCTCGTCTTCAACTGGTGCAAAATGCCGCCGCAAGATTCCTCACAAATAGTCGGAAAAGTGACCACATCACCCCAATTCTGAGGTCTCTTCACTGGCTGCCCATTAATCTCAGAATCGAGTTTAAAATCCTGTTATTTGTGTACAAAGCCCTATGCAACCAAGCGCCTAGCTATCTAACTGAACTGCTACAACCTTACACGCCGTCAAGAAGTCTGAGATCAGGTGAAAAAAATCTGTTACAAGTCCCTCAATGCAGACTTAAACGTAGAGGGGATCGAGCTTTTTCTGTGGTTGGGCCTCGGCTATGGAACAATTTGCCCTTGGACGTTCGGATAGCCCCTACTGTGAATTCCTTTAAGTCAATTTTAAAAACGCACTTGTTCTCTTTGGCCTATAAATAAGGTGAATGTACATGTATATATATGTGCATATGTGTACATATATGTGTGTGTATGTATGTGTGTGTGTGTGTATGTGTATTTATATGCACATATGTATGTGTGTGTACGTGTGCGTGTGCGTATGGGTAGATATATATATATATATATATATATATATATATACTTATATATTCCTCTCTGTTTATTTTTATATTTCTCTCCTTTGAGTATGATACTAGTATTAAACCTGTTACTGTCTTTTCTGTTTTTATTTTCTATTACTGATAATCTCTGAGACTGCTTGGACGTCTACAGTTTTAAGCTGTTCTTAACCTTTTTGTACTGTTCTATGATGTGCTACTACTCATGGTGCTGGTGTCTTCTAATTTTGTAGTTCTGTAAAGCACTTTGGTCAGTCAGTGACTGCTATAAAATGTGCTATATAAATAAAATGAACTTGAACTTGAACTTGTTGTCAAAAAAGCCTCGTACACAGTCAGTGGCCACAGTAACCTCGGCAGTAGACCAAACTGAAAGCACCAGAGTTTTAGTTTCCCTGGTAGAGCGCAGCTGTTTATGCTCTTCAACCCTTCCACTGCTTGTCGTCTAACTTCTCCCACTCGAACTGTGTCCTTTAGATCCCCATTGTACCATCTCCCAAGACTCTTCACTGGCTTCTCAGAAACTGTTGGTATTGCCTCACCATTAATGAAGAATGTTTTATCTACCACCTTGCCTTTAATTATCGAGATGCTCCTTGATTTAGAGGGCTTAAATTGCATTCGTGCCCATTCAATGTTATCGGTTTACTTACCCAATAACTGATTAGTGCAGGCTACTGTTGTAGTCATGGTTGTCATGTTATCCATGTATGCTCTGATTGGTGGTAGTCGCATCCCAGAAGCCAAGCGCTCTCCTCCTACTACCCATTTTGATGCCCTAATGATTACTTCCATTGCCATGGTAAAAGCCAGTGGAGAAATTGTGCATCCTGCCATTATTCCAACCTCTAAGCATTGCCATGTAGTGCTGAATTCTGGAGTTGAGAAACTAAACAGCAAATCTCCAAAATAGGCTTTCACTAAATTTGTTATCGACATCGGTACCCTGAAAAAATCAAATGCTGCCCAAAGAAGCTCATGTGGCACTGAACCATATGCATTAGCCAAATCCAGGAATGTCACATGGAGCTCCTTCCTCTCCTTTTTAGCTGATTGAATTCTTTGCCAGATAACATTGATGTGTTCTAAGCATCCTGAGAACCCTGGAATGCCCGCTTTTTTTCCATAATTATCCTGCATATGTGCCATGTACCACATTAGAGCTGAGATCCTCCCATGTTCAGTGATATTGTCATGAGTCTGGTATCCTTCTCTGTCTCCCTCTTCTGGTTACACACACACACATTACCTCACGCACCTACAATCATCCTCAGCTGTTTCTAGTTACACTCTCATCACACCCATTCTCTCACACCTGTTCTCTCTCTCCTCTAATTGTTTGTGCTACTTCATGCTCTCCCTTTCCCTGTTTCTTTGCCAGATTATTTCGTGCTCTACCCATGCTAGCGGCATCTCCCGACCTGCTGTTTCTGTCCTGTCCGAGTCCTGTCTTGTCTGAGTTCGATCCGTCATCCAGCCTGGCTCAGGTCAATCTCTATTTGTTCTATTCTAACCTTTGCTCTACACTCTGTCCAGCCCGCCTGCTGCCGACGAACGCCAGATCGTCCATCTCTCCAACCATAAGAACGCTCATTCTCTAAGGGATCAGTGAACTTAGCCCGCCGGATCCTGTTCTCAGACTGTTTGCCGCTGTCTACTTGAAAGAGAGACTTTCTCATTTTATGTTATTGGAGCGTCTGCATTTACGGCTGCTTTTCTGTTATTTATCTCAAGACATATTTCCGTTGGACTGTGTACACTCTCTTAATTAAAGACACTGTTATTTGCATTTCGCTTTTGGGTCTTACCTTTCTACACAACAGAATAATCTGGCCAGACATGGACCCAGCGAACACAAGCCCCATTCACACAGCTGTTGAACTGCAAGGTGCTATGCTCGGCAAGCATGATGAGGAGATTACCGCTGCACGACACGCTGTTCAGACGCTGTCAGCCCAACTCACTGATCTGTCTCTACAGGTCCACCAGCTCAGGAGGGATCCACCTGTTCCTCCAAGACCGTCGGAAGTCCCGGAGCCCAGAATTAACAACCCCCCGTGCTATGCCAGTGAGCCCACTCAGTGTCGCTCGTTTCTCACGCAGTGTGAGGTTGTTTTCTCCCTTCAGCCGACTACTTACTCGAGGGAGCGAGCCCGGGTGGCTTACGTCATCTCTCTCTTGACCGGACGCGCTCGTGAGTGGGGCACCGCCGCCTGGGAGGCTGAGGTAGACTTCACCACCTGTTTTGATTTATTCAAGGAAGAGATGATACGTGTGTTCGACCGTTCTGCTCATGGAGAGGAGGCGTCTCGCATTCTTTCATCTCTTCGCCAGGGAAGACGGACTGTTGTGGATTATTCCATTGAGTTCCGCACCCTGTCAACCACCTGTGGATGGAATGAGCCAGCTCTTGTCGCACGTTTCTTAGAGGGGCTGAGTGCAAACGTCAAGGATGAGGTAATCGCCCGCGAACTACCCACCCGTCTTAACCCTCTCATCGAGTTAGCCATTCGTATAGAGAAGCGGTTTGACCTCCGCCGTCGCACCAGAGGATCGGATTCCTTCTCTCAACCAGCTGTTTCAACCATCTCTGCTCCTCTATCCACCAACCCTGAGCCAGAGCCTATGCAACTTGGTGGTCTCCGCATTTCTGCAAAGGAGAGGGAACGCCGCGTCATCAATTGACTTTGCATGTATTGCGGGGCGGCCAACCATTATGTATCTGCATGTCCAGTAAAAGCCAATGCTTGCCAGTAGAGGAGGGATTACTGGCGAGCGCTACCTCTCTGATCTCTCCATCGAAGTCATGCACCATCATCCCTGTAACCCTGCACTGGTCTGGTTCTTCCGTTTCTTGTAACGCTTTGATAGACTCTGGTGCCGAGGGGAACTTCCTTGATGAGACTTGGGCACTTAAACAAGGTATTCCCTTGAAGAGACGTGAGGAGACCACTCCCCTTTTTGCCCTAGATGGTAGTTCCCTTCCTGAAGTTCATCTGCGGTCCATCCCCTTATCTCTCACTGTGTCAGGCAACCACCACGAGACCCTTTCTTTTTTAGTTTTTCACTCCCCTTATTCCCCAGTAGTACTAGGACACCCGTGGCTAGTAAAACACAACCCTCACATTAATTGGTCTAATAATAGTATCCTCTCATGGAACCTGTCTTGTCATGTCGAATGTCTATTGTCTGCTAATCCTCCTGTTTCCCCCGTCTCTGTGTTTCAGGAGGAGCCGGGTGATTTGACTGGGGTCCCGGAGGAGTATCATGATTTGCGGGCGGTCTTCAGTCGTTCCAGGGCCACTTCTCTCCCTCCTCACCGTCCCTATGATTGCAGTATTGATCTTCTTCCTAATACCACGCCACCCCGTGGAAGGCTTTTTTCCTTGTCTGCCCCCGAGCGCAACGCGTTAGAGAAATATCTTTCTGAGTCCCTCCGCGCCGGTACAATAGTCGCTTCCTCCTCTCCAGCTGGCGCAGGTTTTTTCTTTGCTAAGAAGAAGGACGGCTCTTTGCGCCCCTGTATTGACTATAGAGGTCTTAATGACATTACCGTTAAGAATCGCTATCCCTTGCCACTAATCTCATCTGCCTTTGAGTTGTTACAGGGGGCAAAGGTCTTCACTAAATTGGATCTGCGCAACGCGTACCACCTTATTCGCATTAACCCTCTGAGGTCTAAGGGCATTTTTTCACTTTTTCCTTCGATTTTACATATCTTATTAAATTCACCTTTTAAAGGCAATTACATAACATAATCCCATATGTTTTATATCAAAATGTGCAGAGAAAACCCAGCTCTCTTACTGGTGAGTTCACCACTTGTCCTAGAGCATTGTGTAAAGAGAGAGAGAGGGATAATCTGGCTCTAAAAGGTGAAAAATTTAAGTCCGATTTTTGAAATTCTTCAAATCTCTTGTGGAAACATACCATTACTCATGTGGATGAATTATTTTGGTCTTTGAAATGGGTTTCCCAAAGTCTTTGGGTCACAAAAGTAGTGTAATATATGAATAAAATAGTAGATAATGAATAATAATTGTCTAAAGTGACATTTTTGAAAAATCGTTTTTTAGTACAAGTTTTTGTCTGTGACTCTACCTTCACCAAATGTTAGAGGGACTAAAATATATATAAAATAGGACTAAAATAACTTCCTACTATACATATCAAGCTTCTCTCTCCATGTCAGCCGGTATTTTCCTCACTGTGAGGAGATGGGAGGGTACTTCGGGATTTCAACCGCATCTATTGGTTGGTTTCACACAAAAATGCAGACAGGCAAGCTAGCCCACCAATCACGCAAGGTGAACGACCATCTTGTCTTCCCTCTTGATTTTTGTGTGAGTCACGTATGATCTCGAGAGAATAAGGACGTTGAAGCTGAGAATCTATCGATTACGGCAAAATCAGAACCATTTATGTGTGCTGCACAATCGCGGAGATATTTATAGAAACATTTAGTAAACATCGAGTTGACGCGCCCGCGCGTCATCCGACCGACCATCTTGTCTTCCCTCTTGCTCTCTGTGTGAGTCACGTATGATCTCACGAGAATAAGGACGTTGAAGCTGAGAATCTAGCGATTACGGCAAAATCAGAACCATATATGTGTGCTGCACAATCGCGGAGATATTAATAGAAACATTTAGTAAACATCGAGTTGACGCGCCCGCGCGTCATCCGACCTCAGGGGGTTAACCCTCTGGGGTCTAAGGGATTTTTGGGGTCCTTGAGATGTTCTGACATGCCCTGACATTTGTGCTTTTTTCAGTTGCTTATAAACATATTAATGGCAAAGGTGTAATTACACTATATTTAGCACAAACAGGGCTACCATAATATGTGAGCAACATGTATGTACATGTTTGTATTTTTGAGGGAATATTGTTTATGCATGGTTACTGAAAAAAATAAAAAATAAAGTTTCTGAAATAAGGCCACAAAACACATACTAAATATGTGTCCACAAGACTTTTGACTAATGGATGTCATTGCCTAGAGGTTTTCTTCAAAATGATGTGAAAATCATCCTGCCTAATCATTCACATAAAACAATACATTGATTTAAATTTTGTAAGACACTTTTTGTTTGGAAAGGCAATATGCGCAAGGGGCGTCAACGATTTCAACACCATCATGCATATTTAGTGGTTCACACCTGAGGAGACAATGGGGCCCGCATACTTAATGAGCCATTCATTCAGGTGTGTCACTGAGCCACAAGAAAGAATGCAAGAGCAATATATGTGTGTGTGTGTGTATATATATATATATATATATATTAGGGCTGTAGTCAACCAAAGAAATCCTTAGTCGACCAAAGTCTTGTCCTGCGCAACGATTAGTCGACTAAAAAAAAAGAAAAAAAAAGACCGCGATGTTTTGATTGAACATTTTTTAACAATTGTCATAGAGCATTTATAAAACAACAACATCAAAAAAACATCAAAAATACATAAAACTATAATAATAATACAATTCTTTGAAAATTAAGTGATTTTTTTTTTAACTGCAAAAAGTGAGGAGCAATCGCGCACCTGACCACACCACACGCTACAAAAAAAGATAACTGCTATCTGCCACAATGAAAAATCCTAACAAAAGCTCTCATTTATACAGGCTGTATATTCCTCTTTACTTTCAAAGCTATGGGTTAACTTTTGTCCAGCCGATCTAGGAGTTTTAAAACAAACACACAAAAAACCCCAAAGAGCCTAAAAAACAATCCTAATAATAATAGGCTGTATTGTAGGACCGCATATAGGTTTATTTTCGTTTTGTTACATTATTTAGGCTTTTTTCAAATGCGTCAAGTGTAGGCTACAAATAAAAACAAAAACATATCAAGAAAACACAATCTATTAAGTCAGCATGATAAAGCCGTTAAAGGGACTGCTCACGTCTTTTACGCGCTCAAGTTCGATTTCAAATGTAGGCGCGCGGTGTCCGCGCTCATGATGGAAGCAACGCGGTCGCGGTGCCACGCGCTCTTTTTTTTCCAAGTGTGTCCACGCCGCATCGAGATAAAAACATAGTGTATAAAAACCGAAACAAATAGCGTTCTAACTGAATGAGTACAGCTAAACTACCTATATCCCTTACTGAGCACGAAGCAGCAGCGCAGCCAGCCACAGGTGCGAACCGAGTGTTCTATGTGTGTGCCCTAAACTGTGGCGCTGTTACAAAATAGCCTAAATTAAAGCATTTAAAGTTGCGGATAAACCATAGGCTAATTATATTTAGAATACAGTAATATATAACTGCTTATAAAGGAATAAATATCAAGGAGTAAATCATTGAAAATTTATTTCTATTGGTTAAAAAAAAGAAAAAAAAGAAGAAAAAAAAAGCAACTGGTCGACCAATAAGAATGTCAGTCGACCAAGACGGCATCGACCGATTAGTCGACTAAACGACTAAAGTTGACAGCCCTAATATATATATATTCTACCAAATTGGTTCACAGTTGGAAGCATCTCATTTTTTTAAATATTTTTCCATGTCTAGTAATTGTGCAGTTAATTCTCATACTGTATTTTCAGTTTTGGAATATGTATCCTCTCCCCAAATTTGTCACTAATAAAACTCAATAAAAATTATTTAAAGAAAAGGCTTATATTTACTTTTTAATAGTTTGTTTACATCTACCTTGTAAATTTTTTTTTTATTAAAAATGTTACAATTACAACAACAATTCAGGTGCAATCTTTCTTTGTAAAAACTAAAGTATACATTTTATCATACATATTTAAAAGTTAAGGATTCATTACTTTGGATATAGCCTAGGCTACATTGGAACAAACACATAATAACATATTATTTGATTATTTTTGACAAAACATACTATAGGCTATTTAACATATGAGCAAAAATTGGCAAACAAAAGCTTATTTGAGGTGGCAAATATTTTAGAGGAAAAATGTATAATCTATCCAAAACTAGAAAACGAAATGTTGTCTTTCATATGTCTGTAACATAGGTCTTTCGTTTATATAAGAAATGTTAATTTGCAGTTTAATACGTTGCTTATACAAATACATTTTATTTCAACATATTTCAGTCGATTTTTACTCATCTCAGTATAGCAATATAGTTTGCTAAAAGCGGATCATTCATTCACACACAGAAATGCGATTCAAATTTAAACTGTCTTTTTGCGAGTTGTGGTAAACAGCGCATCTCTGCCGTTCATTCATTCACACACAGAAACGCGACTCACTTGAGAATGAAAAAAAAAACTTACTACAGTAGTCTTTTTTTACAGTCAAAACTTTATAATCTATCCAAAACTAATCACAAAATCTTGTCTAAACATTCATATTTAGTCTGTAACATATTGTGTATGATATATTAGCATAATGTTAATTTGCAGTTTGTTGCTCATACAGACATTTTATTTCAACATATTTCAGTCCATTTTTACTCATCTTAGTAGGCTATAGCAATATAGTTTGGATGTGTTCATGTAAATTTAATAACATGTTTACTAATGTAGATGCGAGAGTGACCCTCCCTTAAAAATCCGACGTGCCGCATATTATTGCGCAATATTTTCTCGATATACAAAAACGAAAAAAATAAAAGCTAAACATATCACATATTTTTGGAAAGCTGAGACTCTTGTGATTCGAACGATGTAAACCATTTTAATATACACTAAACACAGCGGGTATAATCTGTCTCTTTATCAGACCACCAAACATGTAAAAACCGGAAGAAACTTACCTATAAAGATTTCTGTTAGTCCACTGATCCATTACATTCCAACAAAAATGGTTTGGTTACTCTGTAAAGGGTCCATACAATCCAATTCAATTAAGTATTTTGTCCATAACACATTTATATATCAATAAGCATCCACGGAATGCAGTAGTAGCCTTTCAAGTTAGCCAACAGAGCTATCACAACTTCGACGCATTCTATGTTCTAGCTTCACATGAGATGTAAACATTAAGAAAAAGTGATGTCAAAATGGCCGCTGACCCCTGAACTTTTGATGGACAGGTCATTTTAGCCAATCGATTCATGCTAGAGGCTGATAGAGGTGTCCCTTTGTATCAATAGCCAAGGAGCGCCCAGTCCGGCTCTGGGGTGCGCCAATGAAGAAGAATGGCACCTCCCTCTCTTTGAGTGACAGTAAATCAAACCAGTTGTAATAGAGTATGGAAATGACGGTATTTTCTGATAGCCAATGAATTTCTGTAAAGATTGATATGCCGCTTTAGTGGGATGATTCATCTGGTCATGCGTGAAGTCCGTGCGCAAAGTAGCAGTGATCCATGCGCCCGTGCGCAAAGACAGCATTGATAGAGTGAAACAAGGTAACGTGTAAAATGGCAAAGAGAACTATAAAAACACACTTCTTACTTGAAGAAGTTATTGACCAGTGTACTAGCCCTGACAGTGATGAGTCGGAAGATGACATTTCTGACGAAGAGAGCGATGTTTCATCCATTGACTCGGTAGCAGAGGACATGTTTTGGATGTTGGATACGTCACTCTCTTTCTCGACAAGTAAGATTTATTATATTATGCTACATATTTGACTATATACTGATGTATGCGTTTGTTTTGAGGTGTACTTGTCAGGTTATGTTGTGTGTTTGGTGTGTTATGCCGAGTGTATGTTTTGTTTTGATGTGCAATGTTAGCCTACCTGCTAACTTCTGTAGCCTAGTGTGCGCTCGTGCAGGAATGTTTGTTTATGTTTGTGTTTCTGTTTATATGCTTGTGAATACAGAAACAATGTTAATGTTTTGTAAATTACTTATTTATTTATTTATTTTTATATCACAGACCATCATCTGAAAATCATGTCGTTTTTGTCCAAACAGGTACATCATGGGTGAAGTGGAGTGGATCTCATGCCCTAATAAGTTACTACAAAGTCATCCACAAGACCCAGAAGTGGTATAAGGCACTTTTTTAAATCTTTTTTTTTTATCTTTATTATTTTTCTTGGATTCTGAAAAATATAATTTGTAAATAGTTTGAAATACATACACATACGTGTGTTTGTGTATGTATATATATATTTATGTTCATTTTGTTATATATATATATATATATATATATATATATATATATATGTGTGTGTGTGTGACTTCTAATATTAAAATGTTTTAGTACCATAGCACTTGTTTTGTATCTTTATTTGTAGAAAGTAACCTTGGTTTAACCATGGTTTTTGTAGTAAAGCCATAGTAACTACAAAATTAACCATGGTTTTTACTATAGTAAAAACCATAGTTAATTTGGTTAAAATTCACTCTCAGAAAAAAAGGTACACGATGGTACAAATAATGTTCCTCAAAGAACAGTTTTGTACCTTTTCAAAAAAAAAAAAACATGGTTAATTTTGTTAAAATTCACTCTCAGAAAAAAAAGTTACACAATGGTACAAATAATATTCCTCAAAGAACAGTTTTGTACCTTTTCAATAATAGTACCTTTAATGGTACAGGAAAGACCTCTGATGATACTGTTTGATACCTTTTAAGGTACAATTGAAATTAAGGTACAGTGATAGGCCAAATTACTGTTTCATTCATGATAGGCTTGTTGCATAAACAGAACGTTCGATATTTCCGGGTTGTCACGGTAGGCCGCACAACTTCCGGTTACGTTGACGTTATCTCCTGTCAGAGAGAGCGATAGTTTAGTTAGACGGCAATTATGAGTTTCTCAAGAGTAAAAGAAAAACGAATTAAATTACAGCGTCAATCCAGACGAACGTCTTTACACTGTTGTGTGCCGATGTGTGGAAATTCGTCGAAATACAATGGAACGATTAGTTTTCATCGCTTCCCTGTGGATCTTGAGGTGAGATCAAAGTGGCTAGTCAAGATCCGCAGGGATAGCTTCACTCCAACTGAATGCACTCGTGTCTGCAGTTGTCATTTCCTTTTTGAGGATTTTGTAACGACGACTGGAGGGGAGAAACGACTAAAGAAAGGCAGTGTCCCTTGTTTGTTTGCCTGGAATGAGTTCAGCGTACCGGCACCTCGGCTTAATGTCTGGCAACGTCGGCCAAGGCCTCCTTCCCCTGACCTACCGATGGCGTCTGACAACGAGGTGGTCACAGAGAAGGAAGTTGTACATCGTGATCACGCCTACTGTGTCACCCCCACTACTGCACTTGTCACACATCAGCTGGCAGATGAAAACGAAGCCCTGAGGAGAAAGGTAGAGGAGCTCCAACAACAAGTCCAATCACTGCAACTGCTGTCTCGGTTTGGACTCCAACACCTCCAAGGATCTGATGAGGATATTCGTTTTTACACAAGGTTGGTCCATGCTATTATGCAATTGTATGTAGTAGCTAACTCTATGTGTGTCTGGGTTGCAGTGGGGGTTATAGTACTGAAAATCTATACTAAAGTTAAAGTACAATTACTCCCTAAAAAATGTACTCGAGTAAAAGTAAAATTTCCTTTTTGAGAAACTGAAGTAAAATTTAAAAAAGTATGTTGTTCCATCAATAATATGTCAGTCATCATTTTGTATTATTATGAACATAAAGTTCTAAAGTGATTATAATTTCATTGCAGATTTGCATCATACAAGCATTTCCAGGCCTTTTGGCAATTGGTGGAGCCTGCTGCAACAACTAAAATGGTACGGATCACCAGTGTCCATGCTGCCTCCAAAGAACCTAGCCTTCTGAGACCATCAGTAAGTTATGTTGTTAGTCTTAACATTTGTTACAGTTTACTTGACATATCTTGACTGTCAAAGGCTCCAGTATTAATCAAGGGTGTTTTCAGATGATTTGTTAGGGCAACATACATTAATACTACAGTACAAGTGATTTCTAGTGTGTTGTGTGTTTTTGTTTTTTAACAGAGACTAGCACCGATAGATGAGTTACTGCTTTTCTTGATGCACCTTTCTGTGGGCCTGCATTTGAGGGACCTAGCCAAACGCTTCAACATCCATACCACCACAGCAAGCAGAATAATTACATCGTGGACACATTTCCTCTATTATCTACTGGGTTCCATCCGCCTGTGGATACCACCAGAGGAATTAAAGGCTCATCTACCACCTGAGTTTGCTTTGTTCCCAGACACACAAGTGGTGCTTGACTGCACAGAAATCTTTTGCCAAACTCCCTCTTCTCTTCTTTTGCACAGCGAAGTCTACTCCACATACAAGTCACACACCACTTTCAAGGCCATGATTGGCATTGCACCTCATGGTCCCATCACCTTTGTGTCACCTCTGTATGCAGGTTCCATGAGTGACCGGGAAATTTTTAAGCAGTCAGGAATAGCCAAACTCCTCACACCAGAGATGGCCATTATGGTTGACAAAGGCTTTCTTGTGGACAATCTCTTTTCTGGAAAGGTTTACCGACCTGCTTTCTTTACAAGAAACAAACAGATGACCAAAGAGGATGTCCAGCAGACACAGTCTATTGCCCGTGTGAGAGTGCATGTTGAGAGGTGCATCAGGCGAGTAAAAGAGAACAAACTGTTTGATAAAGTCATTCCTCTGTCAGTGTGTGGGAGCATTGACCAGTTGTTCACCGTCGCTTGTCTCTTGGTGAATTACCAGAATGGACCACTGGTTAAGGCATGGGCAACACAGAAATGAATGGACTAGAATTTTTATGAATCAGTTTACAATCAGTTCCAATTTCTTTGTTCAAGTTTTATTGTTCATTTTTACGAATCTATACAAAACTTGAACTGATACTGTATGTTGTATGTTTACAAACATCCACAAATGTAGAGATGTTATTGTTCATTTTTACAAATCTATATATATCTTTGTAAATGCACTCACACACTCTCTCTCTCACACACATACTTGCTCATTTGTTATTGCTGTTCAGTTCATTCCATTTTGATGGTCATGTATTTTTACCCAACATGTAATATAATTGTTCATTTCTGTTCATTTTTGTTCTGTTACAGTTAGTAATAGATGATTGAAATAAATAACATCTTAAGAGTCCAACATTTCTCTTTGTAACACTTTGTTCAGATTTGATTCTAAGCATAATGTAAAATTATTGAGAAACGTTTTTTTTTGTTGTTTTTTTCTGTACAAAAAATGCTTAATTTTGACAATTTTTTTAAACATTTTATAACATTTAGATATGAATCCAACTTGTGAAAATATATCTTTCAGGTAGTCAAATAGTATAATGGAGCCATATAGCTGTAATGTTTCAGGCAGCGAACTCAAAGTTTAATATTCAAACAATCCAACAATCGAAACAAGTGTGTATGAACACAAACAATAACTGGCCAGTGAACAGAGAAACAGGGGGAGCTTAAATACACAGAGATAATGACAAAGACAACAGGTGACGATGATGAGTGAAACACAGGTGAAGGTGGGGATGACAACGATGATGATGATGAACAGGTGATGTTGATGATGACGGAGGATACTGGGAAGTGTAGTACAGATGAAGACAGACGGTGAATGTGACAATAGCCATCTAGTGGTTAAATTGATTTTTTTTAACTACATTTTCCCAAAAATGGGCATAAATGTTACATTAAACCATTTAAAATTATCCATGTTATCCCCATGAATGAAAGTTAGATATCTGGGTCTTTTATAAAGTGAATTTTGCATAAAATACTGTTTTTTTTTTTGTTAAAAGCCTATTTAAATAAATATTTTTTAATCTATTCATAGACAATTTACAAGATATTATAAATCCTCCCAAAACTACACAAATGTTGAGGAAAAACATTAACAGAGTAAAATTGCATTTGTAAAAACATTTTTATTATCCTGTTACAAAATTAAATGTTATTGTCTGGGGTATCTGAAGACCCCAAAGATCACAAGTGACAACATAAACGAGGGTTAAACTGATATGTTGTTTGTTTACAAACATTCACAAATGCAGAGATGTTATTGTTTATTTTTACAAATCTATAAAACCTGAACTGATTCAATTTAATAAATACATACAAAAATAGAACTGATTTACTGTAAATTATTCTAAGAGTAACAGTACAGGTCCTTCTCAAAAAATTTGCATATTGTGATAAAGTTCATTATTTTCCATAATGTAATGATAAAAATTAAACTTTCATATATTTTAGATTCATTGCACACCAACTGAAATATTTCAGGTCTTTTATTGTTTTAATACTGATGATTTTGGCATACAGCTCATGAAAACCCAAAATTCCTGTCTCAAAAAATTAGCATATTTCATCCGACCAATAAAAGAAGTGTTTTTAATACAAAAAAAAGAGTCAACCTTCAAATAATTATGTTCAGTTATGCACTCAATAGTCAATACTTGGTCGGGAATCCTTTTGCAGAAATGACTGCTTCAATGCGGCGTGGCATGGAGGCAATCAGCCTGTGGTACTGCTGAGGTGTTATGGAGGCCCAGGATGCTTCGATAGAAGCCTTAAGCTCATCCAGAGTGTTGGGTCTTGCGTCTCTCAACTTTCTCTTCACAATATCCCACAGATTCTCTATGGGGTTCAGGTCAGGAGAGTTGGCAGGCCAATTGAGCACAGTAATACCATGGTCAGTAAACCATTTACCAGTGGTTTTGGCACTGTGAGCAGGTGCCAGGTCATGCTGAAAAATGAAATCTTCATCTCCATAAAGCTTTTCAGCAGATGGAAGCATGAAGTGCTCCAAAATCTCCTGATAGCTAGCTGCATTGACCCTGCCCTTGATAAAACACAGTGCACCAACACCAGCAGCTGACATGGCACCCCAGACCATCACTGACTGTGGGTACTTGACACTGGACTTCAGGCATTTTGGCATTTCCTTCTCCCCAGTCTTCCTCCAGACTCTGGCACCTTGATTTCCGAATGACATGCAAAACTGAGCAACAGTCCAGTGCTGCTTCTCTGTAGCCCAGGTCAGGCGCTTCTGCTGCTGTTTCTGGTTCAAAAGTGGCTTGACCTGGGGAATGCGGCACCTGTAGCCCATTTCCTGCACACGCCTGTGCACGGTGGCTCTGGATGTTTCTACTCCAGACTCAGTCCACTGCTTCCGCAGGTCCCCCAAGGTCTGGAATCGGTCCTTCTCCACAATCTTCCTCAGGGTCCGGTCACCTCTTCTCGTTGTGCAGCGTTTTTTGCCACAATTTTTACTTCCCACAGACTTCCCACTGAGGTGCCTTGATACAGCACTCTGGGAACAGCCTATTTGTTCAGAAATTTCTTTCTGTCTTACCCTCTTGCTTGAGGGTGTCAATGATGGCCTTCTGGACAGCAGTCAGGTCAGCAGTCTTACCCATGATTGCGGTTTTGAGTAATGAAACAGGCTGGGAGTTTTTAAAAGCCTCAGGAATCTTTTGCAGGTGTTTAGAATTAATTAGTTGATTCAGATGATTAGGTTAATAGCTTGTTTAGAGACCCTTTTCATGATATGCTAATTTTTTGAGACAGGAATTTTGGGTTTTCATGAGCTGTATGCCAAAATCATCAGTATTAAAACAATAAAAGACCTGACATATTTCAGTTGGTGTGCAATGAATCTAAAATATATGAAAGTTTAATTTTTATCATTACATTATGGAAAATAATGAACTTTATCACAATATGCAAATTTTTTGAGAAGGACCTGTAAATAGTAACAGTATCTATTTCAAACACACAGCCATGTAAAAATAAAAAAAGAAGTGATCCCCCTTCTCCATAATGATTTGTGCAACCTCTGCATCTTTGTAGATTCTTTGGATGACCATGTCATTCTCTGCAAACACCACAAAGTCACACCACTCCATTCCACTTATTAGAAGCTGGCCTTGGACCTGCCAGTAGTAGCTGTGCTGCCGTTTTAATTGCATTGTGTTGCCATGCAACTTCAAGTACTTGCAATCAACATAGCTCTTGCAATTTGGACATTTAATCTCAACCAAACCATAGGGAGGGTTTTCGGTTGGGTCAAATACAACCCCGTCAGGAGAAGACCCTAACCAGGGGGCATCAGGGTGGATGATAAACCCACAAGGCCAATAGTTTGTGTTCTTGACCCTGCAGTACTCCTCAATGGCAACAGGTTCAAGTACCAGGCCCCTCTTCATGGCAGCAGTTTGAACAGTGCCCTTCCGAATCCTCTGAGCGAGCTGCTGTGCTGTACTCTCACCTCGAACATGGCACAACTCTCTAAAGTGTGAGGACGTTATTCGTGGTCGACGAACCTGATGCCACTCTGCAGACAAGCTCTGGTCCCGTGTGGAAGCCTCCACCTGTCTGGCCATTTCAATACTTGTCTGGAGGGAGACCAGATGAAGTTGTTGTTGTTCACTGCAAACAAATTGACAGGTTGTAGGCTCCAACCTGTAATCAGCCAACGGCAGAAGTGGAGGTGGAGGTGCATCTGAGTGCAACTGGATGGTCCTGGTGGGTGCTACTGGGTGGTGAGAGGCGATGGCACTTCCCTCCTGCACTTCCCCTAGTGCTGACTGGACTAATGGAACATCAGAACTAATGGCCATGGTGGTGATGAGTGGTGCCAAGGTCGCAGGGAAATCACTATACACCTCAGCCACTTTGAGCATGTCCACATCTGGCAGTTCTCCCCTCAGTGCTTTGTAAAGTGTGCTCCTGTGTACATGGTAACATGCTGTGTTTCAGATGTGTTTATTTTCATATTTAAATCATGTTTTATCTAAATTATAGAAATAAGATAAAACATTATTACCCTACACCATTTCCAACCGTCTTTTGCTTGGGTTTGGCTGCCAACACGACCATGTCTCTGACCCGGCCTGGCTTCACACCCTGTTGATAGTAATGGTCTTTAATGAAAGCAAGCTTTGCACACATACCAATTCAGCTGACTGACTACACTATGAAACAGTGTGGTAAATAATGTTCTTAGACTTACCATAGACCTTGGCTTGTGCCAGCGTTGCTCTGTTTCAGTGCAACTAAGGACAGGGGGTACAGCACTGATCTGAAGCTGCGAGTAGTGTGCTGTCTGATAGAGCAGTGCAACATTGTGATTGCACAGTGCCTTACCAGCCACACATGAACACACAGCCTCACACAGTTGCACCGGGAATGAGTGCTCAAGTGTAATCTTAAAACAAAAACAAAACAAAAAACAATTTTACAAAATAATCACATTACAGATAACCATTGCCATCTTAAATATAGTACAGGCACAGGAAATGGAACAAAATCAACATTTCAGATGGTTAGTCATGGTAGGCTTAACCATATCATATTAGTTAACAAATGACCAAAAATGGTCGTTTTTAGTTCTGTTTTTATAAACATTAAAATATGTTAGTATTACATATGTGAGATGTTAGTAGGCTATTACAAGTCAAAAACGTTACATGAATACTGAACATACAGATAACTGAAACTCCAACAAACTTACAACTTAACTTACCATACAAACTTAACTTAAACTTAACTTATAATAAACAACAGCCGTCACAAGCAGTTCCTGGAGTTTTCATGGGGGCTAGGTTAGATATCCGAGTGCTATTTTCTGCCTATGTTACTGAGACAGAACCTATCCTAGCGACACAAAATCCCCAGGACATGTTTGGAGCAGAACTGGCTGGAACAACTGAACTATCTTAGATCCTACTCTGAGGTCGTGAGGTTTCTCATTCTTCCTCAGTGACCTATGGCAGGTAGCGCGGACGCTCACTCTCCCTGTCTCTGGCTCTTTGTTTGACACTGAGTTAAGAATAATATCATGTTATGATCAAAACAATTAAAACAAGATAATATTCATCAGGCTCATTCAATGTTTAACGTTACCGGTTAGCAAGATAGCTCATAGGCTAGGCTACTAGACTAAAACAAAGCATAGTAAATTAACTTACCTTCGTAATTGTCAATGTAGCTGGAAATATACATTTTAAACCCCTTCTCCCGCTTGCTCTTTGGGGCTGATGTTGAGGATTGTATAATCCTATGTACATCGTTAACGGTAGTCCTTGGCAGGTCCTGCAAGCATCGTGTGTAAAATGCCATCTTCCTCGTTGACTAACTAAAGTTAACGTTAGCGTTCTCGCTCTGACAAGCAGCTGCTCGCTGTCAGACCATAGACTGTAAAAAATATGGACAAAGCGTCTGTGACGTCACCCATAGACTCTCTGAAGAACGGTTTTGAAGCCGTTTATGGGGGGTATGGGCGGCGCCATCTTGGGAAGAGTAGTATGAAGCTGCAGACTCGGAGACCTGCATCTACAGTCCCCCTGCACCTAGAGTCCCGCATTCTCAGACCCCTCGTTTTTCGAGACAGCGCCTCCTATCAAATTGTATCGGATAAACATGTGAAGAACATGTGAAGAACTTAAGCCAAAACGTGAGTAGGCTATCTTCAATTTTATTTAGCGAATCGTAGTAGCCTACTCGTTTGATTTATTTTTTAATAAAACTAATTTAGCTCATCGATACAACATATGAATAGTCCATTTAATATTTGTAAAGATAGTTTGTAACAAGATTTGAGCCGTTAATGTATGTTTTTTCGCCCTCTTCCCCCCGACAATATTTTGATAGCTAACGTTAGCCTTTAACCTTGGACTTTTTGTAGATATGTCATAAATGCTGCAGTGATTTTCACTGCCCATTTTGTGCCCCCATATATTTCAAACCCACAAAGTTGTCCAAAGTTCAAAAACATCTCAAGGGACACTTCAACAGAGCAGTGCAACATGAAGGTAACATTTGCAAAATTCTTTTTTCTTTTTTTTCTTTCTTTTTGAAACATCATAAGACGTGCTATCGGGCCTATACTGTTGTAGGCTATTCCAGGGTACACCATACATCGATGGAGTCGCCCCTGCCGAACCCAGCAACATATCATTTTATGATGATGCAAAGCGACTTATAAATTAGTTTTTTTAATGCAATTGAAGATGAAAAGTAAAGTCACGAACACAGTTTTTTCTTCCTTTTTTCTTTACAGCAAGATGATGTTTAGGTGATCATTAAATAAAGTACAGAATTGTTTATTATTGGTGTTTTGTCTATTCTGATTTGTTTTGCTTCGCATTCAAAATATAAAAAAACAGATTTTGTAATGTTAGCATGGTAATGTTAATTAAATATAATAAAAAAAACAAAAACATTGTAGCAATATAATATCACATACTATTTTTCAGAAGATAGTTCAATCTGTAATTGTATCCCTTCCATCGCAATGAGTTTTTTTTTTGGCACATGCATTAAGCAGGGAACGCAAATATTTATTGGATCATTTATTTGGAGACCGTAATATTGCATCCTATTGTTTTTAATTGCATTTGGATAAGCGTGCGCTGTACTCTGTGTGCGGGTGTTATACGATCTTTCGAACAGCAGGAGGCGCTATGTTCGAAAAACGAGGGGTCTGAGAATGCGGGACTCTCGGTGGGGGACTGTAGATGCAGGCTCCGAGTCTGCAGCTTGATAATATTGGGGAAATCCTAGCCCCGCCCATCGCCTGGCCAATCCATATATGGGTAAAAGGGCGGGCTTTGTGTGAGACTGAGCCGGCCAGTGGACCCGCCTCTTCAGCCAAGCAGCCTCAGCTGCTGAAGTGTAGCCTACAACCCATCTGAATTTGCTGGTAAGTTGTAACGTGAAGCTCATGTATGTCTCTTAAAGGCATTTTCAGACACCTTATTATAGTTATGTATCCTGCAAGGTACTATCCGGGTAAACTCATGTGACAAGTTAGTTCTACAAGTTGTGTTTGCAACTTCTAGGTAAAATAAGCTAACGTTAGCAGCTAACTGAAAAGCCGCGAAATTTAAAAATACTACTGTTATTATGTCACGAAATGTAGTTTTAAAAGTTTTTCAGTCGACAATGTAGTTGTTTAAAGCTCAAATCTGTGGTTTATTTATTAAGATCGCGCCTATTTAAAAATTTGATCGCTCATGTACCCCGCCTGGAATAGGCTTACCTCGGCTAGTGCCTCTGACGTTTGCCGCTGGCTCTGATGTAGTCTAGTGGTCGAACATGAGATATAATTCGTCTTGTGTATATCTAACGGGCGATCGTTGGTCTCACAAAAAGAGACAGGGTTGTGACATTTTATTTTATATAGCCTGTTGGTATACTTTGTCACTAAAGACCATAGACTGTAAAAAATAAAGACCCATTTCAAATAGCACTGTCGCTATTTTGCTCGAGTGGTCAGTGGCAGTCTAACTTTAATTAAAGAGCCGGCAGTATCTTGATATACTTGGTCACCATTTCCAATTGTTTAATGTTAATATTCATTTTGTTTTTCTGCAGTTTTCGTTATGGACGCCATTCTCGTAAGAGGGACGTATATTATATACATACAAGGGATGTTTTGTTATGGATTATGCAATGAGTTAAACTAAATAGCATTTTAGAGTAATGGTTTGCACTATGTATTTTTACTGTTAAAATCACAATCGTGACTACTGGTGATTTACAAGTGTTGTATTGCATTACATTGCTACACTGTATTGAAATGTTTACCTTTCTATTTTTGCAGTTCCCACTGTGTGGATCATGGGGGACAGCTATGTTCGCTGTGGAGAGGAGGTGGCAAGGAGGTCCCTGGGCTCTAACCTCTAACACTTTTCTAACAAATGATGATGATATTGAACCCATTGAAACTGTACGTCACTTTTTTGTCTAGGACTGATGGACTGTTACACCCTTCCCTTTACTTATGCCAAACCAATGTCTGTTACGTCAACTTACTGTTGATGGCACTGAACTTGAAAATGAAAACACTTACAAATGTTTATGGAACTTTTTGATCAGCTGTGACCGACATTTAACTAAATAAAACTTGTATCAAACCAGTTTTGTCTATGCTGTCAAACATTTACAATTAAATTGCAGTAGGAACAAAAACAATCAGTAGGTTGAAGTGAAGACCAAGATGCGGAAGTAAATTTGCATTTTTTATTTATATGTCTTGAGCATTACAGGTAAATAACACAAAATGTTGTAAGCAAGTAAATAGTCAGTATTGTGGAATGGCACTGATCTTTATGGAGTTTACCCAGTCCCAGTTATTTTTTTAAATAACATTGCTGAGTGTCTGAATGGCACTGATCTGATGAAAAGTCATGTTGAAAAGTCAACATGGCTTTTGCTCCATCTGTTAGAATTTCAAACTGTTCCACACCTTAGGCTGATCTGAAAACAGAAACACTGATAAATACAATGCAAATGTTATGGCCTAGTTTAGTAGAAAGTTAACCATGTCTGTGCACAAAAGGGTTTTTTAAAAATAACCCGTGAAATTATGACTTTTGGTGAATATTCTATCATACATTATAGCATATTATAATACAAAGTATTAGGCCTATATATTTATAGAATAGCAAAGTTAGCCTAATCAATATACAAGACTGAACAACCACATAGATATATAAAGGCTATCATGATAATTTTGCCAACAAGTGCGTTCCGTATCAGTTCAATACAGAGCAAGACTTTTATGTGTCAAATACGGGACGATTCCGTATTATACGTATCATGTGTCCAAATTTTAATCTTAACCGTTCTATTTCATCAGAAACGATCTTAAAACAGGGCTTTAAGTGTAAAATAACGAAATTGTCCTTTAGTTTAATGAACCAAAAAATGCACACTCCTTATCTAAGTTACCCAAATAATGAATGTGTCATACGTGCCTTGTCAGCAGAATGACTATAAAAGTTACTGTATTATACGGAACGGTTGGCAACCCTAGTACCTCGGACGCTAACTTATTTAATGCTAACTGTTACAGTGCCACTGGCCACAAACATTGATGCTAAATAATGCTAACTACGTGAAATAGTAGTGGAAAGTCACTTACCGGAAAAAAATACTATCTAAACTAACGAGTTAGAAAAAAATTCACCCCCCTCACAGTTGTCAGGCACTCGGGACCTATCCAAAAATACAATAAAAGTCCATGGGACCAACATGTAAACATATAAATGTATGCTGTGAAAACGGACATTTTAACATGGGGTCTATGGATATTTGCTCCCTTTTGGGACCTGCCCCTAGCGGATTTTCGGTGTATTGCAGTTTTTCGCACTTCCGGGTAGGCTTCATTTTTCAGATTAGAATGTTGCCGCTTGTGTCAGACTCGCTCTGACAGGAGTAACCGGAAGTTGTGCGGCCTACCGTGACAACCCGGAAATATCGAACGTTCTGTTTATGCAACAAGCCTATTGTTTGCTGTGTTGAGTATATTTGGCATAGCAACAAGACGCTGATTGGTCGAAATCACTTCAGCCGTTATTGAATTTTCCGAACTGACAGCGGGAAGCAGCTACACGACTGCAGCGCGGTACAGGGTTTATTTTAAATATCAAACTTGAAGAAGAACAAATTTAAAGGTGGGTTCTGATAATTTATGTTTATATTTAGTTCACAAGTCGAAAATATAAATGTTTCAGCCACTTAACGTTAATTTAGCTAATTAAATTAACTTAGCATCAAATGCTTTTTAGCCATTTGACTTGTATACACTTTTTTAATATTTTTAATGCAATTATTGACTAGTATTAAGTCATCGCGTGTACATAATATGGCGTTTGTTCTCCATTTTCCACTAAACTGTTAACTTCGCTATTAGCAACATGAAACTGATTGACCAAGGCCGCTGCTGTTACTGCATTTTCAAATCTCAGAGAGCGGGAAGCGGATTACGAGCACGAGCACCATCGCAACCATGGCTTTGCCCTCTTTATCGTCAGAAGAACTTTAGAGGTTGGACTCGAATTACAAGAGGAAGAGAAGATGAAATTCAAAGGTGGGTTTTATGTTTAACTAAATACAAAATGTATAAAGCGTTACAGCCACTCAACATGACATTAGCGAGTGTAAATAGCGTAATTAACGTTAGAATCCAGTCAGTGATATTAGCCGTCTGCAAATATACGTTATTGTAAAACTATTGAATTTCTGTGTCGTAAGTACACATTTAATACGTAATTAGTGTAAATGAATGCTTAACCAGAGGTGCCATGTACTTTACATTAGTCCATAATATTGTAATGCAGTTGTTGAATGAACAACGTGATTGAACGCTAAACAGATAAATAGTTGATCACTCGTTCTCTGTGTTTAAATGAATGCGATTACCTGATTCTTCCCTGTCATATACATGTCATTCATTTTATCAGAGAACTTTGTTGAAACTCAGCAAATGTGTCTTTGATTTTTAGATCATGAAGATGATGGGGTAAACTGTCTGGTCTCACTGACATCTGAAAGTCTGACTGCATCCTCAGCTGTGAGGCAAGTATCAGTACAATGAGTTATTTGAGGTTCTTAATAGGATATTATTTTTTCTGATGAAGTTGTTTGTTTGCCATAATGACAGAGTGATGTCAATCTTGATAAAGCACAGTAAAACTGCACTTCAAATGAAATCTGAAAGATTTTTGTCACTTAATTGAAAGCATATTCACATAAAACTGACATTCATAAAGTATGGTAGCATACAGGTACCAAATGTCAATTTGAAATGTAACATGCACAATGGCAATGCAATGTGTAAAATGGCAATGTATTTTTGTATTTTAATTTACATTTTCCATACTGTATGTGCAACATCTGGAGCAAAAAAAAAAAATTCAAAATCAATAATATAATAATTTGCATTACTACACTAGCTTTAACATATAGTTTAAACATAAATTTGAACATTTTATACGTTTTTAAAAATTACAATTAAAATCTATTACAGAAATTAGATGTTTAACATGTTCAAGCAAATATTGTAGCAAAATGATAATTAAGTTATTTTTCCTAGTTGCATTTACACTGAAAGTTAAGGCACTTGATGCAATGATTGCATTTTCAAATCCACATGTAATTTTGCTACGTTCATCACGGGTATAACTGTGAGTGTAAATGCAATTAAGAAAAATAGCATTTAAATGATAATGTTGCTACAATTTTAGCTTGAACGTGTTAAAGGGATAGTTCACCCAAAAATAAAAAACTCTGTCATTAATTATTCACCCTCATGTCATTCCAAACCTGTGATACTTTCGTTCATCTTCAGAACACAAATGAAGATCTTAATAATGAAATCTGAGAGCTTTCTGACCCCCCATAGACAGCTAAGCAACTACCACTTTATTGTTTAAAAAGTTCATAAAGTGATCGTAAAACTAATCCATAAGAATTGAGTGGTTTAGTCTAAATTTTGTGAAGACATGATTGCTTCCTTTATGATGAACAGGTTGAATTTAGGCTTTTATTCACACATAAACATTAATCATTTCACACATCAGAAGCGGTAAACGGAAGCTCAAGCATGTTCGCTTGACATGCGAGAACAAATGAGGTTCACTCTCGTGTGTTGCGCAGCACGTTTGAGAAAGAGGTTTGGTCTCACATGTCAAGTATGTTCGGTTGAGCTTCTGTTTATGTTCGCTAATCAATGTTTAAATGTGAAGAAAAGACTAAATTAAATCTGCTCATCATATAAAGCGATCGAGTCTCTTCAGAAAATTTGAATTAAACT
The DNA here is from genome assembly GCA_030770095.1 of Gila robusta. Classification (NCBI taxonomy): domain Eukaryota; kingdom Metazoa; phylum Chordata; class Actinopteri; order Cypriniformes; family Leuciscidae; genus Gila; species Gila robusta. The sequence goes on from JAVALU010001578.1 coordinate 453,735, forward strand.
GCTCAATTCAAATGGATTAGTCTTACTATCTCTTTATGAACTTTTTGAAGCATCAAAGTTTTAGTTGCTTAGACTGTCAATGGAGGTACAGAAAGCTCCGATTTATTTAAAAAGATCTTCATTTGTGTTCTGAAGATGAACGGAAGTCTTACAGGTTTGGAAAGACATGAGGGTGAATAATTATTGAAAGAGTTTTTCATTTTTGGGTGAACTATCCCTTTTAACATCTCTAATAATTTTTGTAATACATTTTAATTAAAATTTTGCAACTTATAAAAATGTTAAGTATATGTTTAAATTATATGTTAAAACAAGTGTAGGAAATGGCTAATTTAATTATATTATTGAATTTGAATTGTCACTTTGCCCCAAACATTGCACATATGGTATGGAAAATGTAAATTTAATTAATATATTGCCATTTTACATATTACATTTGAAATGGTCTTTTGCTACCTGTGTGCTACCATTAAAAAGAGATCGTAAAATAATTTGAATCAAGCAGTTTAGTCAACATTTTTCTGTAGAGATAGAATCGTTTTATATGATGAACAGATTTAATTTAGGCTTTTATTCACATATAAATATTCATCAATTCACACGTCAGTTGTGGTAACCGGTGTGTTTCGCAGCACGTAAGCTTCCGCAAGAACCACTGAGGTTTGTTCTCGCTTGTCAAAGCAAATGCGGTTGAGCTTCTGTTTGTTCAATGTTTACATGTGAATAAAATCCTAAATTCAATCAGTTTATTATATAAAGTGGTAGTCTCTTAAAAAAAAACTTTTTAACTTCTCAATTCAAATGGATTAGTTTTACAATCTCTTAACTTTTTTGAAGCATCAAAGTGGTAGTTGCTTAGCTGTCAAAGGGGTAGTTGCTTAGCTGTCAATGGAAGGACAGAAAACTCACATTTCATTAAAAGATCTGCATTTGTATTCCAAAGATGAACTAAAGTCTTACAGGTTTGAAACTACATGAGGGTGAGTAATTAATGACAGAATTTCCATTTTTTGGGTGAACTAACCCTTTATTTACTTATTTTAAATTCTGAAAATATCAAAAATAATGTCCATGTGACTTGTTCATCTTATTTTTTAGTGAACATCTTGCCTTTCACCATACAGTAGCCCTAGCTCTACTTTGCACATTCAATAGTGCATGATAAATACTGTTCACAATGGCCATGCTTAAATTATGCTAAAGTGAAAGCAATATATTTGTGTAAACACAATTTCTTAAATGTGGGAACAAGCTTCTATCATAGAAGTGCAAAGTATGGAGAGGATTTGCACTGTAAAATAGGGCTGCAGCTAACAGTTTACTTTTCTGGGTACTTTATATGAAGCTTTAAGTGAATCATTTGAAACTGCTTTTCTTTTTTTGTGGAAAATGTAAATGCATAAAGTTTTTTTTGTGTGTGTGAAACTGTTTTTTTTTTTTTTTTTTTTTCTGCATTTCGGTTATTCCAGAAAATGGATCGAATGCATGCTGTGGTTGATTTAAGGTGTTTCCAGGATTCCTTAAAGGTATAGTTCAGGAAAAATTATTCCCTCATGTTGTTCCAAACCCGTAAGACCATCGTTTATCTTCGGAACACAAATTAAGATATTTTTGATGAACTCCAAAAGCTTTCTGTTACTCCATTGGGAGCCTTCGCAACTAATACATTCAATCCCCAGAAAGGTAGTAACGACACCATTAAAGTAATCCATGTGACTCTAGTAACCTTAATTTTATGAAGCAATGCAAGTGCTTTGATTTGCACAAAAAAACCAACAAAAATAATATTATCTGCACATTCACGGAACAACTTCCGGTCAACACAATACACATGCGTTGTAGTGCTCCCCCTACTGGATTGCAGGTCAGTATTTTCCTAAATAAAGTGGTAAATTGTGTTTTTTTGCAAAAACAAAGCACACATCGCTTCATAAAATTGGTTAAACCACTGGAGTCACATGGATTACTTCAATGATGTCTTTCCTATCGTTTTGGGCCTTGAATGTGTTAGTTGCATTGCTCCCAATGGAGGGACAGAAAGCCCTCAGAATTTCATTAAAAATATCTTCATTTGTGTTACGAAGGTGAACCGAAATGGGAGAGGGAGTGCGCTGTGATTGGCTGGTGTGAGAACCTGGCAGATCTATAACCAATTCAAATTGAATTTGAATCTAAAATCTTGTTCCGTATTGTTAATATATTTTGACATCCACACAGAATTGTCTATCCCATGCACAGATCTTAAGCATTACATTTAATGACTTTGGACAACTTGTGACTGGCAAAAATATAATTTCTAATTATCATCTTCTTTAATAGAGACAAGAGAGAGTGTGGAACCATCAGCTGTTTGCCAGGTAAATAGTGAAGTCATAGTGAATGCCATTAATAAACATATAATGATTATATGCTATGTGCTGTATATCTAAATTTTTTGTCTTTTAAAACCTTTTTTTGTTTGTTTGTTCCCGCAAGTTTGCGTCAGATTAGTGACGACTAATATTTGGCATCAATTCAAGTGTGCTTGTTTTGCAGAGAGAGTTATTTCCGTTTAGGGCAGCAAAAATACTGCTCGACCAACCTAAATCTGGGTGCGTCTGTTTTACCTCTGTTTTAATTTGATGTTACTTTAGATACGTGGGAAACCGTGGCATGGCCAATCCAAAGCTATTATAAGAGAAGTAAAGTTGGTTAACTTATATCTGTAATAGTGGCCATTAGGGCTGTGTATCACCAACAATGTCACGATACGCATCACGATACTAAAGCCACGATACGATATGTATCACGATATGGATCAATTTGGAATTTAAATTTCTTTTGAGCAGAGTTTAGTAACAGTAATATCTTTATTGAATAAACAGTGTTATAACAGTTGTGATAACTGAAAAACTATTTAGTTTTTGCCATTAAAAAACAATGAGAGTTAAATTAAATAAGTGTTGGAATGTGCACCAAACACAGTAATTTCTTTACATTATGTTGAAATCATTTTAAACAAATAAATACAATAGAATAAAGATAGCCTACCAATAAAGAGAAAAGTTTTTGAATAGGTCTAGCACTAAATGTAAAATAACATTGGGTAGTATTTTAGTCCTGACTAAATTAAATATATCGACTATAAATCCAGATTCCTTATAATTAAAGCTATCTTTTGTTGTTTTGACAACAATATTAATGACAGACACATATGGCTGCTGTCACTTTAAGAGCTAGTGCACGGATCCTGTTTTCATTATACTGTCACATAACATGCATTTTATGCTTATTTAAGACATAACCGACTGTGTTGGATACTCACCAAGACCGACATTTTTGACATAATTTTGCTTGTTTTTGGCTGTAAAAGCGATATAATCCGTGAAAAAGAACTTTTGTTACTCACAGGCTGTTTGTGAGGCGGCTTTACTCTATGTAAGCATGCAGAGAAAACCATCTCTCAGAGAGCGTGCGAGTACTGAATAGTTTAAAATCGCTTGAATGTTTAGCGTGGTAAGACTTTAAAAGACGAGCGAATGGTAAACTTAAGTGACAATGCAATGCTCGCCCGAATATGCAAGTGAATATTCCGTCATGTCCCAACTCCTAAAAGCGAGAGTGTAGTATCGCCGCCTTCAGCGCGTTTGACGCTTGCCTTGAGCAACCCATTTTGAGAGACAGAGAGACAGAAGCACGGCACAGCTGGACACTCAATCAATGTTTGAGGGAATTTCCCACATTATAAGTGGGAGACCTGCGGGAATGATTAGAATAATGCGTAATACTCGCAATCCCGTGCTGAAATTCGAGCTCTGAATTGGCTACATTCAAAAGCACGACAGTATCGATACAGCAGTGGCTGTATCGATACGCGCATCGTCATGAGTTCATGACGATGTATCGTCGTATCGATATTCTGAGCACAGCCCTAGTGGCCATAGATCTGCCTGAAGCAAGCGTTACTTTAAATTCAAGTGTATACAAATTCAAGGGGGCTATATAAAAGTATCTTTGATTGTGTAAGGGTGAATCCCACCGTCTAAGATATTAGCCAATTACCTCTGTTTGGTGACCAAAACTGGCGAGATTGCGATCGTGAGACCTGCGGAAGATGCAGGACCTCTGAGTGACATAGCTTCCTAATCTGAGCGGATAAAACATAATTAGAAAGAGTTAAAGAATAAAGCATTCGCTCACTTTTAATGATGCCCAGATATCATTAAAACATTTTTCATTAATGGAGTCAGATGATATAACGAGTTAATACATAATGAGAAAATGTATTCCATTTAATCTTGTTGTGTTGCATAAAAGGAAAGACAGTAACTATAGGTTGGTTTCACGTGACGTCACGCTGCTGCATCGTGAGAGCGCGAAAATTCAGATGGAGGGCAGGAAGTGAAATAGCTGAGGATCTGCCATCAATGTTTTGTGTAGTTTACGGCTGCTCCAATCGTTCTAATCGAGAAAAGGGAAAGGGTTTTTATAGAGTACCAAAGATTGTCATTCATAAAGGTGAGAAATGTAAAAAGCTCACAGAACAACGCCGTAAAAAGTGGATTTTTAACGTAACGTTACGTCTGCGGTTTGGGAGGAGCAGAGTCTGTTAATGCCATGATGCAGCGACGGTATGTTAGCTAGCCAACGTGTTTTTTTGTGTCTGTGTTTATATAACATTAGGTTGTCGTTCAGGGGATCAGTGGGAATGGGACATTAAATGATCAAGGTAAATTAGACTCAATACGGACTCTCCGCAACGGTTTCCTTCATAGACGTATTCTCCATGTTTACTTCCTGCCCTCCATCTGAAATCGCCCCGCCTTCCTGCGTCATCGTCATCATAATCACGTGACTGAAACCCAGCTATTGGAAGACTGCCATTGGACCGATAGTCGGGCTTACACATGGCTACTCGATAGTGCAACTGACCAATAACAGTTGAGTATTCCAGCAAGCCGTGTGTTAATGTGGTGTGTATTCTTCTCATTTTAGGTCCTGCGTCCATTTGGGCTGAAAGACAGAATCAAACCAAAGCCGCACTGTAACCTTCTGGCCTACATGACAGACTTCATACTGACAACTACTGGCCTGGACGGTGCATCACATGTTTTTTGAACAAAAACTTTTTCACCTAGAATTTAAAGTGTGGAGGAGACTCCATGTATTCATCTCTTGTGAGTGGATATCATTTAAAACATTCTTAAAAGAACTGCTCATTTCTTATGAATTTTCTAGTTTTTATTGTTCTTGTTAAGTAATGTTGTTGTAATCCTGTTACTGTATGAAGAGGTGTAAAGTCCAGGTTCAGAAAGTAAAAGTCCTCCTCAGTATTTTGTTCCAATCACCTGGATTTGCTAATTAGCACAGTTTTTCAGGCAGGAGATTTCAGACTAATAAGTGAATTCAGCTGACTGAGTTCATGGGTGGTATAAATATATGGCAGGACTTTTACTTTCTGACCCCTGGACTTTACACCTCTGAATGTATGTACAGTATAAATTGCAAACATGCTTGTGTTGGGCACGTGTTTACAGGTTATAGACATTTTAGAGGTAGATGCTGTGTATTTAAAGGTATTTAAAGTCATGTTTATTTGTACAATATGTTATTTTTGTATATAAATCAGTATTACAGTGGAACAAATTGCTATTTTTTTTATTTGTAAATTAGCAACTACATTTTTTAACCACACAGCACCACTTTATCAAATGCAAGTTTATTTTTCTTTCAGATTATGTAATTTCTGTAATAAAGTCTGTATCATAGAATGATAACCTCTTTCTGTTGTTATTTTGTAGATGTTTGTTGTAACTAAATGGCTTAAATGTAATTCAAGATAATTTAGTAAAATTGCAGTTTTACTACAGTATTACTACAATATAACTGTAGTAGAACCATGGAATCAAAACCATGGTTTTTAAAAATACCAGTAACTACAGTCATGGTTACTATGGTTTTACTGTAATATTACTACAGTATAACTGTAGTAAAACCATGGTATCAAAACCATGGTTTTTAAAAATACCAGTTACTACGGTCATGGTTACTATGGTTTTACTGTAGTATTACTACAATATAACTATAGTAAAACCATGGTATCAAAACCATGGTTTTTAAAAACCATGGTTCGCACCAAAATACCACGGTTACTACGGTCATAGTTAACTACAGTTTTACTATAGTAAAACCATGGTTCATTTTCGTAAGGGAATGAACGGCACAGACACGCGCTGTATAACTGTAGTAAACAAAGCGCGCGGGCCTGTGCAGTTCATTCATCATTTAGCCTACACACAGACACGCAATTCATATTCAAACAGTCTTTTTGCGGTTTACAGACACTATCCAATATCGTGATTAGAACAAAGCACTTAAGAATAAATGACTTACTACATCAGCTGGATCCGTTGCTCCTCGAAATGAAACTACCAGCACTTCTGGTACATTTTCCAGGGTTATTAGATAGTATTATTCCTCACAGGGTAGGGATACGCTGTGTTCACAACGGTAGTAAGAAACTTACTAAACACGATGTGTTTTATAATCCAGCTGGTGGGCGTTGGCATGTTTGCATGGCTTGCCTTAGATCATATACCGCGCGCTCTCCGTGGGCGTGGCACATTAACGCGTAATGAGGTATAATGAGCTGGAAAGAAAAATACTGACATCTCTCTCTTTTCATACACAGGGTTCCCGCGGATCCTTAAAAAGTCTTAAAAAGTCTTAAATTAGATTTTTAAAATTTAAGGCCATAAAAAGTCTTATAAAGTCTTATTTTTACTTATGAAAGGTCTTAAATTTTAGATGACACTTCGACTTAGACATATCTAAATGTTTTCCAAATTAAAACTAATTAGCGTAGTATTATTTTTTATTATTCTATCTTTGTGGATTTGCTTGTTCACGTGACAATTCGCATCACATTCGCGGCAGAATAACGTCTGTCTCCTGCACGCGAGAGAGGAGAGAAGAAGAAAGTTGGCAAATGTCAGTTCAGTTGTAAGTTCATTCTTTATGTCCGTAGGGGTGTGCGATGTGTATTGTCTATTATGATATTGTAATCATTGTTTTAACGATGTATGAGGCACTGTGAGGTGACATCACATTTGTCTCTCGTGCTTTCACTGCGTGATGTGTGCAGTTATAGGTATGTCCCCAAATTAGTTTTTGTCTTATATTTACATCATATTATGTTCTTATATTAGAATATTACATCAGTGAGTGCCGTTTTCCCGTACACAAGTGCGATATTTATGTTATACAATAGTTAAATTAAAAATAAATTAACATTGTGAGTTACTTTTTAGACACCATATTGTCAGTATTGTTTGTTTTCCTTTTATTTCGCCGACTAGAATTTCAAAGTGAAACCGTAGCAGAGTCTCAATGCAACAGACAGCGATGATTTCTTGACTGAAATCCGCGGTTTGAACGAGTCATTTTAACGATTCAATGAACAATCACTTGTTTCTTTCCCGAATGAATCAGCCGTTTGAACAAATCGGTTGAATGAATGACTCCCTCAACTCGCTTATTAAGACTGTGACTTGCCGCCGCCTACTGGCGGTTTTAGTTTCATATTTAAAGTACCCTAATTAAAACGTTAAAATTAGAAATCATTTCATAATTTAAATATTGAATATTGATAAAAAAAAAAAAAACTATCTCATAGCATGGAGTGTAAATATTAATGCCACTTCTGATGCCCCTTCTGTGTCACCTCTGCACTGCAAAGATGGATTGCACATTAATTAATCATTTCTGTCACTGCTGTGAACTGACCACTGCATAGAATATGAAAAATATGAATATCTTCGTGAGTCTGCGGTCAACAACAGGCCTAAACCAGCCATGGCACCAGCACAAAAACACAATCAGTAAAATATCATCTAATTATTATCAACAAAACGTTGTAATTGAGATATATTTTTGTCAATATTGCACACCCCAATGTATGGTATTAATTTTGATTTCTTCAGGTCTTAAAAAGGTCTTAAAAAGCCTTAAATTTGACTTTAAAAAGTGTGCAGGAACCCTGCATACAGATTACATAAACTGAGAATATTTGTTTTTTTTATATAAATTACTTCATTTAAAAGAAGAGAATTTCAGCTTCATAAAGAGAAATCTCTCGTATCTCTGTGACAAGTATTGACAGAGTTACAGTTCATTTTTCGGACGCGTTTCAGAATGGACCTCACTGACGAGAGAAGGTAAAACGCGCATCATGTTTATTTTTCTTTATTTGACGAAAAGCACAACACTTTGTTTTTATTGTGAGTACCCACAAAAAAAAATAGACACTTAACAGGATGTAATGATGTACAGCACTTATATGTAAGATCAAAATCAACAGAGTAATTTGAGTCTCTTTTGCACTGATAAGGAAAAAAGTGAGCTGGTATCGCTGGCGATACCGCCGACCCCAGAGGGTTAAAGAGGGAGACGAGTGGAAGACTGCGTTTAATACTCCGTTAGGTCACTTTGAATATCGGGTTCTTCCGTTCGGGCTGGTAAACGCTCCCGCTGTTTTCCAAGCTTTGATTAATGACGTCCTAAGAGATATGCTTAATGTCTTCGTCTTTGTGTACCTTGACGACATTTTGATCTTCTCCTCCTCTCTCCAGGTTCACGTACAACACGTACGCCGAGTCCTTCAGCGCCTTTTAGAGAATCGTCTTTTTGTTAAGGCAGAGAAATGTACCTTTCACGCACGATCTGTCACCTTTCTCGGTTCCGTTATTTCGGCAGAGGGCATTGGTATGGACCCCACTAAGGTTCAGGCGGTCACCGATTGGCCAGTTCCTGACTCTCGTGTTGCGCTTCAGCGCTTTCTTGGCTTTGCAAATTTCTATCGCCGTTTCATACGTAACTTTAGTCAAGTAGCTGCGCCCCTTACAGCCCTCACTTCTGTCAAGTCGCGCTTTAAATGGTCAGAGTCTGCTCAAGAGGCTTTCAGTCATTTAAAGTCTCTATTTACTTCCGCCCCTATTCTTGTGACACCAGATGTTACTAGACAATTCATAGTCGAGGTTGACGCTTCTGAGGTGGGCGTCGGAGCCATCCTTTCCCAGCGCTTTCCTGCGGACGACAGGGTTCACCCTTGTGCTTTTTTTTCACACCGTCTCTCGCCCGCAGAACGCAACTACGATGTTGGAAATCGGGAACTACTCGCCATCCGTTTGGCTTTAGGAGAGTGGCGACAGTGGTTAGAAGGCTCCACCGTTCTGTTTGTTGTCTGGACTGACCATAGAAACCTAGAATACATCCGCTCCGCTAAGCGACTAAACGCTCGTCAAGCTCGCTGGGCTTTGTTTTTTGGTCGTTTTGATTTCACGATTTCTTACCGTCCAGGTTCTAAAAACATAAAGCCCGACTCTCTTTCTCGCCTCTTCGATTCCACAGACGTACCCTCGACACCCGAGGTGATCATTTCGCCAGGTCGTGTTATTGGTGCGGCTATCTGGGGAATCGAGAGACTAGTTAAGCGCGCTCTGTCCCGCTCCGTCGCTCCACGTAACGTCCCTAGGAATCTACTTTTTGTACCTGTTACTGCGCGTATGGCGGTACTTCAGTGGGCCCACTCCTCTAAACTGACTGTCCACCCCGGCGTTAGGGGCACACTCTCTACCGTTTGTCAACGATTTTGGTGGCCTACTCTCGAACAAGATGCACGACGCTTTATTGCCTCGTGCACCGTTTGTGCACAGACTAAGTCTAGTAATTCCCCACCGGCTGGTCTTCTTAGACCTCTTCCTATTCCGTCTCGTCCATGGTCTCATGTCGCTCTAGACTTTATTACTGGTCTCCCTTCGTCGGCCGGTAACACCGTCATCCTGACCGTTGTGGATCGATTTTCTAAAGCCGCACACTTTATTCCTCTCGCGAAACTTCCCTCCGCCAAAGAAACGGCTCAAGTTATGGTCACTCAGTTTTCAAGATTCACGGTCTCCCTTCAGACGTCGTTTCGGATAGGGGATCTCAATTCACATCACAGTTCTGGAGGGAGTTTTGTCGTTTAATCGGTGCGTCCGTCAGCCTCTCATCTGGTTTTCACCCCCAGACTAACGGTCAGGCTGAGCGCACCAACCAGATCGTCGGTCGTCTCCTACGTAGTTTAGCCTTTCACAACGCCTTAACTTGGGCTGAGCAACTGCCCTGGGCCGAATATGCCCATAATTCTCTGCCTACGTCTGCTACCGGCCTTTCCCCGTTCCACTGCTGCTTAGGGTATCAGCCTCCTCTGTTCTCCTCTCAGGACGCTGATTCTAATTTACCGTCAGTAGAGGCTTTCATCCAGCGTTGTAAGCGCACCTGGAGAAGGGTTAGGCCGTGTGTCCACCAAAGCGTTTTTAGCCGGCTGAAAACGCTAGGCGCTCTGCTGAAAACGCCCAGCTGTGGGCGCTTGAGAGCGTTTTTGGCAGCGCTGCGTTTTTTCAGTTGAGACGATTCGTTGCTATGATACAGAATATCCACAGCACAGTTTACTTGTAACTGATTTCGTAGATAATTTGTTTCATACTAAAAAGTTATTTTTCATCCATTTTGTTCGGTTAGCTCTGCTAGTTGACGTTGTTGTACAGAAAGAATGTTGTGACAGTTGGTCGGTGTGGTATTTGTCCCGCCCCTCCTTCACTGTGATTGGATGGCTGTGTAAAAAGTGACAGTGATGAGCGCAGCGTTTTATCCAAGGTTGAACATTTTTCAACTCTCGGCGACCAGTAAAAACGCCGGGCGCTCAGCGCTTGAGCGTTAAATACACGCTCAGCGCCTCATTACGCTCATGGCGTTTAAAAAACGCGGCGCTCCCATTGAAAACAATTGGAATTTTACGCCAGCTGCGTGAAAAAACGCTTTGGTGGACACACGGCCTTAGGTCGGCTCTCTGTCGTTCAAGGGCACGTACTCAAAGAACCGCAAACAAACGTTGTGTCAGGAGCCCTAAATATACTTGTGGCCAGAGAGTGTGGCTTTCCACCCTCAATTTGCCTCTCCAGGCCACTTCCCGCAAGCTGGCTCCTCGTTTCATCGGACCTTATCAAATTTCTAAGGTCATCAGTCCTGTCGCCGTCAGATTGAGACTCCCTCCTAATATTCGTCGTGTTCACCCTGTTTTTCATGTCTCTTGCATCAAACCAGTCGTGCGCGCCCCTCCTCGCACCCCTCCTCCTCTCCCGCTTCGTGTCGAGGGAGCCCCTATTTACACCGTTCGCAAGCTCCTTGATATGCGTCGTCGGGGTCGTGGACACCAATTCCTAGTAGACTGGGAGGGGTATGGTCCTGAGGAGAGAAGCTGGATCCCTTCCCGGGACGTCCTGGACCGCTCGCTCATTGATGATTTCCTCCGTACCCGCCAGGCCCCTCCCTTGGGAGCGCCAGGGGGTGCTCGTTGAGGGGGGGGTACTGTCATGAGTCTGGTATCCTTCTCTGTCTCCCTCTTCTGGTTACACACACACACATTACCTCACGCACCTACAATCATCCTCAGCTGTTTCTAGTTACACTCTCATCACACCCATTCTCTCACACCTGTTCTCTCTCTCCTCTAATTGTTTGTGCTACTTCATGCTCTCCCTTTCCCTGTTTCTTTGCCAGATTTTTTCGTTTTCTACCCATGCTAGCGGCATCTCCCGACCTGCTGTTTCTGTCCTGTCCGAGTCCTGTCTTGTCTGAGTTCGATCCGTCATCCAGCCTGGCTCAGGTCAATCTCTATTTGTTCTATTCTAACCTTTGCTCTACACTCTGTCCAGCCCGCCTGCTGCCGACGAACGCCAGAGCGTCCATCTCTCCAACCATAAGAACGCTCATTCTCTAAGGGATCAGTGAACTTAGCCCGCCGGATCCTGTTCTCAGACTGTTTGCCACTGTCTACTTGAAAGAGAGACTTTCTCATTTTATGTTATTGGAGCGTCAGCATTTACGGCTGCTTTTCTGTTATTTATCTCAAGACATATTTCCGTTGGACTGTGTACACTCTCTTAATTAAAGACACTGTTATTTGCATTTCGCTTTTGGGTCTTACCTTTCTACACAACAGATATATGACACATTTATGGGAAAATTCTTAAAGTTTTGTAAAACAGGCCTATGCGCATGTCCAAAAAGCTAAAAGCATAAAAACAGTGAAACAAATAGTGGTACCACAATTGCTTGATTGTAGCAACAATTACCAAGTCAATTCAGTGGAATGATTGGTCCCACTTTATATTAAGTGGCATTAAGTACTATGTACTTACATTGAAATTAATAATTTGATACAATGGACTTATTGTGTACATACATGTTTTTACATTGTACTTATATTTTGAAAATACCTGCATGTAATTACAGCTGTAATTCATTTATGTAATTACATTTGTAATTACACAGTTGACCCTTCCTTTACACCTTAACCTACCCTTAAACCGACCCATACCACCACACCAGCCCCTAACCTTACCAGTATCACATCTCAATAGCAGCAAAAGTCTTTTACAATACAACCTGAACACAATAAGTACATTGTACTTAATTTTCGATGTAAGTACATAGTACTTAAAGCCACTTAATATAAAGTGGGACCGAATGGTTTGTATAACTTTATTAGTAAAATGAATGAATCAGTGAAAAAAAATCTATAATATATCAATTAATTAACATATAACATTTCAGTAGAAAATCTCATTCTCTTACTGGGCCACTGTGAGTAAATCTGAAGTAAAAAAATATTTCAAGGGATCGTTTACCCAAAAATTTCAATTCTTTCATAATTTTCTCACCCACATGTTGTTCCAAACCTGTATGAGTTTCTTTCTTCAGCTAAACACAAAATAAGATATTTTAAAGAATGTTGGTAACCAGACAGTTGACGGCACCCATTGACTTCCATAGTAGGAGAAAAATACTATGGAAGTCAATGGGTGCTGCCAACTGTCTGGTAAAGCCTGGTTCACACGGCAGGATAATTAGGCCGATTTTAGCCCCGATTTACCACTTCTGACAATCTTAAGTAAGCTCCGATTATGGTAAAATAATCTGATCAGATATTCCTGCCGTGTGTGGTGTGTTAAGAGTGCTCTCGTCTGCTCGGAAGGACGTCGGGACCGCTCCGATCTCAAATCGGGGATATCCAACATGTTGGATTTTTGTAGGAGATTTTTCGTGTGTGGTGCCCCCCGGGGACAAACGAGCACGCAGCCTGTGGACTGTGACGTGTAGCCAATCCGAAAGCAAGGTGACGAGGCGCAGAGGAAGCACCGGGAAACAAAATCAAAACAGCCGTCCATGCTCGCGTTGTCTCCACTTCTTTGACCATCGCCTTTAAAACAAACTACAAACTATCGCCACTGCATCCTCTTCGTCTGCCATGATTGTTTACTCTGAGTCTGAAGTCACGTTTGATCTCGAGGGATTTTGCGAGATTTTCCGTCTGACCTGGGAATGCTCGGGAGTCAAATCGGTTCGTGTGTGATGTGTTGATTTTGCCGTGTGGCTGCGCACCACACACTGTACGACCAAAACTGTTAGACCCGTGATTTTTTATCGCCGTGTGTGGGGTCTCTCAGGTTTGTAAAATCGGCCGACAATTTTAAAATCGTCCCGTGTGAACCAGGCTTTACCAAAACGCTTTAAAATATCTTATCTTGTGTTAAACATAAGAAAGAAACGTATACAGGTTTGGAATAACATGAGCGCGAGTATGAGTAAATCATTTTTGGGTGAACTACCCCTTTACCAGGTCAGTCTCAAACTTTGTACACATTCTAAAATTGTCTAGATGCAAAATATTTGATAATCTCATGGATTCTTTTCATAAAAGTATTTAATTTTGGCATTAAAAAAGTCAAGTCAAGTCACCTTCATTTATATAGCGCTTTTAACAATATATAGATTGTTTCAAAGCAGCTTTACAGTGATAATAGGACATTTCCATACATCCTAAGGGTCACATCATTCTGCAAATAATGCTGGACCAATGCAGCTAGGCGATCCTTGAACACAGCATCCATATACATAAAAGTGTCACGACAGATTTCCTGCCCCTCATAGTAGTAATCTAGGCAATGACGTTTACACAGTCTGTGATCTTTTATTTGATTTGATTTTTGGTTTCTTCCCCACAGTGCAAGTGACTTCGTATTTGAGCTAAAACTACCATGTCAAGTACAGTATTGTCCATCTCCAAATGACTTATCCTGAGTGACAGCTACTCTCACTCCTTGAAAAATGAAGAACACTTTTCCCCTTTGAAATACTTGCAGTTGCAAGAGAAACCTATTTTCAGTTTCACATCTGGACTTCCAGCATTAGAAGCAAATTCTTCTTGTTGGTGTTCCCTCTTCAGATTCACCAGACATAGATTAGGGTTCAATCACCAAAACTGGCTCGTCCTCATCATCATGTTGGTCACTACCTGAAAATGCAAGGATACATTTTTCAATTCAAAGCAAGCGACCTAAAAGCATGATGGCGTAACATGCAAGAATGGGGTAGGTTGGGGTGGGGTGGAATTTTATATATAAATAAATCAGTTTTTCAGTTTAGTCAGACTTGATCTGATTAATTGAGTGGAGGGCAGAGGGACAAAAACAGGTAAGGCTATGGGTAGTAAGCAGACTTCAATTCAGAGTGTAATCAAACAAATAAACATCATGTCATAAACGTAATTAATTTAAACTGACTCAATCCCAATCAACAAATCTGTAATAAACATTTAAATCCACTATTTTTGCATCACAGGATGAATTCTGTGTTAGCATTACATTGGCTGAACACTGACAGTATACATTTACAGTATACATATTTAGCATAAAAAAAATGACAAAAACTTACCATCAAATTCCTCATCAGTTTCGTCCAAGAAAGTGTCCTGTTCATGATCACCATCATCCTTCAGAAAATAATCCTCTATAAAACCGGTTTTATCATAATTTGGGTCAATTCTACCGAGATTAATATCAAACAAGCTGTTTAAGCAATCAACTATTTTACGTTCAGTGCCGCCATATCAGACAGTTCATCAACACGACGCATCACCATCCAGCAAACTAATTATATTGACATGTAGCAGGCCTAAAATGTTCTTTAAATAAGATTATTATTATTGGCAGAATATTGAGCTACAAAACAAATAAGCTATTCTTAACCCTCTGGGGACCAAGGGGTTTTTGGGGCCCTTGGGATGTTTTGACATGCACTGACATTTGTGCTTTTTTCAGTTATTTATAAACATGTTAATGGCAAAGGTGTAAATTCACTCTATATAGCACAAATGGGGCTACCATAATATATGAGCAACATGTATGTACATGTTTGTATTTTTGAGAGAATATTATTTATGCATGGTTATTGAAAAAACTAAAAATAAAAGTTTCTGAAATAAGGCCACAAAACACATATTGATTATTTCTTCACAAGACTTTTGAAAATTGTATCACATAGTCTAGAATATTTGCTCCAAAACTATGTGAGAATCATCCTGACTACTCATTCAGATAAGTCAATAAAGTCTTTTAGAATGTGTATGACGTGTTTTGTTTGAGAAAGCTTTATGCGAAGGGGCATGATCTCTCATTAATATGTGTGGCATTTCACACCTGAGAAAGACAAAGACCCTCCCCTAATGGCCCTATTAGGTGTGCTATCAGGCCATATCATTATGAGGAGCCTTGCACAAAGAATGAGATTTAAAAAAGAATGGCTTTTAGATTATTTGGATTTATTTACAACACACACACACACACACACACACACACACTGCTTAGAATAAGTGAACACACTCATGCTAAAGTTGACTAAAAAGAGGAATAAAAAATCTTAAAATACAGGGTGCATACGTCTGGACACTTCTAATCACACACCCTTCACCATATAGACATGGTTTTATTTCAGTTCAAAGTTCAAAGTTAGAGTTGGAAACATCTTGAAAAGAAAATTGTCTTTTTCCATAAATGTCTTAGTTTGATCATACATATTTAAAAGTTGAGGATTCATTATTTTGATATAGCTTGCATTGGAACAAACACTATAACATCTTAGTTGATTAGTTTATTGACAAAACATACTATATATTTAACATATGAGCAGAAACTCCTAACAAAAGCTTATTTGATGTCTATTTTAGACTAGTCAATGAAATGTTGTCTTTTATTTCGTCTGTAACAGTGCGTATCTGTGTGTTCATTCATTCATTCATTCATTCATTCATTCACACACACACACACACAGAAACATGATTCACATTTAAACGGTATGCTATTTTTCCGTTTACAGACACTAACGTTATTCTATATCGCGATTAGAACAAAGCACAAGCATAAAACACTTACACTTCTCAGCTGAATCTGTTGCTCCTCCTCGTGGTGAAAATAAACCTGCTCTTGTTCTGAGGTAGGTAAATGTCCCAGGATTGTTCCTCATATAGCCGCGCAAGACGACAGTAGATTAATCTGACTAAAAAATATAGTGTGTTTTCAGAGTGTATGGGCGTTAACGCGTCTCAATGTGTTGCTTCACATATTTGCGTCTGAATAGCGCGTGCTCTCCGTGGGCGTGTCACATTACCAGAATAATGAGCTGAGAGAAAGATAATTAGACCGGCTGACACGTCTCTCTTTTTATATAGATGACATAAACGGAGAATATTTATTTTAGTTTTGAATCGGATCATTTAAAAGTACAAAATCAAATGATTTAAAAGATATATTGCTTATGGCTGGGTGAATAGTATTTGCTGAGTTTTGTTGAAGATTAGAGACGTGCTCCAGAAAAAAAGTTCACGGTGACTGAAAGGCAGAACGCACACCCTGTTTATTTTCTTTATTTTACAAAAGCACAATATTTTATTTCGATTGTATGTGGGCACATAAAAAAGTAGACATTTAACAGATTATTTTCTCATATTTCTTAACTCTATATGAACAGAAATGATGGTAGTATTTTAAGTCTATTTTTCTGCTATGTGAAAAAAAACAAGCAAAACGCGCGGGCGCGTTTCTGGTCCCCAGAGGGTTAAAATATTGGCGATAACACAGAACAGTCTCCACAGACATCTTAAGTCTTAAGTCACATTTGATTGTCACGACCTGATTGCCACGACCTGATTGCTGCTCGTGCGGATTGATATTAAGGTCAGTTTACTCTTTCTTATGATAGAAAAGAAGTTCCTGAACCAAATGAGTGTTGTTGCGCCAAAATGAACCCCAATACGATTGAAATAAATGTTTAGAAAGCCCACGTCCGTTTTTTTGTTTTTTGTTTTTTTTTTGTGCAAAAGAATAATGTAGTGTCAATAAAACCATTAATTTCAGTATTTATCATGTTATAAATTAAAACTTGAGTATTGCATCTCAAAACCCTCGGTATAATCTATCATTTACAGCAATAAACACACATGACCTATTTTTGTCATTTTTATGGCTATGACTACTTTGATGCTCTTAAACTCATAATTAGATTCAGCGACTTTATCCAGGGTTTCACAGGCAGCATCACAAATACCCATTATGCCACAACGAACCCCACCTGTTCTAGTGTGATGCTGTCACAGGCACAACTTAGGACGAGAGCACTCGTGCACCCGGCATAGAAGGGAGGTCTAGGCTATAAAACCTTGTGAATGTGTGCGGAGTGGCCCAGCCAGCCGCATCACATACCTCCTGCATAGGGGCCCCTGAAAGGAGGGCTCTAGAGGACGCCATGCCTCTGGTTGAGTGAGCCCACATGGCCAAAGGTGCAGGCAAACTGCCACCTGATAGGCCAGGGAAATAGCCTGAAATTAAGCTCTAGCATAAGTTCTGCCGGGAAGACTCAATTGTTACGTCACTCATTACCTTCTCATCTATCCAATCGTTTTCTTATACTTGTGGTATATAAGATCGGTACTTACACATGTCTGAGTTCGCAGATGCTGACGCTTCAATTTACCTCCATCCTCCCCACCACCACCGAGACGGTTCCTTCCCCTCCATCGCCCCCACCACCACCAGGATGGTCCCTTCCCCGTACCTCACAGGGGGTCGGCTGCGCCCCTGCCTTCGTCTTCAGGCAGGAAATGCAGAGTCCGTACTCTCAGATTGTGAGCTACGGACGGGGCCTACGCCAAAGAACTTTATCATATATTGCTTGCTGGGCTGTTAATAAATGGTTAATTGTTACAGTATTATTCTCCCGAGTCTTTCTGGTAGAACTATCCAGTTGCTGATGTTCTGTTTAGAAGTGGGGAGGCCCGAAACACACTAGCAACTGGTCTGACTTCCGCCAATGAGAGGATCTCTGAACATAAATATTAAAAGCTCTGACAGGGCAGAGCAGATGGAGTCTCTCATCTTCAGCCGTCATGTGAGGTGGAGGATGAAAAGCCTGCAGAACCGTTGGCCATGCCGTATTAGAAGGCCCCTTAGGCACATCGCCCGGCCTGGGATTTAAGATAACCTTAACTCTTCCAGGAGCAAACTACAGGCACCCGGGAGATATAGAGAGGGCCTGAAAATCTCCTACTCTTTTAAAATAAGTAATTGCCAAGAGAAAAGCTACCTTGAGTGAAAGGTTATTGGCCCCAGCTGACTCTAAAGGTTCGAAGTGGGCCTCAACCAGCCCTTCGAGAACCACTGCCAGGTCCCATGTGGGAACTATGTTCCAAGTCGCAGGTCTCATCCTCTAAGCCCCACAGAAGAAACGTAAGACCAGCTGATGTCTTCCCAGAGGCCCATCACCCAGTAAAGTGTGGAAAGCCGCAATGGCAGCCATGTACACCTTGAGTGTGGATGAGGCAAGACCAGCAGAGAAGCAGTCGTGGAGGAACTCCAGCATTGAAGCCGCCAGGCAGTTAACTGGGTCCACACTACACTCTCTACACCAAATAGTGAACACATTCCATTTTAGGCTGTACAATTTCCTCGTGGAGAGAGCCCTGGAGCTGAGTATGGTCTTGATTACTCCTGCTGACAGACCAGCTTCCAGGCACTGGAAGGCTCAGGGGCCAGACCCACAGTTTCCACAGCTCTGGCCGAGGGTGGAATATTGAGCCCTCTGCCTGTGAAAGCTGGTTCCTCCTGTTGGGGATTTCCCATGGGAGAGAAAAACACAGTGGACAGTGGACAGATGCGAACAGGTCCACTTCCACTGGGCCGAACCTCTCGCATATGGACTCCACCACCTTGGAGTGGATTCTTCATTCCTCAGGCCTCAGCCCCTGCCTAGACAGGATGTCTGCTCCCCGATTCCGGTCCCCTGAGATGTATGTTGTTCTGAGAGACAACAGTCTCCCCTGAGACCACAGGAGGATGTGATGCACCAGTCTGCATAGAGGGCGTGATTTCAAACCCCCCTGATGATTTATATAGGACTCCACTGACATATTGTCTGTTCTCAAAAGAACGTGGTGACCCTTGAGGTCTGGCAGGAAACTCCTCAGAGCTCAGAAGAACGCCAGCATTTCCAGGCAATTTATGTGCCAGGAAGAATGATGGTACTGCCAATTGACCTCTCGTAAAGCTGCTGTCCATGACCGTGCCTCAGCCTGTGAGGGAGGCGTCTGTCATAACGGCCTTCTGGCGACATGACGCTCCAAGCACTGGACCTTAGGACAGGAACCAAGGTTTCTTCCACATAAATAGGAAATGAAGGCATCTGCGCGTAACCCTGATCATGCGGCACGGGTTCCCCCTCGGGGAAAACCCCTTGGTTTTCAACCACCACTGCAGGGCCCTCATGTGCAGCAGGCCGAATGGAATCTTGTTTGATGTTGCTGCCATGAGCCCTAACACTCTCTGAAAATATTTCACAGTGATGGTCTGGCCTAGTTTCATCCTGGTCACCGTGGTGAGGATGGACTCGATCCGTGCAGAAGACAACTGTGCCCGCATCATAACCGAGTCCCACACCACTCCCAGGAACGTGGTTCTCTGGGTGGGAGTCAACACGCTTTTCTTCGTGTTGAGTCTCAACCCCAAGCTCTGAATGTGGCCAAGGACGACAACTTGATGCCAAACTGCCAGCTCCTGCGACTGGGCCAGAATAAGCCAGTCGTTAATGTAATTTAACATCCGGATGCCCTGAAGCCTCAGCGGAGCTAGAGCTGAATCCATGCATTTGGTGAAGGTGTGAGGGGAGAGAGCTAGGCCGAACGGAAGAACCCGATATTGGACACTTCTCCCCCGAAAGCGAACTTCAGGAACCTCCTGTGAGATAGAAGGATGGATATGTGGAAATATGCGTCCTTCAGATCTATTGTGACAAACCAATCCTCGGATTTGATCTGACTCACGATGGTGGGAATAGTGAGCATCTTGAATCTGTATCTCCTCAGAGACCAATTCAGGTGCCTTAAATCTAAAATTGGACGCAACCCTCCATCTTTCTTGGAAACTGTGAAGTAGCGGCTGTAAAACCCGGACTCCCTGTCCGGCGGAGGAACACGTTCTATGGCCTCCTTTACCAGCAGGGAGTTTACTATCTGTTCCAACACCCGACCCTGCACTGGGTTGAATGTAGTTCACACCACCCCGCTGAATTTCGGTGGGCGGAAATCAAACTGCTGCCTGTAACCCTTCTCTATTGTGCGCAGGACCCAAGGAGAAATATTCAGCAGGTTTTGCCAATTCTTTGAAATATTCTACTAAGGGAACCAGCCTCTCGAGGCTGATTTCAGGCATTATATGAGATTCATTTCGATCCCCTGAAGCGGCTCTCTGGCAGGGATTTTCGATGTGCGGACGCGAGCGCTGCCTAGCCGCAAGCCTGTGGGGCAGACAGAGCACCGTGTGTTCGCTGGAAACCGATGTGAAACATCGATGCACTTGACGGCAGGATACAGACATAAAATTCCTGTGGGCTCTGCAGAGGAGGCGACCTCAATCGCTATGCCCCGGGAGGGACAGCCCAAAGAGGCCCTACGGCAGCTAGGATCTCTTTCCCAAAGCCTTTTTAGCCTGCAGGACGTCCCTCATGTCGCCCTGCTTCTGTGAAGGCTTCGGTTGAGAGCGCAGTCTATGCCCCCAAGCTCCTTGAGGGAGGGCTCTAGACTCGATGCTCTATTTTTGTGCCTAGCTGTGTGAGGAGCTGGTGGATGGCTGCGGCTACCCACTGGGGGCAGACTTCTTCGCTTTTGAGCGGCGAGGGAGGTACTGCAACCTGTCGACGACCGTACTTACGGCGTCGCCGAACAGGCCAGAAGGCGAAGTTGGGGCATCAAGGAGAAAATGTCTTTCTCCTTGATGCCTGACAGATTTAACCAGAGATGCCTCTCCATGAACACCATAGCTGCCATAGAACGGATGATGGCGCAGGCTGTTTCTTTAGTGACACGGAGAGAAAAGTCTGCAGCCTAACACAACTCCACAATATCCTCCGGAGTTGGCCCCTCGCCCTCATAAATATATTTTAGAAGGTCGGCCTTGTATTCCTGCAAAACTGGCATTGTGTGCAGACTAGCACCAGCCCGGCCAACAGCCATATATGCCCTGCCCAGCAAAGCAGATGTTTCAAACTCGTTGTGTAAATCTGAGAAGAATGGTAAACCCCGGCGATGAGGTTGCTCTCTGTGCTGCAGGAAGCGCTCATCCTGTTTACTGGAATGAACCAGTTTACCCCGAACCACGGGAAGCGCGAGCCTGACCATCGTCACTGAAGATGGCCAGGCGGGAGAGCAGCTCTCGGATTGGAAAAGCTTCACAATCCACACAGGTACCTCCCTCGAGAGCTGCCTGAGCATGCTGCACTCCCAAACAATGCACACACAACTGATGTGTGTCCCCAACCGTGATGAAACGAGGGCAGGGGTGCACACATCTCTTGTATTGCTGACTTGCCTTGCTTGCAAATAATATATGTAAAGCAGATATATGAGATCGCTTATGACAGACAACACCAAATAGGACATACAAAAACAGAGTGCTTGCTGAAGAACAGAAAGCTAACTCTGTTTTGTGCCGGCATCCCTTTTTAGCTTACGTGTATGCCGTCACACGTTACGTCATGAAGCAACACTAATCACGATTGGCTTAGTTTCATTCATGCTTCAGAGGTGTTACGCTGGGGGACGTTCCCCAAAGTGTCGTTCCGACACAGTGTGAGTTCCCTCGAAAGGGAACACTAGAATTTGAAGTCACTGAAATAAGGTCACAATAAACAAATTAAATATGATCCCACAAGACTTGGTTCTTGTTTTATAAATAATTATATTATTACTACATATTATAAATAATTATAATTATATATTTCCCCTTTGAGCTATTTTTTTATCGGATCAAGCAGAAGGGAACTAAATACAGACACAAATGAACAATAATGAGGTGAGCACAGGTGACACGGATGAAGATGATGACAGGCAGGTGTGGGTAAATGAGGGAGTGAGTGCAGGTGTGAAGACAAGAGGAATGCTGAGAAGTGTAGTGCAGACGATGACAGTGTAGTGCAGACGATAACTGTGACAGTACGCCCCCTCCCAAAATGGCGCAAACTCGCACCGTAATACATCAACAGGGGTGGGGGGGTGGGCGCCCTGAAGGCTGACCAGGGTGTGGCCTATCCGGGGCAGGAAGCCTCAAGGCTGAGCAGGCGGCCAAGGTGGAGCAGGCGGAGCAGGCTGTGTAGGCGGCCAGGGCAGAGGAGGCTGTGGAGATGGCCAGGGCGGAGCAGGCGGCCAGGGTGGAGCAGGCTGTTCAGGGGACCAGGACGGAGCAGGTTGTGCAGGCGACCAGGAAGGATCAGGCTGCCAGGGCGGAGCTGGCAGTTCAGTGGACCAGGACGGAGCAGGTTGTGCCGGCGCCCAGGAAGGATCAGGCTGTGCAAGCACCCATGGCGGAGAAGGCCCTTCAGGTGGTTGTGGATGAGACGACCCTTCAGGTGGCCATGGTGGAGATGACCCTTCTGGTGGCCATGGCAGAGAGGACCCTTCGGGCGGCCATGGTGGAGAGGATTTTTCAGGCGGCCATGGCGGAGAGGATTTTTCAGGCGGCCGTGTGCCTTTGGGCGGCCACGGCGAGGACATATAGACCCCCCAAACCCCCCAAAACCCCCCCCCCCCATGACGCGAACAGTCTCTGGCTCGGTGGGCATGACGCGAACAGTCTTTGGCTCGGCGGGCATGACATGAACAGTCTCTGACTCGGTGGGCATGATGCAAACAGTCTCTGGCTCGGCAGGACCGACGTGAAGTACAGGCTCGGCAGGACCGACGTGAAGTACAGGCTCGGCAGGACTGACGTGAATTGCAGGCTCAGCAGGGCTAACGTGAAGCGCAGGCTCGGCAGGGCTGACGTGGAGCGCAGGCTCGGCAGGGCTGACGTGAAGCACAGGCTCGGCGGGAAGAGACTCCAGCAGGGCGGTCTCGGCAGGACGAGACTCAGGCAGGACGGTCTCGGCGGGACGAGACTCTGGACCGGGGATGAAGACAGGAAGCGTGGTGAAGGAGATGGCTGGAGATGGTGGTTGAGTGGAGATACACTGCCAGGAACTGCATTTTGGGTTGGGAACTGCATTTTGGGTCGCGTCCGTGTCGGAGACCGGCGGGAGAGCACGTGGAGCAGCGGGAACTAGAGAGGAGCGGGAACCAGAGAGCGGGAACCTGAGAGGAGGCCGCTTCCGACGGTGTGGTCGCCGAGGAAGGCGACCATTTTCCGGAGCAAGGTGACCCAGAAGCTGGTCGGGCGAGACCAGGAGTTGCTGCTGAGGACGCCCGGTGAGGCTTTAATTACGTGAATTTCGCTGGGGACGGTGTAGTCGTTGTGGAGTGACTCGCTGACTCGAGGCAGAGCGACTGCCGGTCCTGCGTTGCTGCTCAGACTGTGTTTCAGGTAACAACAACAAGATGGCCACAAAAGAAATAAAAAAAGACATTGAGGAGTTAAAAGCAGCCATGAATATGATGGGTGAGGAACTGGCGACTATAGCCAAGCAACAGCGTACTATTTTAAATCTCATGAATGAAATCACAGAACTTAAGAAGCGAAATGAGGAACAGCAGAACAAGGTTAACTTCTTGGAAGCTCGAGTATCAGACCTGGAGCAGTATACTCGAATGAACGACGTTTTGATAACTGGATTGAAGATTAAGCCACGGTCTTACGCTCATGCTGTGAATGGAGAGATACAAGACGAGAGCGCGGACTGTGATTATTCAACTGAGGCTCAGGTAACAGCCTTCCTCCATGATAAAAATATATCCATAAACAGACACAATATTGAGGCATGCCATATTATTCCAACAAGGAACCAGAAAGATAATCACGTCGTTATTGTCCGCTTTCCTAACAGAAAGCATAAAATTGACCTGCTCAGGCAGGGCCGTAAATTGAAGGGCTCAAATGTTTATATTAATGAGCATTTAACCAAAACAAATGCAGAAATTGCAAGAAAGGCAAGGTTCTTGAAGAAGAAAGGGATCATTCAAGCTACTTGGACTGCAAACTGCAAGGTGTTTGTTAAAATGAATGGCACTCCAGAGCAGGCTAAAGTTATTAGTATCAGAAGCATTGAGCAGCTCGAAAAGTTAGAAAGTAGTTTATAGTAGATCAAACTTCTTGGAGTTTGATCATGTAGCTCTCATATTATTTTGCTCCTACCATTGTTGATTCAGTAGCTTTTGTCATGTCTAACAATATGATTGATCTTCAATATAGTAGATGTTCTGATACTGACCAACGTATAACTGACTTTGATAAGAATATCGATCCCGAAAATAATTTTTATGATAACTTGCATAACAACTGTGGCTATTATACAGAGCAACAGTTTAACAATAATATTAAACACGAGCACGGCATCTCTATCATTCATTTTAACAGCAGAAGTCTATATTCTAATTTCCAGAGTATAAGGGAATATTTAGGACAATTTAAGAAACCCTTTAATATTATAGCCATTTCTGAAACGTGGATAAATGCCGATAGGGGCATGGATTTTGAGTTGCAGGGATATGAATTTAATTATGTGAATAGAGAGAGTTGTGGTGGGGGGGTGGCGCTTTTTGTTGACAAAGGTATTATTACAAAGTTGTTGATAACATGTCAGTATTCATTGATGATATAATGGAGTGTATCACAATAGAATTATGTATGGAAAAAACGAAGAATGTCTTAGTTAGTTGTGTATATAGGAAACCAGGATCTAACATTACTTTATTAAACATGTTTTCCATTTTTTCTATAAATATTTTAAAGCACAAAATAAGCTATATCTGTGGGGATTTTAATATTGATTTATTAAACCCCAACAATCACAAATTGACGGAAGAGTTTATTGAAACATTGTATAGTTTGAGTCTTTTTCCAACAATCACTAAACCAACTAGAATAACAGGTAATGGTGCCACTCTGATAGATAATATCTTTACAAACAATGTTGAAAGTAATTATTTAAGTGGAATATTAATTAATGATATAAGTGACCACCTGCCAATCTTTGTGATTTATGACTGTAACTATAGTGGAAAAAGAGAGTGCAACGAAATTAAATATAGGAGATTGAGAACTGAAGAAACTATATTTGCATTTAGAAAGGAATTAATTAATTTCAATTGGAATGAAGTAATTAATGAAGCTGACCCTAATACTGCATAGGAATTATTTTTAGACATATTCATAACTTTATATAATAAAAACTGTCCAATAAAACCATATTGCAGTAAAAGGAAATATTCAGAAAAACCTTGGATGTCTAAATCGATTCAAAATGCTTGTAAAAAAAGAATACTCTTTATAGGAATTTTATAAAATATAGAACGAAAGAATTGGAGTTAAAATATAAGAAATATAAAAACAAATTAACTAACATAATGAGGGCATGTAAGAAGGATTATTACAATAATTTACTAGAGAAAAATAAATATAATGTGAAAGGAATATGGAATACAATAAACACTATTATTACAAAAGGACTTAATAAATGTAATTATCCGGAATATTTCAAGGACAATGACATACAGTTGACAAATATGGATGTGGTGGTTGACGGATTCAATACATTTTTTGTAAATGTGGGCCCTAAACTGGCCGAAGATATAAAGCACACAGGGATGAAATACTCTGTAATGGATCAAGTGGATAGAAATCCACACTCATTTTTTTTGGGGAACTGTAGAAGGCAAGGAAATTATAGAGATCGTAAGTAAATGTATGAATAAAACGTCAAAAGATTGTGATGGCATTGATATGTCACTAGTAAAAAAAGTAATTGATGGAATTGTAGATCCATTAACATACATATATAATTTATCATTTAAAACAGGAGTATTTCCCGAAAAGATGAAGTTGGCAAAAGTCATCCCATTGTATGAAGCAGGTGATTCACATGCTTTTAATAATTATAGACCGATATCCTTGCTTTCTCAGTTCTCAAAAACACTCGAAAAATTATTTGTTAAAAGGCTAGATAATTTCATTGATAAAAACAACTTACTAACGGACAGTCAGTATGGATTTAGATCTGGTAGATCAACGTCTATGGCACTAATTGAGTTAGTAGACAGATTAACAAATTGTATTGAAAATAAAAAATATGCAGTAGGGATTTTCATTGATTTAAAAAAAGCTTTTGATACTGTTGATCATGAAATTATGTTAAAAAAAATGGAAAGGTATGGCATCAGAGGTGTGGGCTATAACTGGATAAAAAATTATATGGATAATAGGAGTCAGTTTGTACAAATGGGTAATCACCGGTCAGTAAGCCTCAGCATTTCCTGTGGTGTCCCACAGGGGTCAGTTTTAGGCCCCAAACTGTTTATTCTTTATCTAAATGATATTTTCAAAGTATCAAATGTACTTAAATTTACTGTTTTTGCTGATGATACAAATGTTTTTTGTTGTGGGGACAATCTGCAACAGATGATGGAAGTGGTAACAATCGAAATGAATAAATTAAAACTTTGGTTTGATTCAAATAAGTTATCACTCAACTTGAACAAAACTAAATTTATGGTATTTGGGAATCGTAATATAAATACAGATGTTAGACTAGTAACTGATAACCAAACAATTGAAAGAGTTTATGAATGTAAATTTTTGGGTGTTGTACTTGACCATAAATTGTGCTGGAAGCCCCACATCAAAAATTTGTGCATGAAGATGGCCAGGATTATTGGTATATTGAGTAAAACGAGATACATATTGAACAAAAATACATTACATACTATGTACTGCACACTTATTTTGCCATATATGTTATACTGTGTGGAAGTTTGGGGAAATACCCATAAAAGTAATTTACTAATTATTTGCACACTACAAAAAAGAGCAATCAGGATAATAAATCATACTGGGTATTATGAGCACACTAATCTTTTGTTTTTTAATTCACATTTGTTAAAATTTATGGACATTGTTACATTTAAAACTGCTCAATTTATGTTTAAAGTCAAAGAAAATAATTTACCAGGTAACATAAGTGCAATGTTTAATGAAAGAGATGGGGGATATCATCTAAGAGGATATTGTATGTTCAAACAACCTCTTGTGCGAACTGCTATAAAAAACATGTGTATATCAGTTTGTGGGGTAACCATATGGAATGGACTGGATAATGACATCAAACAGAGCCATAATATCATTCGGTTCAAAAATAGATTAAAGAAATCATTATTAGACCAATATAGATAAGCATAGATTGAAACACAGGACTAAATCTGCAATGTGAAAGTATTGTGGTTAAGGTATTGTTGTGAGTTATGTAAGATCTGAGAAAAATGTATGCTGTAACTGCGTATTTATTTGCTTTGTAATATTATTATTTTTGTTAAATAGGGGCAGGTTTAAATAAGCTAATTGCTTCTGCCTGCTCCTTCTCAAACGAATTTTTTTTTTTTTTTTGGTGGTTGTGTTTTATTTTGTTGTTTTAACTATTGTTTTGTTTATTGTGTATCTATGTTGATTGTTTGAGATAAATAATAAAGGAAGGAAGGAAGGAGATGTTATTTTCAGCCTTACCCACGGTGAAAGCTGATCCACTCAACACCAGCACAAGATCCAGGTACTGAGCAAACGTACCTGGAATCGTTGTTGCTGGAGCTTGCTGGTAGAGGTGATCATCCAACCCACACCAAAAGATGGTTTTTAGCGTGTCCTCCTTCCAGGGTCTTAGATATGAGAGCTCGAGGAACTCCTCTACATAGTCCTCAATCAGGCGGTTATCCCGGAAGAGAGTGAACAGTGGGTCTGCGGGTAAGAGAAGAGTGCTCATCTTGTTTTCCTTTGTGGTCGGTTCTTCTGTCACGGGTGTGGTGAAGGAACACGAAGACAAGGAGTCCAGAATTCCAATACAAGAACTAACAATATAACTCACATGGATGTACACAGGCAGACTGACAGAGGATACACACACCAAAATACCACATAGAACCGACAAAGACTAACTGAACAGAAGGGAACTAAATACAGACACAAATGAACAATAATGAGGTGAGCACAGGTGACACGGATGAAGATGATGACAGGCAGGTGTGGGTAAATGAGGGAGTGAGTGCAGGTGTGAAGACAAGAGGGATGCTGGGAAGTGTAGTGCAGACGATAACTGTGACAGATAGATAGATAGATAGATAGATAGATAGATAGATAGATAGATAGATAGATAGATAGGATCACCTCTAGAGTCAATCTCCATGCAGAAACAATAGACATTTCTGCTGTGATATCAAACTGATATAACTGTTTTCTGCTGTAAGCCTCAGGCCATTACCATGAGAAAACACAATTCTCTCAGATAGCCTCAGCCACTCTGAACAACACCTAAGACCACTGGCCCAAACTCATCATTACTGCCATTAGCAGTGCATTGTGTGGAAATTAAACTAATGTTGTGGTACAGCATAAACACACTGTGTGCTTCCTGATGAGCTTATCGAAAGGAAACTTCTGAGATACACAATACTTCACTTAGCTGTTTGTGCGGTTTCTGTACTCCCATAAGATCTAATCTCCTCTGATGTGCACTGCCTGTTATCACTTTATCTATTTAAATTGCCTTCAGTCTTCAGTCAGTCCTGTAGCATACAGATATGTAGGGAAGGAGGTGCTCTCAGGTTTTGTTCCAAGTTATTAGTCATAAAAATCTCATAAATGTCATACAAGGAGGAATATTTCATTCTCATATTCTTCTACATTGATGTACATGCCGTTACTAACCATGATGAACTGGCTGACAAAATAAGAGATTAGACTAAAGGAAATATTGAACACAATGATCATTGTAACAAATGTCAGTTCACTCTGCATGTGTATCAGTTAGTGTCACATTTTGAGTTTGTTTTAGTCATGTTTATTGTGTGTATTTCTGTTTAAATCAAATTCCTTGTCCAGGTGCTCCTCATTTAGTTACCCTTTGTTTGCTGTGAATATAAGCCCTCAGTTTTAGGTAGTTCCTTGTTCTGGTATTAGTCATGTTTAGTTGTTGTGTAGTGCTTTCTTCTACGAATTACTGTTTTTGAGATTGAAATTCTCCTA
Source organism: Gila robusta (assembly GCA_030770095.1). NCBI lineage: Eukaryota > Metazoa > Chordata > Actinopteri > Cypriniformes > Leuciscidae > Gila > Gila robusta. The sequence goes on from JAVALU010001578.1 coordinate 483,131, forward strand.
CGAATTTCAGTTGGTGAATTAAAATAAACTTGTTATTCCTGCATTGTATGGGTCAAAATTATAAATTTTTCTTTTATGCCAAAAATCATTAGGATATTAAGTAAAGATCAAGTTCCATGAAGATATTTTGTAAATTTCCTACCGTAAATATATAAAACATTTATTTTTGTGAGTGAATGCAGCACAATTGCGAACATGAATGGACAACTTTTCGATTTGATCAATGTTTCGATTTTTTTGCACCCTCAGATTACAGATTTTCAAATAGTTGTAATAGTCCAGGGTCACATATAATATTATTTCTCAGCCCTAAAACCATTTTCAACTGCCACCGATTATTTGGACATTTACTATTGTTTTACTATTTACTATTGTGCCCACAAACACTACACACTGCATGTGCCACGTTTTCTGTAAAACGAAACCAACACACATACAGTCAGCTAAGGCCCACGGTGTTTAAGTCTCGCCGCGGCCAGACTCCACCGAAACTTCTCGCTCGTTCAGTTCCAAACAATGTGACTGTTCCAGTTTATTTCGCAGTAAACAAGCCAGTACCACAGCCCGCTTGCCTGCACACAAACGCCATTTTTACGGCGACCCAGATAAATCCCAAAAAGAGTGTATTTTCTGGCCACGCCCGATGGTGTTATGAGTGTTGTAAGAATGCCCACGTCTCAGTGCCCATTCCCACACACAGACACAGCCCGCCACAGTTCAGGGCTAGCACAAATAAAATCGACTAATGTCGATTGTGCAAAAAATGTAGTGAATGTGCCCACGACACAGTGCCCACAAACACTACACGATGCGTGTCCCACGGTTTCTGTAAAAACTAAACCAACACACATTCAGTCAGCACAAGCCGACGGTGTTCTCAGTGCAGAACGGTGCACTCCCGCTGTCCCGCGCCCACATTCCCTCACAGACACGCTCAACCCCAAGGGGTTTGTCCCGCTCGCTCTCTCTCCACAATCTGTCATAGAGAAATCGAGCGCGACCAGGCTGCCCGCCGTGAACGGCGCACCCCCCGCCTCGCACACTGTAAACACAGTGTTTATGTCTCAGCACACCGAAGCTCTGCGGCTGCCGCTATGCCGCGGCCAGAGCCCGGATTTCATTCTACCTCTAGCTATTCACGCAGATGCGTGGGCAAAGCTTCCCGGGGTATCAGAATGGGTGTTGAACACTATAAAAAGAGGCTATTCGCTACAGTTCGCTCGACGTCCCCGCCGTTACACGGCGCGAGTCGAAACCACGGTAAACAACGAAGTATCTCATCTACTTCGAGCCGAAATAGCGAAACTACTGAGCAAAGGGGCCATAGAACCTTTATCTCAGGCTCAGAGCGAAGGGGGGCTATACAGCAGATATGTTCTGGTACCGAAAAAAGACGGGGCTCTCAGACCCATTCTAGATCTGCGACAGTTGAACAGAGTGCTTGTGAAGCGCCAGTTCAGAATGCTGACAACCAGGAAAATCCTTGCGCAAGTTCGCCAGAAAGACTGGTTTATGTCAATAGATCTGAAAGACGCCTATTTCCAAATACAAATAGCGTCACGTCACAGGCGATTCTTAAGATTCGCCTTTGAGGGCCAGGCATATCAATACACAGTCCTACCGTTCGGCCTGTCCCTAGCACCCCGTACATTTACGAAGTGCATGGTCCAAGTGCATGGTCCAAGTGCATCGTCCAAGTAGTTCAAAACCCGCATGCCCTGAAGTCTCAGGGGTGCGAGAGCCGAGCCACACCCCTGAGACTTCAGGGCATGCGGGTTTTGAACTACCTGGACGATTGGCTGATTCTAGCTCGATCACACTCAGAGCTCATAGAACACAGAACCACATTACTCGAGCATCTTGAGAATCTGGGTCTCACAGTCAATTGGGTGAAGAGTTCGCTGTTTCCCAGCCAGAAAAATTCTTTTCTGGGAACAGTGCTGGACTCGCTGTCTATGACAGCACGTCTGTCGCCGGAGCGCGGACTGGACATTCAGCGCGCCGCGAAATCCTTCCGCCGCGGCTCTATAGTCCCGCTCAAAAGGTTTCAGAAAATGCTGGGCCTCATGGCCTCAGCATCTTCGGTACTTCAGCTGGGTCTGCTTCGCATGCTCCCACTGCAGTTATGGCTGAAAGTGCGAGTTCCACCCTGGTCTGGTCTGTTTCGCCTCAGGGTCGACATGAAATGCGTTTCGGGTCTGGAACCTTGGAAAATAGCCGACTGGTATCAGTCAGGCGTGAGTCTGGGGACTCCCTCGAGTGTGAAGGTGGTGTCCACGGACGCCTCCACCTCGGGATGGGGAGCGCTGCTCGAGGGCAGACCGTTCTTTGGCCAGTGGTCAGAACGGGAAAAGCTTCTACACATAAACTGTCTGGAAATGTTGGCAGTCGACAACGCGCTACGGCGCTTTTGTCCCCAGATAAAAGGCCACCACGTCTTGGTCCGGTCGGACAACATGTCAGTGGTGGCATACATAAATCGGCTGGGCGGCGTCAGGTCCCGAAACCTTTACAGGCTGACGGAACGCCTCCTGGTCTGGGCTCAGCACAACCTGCTTTCACTGAAAGCAGCGCATGTGCCTGGTCACCTGAATCTGGGACCAGACAGTCTGTCCAGAAACAATGTCCCAGCAGGGGAATGGTCGCTGCACCCGCAGACGATCCAACTGCTGTGGGAGACATTCGGCAGAGCGCAGGTGGACCTGTTCGCGTCCCAAGAAAACGCTCACTGTCCGAACTTTTTCTCCAAGAGCAGGGATGCGCTGGCCCACGTATGGCCCCGCTGCCCCCTCTATGCTTTTCCCCCCGTCTCGCTCCTGCCTCAAGTGTTGGAACGAATCAGGGAAAACAGATGCCCAGTGCTGCTCGTGGCTCCGCTCTGGACGAACCAGATTTGGTTCCCAGTCCTGATGCGGCTGACCAGCACTGCCCCGTGGCCTATACCGGTGAGGAGAGACCTCCTCTCTCAGGCAAAGGGCTCGATTTGGCATCCTCGCCCAGATTTATGGTCCCTACATGCATGGGCCATCAACGGGTACCCGCTAACCTCCCGGAGGGAGTGTTAAACACGATCACGCAGGCTAGAGCCCCATCTACTAGACGGCTCTATTCCTCGAAATGGTCAGGTGTTCTCTGCCTGGTGTCAAGCTCAGGGCTTTTCACCCATAGACTGCGGGGTTACGGAAGTGCTCTCCTTCCTTCAGGAGCTGCTGGATAAGGGCAGAACCCCATCCACGCTCAAAGTATACGTGGCGGCCATAGCGGCGTTTGCAAAACCGACGTCTGGCCAGTCACTGGGGAAAAACGACCTGGTCGTGCTGAATCTTCCCAGACCCCCCTCAGTCCCTGTGTGGAACCTTTCTACGGTTTTGGAAGCCATGAAAGGTGCCCCATTCGAGCCAATCCATTTGTCAGACATGAAACATCTGTCTTTCAAAACGGTGTTTCTTATGGCTCTCGCTTCAGTGAAGTGCATAGGGGACTTACAAGCGCTTTCAGTAAGCGCGTCATATATGGAGTTTGGGCCTAATGACTCAAAAGTCATACTCAAACCAAGGCACAGGTACGTGCCCAAATCCCTCAACACACCGTTCAGGGCCCAGGTTATTTCCCTGTTCGCCCTCCCGGTTCATGATGAGGAGGAGGATGCGAGTCTCCTTTGCCCTGTCAGGGCACTGAGAGCTTATGTGTCCCGCTCGTCTGTCTTCAGACAGACCGAGCAGCTCTTCGTTTTGTTTGGCGGACGCTCCAAGGGACTGGCCGCATCAAAACAGAGCCTATCCAGATGGATAGTCGATGCCATAGCGCTGGCTTACACTTCTAAGGGCCTGCAGTGTCCTTTGGGTGTCAGAGCACACTCCATGAGAGGCGTGGCCTTGTCGTGGGCGTGGTCTAGCGGGATTTCCTTGCAAGATATCTGTATGGCGGCAGGCTGGGCCTCGCCGTCTACATTTATAAGGTTTTATAACCTAGAGGTTCCCGCCTTACAGGCCAAGCTGCTGTCGGTCTAGAATTCAGTACTATCTGCCCCGCTGTGCCGGCGCAGAATGCTGAGTTTTGCTTGTGCATCGCTCACGGATCGATAGAACCGTTCCATGGGTGTTGAATAACCCGTACTGTTACCCAGTTCAGGCTGAACACGTTCACCCTGTCTGCGTGAAACACTGTTAACATAACTAACTCCTGTAGGATGCTATTTCATGGGGAATGATGCTTGCAGCCTCTCTTCTCCGACTCTCTGTGAGTCTATGGTGATTATGCACTATATGAGCCCCGGGCTACTGCCCTTGGGACTTTGGTGTCGGATCCCAGTACGCACGGCGTGTTGCATTGTGTTCCCCATAGCGTAAGATATTACACAGTACGAGAGATACTCTCGTAAGAGAACGTACTCGGTTACTAACGTAACCTCGGTTCTCTCTAGAGAGGGAACGAGTACTGCGTATCTTGCCGTGCATACAACAGCTCTGGTTCGCTTCAGTGATGAAAACCAGTTTGTATCAGCCTTCGAGCTATATTTATAGGCCAAGGCCACGCCTATTCTGGCGGGACGTGACGTAAATGGGCGCGAAGCACCCCCATTGGGTATCACGTCACGCAGGGCCTCTCTCGATAGGCTGCTGCTGTTGCCACAGGTCAGCCAATAGGCACGCGAGCCGCCTTGCCTATGTCTGCATGCTGTCGCAACGCGTTTTACATTGATTCAAAATTAAGGGTAATTTTTGGCTTCAATATCTCGTGGAAAAGAGGTTTTCCCCATAGCGTAAGATATTACGCAGTACTCGTTCCCTCTCTAGAGAGAACCGAGGTTACGTTAGTAACCGAGTACGTTTATAAACTATTAATTAACTATAAACTTATATTTAGCAAATTATTTCTAAGTACTTTATTACACTATGCTTTTTATATCACTTTACTTATAAGTGTTACCATATATATAAAATATCTGAGCAGATGAGGATAGGTGTAACACAATGAGATAGAAATTTGTAAATATACCGTGTAAAGGCTTGTTCACTCTAAGGCTGATAACTATAATGATAACTGTATTATCGTCCACACCAACAGACAATAACATTCTGTTTATTATAATCACGCACTGCAGTTATGTCGTCTGCTGTTTTAAATGCTCAAGTTCTTTAAAGTCTGATCAATTCTGACTGGATGTCAATGTTTTTAGCATTTATCAGCTGAAAAAATAAATAAAAAAATAAATAAAACTAAAAGTGATCCCAATGATATTGTTCCTCTGTATAATTAGTGTTAATTCCCCATTCTTATAGAATTAGAATGATTTTATCAGCCTGATCTCATGAAATGTGCCTCTATAGCACGCATTGTATTTATTCGTCAAACCTAGGTTTGTCTGGGCTAGGGCCAGACAAACCAATTTAAATCCTGATTGGTTGTATTTTAAACAGCTTCGCAACAAATGTACAGTTACAATCAGAAAGGCAAAAGCAGAGTATTTTCTTGATAAAGCCTCAGTAAATACCAGTAAGTTTTGGAAAAGTGTGAAGCTTTTGACTGGTAATGGATTTGTTTCAGGTCTTCCCCCTTGTATAACAAAGGATTGCATTAAAATAGTAGATAAACTACAAATGCTCAATTGTTTTAATAGTCACTTTATTGGATCCGGGTCTCAGATTAATAATTATAATGTAAATTCTGAATTCCTTAATGCAGAGCATAATTTATGGACAACAGAGTTTGTTTTTAATCATATTAATCCTTCTGATGTTTGCTCTGTATTAAAAGATCTAGATGTAAACAAATCCTGAGGTCCTGATCTTATTGAACCATTGTTTTTAAAAATAGCGTCTGATATTATCTCACCGCCATTGACGCATTTGTTCAATCTTTCTTTAACAACTAATACAATTCCACAGATCTGGAAGTCTGCACTCGTGGTTCCTTTGTTGAAAGGGGGCGACTCTAGTTCATTAGATAATTACAGACCGATTTCAAAGCTTTGTATTTTGTCAAAACTTTTGGAAAGAATTATCAGTGACCAACTGACACAGTATTGACAGATGCATAAACTGTTGACTATCAACCAATCGGGATTTCGTAAAAAACACAGCACTATAACGGCTGTCCTGAAAGTTGTAAATGACCTTGTTGGGTCCTTAGATGAAAAACAACACTGTGCATGCCTTTTTATTGATTTATCTAAAGCGTTTGACACTGTGGACCATGACATATTGTTAGAAAGACTTAAAAGTGTTGGGTTGTCAGTTAAGGTAGTCTCGTGGTTTAAGACGTATTTAAAGGGAAGAACCCAATGTGTGCAGGTGCAAGGTATCAAATCTGACTTAAAAGAAGTGGCTAAGGGAGTTCCCCAAGGATCTGTACTGGGGCCATTATTATTCACTATATATATAAATTGTCTTGATGTAAATATTGATAAAGCAAGGTTTCATTTTTATGCAGATGACACTGTCATCTATTGCGCTGCTCCTACAAAACAAGAAGCTTTGAGAGATTTACAATCAGTATTTGATACCATTCAGTCAAGGTTTTTTATTTTAAAGTTGGTCTTAAATGTTGAGAAAACAAAATTCATGTGGTTCTCCAATTCTAGAAAATCTTTAGATAGTTCTAGTGTTCTTCGAACTTTACAAGGAAAACCGATTACATTAGTGTCAGAGTATAAATACCTGGGCATTATAATTGATGACGCATTAAAATTCATTCCACACATTAATTACTTGAAACAAAAATTAAAGAAGAAGTTGGGATTTTATTTTAGAAATAGGTCTTGCTTTTCGCTTAATGTAAGGAAGAAGCTTGTGTCTGCGACTTTCTTGCCAGTTCTTGATTATGGGGATGTAGTGTATCAGCATGCTCCTTCTTATATTCTTGCCTCCCTAGATGCTGTGTACCATGGTGCCTTAAGATTTATCACGAATTGCACATTTTCTACACATCATTGTGCATTATATAATAGAGTTTGTTTGTCTTCTCTTGCTGTACGAAGGAAAATGCACTGGTACGTATTGATATACAAAGCAATTTTGGGGGTCTTACCGTCTTATCTTTGTTGTATGCTTAAGCAAAAAGTATTAGGTAACTATTCACTGCGCTCACAGTTTTTTTACAATCTGCATGTACCTCGAGTCAGAACTAATATAGGCAAAACTGCTTTTAATTATGCTGCACCTTCAGAATGGAACTCTCTACAGATGACATTGAGGCTGAATTATTTGGTGTCTTTCAGCAATTTCAGAACACTTATACAAGCGCTAGAGAAAGATTTAATGATTTGCAACTGCTTCTGAGGTTGTACTTTTTATCCTACTTTATTGTGTGTTGTATTGTTTTATTGTTATATGTGTGTATATGTGTTTGAATAATTGGGTCGCCTATCTTGGCCAGGACACTCCTGTAAAAGAGATTTTAATCTCAGTGAGGTTTTCTCCTGGTTAAATAAAGGTTAAATAAAAAAATAAAATAAAAAAATCGTGCAATTTATACACGAAAATTAGTTTTTTACGTGCATATGATACGCACCTTATGGCTTGGAATGCCCACGTACCCCACACCACTAATCCTACCAAATCGTATAATACGTACGTACCCCACACCACTAATCCTACCCAAGGGGTTTACAGTGCGTATCATATGCACGTAAAAACTAATTTCCACGCATAAATTGCACGATAAACACAATGCGTGCTATAGAGATGCATTTCATAAGATTGGGTTGCTTTTATAGTTATAGTTATTGTCCTTGGTGTGAACAGGCCTTAACTCAAGGCCCCAGAAACCACTTCGCAACCCCATAGCAAACCTTGAAACCATAGACACTACGATTTATAACAGTTCTTTACGACTGTTGCCGAAGACGTGTGCGTATGGAGCAAGTGGTGGTTTGTTGTTGTCTCACTAATTGTGTCTGCGCTCCAATTGGTTTTTGATTTGACAGTCTTAGAAGTCACACTGCAGGACTGTTTCTCAACTTCTGATACTGCCAGAATTTCGATGGAGGAAAAATTTGATTGCATTGGTCATTAATTGGCTTTCGGAAAACATGTCAAACTAGCGAACAAAGACTTCAGATTTTGACTGAGGATCAGATTAATCTTTTAGAATTCACCAAATCTGTCTCATATGGCCAAAATCGTAGCCAAAATTGTACAGTGTGCAACCGGCTTTACTTCGTTTTATCCTATATACTGGTTCAAGTAAAGTATGTCTACAACCTCATATTCTTCAAAAGACAATTTATTTTCGGAAGGGACAGTTACTTCTCAAACAGTGCTTTCTTAAAATTGAATTGCTTTTACAGAACAGAATTGTGATTATGCCTGAGCAATAGATTATACACTATATCATGAAGAAAGACAAACGACAGGCTGATTGATAGATAGATGGGTTTATTTATGGATGAATTTGATGGTAAGATTTATAGATAGATGCTGTAGAATAACAAAGGTGATGAAAAGGATGCATTTACTGGCTGCCTTCACTGCTTCATGACTGTTTGGGCAGAAACAAATATACAAATTATCTAATTTGCAAATGCAGCATATCATAATAACAGTCTATCAAAATAGCTGACATAAATTTTGAAATTTAGAAGAATACCAAACCTTGCAAGCACATTTATCACATGTGTAAACACACATTTACACAAACCATCTGTTGTACATTCCTCCACAGCCGTTCTGTCATTATTTCCATAAATCATTGCACCATTTGTTTTTAGTGAGCAGGGAGGAAGCAAAACGTGCCTTTAACACTGTGCTATTGGATGTAATTTTGTTTCAATAGTGATGGGGGACAAATAAAAGGCTTGCGCTTGCATGTAAATTGATGTGATTAACCACCAACTTTGTTTAACAAAGGCCTGTCAATCATGCCATCCTTTGTCTGTACTGCTAATCGTCATTTCATTGTTGTGCAAACACAATTTCCCCTTTCCTAAATAAATGGATTATAAATAAGATGAATAATTCATCAACTGTTCCATCGTCAATTGCCATTTTCCTTGAAGCAGATGCCACATAATAATTAAAGAACATATGGGTCATTTCTCAAGTTCAAATATTAGAGCTATTAAAAAGACATTCTTCGTTTGTGCTCTATTCCTACACAGAAATGAGCGATTATCTTATATTTGGTGCTGTAACATCATGTACTGTGGTTGTTTCCTATAATTCTCTTAAAACTGCAGTTTTATACAAAACTGCACTTAAAGAAAAGTTTTTTCTCTCTCCCTGAAACAGCTTGGCTGTCAGTTTGAGGCAAAGTATATTTTTGCAAAATAACAGAAGACAAATAGTCTTGTGTTCACAATCTAGACACTGGGGTTCTGCATTCATCAGAAACTCAGATGCATGAAGCAAGCAGACAAAATATACATATTGAGGAAGTGAAAAATTGGCTGCTCATGGCTTTATTTGTTGGTCAGTTTAGAGTTTCAAGCTTTTTCCCCAGAAGCGATATGACTGTTTTCAGAAGACTCTGAGATTGGTTAGAGCTGCCAAAGTGTGAAAAATAGGACTTTTGAAATGGTGAATAAATGGGATGAGAAACACAAGAGAATTATTGTGCTTTCAGCAAAGACTGCTGCTGCAAAGACTCAAGTCAGTACTTTGTTCTTAAGAGATATCAAACTAGGTAGTAATTATTGTGATATCACTTTGTAATTAAGCTCTTCCTCCTCCATTGGTTCTAACCAGTCTCTGCCCAGTCTTCTGGCTCCTTCGTCTCCACCCAGTCTCTTGGCCCCTTCATCTCTGCCTCCGGGTGTTACGTCCAGTCAAGGGAAAAGGACGGGAAAAAAAAGTTGGAGAAACAATAACAAGTTTATTAGCATAAATTAGGGACCCAATTTTGGGAGTTGACCAGGCCAAAATAACAAACAAAACGTTCTTAGTTTTTAAACCTCACCTAATCAAAAGAAAAGAAAATACAATGCACGTACCAAAAACTGCCAAACCAAAAACAAAGATAAACATTTTACAATAAAAAGGCATCAAACTCCTTCTTTTCCCCAAATTCTATATTTACAATACCCTCACCTAAAGGATTATTAGGAACACCATACTAATACTGTGTTTGACCCCCTTTCGCCTTCAGAACTGCCTTAATTCTACGTGGCATTGATTCAACAAGGTGCTGAAAGCATTCTTTAGCAATGTTGGCCCATATTGATAGGATAGCATCTTGCAGTTGATGGAGATTTGTGGGATGCACATCCAGGGCACGAAGCTCCCGTTCCACCACATCCCAAATATGCTCTATTGGGTTGAGATCTGGTGACTGTGGGGGCCATTTTAGTACAGTGAACTCATTGTCATGTTCAAGAAACCAATTTGAAATGATTCGAGCTTTGTGACATGGTGCATTATCCTGCTGGAAGTAGCCATCAGAGGATAGGTACATGGTGGCCAAAAAGGGATGGACATGGTCAGAAACAATGCTCAGGTAGGCCGTGGCATTTAAATGATGCCCAATTGGCACTAAGGGGCCTAAAGTGTGCCAAGAAAACATCCCCCACACCATTACACCACCACCACCAGCCTGCACAGTGGTAACAAGGCATGATGGATCCATGTTCTCATTCTGTTTACGCCAAATTCTGACTCTACCATCTGAATGTCTCAACAGAAATCGAGACTCATCAGACCAGGCAACATTTTTCCAGTCTTCAACTGTCCAATTTTGGTGAGCTCTTGCAAATTGTAGCCTCTTTTTCCTATTTGTAGTGGAGACGAGTGGTACCCGGTGGGGTCTTCGGGTGTTGTAGCCCATCCGCCTCAAGGTTGTGCGTGTTGTGGCTTCACAAATGCTTTGCTGCATACCTCGGTTGTAACGAGTGGTTATTTCAGTCAAAGTTGCTCTTCTATCAGCTTGAATCAGTCGGCCCATTCTCCTCTGACTTCTAGCATCAACAAGGCATTTTCGCCCACAGGACTGCCGCATACTGGATGTTTTTCCCTTTTCACACCATTCTTTGTAAACCCTAGAAATGGTTGTGCGTGAAAATCCCAGTAACTGAGCAGATTGTGAAATACTCAGACCGGACCGTCTGGCACCAACAACCATGCCATACTCAAAATTGCTTAAATCACCTTTCTTTCCCATTCTGACATTCAGTTTGGAGTTCAGGAGATTGTCTTGACCAGGACCACACCCCTAAATGCATTGAAGCAACTGTCATGTGATTGGTTGATTAGATAATTGCATTAATGAGAAATTGAACAGGTGTTCCTAATAATCCTTTAGGTGAGTGTATATTTACAAAAGTATTTACAGAATCATGTGAACAAGTTGAGAGGGTAATACATTGTCAGAAAACAGGCAAAAGTCAAATGCACCCTAATAATTCCTAAAACACCAACTTTAAATAATTTCAATCCAACAAACAATAAAATCACTCTCTTACATACCTATATGTACTACAATGTGGTGGCAAACAATTTTACATCACTGAATGACACAGAGACAAACATGTACCAACTGTCTTTAAATGTTATTTATTTTCTTGCAAGAAAAGGCCAGCAGTCATACGGTCACACAGAGTGGCTGCAGAGTGTGACAATGAGAAGAGGGCATCCTTCCTTCCTTATAGTCCTGACTCCCCCCCAAGGTTATTTCTCTAGGCCAAATGAAGATATGTCTTAGCCATAACTAACTTTGTTAGATTTGCTTATCATATGCTACCCTTGTAGTGGAGGCCCTCTGTCTCTGTCGTACATTAGTCACACATTTGCACGTATATGAAAGTCATACATATAGAACATATTCAATTTCTCCCACAATGCCCCTCTTTTTGTCATTCATTGATAACTAAAATAATAAGACAGCACATTTAAGTAATTACATCACACTTAAAGTCCCTGTAAAGTCAAAATTAAGTATGTGTTCTGAGTTTGTCACACCACAGAAAAATGTGTTATTAGCCACCCAGCCAAATTTGAATGATAAAAAAAGCTGGCAAGTACATAAAATAAGCTATCAAAATCTTGAAAAAATGAGCAGTAGTCTCTGCTCTCAAACGCTGGGGGTGTAAGAATTGATTTTCCTGCTAAGACAAAAACTGAGATAAAACTCATCCTGCAATAAAGCAATAAAGCAATAAAATGCACCCTGGACAGAAGATCGCAAAGAAAGAGCACAGGACATTGTCCTGTCCAAACTTTTCTCCTTCCTTATCTCTGCATTCTCCTCTCCCTCCTATCTTCCTTTCCCCCTGATCCAAGTCACTAAAAGTTCACTGGGAATGTCTATAGATCACATATGATGTATCTTGTGAATCTATTGTTTTTCCTTTTCATGTTTGGTATCATTTTAAATGTCTCAGTGCGATTGGTAAAATGGTCTTAATTTCATTGCAGTCATTGGTATTATGAGAAAGATTGAACACTTAGGAGAATCCTGTTCTCCTTTTTGGGTGGTGTCTCTTCAAGATATCTGATAATTCTCCCCTCTCCTCCGAAACCAGGTGCTACCCCCTGGGGTACACGAATAGACCCAAAACAACTCTAAAACATATTTGTACAAGCCTTTTTGTCACAGTGTCTGGTTGTGTTCCCTTGTTTGTCACTAGAGGTCCTCGTTATCACAGTGTCCTTCACTATTGACTTCATTTCCCAGCATTCTGTCTGTCACTGTCACTCATCAGTTCATTGCACTCAGCTGTTCCCCGTCCTCATTGTTCCCAGCTGTTCATTGTTAATCTTGTTAGATCTGTGTATATATTCCTTGTCTGTGTTAGTATGTGTACGGATTCGTTGTTTAATGTCCCCACACTTCTGTTCCTGTTGTTGCTTCTTTCTCGTGTTTTGTCGTTTATTCTTGGACTGTCTTTGTTGGAATTTGACCCTTGCCTGGACTGGATGTGAGTACGGATTACCCCTTTTAATAAATACCTGCAATTGGATCTACGCTGTCTGTGTGTGTGTTCGTGACAGAACGAATCCGTCACTACAAGATCCAGCAGTATAGTGATGGGCAGATCGAGGCTTCGTGAAGCAATGAAACAGTCGAAGCAAATGTGCCATTTTGTTTCGAGGCTTCGAATCAATCCGAAACCCGTCTCCACGGTGACACCTAGTGGTCACTGTGTTGATCTGAAACAACCTTTACAAAGAGTTAATAAAAAAATGTGTTGGTTTTTTTTTATTATTATTGTATTTTTGTAATATATGAAGCTTGTAACCTGTAGTCTCTTCACATTGCATAATGTGATTTTGGTCATGAAAAATGAATATTAATAAAAATAAATCAAGCCACAATGTCTCCCTTTCTTATAGATTTTTATTCAAAAATATTAATTTCTCTGCTGTTGAAGGACTCAGCCTACTTCTTTTTTTACAGATAATTTCTCCAGCCTTTGAAAAAATTCTCTCACAAGGGACACTTGTTGCTGGCATACAAAGATATTTTTTAGCTAGGACATACAAATGAGGAAAGATTACTGCTCTCTCTTTCCAGTAAGTTAGAGGATCATGAGTTCTGGGCAAAAATGCATCGCTGAGGTATTTTTTCACTTCCACTGTGGCATCAGCTGTAGGATTGTGTATCATCTGGGTCTCACGGATACGATTGTCAAAATGTTCCCATAAACTGTCTTGTGTTTCAACTGGTGTTGATGATGATGGGCCTGATGTTGACATTTGTGGTTCTGAATTAAAAGAAAACGGCAGTTAGTAACAAATCATAAAACAATGCATACCTTGCTTAGATGGCCCAGCAGTGTCAGTACACTCTAAAAAATGCAGGGTTGTTTTAACCCAAATTTGGGTCAAATATGGACAAACCCAACCGTTGGTTTAAAAATGAAATTTAAAAAATGTAACCCAATGGCTGGGTTTGTCCACATTTTACCCAAATTTGGGTTGAAACAACCCAGCATTTTTTAGAGTGTAGCAGGCCTTGGTACAGGGGGAACACTACCATCCTCTGCACCCTGCAGAATGGCAGGATGAATGCTCCTCAAATGGTGCATCATGGATGATGTATTGTTGCAGTAGGCTAGCTGCCGATCACAATACACACATCTCACTTTATTTGGGGTTTCCAAATGGAAATGCTCCCACACCACAGATGTACGGCATCTCTTCTGTGGAGCCTCCATTTCTATCTATCTATCTATCTATCTATCTATCTATCTATCTATCTATCTATTTTATATGTAGCCTATCTATCTAATAATCTATATGTATCTGTAATATATGTATCAATCTATTAATCTATATATATATATATATTATATATATATATATATATATATATATTTCTATCAATGCATCTATTAATGTGTCACTATGAACCCACGATATGAAAATACGTTGACAAAACTTTTATACTGTGTGATTGTGTGATTTGTTCCCGAACCGACCAATCAATGAAACCCTGATTCGGCGGAGCACTCCACCTGATGAAACACTTAGACGCTTCATTTAGCCGTTGTCACGTGACGTGGGTGTTTTGAATCACGCTTCGGATCAGTGTTTCGAATCATCTTTGCTTCGGGATCTCGCAAAGCTTCGGAACGTCTGTTTCGCGCCAGCCATCCTTACAGCAGTATGGATTTTTGCGGGTTTTCCTCAACCAAAATGGCGGTGGGCGAGACAGGTGTGCTTGCAGCTCTCTTATTGTATGCTTTATTATCAAGCCTTTATTATCAAGCCAACAAAATGGCGGTGGGCGAGACAGGTGTGCTTGCAGCTCTCTTATTGTATGCTTTATTATCAGGCCTTTGTGTAAATCCAACTGATAGCATTGAAGTTAATTTAAATAGGAAAAATATCTCCTCTCAATGCCAAGGAGTTGAAATCCGTATCAGTAAAACAACGGGCACAGGCTACAAACATTTCGGCTTTGGAAGGGGTGTAATTCATACTTGCGTTTGAGCTAAGTCTCCACACACTGGGCAAAAGCGTAAAACCTGGGCCGTGAGCAAACGCCAAAATAACAACGGTTTGATAATCTTGCTCTACTTATTGCTATCTGGCGATATACATCAATGCCCTGGTCCAGAGACTGCACTCAGAGGAAACCTTCCAAAAAAGGCACAAACAGAGGAAGCGATTAGTCACCTACCACTTGCTGCGGTCGAGGATGTGGATCTGGTGGACGGGCTGTCTTTGGGTCTACCGGATGTTGCGCCGTCCAGTGTGGTTTGCGATGCGGCTGGCGGACGCTGGCGGCTGCGGCGGGCGCGGCGGGAGATGCCTGGTGCGAATGCGGCTGTAAACTCAGGGGCCGGCGGATGCCGGGTGCCGGGGCGGACGAGTATGCGGCTGCGGTGTGCTACTGAGGCTGCGTTACCCAGCGCCGGTGGACGCCGGGCGCTAGAGGGGACGAGGTCGGGACGGCTGCGGTCAACGGAGTCTATGGCACCTGGAGGGCGTGCAGCACTGGCGGGACTGCTGCATGGGGGTGATGGGGAGGCGGACACTCGTTGTGGTTGTCTGGAGACACCGGAAGTATCGGCTGCAGAATCGCTGCCGAAGGCCATTACTGTGAGAAATAACAACTTGGTCTTTACTGAGGAACAAACATCCGTTTTTGCATCGAAGGGCCTGCATTGTTTTCATTTAAACATTCGCAGCTTACTGCCAAAGATCACGGAGGTACGTGAGCTGGCCAGGAAAATCAAGGCAAGTATACTATGTTTTTCGGAAACATGGTTAGATTCTTATATTACTGACTCCGAAGTTGAAATTGAAAACTTTGTTATCGTCCGCAAAGACCGGAACAGACAAGGGGGTGGGGTTTGTATATTTGTGAGGTCTGATATTGATTTCAATCTAAGACAGGACCTGGATAATGTTAATCTTGAAGCTGTGTGGATTGATATTTTATTTCCAAAAAGCAAACCAATTTTGTGTGGTGTTGTTTATAGACCTCCAAATCAAAAAGATTTCTTCCAAACCTTGGAATGTGTTAGTGTAGGCTGTCATGATTTTTTAAACCAGGAAGTCATCTTAATGGCAGATAATAATATTGATGTTTTGAATACAGAAGGTCCATTATACAATGGCTTTTGTGATTTTCTGAAAATGCATGGTCTAACCCAATTAATTCGTGTTCCAACAAGAATAACTGAGCATAGCCAAACTGCTATTGACCACATTATTGTATCTGACACAAGTAAAATTGTACAAAGTGGGGTCATTGTGTATGGAATTAGTGACCATTTTTTAACTTATTGTACCAGGAAAGTTAAGAGGGCTCAGATTAAATGTCACAAATCTGTGAAGAGCAGAAGTTTAAAAGGGTATAATGTTAATAACTTTCAGGACATACTTAATAATATCAACTGGACGGAAATTACCAACATATGTGATGTTGATTTAGCATGGGATTGCTTTCAATCTATTTTCTTAGAAACACTTGATAAGATAGCTCCATCAAAAGAGACCAGGATTAAACAAAGATCACAGCCTTGGATAAATAATGATATTTTGGACACCATTTACTTAAGGGATAAAATCTTAAGTGAGTTTAAAAGAATCAAACTGCCTGTTCTTTTTAAAGAATATAAAGTTCTTAGAAATAAGGCTCAGCGAATGGTGGATGAGGCGAAAAAGGATTTTTTTATGTCTAAAATTGAGGAGCATAAAAAGGATCCCAAGAAATTGTGGGCAACTCTTAGGCCTTTGGGGACAAAAGAGAACCCTAAGCAAAAACAAGGTAAAATGGGCCTAGATATTAATGGGTCCATTTTGTATGACAAAAAAGTGGTGGCAGATACTTTTAATAGTTTCTTCACAACAATTGCAAGTAATCTGGTACAGAAGCTTCCATCTGTGTCAGGTGTTTTTAGTGATCCACAGAGGGTGCATAAGTTTTATGAAGAAAATGGAGTCCAGTCAAATACTTTTTATTTTAAACAAGTAACAGAGGAGCTGGTACTCAAAAAACTCAATGGCCTAAATCCTTTTAAGGCTACTGGGTTTGATAACATCCCTGCCAGATTTCTTAAGGATGCTGCTGAAATAATCACTCCTGTCATAACTTATCTTATTAACTTATCCATTGAAAATAACCATTTCCCTAGTAAATTTAAGGTGGCAAGAGTGATACCTTTATTTAAAAAGGGGCCCAAATCTGATCCTGGAAATTTCCGCCCGGTATCTATCTTGTGTTCAATATCAAAAATTGTGGAAAGGATAATTTATGAGCAAATAGACAGTTATTTAGCAGAACGTAATCTTTTATTTGACTTCCAATCAGGTTTTAGAAAAGCCCATTCCACTGATACCTGTTTGCTTTATCTTACAGACTTTATTAGGAAAGAGGTAGATAAGGGGAAGTTTTGTGGCATGGTGTTAATAGACCTTCAAAAGGCCTTTGATACGGTTCAGCATGATGTCCTTTTGAATAAACTAAAAGCCCTAGGATTTTCTCATGCATCTCTTCAGTGGGTGAGGTCATACCTGGTGGGCAGAGAACAGGTGGTAGATGTGGAAGGGACCTTTTCCTCACCACTTAAATTAACTTGTGGAGTTCCCCAGGGGAGTATTTTGGGTCCTCTCTTTTTTTTATTATATGTCAATGATATGTCGTCAGCTATAGACTGTAATTTGTTTTTATTTGCAGATGACTCAGCTATTCTAGTCTCTCATAAAGACAAATCAGAGGTGGAAAGGCTGCTTAGTTCAGAACTCCTTAACCTCAGCGTTTGGTTAACAGACAACAAGTTGTCTCTCCACCTTGGCAAAACAGAGTCAATTCTTTTTGGGCCTAGAGATAAACTTAAAAAGGCTATGGGGTTTAGGGTGGTCATAGGTAATGTTGTAATTACAGCCAAGGAAGCAGTTACTTACTTGGGCTGTATATTAGATAACAAACTATCAGGGGAATTTATGGCCCGAAAAATTATCTCAAAAGTAAGCCAAAGGACTAAGTTCCTGGTAAGAATATCCAGCCTCTTAGATAGTAAAACCTTAAAAATCCTGGCCGATGCGCTTGTTCATTGTCATCTTGACTATGCCTGTACATCTTGGTACACAGGCATTTCTAAAGGCCTTAAAGACAAGTTACAGATCTGTCAAAATAAATTAATCAGAGTGATTCTTAAATTACATCCTAGAACTCATCTTCTTCCTGACTATTTCTCCAGTCTTGGGTGGCTCAGAGTGGAGGAGAGGGTTTCTCAACTTAAACTGTGTTTAGTTTATAAGATAAGAAATAATCTGGCTCCCAAGTACTTACGTGATTATTTTTCAAAAATTAGTGATACGCACAACTACTGCACCAGGGGGAGTTCCACAGACTACAGGCCTTGCCGTTTTAAGAGCTGCGTGGGAAAGTACTCTTTCCTACCCAGATAGCATGGTGACATTGATACAATGTTGAGTTTTGATCTAAACCATAATTTTGGTTGAGATTGACATTTCAATGTTTAAAGTGCGTTGGATCAGCATTGACATTTTGATGAAAGCCAACAACACACATGGGTGGAGACAGTGACATTGAACTAACAGTGATTTGTAGTTGATGAGCACAAGATCATTCAGGCGTATATCTGCAGAACACTACTGGGTGTTTCTCGATCAGTGGGGCGTTTTCAAACCACAATGGACATTTTCAACCGCTTTACCCGATTTGCTGTAATCCACTGTGGGCTTGGTTTAGGGGTGGGCCTTCATGATTTTAGCAAGTCTGTTGAAAAATGGTTGAAAAACATTTACCTGTATTGTAGTTTGAAATTGGCCACTGATTGGTAAACGCCCATTTTGTCTTTGCATGTGCACTTTTCAGTAGTCTAATGCTTCCTCATTAGAGAGAAAACAGGTGCATCCTATACAGACCTCTTGTTTGTTGAATCACCTGACATACTTACACGACTTCTCTAGCACAGTTTCAAACAATGGTGCATCTACCTTATTTCTCTGTTCCTTTGTTTTGCATGCTTATTTGCGTTTGATTTGTGTTGTTACTCACTGTAATTAGATTACAAAGTTATTAAAGTATTTCAATAAAGCATCTATTTTTCTACATTCTTAAAAAATGCATCTTGCTTTAGTAAAGCTTATTAGGAATGTCCTGAATAAAGTTATGTCATTTAACAGATTTCTTAAGGTGCAAGAGACATGAACGTGAGCAAGAATGTTAACATAGCCCATGTCTTGTATCGGTCAGTGTTTGCATGCAGAACACATTGCTCCTTTAGTAGGAGTGAAGGCAGATGAAGATGGACAGTTAAAAAAGCACCCTCCTGATAATGCTGACATTGATCATACACTGAGTTGTTGTCGACAGCATAATCACCTGACCTGGGACTTGATGATATCCTGTATCTTATCACTGCTTAATCAGGTAATCATTCATATTCCTGAATATGTATTAAATTTGAGAAATAACTGATTTCCATTCAGTTTAGCTTGTTTCCACTGAAACACAATAAAAAAAAACATCTAGTGTTTATTAAGAAAGTGACTGACTTGGCTATTTTGTGATATTTAAAGAGATTAGGGTCTACATAAGGTGAATCTGCAGCTTTAAAGGGATAGTTCAGCCTGAAATTAAAATTATGTCATCATTTATTTACCCTCAAGTTGTTCCAAACCTGTATGAATGTCTTTCTTCTGCTGCACACAAAAGAAGATAGAGTGAAGGATGTTGGCAACCAGACAGTTGATGTTAGCCATTGACTTCCATGGTATTTATTTCCTACTTTGGAAATCAATGGCCACCGTCAACTTTCTGGTTACCGACATTCTTTAAAATATCTTATTTTGTGTTCAAAAGAAGAAAGAAACTCATACAGGTTTGGAACAACTTGAGGGTGAGTAAATGATTACAAAATTTTCATTTCGGGTTGAACTATCTCTTTAAAGAAATTTTCATTGAAAAAAACTAAGATCTTTTTTATTCTACAAGATAAAAGTGTTATTTGAATGCTGTAGTTTCACAGAAAATGAACTGAGAAATTTAATGGCTATAGCTCAGAGGTGTTCGTCCCTCTTCATGAAGAGTTTAGCTCCAGCACCTGGAAGTGTTCATTGATTTGATGACCTTGATTATCTGCCTCAGGTGTGTTTAATTAGGGCTGGAGATAAATCCGACACCCCTGCTAGCGCTTTCTTTTGATATTAAAGCATTCATAGAAATAAATAAACAGAATTTTACGATACTATAATCGTAGTTAGAATATTTTGTTTTCAGTGACTTAAAAAAAAAAGTTAATCATATTGTGTTTAGTATATTAACATTATTGAATGTGACTGTATGTATGACAACTGATTTGAGTCGTTCTTGAGTAACATCATGCTTTCTTTTTCAGATTTCAGAGAACCCAAAGGAAAGGAGGCAGTATTCTGATGCAAGACAGATTTTTAAAAACCTGAACCGCTGGACCTGTAGTTATGATGACATCAGACTTCTGAAGCCAATTTTATTTTTAAAGGTTGAAATGCTTTTGACCTATTTCTCCCCCTTTCTTTTAAAAAAAAATGATATTTTAATATATTTGTTGTCATTGATTGATTGAATAAAATAAATTGACTCAACTGCTGGAAAGGTGTCATTTATATTTTAAAAGGTTTTCGACAAATTTTGAAATGGTCAGGAATTTGTTGACGCACCATTGAAGTGTGATTGAAATATTAATGTTGTTTCAACATTAATTGGTACATCAGATGGCAACATTGTTTGACATTCCTTTTCAGTCTTTCAACAAAATGTATTTAGAATCAACATCACATTGTAACATTGATCAAACCATATTACCAAAGATTATTTTTTGTTAATTTCAGTGTTAATTCAACAGCAGTGATGTAGATTCAACATCAAAGTAACGTTGATTCAACAATATTACCATTGATTATTTTTGTTAATTTCAATATTGATTCAACAGCAGTGATGTATAATCAATCATAGTGTAACGTTGATTCAATAGCATTACCATTGATTTTTTGTTCAACATAGTTTCAACATTAACTGAGGGTGCAAAAGTGATGTTGATAAAATATCACTTTGTAATGTTGAATCAATACTATTACCATTGATTTTTGGTTGAATTCCCAACATTATTTCAACATTAACTGAGGGTGCAAGAGTGATGTTGATAAAATATCACTTTGTAATGTTGAATCAATACTATTACCATTGATTTTTGGTTGAATTCCCAACATTATTTCAACATTAACTGAGGGTGCAAGAGTGATGTTGATAAAATATCACTTTGTAATGTTGAATCAATACTATTACCACTGATTTTTGGTTGAATTCCCAACATTATTTCAACATTAACTGAGGGTGCAAGAGTGATGTTGATAAAATATCACTTTGTAATGTTGAATCAATACTATTACCATTGATTTTTGGTTGAATTCCCAACATTATTTCAACATTAACTGAGGGTGCAAGAGTGATATTAAAGCAACATTACTTTGTAACGTTACTTCAATGCAATTAGCGTTGACGCATCAACACTGAGTCAACATTGTTTCAATGATTTCATGCTATCTGGGTATACTCTGCAGCTGTCTTGTGGAATGGTTTACCTTTAAACCTTAAACTGTTGAACTCTTCCTATTATCATTTTAAATTCTCAATAAAAAAATGGTTATTAAACCGATAAAATAATACAAAGAAAGAAAAAAGTAAGGAAATAGAAATAGAAAGTCTTGAAGTAGTAGGAATATTGTATTGTCTGCTTGTTTATCTGGGATTTTAGCCCTTGCTTCGGTCTTTTTATTTGTTTTATTTGTTTGTATTTTGTATGCCCCCTTTGTTGTTTTCAATGTTTTTAGTCCATGTATTGTTACTCATCTTCCATCTTAAGGACCACAATGGAAACAAGCCTTTGGGCTTTTTTGTGTTTTTTATCCTTTTGAACACTTCATGTTGACTGTTGTTCAATAAAGTTATCAAACCACGAGGTCAGAGAGGAGGCATCAGAGGGGGAGTTCAAGAGTTGAAGAGGTTCCCCCTCGTATGAACATCTTTCAGTGCCTGGCGTTATGGACCCGCCAGACTGAGGAGGCCGTGGCGGTCAAGTCCCCTGAGCAGACTTCCACCTGGGACAGAGAGCCTTTTAGGGGAACCCGTCTGGTCAAGTTTAGGGGAACTCGTGGAGGACATAGGGGAGGAGATACTAGAGGTGAACACCGACAGCATTCTACATTTCGGTCATTCTCTGACCATGGTCCGGTGATGTTCAGCCCCGAGCGTCCTTCACCGCTGGTTCCGGTGGTCTCTGTTCCGGTGGTCCCGAAACGGAGGAGGAGAAGGAAGACTGCCTCCATGACTGTCCCGGTGGCCCCAGTTCCGGTGCTCCCATTTCCGGTGGTCCCTGTCCCGGTGGTCCCGAGTCCGGTGGTCCCGAGTCCGGTGGTCCTGAGTCCGGTGGTCCAGAGAAAGAGAAGGAGGAGACACAGCCCGTCTGCCCAGTCAGAGACTGGTCACGTCACGTCTGCCCAGCGAGAGACTGTTCACGTCACGTCTGCCCAGCGAGAGACTGTTCACGTCACGTCTGCCCAGCGAGAGACTGTTCACGTCACGTCTGCCCAGCGAGAGACTGTTCACGTCCCGTCTGCCCAGCGAGAGACTGTTCACGTCCCGTCTGCCCAGCGAGAGACTGATCACGTCCCGTCTGCCCAGCGAGAGACTGTTCACGTCACGTCTGCCCAGCGAGAGACTGTTCACGTCACGTCTGCCCAGCGAGAGACTGTTCACGTCACGTCTGCCCAGCGAGAGACTGTTCACGTCCCGTCTGCCCAGCGAGAGACTGTTCACGTCCCGTCTGCCCAGCGAGAGACTGATCACGTCCCGTCTGCCCAGCGAGAGACTGTTCACGTCCCGTCTGCCCAGCGAGAGACTGTTCACGTCCCGTCTGCCCAGCGAGAGACTGTTCACGTCCCGTCTGCCCAGCGAGAGACTGTTCACGTCCCGTCTGCCCAGCGAGAGACTGTTCACGTCCCGTCTGCCCAGCGAGAGACTGTTCACGTCCACGTCTGCCCAGCGAGAGACTGTTCACGTCACGTCTGCCCAGCGAGAGACTGTTCACGTCACGTCTGCCCAGCGAGAGACTGTTCACGTCACGTCTGCCCAGCGAGAGACTGTTCACGTCACGTCTGCCCAGCGAGAGACTGTTCACGTCACGTCTGCCCAGCGAGAGACTGTTCACGTCACGTCTGCCCAGCGAGAGACTGTTCACGTCACGTCTGCCCAGCGAGAGACTGTTCACGTCACGTCTGCCCAGCGAGAGACTGTTCACGTCACGTCTGCCCAGCGAGAGACTGTTCATGTTCCGTCCGCCTTCCTGGACCTGGACTATCGGGAGCGTCTGGCTCGGATCCTGGACATGCCCGTGTCTGCTGTTCCAGAGCCGGAACCAGTGTCTACTGTTCCAGAGCCGGAGCCGGAGGCAGAGCCAATGGCCGTTCCAGAGCCGGAGGCAGAGCCAGTGCCCGTTCCAGAGTCGGAGGCAGAACCATTGCCGGTTCCAGAGCCGGAGACAGAGCCAATGCCTGTTCCAGAGCCGGAGGCAGAGCCAGTACCCGTTCCAGAGCCGGAGGCAGAGCCAGTGCCGTCTGCCTTCTTGGATCTGGACTATCTGGAGCGTCTGGTTCGGATCCTGGACATGCCCATGTCTGCTGTTCCAGAGCCGGAGCTAGTGTCTGCTGTTCCAGAGCCGGAGGCAGAGCCAATGCCTGTTCCAGAGCCGGAGGCAGAGCCAATGCCTGTTCCAGAGCCTGTTCCAGAGCCAGTGCCTGTTCCAGAGCCAGAGCCAGTGTTTGTTTCTGTGTTTGTGTCTGTTTTTGTGACTGTTACAGTTCTTGTGGCTGTTCCTGAGCCGGTGTCTGCTGTTCCTGAGCCGGTGTCTGCTGTTCCTGAGCCGGTGTCTGCTGTTCCTGAGCCGTTGTCTGCTGTTCCTGAGCCGTTGTCTGCTGTTCCTGAGCCGGTGTCTGCTGTTCCTGAGCCTCTGCCCTGGCCGCCCGAGGGGCCTTCACCGCCCTGGCCGCCCGAGGGGCCTTCACCGCCCTGGCCGCCCGAGGGGCCTTCACCGCCCTGGCTGCCCGAGGGGCCTTCACCGCCCTGGCCGCCCGAGGGGTCTTCACCGCCCTGGCCGCCCGAGGGGCCTTCACCGCCCTGGCCGCCCGAGGGGCCTTCACCGCCCTGGCCGCCCGAGGGGCCTTCACCGCCCTGGCCGCCCGAGGGGCCTTCACCGCCCTGGCCGCCCGAGGGGTCTTCACCGCCCTGGCCGCCCGAGGGGTCTTCACCGCCCTGGCCGCCCGAGGGGTCTTCACCGCCCTGGCCGCCCGAGGGGTCTTCACCGCCCTGGCCGCCCGAGGGGTCTTCACCGCCCTGGCCGCCCGAGGGGTCTTCACCGCCCTGGCCGCCCGAGGGGTCTTCACCGCCCTGGCCGCCCGAGGGGTCTTCACCGCCCTGGCCGCCCGAGGGGTCTTCACCGCCCTGGCCGCCCGAGGGGTCTTCACCGCCCTGGCCGCTCGAGGGGTCTTCACCGCCCGGGCCGCCCGATGGGTCGTCTGCTTCTCCGGGGCCGCCCGATGGGTCGTCTGCTTCGCCCTGGCCGCCCGAGGGGTCGTCTGCTTCGCCCTGGCCGCCCGAGGGGTCGTCTGCTTCGCCCTGGCCGCCCGAGGGGTCGTCTGCTTCGCCCTGGCCGCCCGAGGGGTCGTCTGCTTCGCCCTGGCCGCCCGAGGGGTCGTCTGCTTCGCCCTGGCCGCCCGAGGGGTCGTCTGCTTCGCCCTGGCCGCCCGAGGGGTCGTCTGCTTCGCCCTGGCCGCCCGAGGGGTCGTCTGCTTCGCCCTGGCCGCCCGATGGGTCGTCTGCTTCGCCCTGGCCGCCCGATGGGTCGTCTGCTACGCCCTGGCCGCCCGATGGGTCGTCTGCTTCGCCCTGGCCGCCCGATGGACTGTCTGCTTCGCCCTGGCCGCCCGATGGACTGTCTGCTTCGCCCTGGCCGCCCGATGGACTGTCTGCTTTGCCCTGGCCGCCCGATGGACTGTCTGCTTCGCCCTGGCCGCCCGATGGACTGTCTGCTACTCCCTGGTCGCCAGCTAAGTCGTTATTTCCCGTTTTTGTTCCCCTTCATGGACCTGGCCCACCATCCCTCCCCCTGATCCTCCACCATTCCACCTCCCTCCTGAACTCTTGTTTTAGTGTTGTCGTGGAGCGTCTGGTAGCCGCTCCGTAGAGGGGGGGTTATGTCACAGTGTCTGGTTGTGTTCCCTTGTTTGTCACTAGAGGTCCTCGTTATCACGGTGTCCTTCACTATTGACTTCATTTCCCAGCATTCTGTCTGTCACTGTCACTCATCAGTTCATTGCACTCAGCTGTTCCCCGTCCTCATTGTTCCCAGCTGTTCATTGTTAGTCTTGTTAGATCTGTGTATATATTCCCTGTCTGTGTTAGTATGTGTACGGATTCGTTGTTAAATGTCCCCACACTTCCGTTCCTGTTGTTGCTTCTTTCTCGTGTTTTGTCGTTTATTCTTGGACTGTCTTTGTTGGAATTTGACCCTTGCCTGGACTGGATGTGAGTACGGATTACCCCTTTTAATAAATACCTGCAATTGGATCTACGCTGTCTGTGTGTGTGTTCGTGACACTTTTGTTCTGGTCTGGGTATATAAGGGAAAGTGGCAGAGCAGCCTTTGGGGAAACTGTAACCAGGAAAAAAAATCATGCAGTGCTGTGTCAGTGGCTTCTCGAGTCTTGCACTCAGAATACACTCACACACCACTGTGTGTCTCTGTCAGGAATGCATTTCTTACTCTTAGAGTCATCTTTGAGCAATTGATGTTATGTATTTATTATTTCTGAATTGGCTTTTAATCATTTACTTGTGGAATTGGCATGATACATTTTTTCCTGACAAAAATAAATGTTAACCTTGATTTATTCTGCATTCTTCTGAAATCACTGTTTCTAGTAGATTATGAGGAAGCTGGTGCTACCGCAGATCTGTGTCCAGGATAAGTCAAACTAAAGACGCATATGAACGGAGCAGTAGGCACGTCATCTGAAGACCTTTTGATTATTGTCTATCAATCACTGACTTGGCAAGTTGTACGAAAGTGGCTAAATAAACTACACTTTTTTTGTGTGAGTGAGCAGTAGGCAACTGACTTAAGAGGTATTAGCAAACCCTGCACCCTCTGACCAAGATCAGACTGGCGAGGCTGTGTCCGTGAGATCCACGTAAACCCAGGGCGAGTGACTCTGTGCAGCATCGGGTCCCTTAATGAATGAATAATTTAAATTATGAAATGCCCAGAATAATCAAAGATCTAAATTAACTCATAATCAATATTTATGATTATTTTCTAAGAAGAAATACGATCTAAGTTTGATTATCATTCGAAATTGGAGTCAGATAAAGTGGAGAGTTAAAGTAATAGTGAAACTAAATTCTAATAAATTAAGTTAACTTCACTGGAACGCTGAAAAGACATACACGCATTATCCCTTCGCCCACACCGTTGGATTCCGTCGTTGGGCCAATGGGTGGCCCTTACAGGGGCGTGTCCGCTGGCTGCACTGAAACCACGCCCACTCGCGGGAAAGCTGCCGTCGAGTTACTGTGGACTACCTACTATAATTATAACATAAGCACACAAGGCAACTTGCACTCTTTGGCACTGCCGATGATGGCACCAGTTGTCGACGCGACGGGAGGATGAAGGCCGAGGCGGGAGATAGTCGTTTCGGCCCCATTCACCAGTAACAGCGGATTATCAGTGAATCCCAGTTGTCTCCGATGAAAGTTTATAAAACTATCCCGTGTAAAATGATCACTACAGAGGCGGGTTTTGGCGCTGATCCTCAGCTCTCCATCAAGGTGGCTCTTCACAAAATTAATCCACCTCCTCTTGATGTGATCGTTTTTCGGAAAATTTAAGGACACCGATCTGTTTTGTACGTGATCGTATCCAGGTAGTACCCATTTCTGTGACGAAGGCATAGCTAGCTAGCAAACTGTAGGCTGCAGTAACTAAAAGTACTGACATTAACTCGCGATTGAGCGGCAAACTGATGTGAATGTGCACTATATATATTGTTAGGGGAGGGGCCAGCTTCGGTGGCTCCAGTGCGCCATCAAGTAGGGGCGTGTCCAGGAGCTCAAGGGCTCCAGTGCGTCATCGAGCCCCCGTTTGAGCCCCCGTTTTAGCCCCGCCCAAAAAATCCGGAACACAGCAATGGTGAAAAATTACTTTGGTTACTAACGTAACCTCAGTTCCCTGAGAGGAGGGAAAACTCCTTTTCTCGAGAATACTGAAGCAAAACTTTAAAACGCAGTGAAGCTGCACAGCAGACACAGATCAGCGCGAGTGCGGTCATTGGCTGTGCTGCGGCAAACTGCTCGAACCTATGGCGAGGCAGCTCTGACGCTCGAACCAATCAGGGCATTTCGCGCCCTGACACGTCAGAGTCCGCCAAAATGGGCGTGGACCGAGTCTATAAGGGCCAGGTCTCGCCTAGGGAGCTCAGGTTAATCGACTGAAGCGATACACAAACACAGTACAATAGCACGGCAGGTTACGCAATACTTCGTTCCCCCCTCTCAGGGTACTGAGGTTACGTTAGTAACCAAAGTAGTTCCCTTTCGAGAGGTCTCTCGTATTGCGTAAGCTAGCTTACGCTATGGGAACCCCATTCAAAGCGCCGTGCGTACTAACTTCGCCCTACTATAGCCCAAGGCAACTGCCAGAGACTTAACAGAGTGAATATATGAGCCTAATATAAGCCAGTCAAAGACGAGCTTCATATAGGGAATGTGTATAAGAACCTTTTGTTCAATGGCCAACCAGACATGTGTCGAGCCTTATGGCTGGGGAAATGTGTTTACATTTATACTGAAAGTACCTTAGCTTGCAAAGCTGGCACTTCTAGATTATAAAATTTTATAAATGTGGACGGCGAGGCCCAGCCAGCCGCCGCACAGATATCTTGAATAGGTATTCCACTCGACCAAGCCCAAGATGAGGCCATACCTCTTGTGGAATGAGCTCTGACGCCTAAGGGGCAATGAAGGCCCTTAGACTCATAAGCCAGTGCGATAGCGTCCACTATCCAGCGCGATAATCTCTGCTTTGAAATGGCAAGCCCTTTAGTGCGGCCGCCAAAGCAGATCAAGAGCTGTTCTGACTGTCTGAACGGGGCAGAACGCTCCATTTAAATTCTGAGAACCCTGACAGGGCAGAGTAAGTTCGCGTCTACTTTGTCGTCCGGCGAGGAAAGAGTAATCAACGAAATAACCTGTGCTCAGAACGGAGTCGAGAGCGCTTTAGGAACATAACCATGTCAAGTCAAGTCAAGTCACCTTTATTTATATAGCGCTTTTTACAATAGAGATTGTTTCAAAGCAGCTTTACAGAGATAACAGGAAAATAATGTTGTAATAGTATTGTTAAATACAAAATGAAATGTCCCCAACTAAGCAAGCCAAAAGCCAATGGCGAATAAAGGCGAAAAGGCAACAGTGGCAAGGAACCAAAACTCCATCAGGTGACAGAATGGAGAAAAAAACCTTGGGAGAACCCAGGCTCAGTCAGGGGGCCAGTCCTCCTTTGGCCAATGAACGAACAGTGTATGATTATGATTCAGGCATAATCAGGTCAGAAGTCAGATGAGATCAGAACTTTCACAATATTTATCCAGTTCATCTGGTTGGGGTCGGAGTCATCACGCCGGTATGGAGACGAGTTTGTTGAGGTGTCCATGAGGCCTTCACAGGGTTGATGAGGCTGGCACTTCAGGGATGTGTTGTCGTCGTGTCCAGGCGCAGGTTTTTCTTCAGATCTGGATATGGCCTGGATCCGGCAGTTTGCGGTAGACTTCGGGATAAACAGAGAGACTAATATTAGCGTATACACCATCCTTCTTATGATGTACAAAGTACATCAGGATTTATGGGAAGTGTTCCCGGTTCCGGCTGATCTAAACTATGCAGCCTAAAATTGAATTATAGAAGTCTATAATGTGTTATGTGTATGCTAAGCCAAAGAGATGTGTTTTTAGTCTAGATTTGAACTGACAGACTGTGTCTGCTTCCCGGATAATGTTAGGAAGATTGTTCCAAAGTTTTGGTGCTAAATAGGAAAAGGATCTACCGCCAGCAGTCGATTTAGATATTCTAGGTATTATCAACTGGCCAGAATTTTGAGATCGCAATAGACGTGAAGGAGTATAATGCGTTAAGAGCTCACTCAAGTACTGGGGAGCTAAACCATTTAGTGCTTTGTAAGTAATCAGCAATAATTTAAAACTGTCACTCCCCCTTTTGATAATTGACATTAAAATGCACTATACAAACTTAAATGGTTGTAATTCAAGAATGCTTTGGAATATAGAACTAAGTTTGGTCTTGTTTTAAAGAAAAAAATCAGCAGATTATTACTGAAGTGAAAGCACTTCAAAAAATTAAAGTATGAAAAAGTTATGGAAGTTATAATTTACAGTAAATCAAATATACTTTATTAATATTGTTTTTAATATAAAATAAATATTTTACAAAATATTTTTTACTATAAAATTACAATAAAATGAAAGCTATATATCTAACCAAGTTATGTTCCAAATTTAAAGTTGATATCACAAAAATTGAAGTTCCCATGAGATTTTGTTTAGGCGTTATACCAAAAATAGCCACCGGGTGCCATTGAATTCCATTGAATTTAATTGTATGCATTCTGCCATAACAAATTAATACATTTCTATCCAAATATCACTTCTGTCACTAAATATGGAACCTTGAGACTCAGACCTTTCTGACAATATGTGTTTTGTCAAGATTAGAAAAGGTTTTGATAATAAATTATGAAAGATGATGCCCAAAAGGGGAGGGGCCTAATAAAAAATACCGTTTCTATGGTAACACAACGTCCAATTTCAAAATGATTTTCACAGGATGAATTCTGAGTTCGTAAGCTTTCAAATGATACCTAATTTATGATAACTACTAAAATATGTGATATAATAATAATAAAAAAATTATATATATATATATATATATATATATATATATAATATATATTATACTTTTTAGAGGACTTCTTACTTTACTTTTTAAAATATAATTTTATCTTTTTTTATTGACAAATACTAGATTATGTTTTATTATGAATTTTTAGCATTAAAAACCAAAGTTTCAATTATTAAAAGTGTGTGCGTCGACTTTTTGTGACAAAGGTCAGAAACTCCTGTAATGACGTCGATTTTTTGAGGCGCACTCTTGTCATAATTTCATATATTACTGTTCATACATAATTTGTAAGAAAAAAACAGCTCTAAAATATCTATTTAGGAGTCTTAGACCTTTCCAACGATATATAGTTTGTCATAATTAGATTAGGATTTAATAGTAATATAGCGAAGTAAAGTTAGATCTCCCGTATACGGGATGGTGACAGTTAAGGGGTTAAAATTTATACAATGTTTAATAGGGAGCCAATGCAGTGTTGACAGAACCGGGCTAATATGGTCATACTTCCTGGTTCTGGTAAGAACTCTAGCGGCTGCATTTTGGACCAACTGTAGTTTATGTATTAAACGTGCAGGGCAACCACCCAGTAGAGCATTACAATAATCTAGCCTTGATGTCATGAACGCATGAACCAATTGTTCTGCATTTTTCATTGAGAGCATATGACGTAATTTAGATATATTTTTAAGATGAAAAAATGCAGTTTTGCAGATACTAGACACGTGACTTTCAAATGAAAGATTGGTATCAAAGAGCACACCCAGGTTCCTAACCGACGACGAGGACTTGACAGAGCAGCCATCAAGTATTAGACAGTATTCTAGGTTATTACGTGAGGAAGTTTTTTGTCCAATAATTAGAATCTCTGTTTTTTCAGAATTAAGTAGTAGGAAATTACTAGTCATCCAGTTTTTTATATCAGCTATGCATTCCGTTAATTTTGTGGATTGGTAAATTTCGTCAGGGCGTGAAGAAATATAGAGCTGTGTATCATCAGCATAACAGTGAAAACTAATGCCATGCTTCCTAATAATATCTCCTAAGGGTAGCATGTACAGAGTGAACAGCAACAGTCCTAGTACTGAGCCTTGTGGTACACCATACCGAACTTTTGACCGATAAGACATCTCTTCATTTACTACTACAAACTGATGACGGTCAGATAAGTATGATTTAAACCATGCTAGCGCAATTCCACTAATGCCAACATAATGTTCGAGTCTATTTAAAAGAATGTTGTGGTCGATAGTGTCAAATGCAGCACTAATAGCGAGATACAACCACGATCGGATGATAAGAGCAAATCATTTGTGACTCTAATGAGAGCTGTCTCAGTACTATGATACGGTCTAAATCCTGACTGGAAATCCTCACAGATACCATTTCTTTCTAAAAAGGAACATAGTTGTGAGGATACTGCCTTTTCTAGTATCTTTGACAGAAAAGGTAGATTCGAGATCGGCCTGTAATTGACTAATTCTGTAGGATCAAGTTGCGTTTTTTTAACAAGCGGTTTAATCATAGCCAGCTTAAAAGTTTTTGGTACGTATCCTAATGACAAAGATGAATTAATTATATTAAGAAGAGGATCTATGACCTCTGGAAGCATCTCTTTCAATAGTTTAGTCGGTATAGGGTCTAACATACATGTTGTCGATTTAGATGATTTAATGAGTTTAGAAAATTCTTCCTCTCCTATAGCAATAAATGAATCGAATTTTTCATCAGTGAGACGACACTGCACTGTCTGATGCGATACTGTAGTAGACGGTTGCATAGTTACAATTTTCTCCCTGATATTATCAATCTTATAAGTGAAGAAGGTCATAAAGTCATTACTGTTGTGCTGCTTGCAAACTTCTGGTCTTGAAACTTTATTTTTCGTCAGTTTAGCAACTGTTTCGAATAAGTACCTTGGGTTTTGTTTATTTTCTTCTAATAGGGTTGAAAAATAAGCAGATCTAGCAGTTTTTAAGGCCTCTCTGTATGCAATCAAGCTCTCCTTCCATGAAATGCGAAAGACTTTTCTTCCAGTTTCGCTCCATTTTCCTGGCTGCTCTCTTTAGGGCCTGAGTGTGCTCGTTGTACCACGGCCTTGGACTATTTTCTTTAATCTTCTTTAAGCGCAACGGAGCAACTGTGTCTAAAGTGCTAGAAAAGAGAGAGTTAAAAGTTTCTGTCGCAATATCGAGTTCTTCTACGCTATCTGGGATGCTGAGATGATGACACTGATCAGGAAGATTATTGATAAAGCATTCTTTTGTGGCAGAAGTGATAGGTCTAACATATTTGTAACACGGAGTCGGCTTTGCAGCCTTGGCTAAATGAAGTTTACACGAGACTAGATAGTGATCTGAGATGTCATCGCTCTGCTGCAGAATTTCAACAGCATCGACATTGATTCCATGTGATAATATTAGATCTAGAGTATGATTACGACAATGAGTAGGTCCTGACACGTGTTGTATAACTCCAGTAGAGTTAAGAATGTCTTTAAATGCCAATCCCAATACATCTTTTTCATTATCTACATGTATATTAAAATCACCAACAATTAGGACTTTATCTGCAGCCAGTACTAACTCTGATAGAAAGTCAGCAAATTCTTTGATAAAGTCTGTATGGTGCCCTGGTGGCCTGTAAACAGTAGCCAGCACAAATCTTAAACGTGATTTATCATTTGCACTATATATTGTTACATTAAGCACCAACACTTCAAAAGAATTATATTTGAAACTAGACTTCTTAGTAATTTTGAAAATATTACAATAAATTACAGCAACACCTCCCCCTTTGCCTTTCAGACGAGGTTCATGTTTATAGCAGTAATCTTGTGGGGTGCACTCATTTAAAATAATGTAATTGTTTGGTTTTAGCCAGGTTTCTGTCATACACAGCACATCTAGTTTGTAGTCTGTAATCATATCATTAACAATAAGTGCTTTTGAAGTAAGGGATCGAATATTCAGCAACCCAAGCTTTATCATTTGTTCATTTGTATTATTTCTGTTTTTTATTTGTTGAACATCAATTACATTTTTACCCTTCGATGGGTTTGGAAGTTTTTTGTATTTCCTAATTCGGGGAACAGACACAGTCTCTATATGATGATATCTAGGTGAAAGAGCATCTATGTGATGGGATTTATCTGACCTTGGTGACGTGAGACAGCTGGCAGACGGTCGGTTTAGCCAGTTTGTCTGCTTCCTGACCTGAGACCCAGATTGTCATGTTTCAGCTCTAAGACTATGTGCCATATTACTAGAGAGAAGAGCAGCACCATCCCAGGAGGGATGAATACCATCTCTTTTCAACAGGTCAGGTCTGCCCCAAAAACTTTTCCAATTGTCTATGAATTCTATATTATTTTGCGGACACCACTTAGACAACCAGCCATTGAGTGATGACAATCTGCTAACTATCTCATCACTCCTGCGAACAGGAAGGGGGCCAGAGCAAATTAAAGTGCCTGACATCATACTTGCGAGTTCACACACCTCTTTAACATTAATTTTAGTGATCTCCGACTGGCGAAGTTGAACATCATTAGTGCCGACGTGAATAATAATCTTAGAGAATTTACGATTAGCATTAGCCAGCACTTTTAAATTTGCTTTGATGTCAGGCGCTCTGGCTCCCGGCAAACATGTGACTATAGTGTCTGGTGTCTCTATTTTCACGTTCCGTGTAAAGAATCGCCAATAACTAGGGCACATTCAACAGGATTCTCAGTGGGTGTTTCACTGAGTGGGTAGAATCTGTTTGATGTTGTAATCGGAACGGAAGAGCGGTGTTTTGCGCCTCACAGCGCCTCACAGTCACCCAATTGCCCTGCTGCACGGGCTCTACTTCAGCCGGAACCGAACAATGTACAGTGTTCTCTAAGCTAATTGCATCCAAAGTAGTATCTAAAGCCCTTGCACTCTTACAATTAACCTCAATTAAAGTTTGGATGCGTGTATCTAGTTCTGAAATCTTCTTCGTCAGCCTGACTATCTCCCTGCATTTATCACATGTAAATCCTATGCAGACGGAGAAGGCTATACTATGCATGTTACATGAAGTGCAAGTGACAATAAGAGGAGAAGATGACATGACTCACCGTGTTTGTTGACTGATTCTACTTACCACAGCTTACGCGAGCTAAATAAATAAATAAAGAGCACACGGATGGCACGCTAACAGGCTAGAGAATTAGTAACTTGTTGTGCTAGCAACGATTAAGATTGAAGCTGGCGATGTCGGGTTAATATGTGATGTTGAGTAAGTTGTATTTAGCAGTATAAACAACAGGGAAATGTAGTAAATAATGATTAAAAACAGAAAGATATACGAAGCTACAGACACAAACCAGCAGCAAGGCAGACAGGAGCAATCAAGCCGATGTCTTGGTTTGAGGACGACTCTGGAGTCGTTTGGGCCAAACTCAAGGCAGGAAGCGCTCACTGACAGCGCTTGTAAATCACCTACTCTTTTGACTGACGTGAGCGCCAGCAGAAAAGCAGTTTTGAGCGAGAGATGCTTTAAGTCAGCAGATCTGAGCGGCTCAAATGGAGCACCCTTCATCGCCTCCAGAACCGTGGAGAGGTCCCAGATGGGCACAGAGGGGGGTCGTGGAGGGTTCAACCTTCTCGCTCCTCTAAGGAAGCGCACAATGAGGTCGTTTTTCCCTAGTGGTTTCCCGGCCACAAGAGCGTGAGATGCTGTTATGGCCACCACATATACCTTGAGCGTGGAGGGGGTGCGACCCGCTTCCAAAAGCTCTTGTAAAAAGATGAGTACACTTGGTATCTCGCATGAGTAGGGATCCAGGCTCCGTGTTTTACACCAGCCCAAAAATACCACCTATTTTTGAGCATAGAGGCGCCTAGTCGAAGGCGCTCTCGCTTCAGTGATGGTTTTCATCACTCCCTCTGTGAGACACCCGGATACCCGTTGAGGGGCCATACGTGAAGGGCCCACAAATCGGGACGGGGATGCCAAATCAACCCGTTTGCACGCGAGAGGAGGTCTCTCCTCAACGGTATCGGCCATGGGGCTGTTTCCATCATTTCTGTCAGCTCTGAGAACCATAGCTGGGTCTTCCAGAGCGGGGCTATCAGCAGCACTGTGCACCTGTCCTCCCTGATCCGTTCGATGACCTGTGGTAGCATCGTGACCGGGGGAAAAGCATATAGCGGGCGGCTGGGCCAGTCGCGGGCCAGTCGCGGGCCAGCGCGGGCCCTGCTCTTTGAAAAAAATGTCTGGCAGTGAGCATTGTCTTCTGAGGCGAAGAGGTCGACCTCTGCCTCGCCGAAGATGCTCCATATCAATTGCACTGTCTGTGGGTGAAGAGACCATTCCTCTGGGGGAACGTTGTCTCTGGATAACATATCCACACCCTGGTTCCGAAAACCTGGCACGTGCGCCGCCCTCAGGGAGCGCAGGTTGTGCTGAGCCCATATAATGATGCTCTTGGCCATGATATGTAGGTTGTTCGACCTGAGCCCGCCTTGACGATTTATGTATGACACCACTGCCATATTGTCTGTTCGAACCAGGACATGGTGGTTCTTCAAATATGGGAGAAAAGCTTTCAGGGCTAGCGCGACCGCTTTCATCTCTAGACAGTTTATATGCAGGCTGCTCTCTGGGTTCGACCACAGACCAGAGGCGGGCCTGCCCTCGTACAGGGCTCCCCAGCCCAAATTGGAGGCGTCTGTCAAGATCATCTTTCTCCTTGAAATCGCACCCAAACTCACGCCAGACTGATACCAGTCTGTCACCTTCCAGGGAGCCAGGGCCTTGATGCAGCCGTGGGTCGCTCTGATTCGTAGTTGGCCAGATCGCCACGCGTGAGTTGGTACATGTTGGTTTAACCAGCGTTGAAGGGGACGCATGTTTAGCAGTCCTAGCTGGAGTGCCGATGATGCTGCAGCCATCAGACCCAACATCCTCTGAAATCTTTTGAGAGGCGCGCAGGCGTTTGCTCTGAATGATGCTGCCAGACGCTGAATGACGAGCGCGCGGTCTGCTGAGAGGCGCGCTCTCATTTGCACGGAGTCTAACACTATGCCCAGAAAAGACATTTTTTGGCTGGGAAACTGTGTGCTTTTGGAAGTGTTGATCCTGAGACCCAGGCACTCTAGGTGGCTGAGGAGCCAGGATCTGTGCATTATTAACTGCGCTTTCGACTGAGCTATGATTAGCCAATCGTCGAGGTAGTTTAACACTCGCACTCCCTGCTGTCTCAGGGGGGTAAGTGGCACGTCCATACACTTCGGAAATGTACGGGGTGCTAAAGATAGGCCGAAGGGTAGTACTGTACACTGGTAAGCCTGCCCTTCGAATGCGAACCTCAGGAATGGCCTGTGATGGGGCGAGATCTGAATGTGAATCCATCAGATCCACTGAGAAAAGCCAATCTCCCGGGCGGATATGCGCGAGTATTTGTTTGGTTTTCAGCATCCTGAACGGGCGCGTCATCAGCGCTTTGTTCAGGTGTCTGAGGTCTAGGATGGGCCTGAGCCTGCCATCCTTCTTTGGAACGAGGAAGTAGCGACTGTAAAAGCCTGACTCGCTTTCTGAAAGGGGAACTGGTTCCACAGCACCCTTTTCTAACAGTTTCGACACTTCTGAGCGGAGAACGTGAGCCACGCCCCCCTCTACCGTCGTCATGACCACGGCTGAAAAGCGCGGGGGTCTGCGAGCGAACTGTAGCGAGTAGCCTCGTTTTATTATGTTCAACACCTATTCTGATATACCGGGGATAGCCTCCCAGGCCTTGGCCCGCATAGCTAGGAGTTGAATCGAGACCTGAGGGGGCCCGCTGTGATAAAGGGACCCGGCCGCCCAGTTGTTCTGTGTGTTTTGTGCTGCATGAACAGCGCTTATGCTTTCTCGCTAAAACACAGTGGGGAACTGACACTATGGGGACAGTTTGTTTGTGTAGTGGTATGCACGTTAATGTGGGTACCCTTTCTACATTTATTAACTCTTCCGCTGTGAGCGGGAAGAGAGGTGAAGACTCGTTGGTCGTGTTTATATGTAGGCGCGTGCATTTCGCTATGGGCGCATGAACTACACTTTTTACACATACGGCCTGAGCTGAGGGGGGGCTTGAGACCGTGTTTGCAGTGCTTGTGTGTAGATGTGCGTACTTCAGAGTGGGCACAAGATCTACATTTATAGCATGAACTGGGGAAGCAGTTACTATGGGACCAGTGCTTGTGTGAGGGCGCGCGCGCTTCACAGCGGGCGCGTGACCTACATATGACACAGACAGAAAATAGCTCTTTTTGTGCTTTATTTGCGTCGCCGTAAAAACGGCGTTTGTTTGCAGGTGTGCGTGTTTTATAACAGACCCATTTACTGCAGTATTTACATTTCCAGTCGCCTGAGAAGAGGGAACTGGGAAATGTTTGAGAAGTGTTTTGGAGCTTGGTCCGGCCTCGGCGGGACTCAAGCTCCGTTTCTTTCTTCCTCTGGCTAGGAAGGCTTGCGAGGCTCTGGGTCCAACACAATCTTGGGTCGGGGACCACGCCTCTCTGGGAACTGTGAACACCCGGGCTGAGAGACCGGTGGTGCTGGCTTTGTTTGGCGAGGAGGTGGCGCCCTCTTGTGCTGGCTCGTGGCAGAACTGGAGCGCTTTGGAAGGAAGTGTCGCATCGCTTGAGACGCCTTCTGAGCTTCCGTGTAGCGCTCTGCAAATCCCTTGACAGCTGGGCCAAACAGACCAGAGGTGGAGATAGGGGAGTCCAAGAACGCTGCCTTGTCTGCCTCCTTCATGTCGGTCAAGTTCAGCCACAAGTGGCGCTCGAGTACCGTCAAACTCGCCATGTTACGGCCGATCGCCTGGGCTGTAGATTTAGTGGCTCGCAGGGCCAGGTCGGTGGCGCTGCGCAGGTCCCTGAAAGCCTCTGGATCAGGGCCAGACTCGTCCATTGAACGGAGAAGTTTGGCCAGAAAAACTTGGAAGACAGCCATGGTATGGAGTGCTGAGGCAGCTTGACCAGCGGC
This sequence comes from Gila robusta, assembly GCA_030770095.1. Classification (NCBI taxonomy): domain Eukaryota; kingdom Metazoa; phylum Chordata; class Actinopteri; order Cypriniformes; family Leuciscidae; genus Gila; species Gila robusta. Next base: position 521,048 of record JAVALU010001578.1, read on the forward strand.
GGCATATGCGCGACTGGACAGAGCTGACGTGGCGCGGCAAGGTTTAGAAGGACGCTTTCCATCCTGTGGCCATGGGTGGGCAGAGGTGAGCGGCCACCGCCTCTTCGAGGGGGGGAACCGTCTGATAGCCCTTTTCACCTGCGCCGTCAACGGAGGAGAGCGCTGAGGAGAAGGAGGGTTTCAGACACGCCGAGTACGGCGCCTTCCATGACTTGATTAGTTCGTCATGTACCTCTGGGAAGAATGGGGCGGGTCTCTGTTGAGGGGCCTGCTGGCGCCCCTGCAGAAACCACTCGTCCAGTCTGCTGCGCGCGGGCTCGACGGCCCTGGTGAGAACGCGGAGAAGCTCAGCGTCGATGCTCGTGCTCGCACTGACTTGCGTCGAGGGTGCGGTACCACAAACAGAGCCCGTCCACCAGTCGGAAGCAGAGAGTTAAACACTATAATCCCTTCCTCGCTCGTCGTCTGAAACCCCGAACGAGACAAGACCCGCTGCTCGCTGGGAGGGGCGTTGGTCTGCCTGCTTGAACAGGACCGGGGGGGGATTCCTGAGGAGAAAGCGAGGCACGTGGGGACTGGGCTGGCGTGGGCTCTGGCATCCTTTGCGAACGGCGCTTTTTCTTGCGCGGCTCGAGCAAAGGGAAAGAGGGAGCAGGTTGACGGTCGTCGTCGTCGAAGATGTCTAGACGTTCCCAAAGAGACGTGAGGTCCATCCTGTCGCACTCAGGGCAGCCGCCCTTGGTGAGCGCGGCCTCCGCGTGGTCACAGCCTAAGCAGGGCGCGCACAGGATGTGCCGATCTCCGTCGACGAGCGGGCCTCTACACGAGGCACAGGTGGTGCGAGGCATTTGCAACAACGCCTCGGAAAATCCATTGTTTGCCCATTTTGGCGGACTCTGACGTGTCAGGGCGTGAAATGCCCTGATTGGTTCGAGCGTCAGAGCTGCCTCGAAATTTTAAGAGACTTTAAACTCTTCATCTCTGATTTTCATATGATCACTCTCTTAAACTTGTGAAATAAGGTTTTTAAAAGAAGAAAGCTTAAGGCTTTTTTTTAGGGGGATATGTCTTTAGCAAGCAAGTAAAGACTTTATCCTGTTAGGCTGCAACCCCACTTTCGAAAAATCCCCAGAAATGGAATACCCAAACTGAAACAGATACAGTTCATGAGCCCTTTGTACTAAAAGCACAAGTATGATCTCATTTGAAAGCTGACACCTTGCAGTTTTTTGTAAATGTAGAATTAATTATTGTCATAATGAAAAAAATAGTTATAAGTAGCTTCAAAGTTTTGTAAAGTTATTCAAAATTATTTTTTTATGAAACGTCTTCATGAAAATAAAATTGAAGTTAGCATTTTATCAATCTATGAATGGACTGCAGCTACAGCCACATGTCTGACCATGTTATATTTAAAATCTGAAGATGACAAGTCTAAAACTCTGTATTTAGTTAAATGTTTTTGATTAGATTCTAAAATGCAAACTGATGTTTATTGCCATGTTCTAAGCATCTATTCAGTCTATTGTCTCTATTGTTTTGTGGTGCAAACGAGCCCCATTCAGTCTCAGTCTCCCCTGCACACATTCACACCTCTCCGGCCTGTTTATGGCTCTAAATATGTTTTTCTTTTGTTTTCATTATAATTAATAACGACTGGCTATTCACGCTGTTTCAATCCCCAATTTCTTTTTTCAAAGTTTACTCACTTAACATTTGAAACTGTATCAAATGACCTTCTTGAAAAAAGAAACATTTCAGTAAGCATTCCAATTTAGAAAAATGCATAAAAATAACAGCAAGGTGGCAGGTGCACCTAGGGCTAGCTAGCATGTTAGCTTAGCACACCATCAATACACGACAATTTATGAGATTAAAACCATGTTTGTGCTCCAATCTTACTTTATAGCGCAAGTCGAGTGTTTTAAATAACCTTCTGTGATCTGATTTGGCTTCAGATAAAAAATCAGACAGAAAATATATTATTTTATAGTATTATGCACGATGATAAAGTCTCGATTAGCATTACATTATAAATATAATCTATTATTATGAAAATACCTGACATGGCTCGAAGAACACAGGTAAATCAGATATCATTGCAATCATGTTTATTGTCTTCAAAACGTCTTTATCTGCATGTTACAGCGATCTCTAGGAGCTTTGTTTGTGTCAGGGACTTCCTGAATGTCACATGATATGGCTCTTCTTTATGTGTTCCATATATGGACTAAATGTGCACAGGGTGCCCTCAGGCTGCCAGTATGGATTGAAAACACAGTACATCAGAGTATCCAGCGCTCATAATGATTACATCGGCCCATTTGGGTATAAATTCTATAAATATTATTCCAGTCTATATAAATCGGATGTAAACCTATGAGAATCTGTCAATATTTCTCCAATCTGCACATTTTTGAGCTAAAAGCCCTGAGGGACATTGTTTTGTCAAGCGCTGTCATGACCTCACAAGAGTTTTTTTTCTGAATGAGAGCAGCTGACGCTCATAATTCATATTAAAGGTATCGACTCATTTTTTGATTACATAACTCCTGACACAAATTAAGACATAATGTCACTATAAGTTTCTCAGAATACAATAGTGGTCAAATACTGAAACTTGAGTCTTATATCTTTTTCATGATGTATAGTTAGTTGAGGTAATAACATTAAATCTGATAGTAACGTTGAACTATTTAAACAAAAACACGCTTCAGTGCGTCGACGCACTGGCAACGGTTAACAGGTCACTCCTGACATAAAATCAGACCCGCAGTCACCTCAGTATAAACAAGAAATAGAATAGAATAGAGGTTCGGAATAGAAAAAAACATATCTTAACTCAATTAATAAAACAATTACTTTTCACTGTACATTTCACTGTAACTTCCGCTGTTTGTGTCATCAAATTTCTGTGGTTCCGCCCACACATCATTGTCGGGGTTCTGCCCTGGCAGCTTTGTCTGTGTTGTCCTTTGTTCCTGCCTCCTTGTTTCCCTGTACCTCGCCCTCTTGTCTAGTTGAGTCCACGTTTGTCTGAGTGTTGTCACCTGTTCCTTGTCCGAGTGTTGTCACCTGTTTCTCATGTTCTCTGCTCCCTTGTTTGAGTCCTCGTTTACCTGAGTGTGTTCACCTGTTCCTTGTCGAAGTGTTGTCATCTGTTTATCATGTTCTCCGCTCCCTTGTTTGAGTCCTCGTTTACCTGAGTGTGTTCACCTGTTCCTTGTCCAAGTGTTGTCACCTTTTCCTCTTGTTCTTAGCTCCCTTTATGCCTGGCTCACACTACAGGAGTTTTAAAATCCTAACCGATTTTGAAATCTGGTTGCAGCACACACTTATGCCGGGCGTACACCAAAGGATTTTCACAGTCCCAGACTAAAGACCGGCAGTCTTTAGGAATCTTACTGGAGTCTCGGCGCGCTCCCGTCGTCTCGATCGTTAAATGTGAGGTGATAATCTGCAGTCGGCGACCCGATTTATGCCAGTTTTTCTCTAGTCTTTCATATCAAACATGTTTGATATTATCGCAAGTCTTTAGTCTGAGACTAAAAACTGTGAACCCAAGTCTTTAGATGTGAGCTGATAATCTTATAAAGTCTTTTCTAAATCTTTTCAAAGTCTTTAGGTGTACAGAAAGCATTAAGGAGAATCTTTGCAGATTTTCTTCCCTCAAATCTTAAACATGCTCACACTACAAGATTTGAAAATCGCGGCGCATCACACACTACACAATGTTATTAAGATTATCGTGCCAGAGGAAGCGTCTTGATATGATTCCACCATGATCACGTGATCTCACTCAACAGATTGGAAGCGGAAAAGTGGATGTAAACTAAATATCTGTCCTTCATATCAAGTCATATTCGTGAAAAGGTTGCCTTGACCAAGGAAAGCAAAATCTTTAAAAAAAATCATCCTTTTAACATTTAAGGATATTTCTAATGAATGGCGTCAGCTCTGGTCAATGAATCAATGCCATTGATCTTAGTGACGCATCAGCTTCAGCGTTACCCATGCACCGGATTGCTGCTCATCTGAGCCTTATAAAGTGAAGCGCAAAGTTAAAATTAAATATTAAAATAATTTACAGCTTGTTTCATTACATCTTAGAATGAATCCGAATTTTTTTAGATTTCCGTTGAATGAACAGTTTAATGACTCGCTCAAAGGCAGTGCCTTGCCGCCACCTAGTGTCGTAACAGTGTAACTGCACTGAGTGGCGGCTGTCTATATAACACGCAGAGACGAGCGACGATACTGGTGAAATATCAGCAGAAAGCCTCTCGTTAGGTGAGATTCGAGGATCGGAACTAACTGTTATATAACAACGATCTAACAAGCTTATTGTCAGGTTTATGTTCTGTTATTATATTATGTGGACCCTTACTTTGACATCTTCTGTTTACTCCACTTTTTTTAGTTTCGGTTTCATTACTGAACATGAACTAGTCTACGTGCCTGCTGACAACAGCGTAACATTTATTTATTTAGCAATAAATAAATAAATGAAGATAATACCGCATATCACGCTGTTGAGTCACTCAAAATTACCCCAATGGAAATTCCTTCACCACAGTCCTACTTGTTTCTTATTAGCTATTGTGACAGATTTGTGTGAGAGCAGATCGGGAGGTGCAGGATTCGATCTGTGAACGCCTCACATTACCAGATAATCTGCACCGAACATCGGAACCGATTGAGGTCCTCGACAAGATATTTTCTCAGATTCTCGGGAGGGGGAAATCGGGCATAAATCGGCCTAAAACTCCTGTAGTGTGAGCCAGGCATTATATGTGTGCTCTTTCCCTCATGTGTTGCCAGTTCGTTAGATGTTGTGCTACTGTGTACTTCTGTGTTACATAGTTAGTTTCTTATTACCAAAGTCATTAGTGTTTTATGTGTAGAAGTTTTTTAGTGTTTTAGTTCTGCCATCGGTCCTGTCTGTCTTTTCTCCTGTGTCTCTAGTTCCTGTCCTGCTAGCAGAGCGTCCCTGGCTGCTTACACTCTTTGCTTTGGAGCAAGCCTGGTGCTGAGCCTGAGATCCCTGAGTGCCTTGCTGTTGTGCTTGAAGATCCTGTCTGGCTATTGCATTTATTCTCAGTTCTCATTCTGCTTTGCCATTACTACTCCCCAGCCTACAGTCATCTTGTGCTAGTTACAACTGCTGCTCGGCTAGTTACAACGGCTGTCATTGTGTCTCAACCCTGCCTATTGTCTGGACTGTTCACCTATCCCACCACATCTTGTCATCTGTCTACTGTTTGTCAATAAACCTGTTATCACTCGTTCTGCATTTGAGTCCTCCTTGATAGACCCGTGACACATCATTACATTGATCCTCATCATTAGACATTCAAAGCATTTCGTATGAGATTGTTTTTGTCACCAGTCTTGTTACCAAAGCTGAAATACATATGGTAGGCACATCAACACCAGAAATCCTATTACTATCACTGGCAGGATTGTATGACATATCCAATAGCCCCACCCTCCCCAGAGGTTGGTGAACCATTCAAACCAAAGTTGTCACTTCTAACTGGTTCTTTCACGGCCATTCTCATGTGCTCAATAATGTTGGTTATGTTGTCACTATAGTCTGGAATGTAAAAACAGCATGATGTTCCAAACATTTTACATACCCCTCCTTTCTCAGCCGTTAACATATCTAACACTAATCTAATCTGTATAACAGCATCTCTGAATTGTTTCATTTCATCATTAACCATTGTCAAATCATTCTCAGTGCTGTTTGCTATTTCCAACACAGTATAGCCCACATGAAAAATAAAATAATAGAACATAAAATAAAACGTTCTGAACATAAACCTAAACTTTGTAAAATACTCATTAGCCTTGTTACTACACCAAAATTGTTATAATTTGAACAAGAACTGTCAGATTTTCATAATCTCCTAATAACTTCATAAATATCCCGGTTTGAATTCGTGCAGTGGTGTATCAGCTTCTTTTCTTTGAGCTGCTTTCACCTAAACATAAATGTTAGATAGGAGAGAAGACATTTCTTTTCAACATGTAATGTTCACACACACAAATCGGTTGATGGTACTCGTTGTTTAACCCCTTCCATTCCCATAACTGGGTTTTCCAAACAATATCCAAAGCAAACCTTTTTTCTTTCTTTTTTTCAAACAAAAGTTATCATCCCCCCTTTTGATGTAGGGTCCAACCCGTGCATCAATTTAGCATAGTTGCTGAAGAAATGTTTCTTTAAACAAGATTTGCCATCAACACCAAACCATCCAAACTCCGTATTTAATACTGCAGTCAAATTTCCTCCAAACAGACTTCTCTGTGTCTGAATCAATATACTGCATGCTCTGTAAGGAGGCAGAAAAATCAAGATTTCTTTCAGATAACATGTTACACACAATCTCCTTTGTTTGCGTGTCAGCAGTTTTTTTTTCTTCAGCTCCGTCTGCCATGTAATTTCCTATAGAAATAAAGAAGAAAATAATATAATTTTTTTTTTGCATTTACAAATAGAAATTTGATCAGTTAACAAAATAGCATCCATCAAATTTGATATTAACCCAGCATGAAAGATGGGTCGACCATCTGACCACAGCCCCAAAATCACAAGCAAATTACTCCAAACTCCAAACGAATTACGATAATCTGTGTAAATAGTCACACATTTTCCTTTCATTAATTTCCAGGCTTCAGTTAAAGCCACAAACTCAGCTCCTTAAACAGAATAATTAATGCCAACGGCCCTAAGACTAACACTTCAAGTTCAGTGGTCACTGCCTATCTTGTCCAATTCAGGCCTTTGGTTTTGTCTCTGAAGGAACAACCAACTACAAACAAAATATTCTCACATTTTTCTAGTCTTGTCTCTATTCGGTCAGGTCATGGTGTACAGACATAGTCAATGATAGTCAAACAACAGTGATGTTCCCATCCTCCTCCTTTGTTCACCCACTAGCCTTTCACAAATTTGACTGGGCTGTCTTGATAATTGTATGGTGACTTCGCCAATTTGTCACTTTTTCTATGCAGTCAAGTCTATTATTTCTACTTTTATTATTCTGATCCTACCTAGTTGTCTATTTAAATTTAGACCCTCAGTTAAAGTTAGACAAGGGTTTTTACCCCATAATGGACGGAAATCTTCAACTTCACAATTCCAATTTACATAAATACTCTTAAAATTATTAATCCAGAGATTAATTCAAATCAAACATCATAAATGACAACAGTAGTCATAATTACCAGTAGCAGACAGAGCTGGAAAACCAATCCATTTAAAGCTTGCTCTGTATCATCTTTTCATCAGATTGACTCAAAATGATCAGCTTCTTTAAAGTTTTGTCGTTTCACGTAACCCATCTGTAATGACAAAACACTCATTCCAGACACTATATCCACACAATCTTGAAATAATAGTACCCCAACTAACATATACAAGACATAAAGTCCTGTCACCATCACACACACTCTTACTAGACACACATCAATATATACCGCTCATAGTCAAAGTTTTCTTTACAGCAGTTAGCTCTAAAAATTTTTACTTCACATTTTTCTTCAGGTTTTATCTAATTTAACGTAGTCTCTTAACCAGTTTCAAAGCATGTCTGTTCATTATGCATTTGATTTTAGAAAAGTCAGCTGGGTTGTTTTGGTTCATTATCAATATTTTGTTTAAGCTTGCTTTGGCAGGCCGATAATAGAAAGACAGACAGAGTACCATCCCTTCCTCCACTCAAGCAGTCTCTCTCACTATATAAAAAATAATCTTTTCAACAGCCTTCTAAGACTGTAATTTTGACAGAATATAATATGAAATTCATTACAAGAACCTTTGACCATTCACCTTTTGTCACAATTTAGATCCAATGAAGACTGAAAGGTAACAACAGAATACAACCATTAGGTGAGACATTGTGCAACGCATAAACAGTATGCACTAGACACAAACAATAACCGACAACTGAACTGAAGACAAGCAGGAACTAAATACACAGGTGATGACGAGACAATGACAGACAGCTGTGAAGAACATAAGTATCGAAGTTAAGTAGATAAGTATCGGAGCTCAGTCGCGAGCATCTGTCAAACTTGGCAAGATGGCGCCAGTGTGTCAGGCATGCCGTCAGCCGTTCAACCTGTTTTATGTGTTTATGTTGTGTTTACTGTTTCTAACACTTGTACATACCGTCAACACTCTGTCGTTGTATGAAACGTTGCTAGATCTGAGAATAACGGCTGGAAATCTGCGCAAATTGGATTATTACGGGGGGGGAACTGAGCCTCCTTTCCTCTCGGATATCCCCTCATACCTACGCCGCTCTCCTGCTCTACCGTCTCGACGAAAAAGGTACCAACGCCGGGGGAAGCGAAGCGGTTGTCTCGTGAGGCTGAGGGCGGTGCTTGTACGTCCCGATCGAGGTGGAAATAGAGCCGGTCCGCGCCTGTGTGTTGCTCAACGCTCTCTGGACCCTGTTGCCTCCTGTCTGGTTATGGTGGTGAGTTCCGATGTGACCTTCCAGCCTAGCGGCCCCTGCTCTCCCTGTCTCCGCTGGCGCGGAGTGAATCTGGAGTATCTGCGGCCTCTGTGTCGTGCTTCCTCGGCAGCTGTTCGCCCTGACCCACCGGCTCCGGCCAGGTTTGGCCTGGTTAACACCAGGTCACTTGGAAATAAAACATTTATCCTTAAGGATTTCTTTATATCACGGGAACTGGATTTCCTCTTTATCTCCGAGACTTGGCTGAGTGCTGGTGAGTTCAGTGTTTTTACGGAACTTTTACCTGACGAGTGTTGCTATTTTAACTCTCCCCGCACATCTGGCCGAGGAGAAGGAATTGCGACTATCTTTAAGAGTGATTTTAAATGCAAGCAGATATCGCTGTCATCCCCCACCAGCTTTGGACTGAGTCTGTTTGAGCTGGGTCAGTCGCACACGGTGTTGTGTGCGGTGGTTTATCGGCCTCCCAAATATAATAAGGACTTTTTAACGGACTTCTCTGTGTTTTTGGCGGATATTGTGCCTAAATATGATCGGGTCCTTATTGTTGGTGATTGTAATATTCATGTGTGCTGCCCTGAGAATTCATTAGCAAGAGACTTTTTAAACATTATTGACTCTTTTAATTTTGTCCAATCTGTAACTGGGCCGACACATGAACGTGGTCACACGCTTGATCTAGTTTTATCCTATGGTTTGCCTGTTTTTAATCTGGAGATTTGTGATGCTTTTTTCTCTGATCACATGCCAGTACTGTTTGAAGCTACTGTTTGTTGTCAAACAGTTAAACCTCGCGCTGCTGCTCGCACTTGCCGAGTTATTAATCCCTCCACTGCTGCTTTTTTTTCGACTGTTTTCAGTCAAAACTGCATCATGCCTGAAACTGTGTATAATGATACTGAGGCTTTGAACTCTTGGTTTCTCGACACCTGTCAATCTGCAATTGACATAGCGGCTCCATTAAAAACTAGACGGAAAAAAACTAAGTCAGAGCCCTGGCTGAATGAATCCACCCGTGCTTCCAGACAGCAGTGTCGAAGAGCTGAGAGACAGTGGAAAAAGGACAAATTACAAGTGTCTTTTCAAATATTGAAGGATCGTTGGCGCCATTACCAATCTATTGTAAAAGAGGCTAAAATAAAATATTTTTCGGATATTGTCCTGTTAAATTCCACCAAGCCTCGTGTTTTGTTTAAAGTTATCAACTCTGCTCTGAATCCACCACAGACTGTAGCAATTGATGCATCCCTGGCTGTGTGTGAAAAATTTCTTAATTTCTTTATTGATAAAGTATTTTCTGCCAGAGCACTTATTTCACCCCCTGGTTTCGATCCTTCAGTGTTTGTCCCCTGTGCTGCTGTTCTGGACACTTTTGAGCCTGTGACTCTGCCTTTTGTGCAGGAGATTGTTGGTCATTTGAAGCCCTCAGGTTCTCCGGATGATATTATCCCTCCTCGACTTTTTAAAGAGGTTTTCCCGACTATTGGAACATTGCTTACAACAGTTATGAATAGCAGTCTATCTACGGGAGTGGTTCCGGTTATTTTTAAACATGCCGTTGTGCAGCCCTTGTTAAAAAAACCTGGGCTGGATCCTACTGTTTTGGGTAATTTTAGGCCTATTTCCAAATTGCCTTTCGTTTCTAAAATTTTGGAAAAGATTGTCTATTTCCAGTTCATGGACTTTATAAATGAACATAATATTATTGAGATTTTCCAATCCGGTTTTAAAACACTACATAGCACTGAATCAGCACTTTTAAGAGTTTTTAATGACATATTTTTAGCTACTGACTCGGGTCACTGTTGTAGCGACTGACCGAATCCTGTTTTCCTTTCACTACTGAACAAATATGAACACATATATGTTTAATTCACAAAACCTTGAATCATGTGAAATGGTGCCCCAATGTCTGCCAGCAGGTCATTGATTAACTCCATTTATGACGCATTGCGCAATCAAGAAACAGGGCCCCGTTGTTCTTGAAACCCTCACGTGGTACACACCACGGATGGACAGATGCTGACCACAGGATTCCCCACGTGATTCCCCAAGAAGGGGGGAGCAACAGCCTGCGTCAACCACGGGATGAACTTATACACACACGCCATACATACCCGCACACAAACGTCCTTTGTGTGCAACTTAGGATAGAAATGTCCTTAATGTATATAACACAGAATTGTATCTGACCTTCCTGTATGCATGCATATCTAATTAGTTTTGTCTTATTCTATAGATGAAATTTGAGACTGTTCTGTAACTTCGAATCTTAAGTATACTTCCAAAGAAAGATTCCCTAACAGGATCACCTTCGGCAACTATCCCTCTTGCTAGGTCATAAACTTTATGACCCCCAAAAGGAATTCCAAGGGAGTCACAGCTCCCACTTGAATTCTGATAAAGAAAGAGGAATAGACTCTGCAATCTTATATTTTCTATAAGTATAACCACTTAAGAAATGTATAAACCTGAATTTGATCTTTCCTAGGTCATGGTAGCCGGTATTATGGCTTTATAGTCGTGTGAGTGAACATTAAATGTGTGTAATTCTGCATATGAATGTAACTTTATGTTTCTTCTACTCTTTCCGGCCATTCTTGGTACCTGTTTGACCGTCTTGTTTTGACCAAACAAGTCATACATAGGATATTACAGTAAAATGTATTGTTCTGTGTGTACAATCTTTCTGGGTAGAAATGACAAAATTTCATACCATCACAAATTATCCTGACAGGACAAAGAAAAACTTTTCCCGCTCGAGATACTCTAAGATAATTGGTTCACGTACGCGAAGCAGGCGTGAACCCCTCCTCTCCATAAAAGACTGACACAGAAGTTTCTCATGGAAGAAATGGAACACGGAAGCACCGGAGCACCAGAGCACAAGTGAGCACTTACGTTTCCAGAGAGGAGACCCATGACTCCCGTTAGGATTTTCCTCCGTTTCTATTTTCTTTTCTTTAAGTCTTTTCTTTATTTTCGTCTTCGGACCTTGCCTACGTTCAGTGAAATGAACAGCCTGCAACTTCAACTTTAAAAGGACTCTTTGAAATCCCCGCGGCTCTTAAAGGAAACACGCAAGCTGCGCTCAACGGAAGAAGATGGGAGTGTGAGCTCTCATCTCCGTTTTTTTCTTTCTTTACTAAGTTTTATTTTCATATTCGCCTCTCCTTCCACGAGGGAGATGAACTCTGAATTATTTCCTTGGTAACTTCACGTTCAGTGAACCTTTAAAACTTCCCGTGAGTCTGCTCGCCCCGGAAGACACGAGAGAACAAGCCTATAGCGCCGAAGGACAAAGACGCACACGACTCTGCGTTCCTCAGCAACACAAAGAGACATACGCAAGTATAGGTTATTGATTTGATTTGATTGATGTGATTTCTTGTTGTCTCTAGGGGTTACGTTGTCTGTGATTTTTGCCATGCTGTGATCTCCCCGGTGATCTCTCTCATCCTGACCGTTAGTTTCACTTTCTCATCCTCTCTCTCTCTTCCAATCTCTCTCTCTCACTCCCGTTCGTTATTCGTCTGTCTCATTAGTTTTACTGTTTACTGTACATACATGTATCCCGTGTTTAAATGTAGAATTCTGTATCCGTAGTTTCATTTTATTAAAACCATTATATTCTTGATTGCTAATTGTCCAATCGTGCTCATTTTTACAAAGTCAATGAAGTGTTTGATCTAGCTACAAAGCTTTACAATTCATTACTATTTCAGTAACCTAAATTTTATAATAACAAGAAGGTGAATTTTCATGGCCAGAAAATAGCTTTTTGGAATTATAAGGAAGGGATAACCTTGTTGAGAAGTTGATAAGTTAATCTTACGGCCGTTTGCTGGACAAACAGATTGTTCGATTAGCTAAATTAATTCCATTAAAGGTTATCTCATATAATCGATCTGGAAAGGGACCATTGATATATGAATGAGGAATTATAATTCGTTGTGATTGATCATTCATATATACAATCGATTTATTTCCAACTTTGATAATTTAACTGTAATATGCAATATTAATCATATTCATGATTAATTATTAAAATTCCCAATATATCATTTGAGCTAATGTTAATGCATTTAATGTAAGACTCATTGTCGCTACACTGTGTTGTCCTTGTACTTTTAGATCTGACTGCTGCTTTTGATACGGTGGATCATGAAATCCTGATTACTCGTTTGGAGCAGTGGGTGGGCATTAGTGGCACAGCGTTAGAATGGTTCAGGTCCTACTTGTCCCAGCGAACTTTCTGTGTTGGCCTTGCTGACTCTGTTTCTTCGACTGCTCCCCTGTTACATGGGGTGCCACAGGGTTCTGTGCTTGGCCCTCTCTTATTCTCCCTCTATCTGCTCCCTCTCGGTTCAATACTCAGGAAGCATGGTATTTATTTTCATTGCTATGCAGATGACAGTCAGATCTATGTCCCTCTCAGAAAGTCTGACTCCTATTGTGTTAAGCCTTTGCTAGAGTGTTTACATGACATTAAGGCCTGGATGTCTCTTAATTTTTTAAATTTTAACCCTCTGGGGTCTAAAGGATTTTTGGGGTCCTTGAGATGCTCTGACATGCCCTGACATTTGTGCTTTTTTCAGTTGCTTATAAACATATTAATGGCAAAGGTGTAATTACACTCGATTTAGCACAAACAGGGCTACCATAATATGTGAGCAACATGTATGTACATGTTTGTATTTTTGAGGGAATATTGTTTATGCATGGTTATTGAAAAAAATAAAAAATAAAGTTTCTGAAATAAGGCCACAAAACACATACTAAATATGTGTCCACAAGACTTTTGACTAATGGATGTCGTTGCCTAGAGTTTTTTCTTCAAAATGATGTGAAAATCATCCTGCCTAATCATTCACATAAAACAATACATTGATTTAAATTTTTTTAAGACACTTTTTGTTTGGAAAGGCAATATGCGCAAGGGGCGTCAACGATTTCAACACCATCATGCATATTTAGTGGTTCACACCTGAGGAGACAATGGGGCCCGGATACTTAATGAGCCATTCATTCAGGTGTGTCACTGAGCCACAAGAAAGAATGCAAGAGCAATATATATGTGTGTGTGTGTATATATATATATATATATATATATATATATATATATATATATATATATATATATATATATATATATATATATTCTACCAAATTGGTTCACAGTTGGAAGCATCTCATTTTTATTTTTTTTTTCCATGTCTAGTAATTGTGCAGTTAATTCTCATACTGTATTTTCAGTTTTGGAATATGTATCCTCTCCCCAAATTTGTCACTAATAAAACTCAATAAAAATTATTTAAAGAAAAGGCTTATATTTACTTTTTAATAGTTTGTTTACATCTACCTTGTAAATTTTTTTTTTTATTAAAAATGTTACAATTACAACAACAATTCAAGTGCAATCTTTCTTTGTAAAAACTAAAGTATACATTTTATCATACATATTTCAAAGTTAAGGATTCATTACTTTGGATATAGCCTAGGCTACATTGGAACAAACACATAATAACATATTATTTGATTACTTTATTTTTGACAAAACATACTATAGGCTATTTAACATATGAGCAAAAATTGGCAAACAAAAGCTTATTTGAGGTGGCAAATATTTTAGAGGAAAAATGTATAATCTATCCAAAACTAGAAAACGAAATGTTGTCTTTCATATGTCTGTAACATAGGTCTTTCGTTTATATAAGAAATATAAATGTTAATTTGCAGTTTAATACGTTGCTTATACAAATACATTTTATTTCAACATATTTCAGTCGATTTTTACTCATCTCAGTATAGCAATATAGTTTGCTAAAAGCGGATCATTCATTCACACACAGAAATGCGATTCAAATTTAAACTGTCTTTTTGCAAGTTGTGGTAAACAGCGCATCTCTGCCTTTCATTCATTCACACACAGAAACGCAATTCACTTGAGAATAAAAAAAAAAACTTACTACAGTAGTCTTTTTTTACAGTCAAAACTTTATAATCTATCCAAAACTAATCACAAAATCTTGTCTAAACATTCATATTTAGTCTGTAACATATTGTGTATGATATATTAGCATAATGTTAATTTGCAGTTTGTTGCTCATACAGACATTTTATTTCAACATGTTTCAGTCTATTTTTACTCATCTTAGTAGGCTGTAGCAATATAGTTTGGATGTGTTCATGTAAATTTAATAACATGTTTACTAATGTAGATGCGAGAGTGAATGAACGGCACAGACACACGCAGTATAACTGTAGTAAACAAAGCGCGCGCGCCTGTGCCGTTCATTCATCATTTAGCCTACACACAGACACGCAATTCATATTTAAACAGTCTTTTTGCGGTTTACAGACACTATCCAATATCGTGATTAGAACAAAGCACTTAAGAATAAATGACTTACTACATCAGCTGGATCCGTTGCTCCTGACCAGCACTTCTGGTACATTTTCCAGGGTTATTAGATAGTATTATTCCTCACAGGGTAGGGATACGCTGTGTTCACAGCGGTAGTAAGAAACTTACTAAACACAATGTGTTTTATAATCCAGCTGGTGGGCGTTGGCATGTTTGCATGGCTTGCCTTAGATCAGGGGTGTCAAACTCAGTTCCTGGAGGGCCACAGCCCTGCGGAGTTTAGCTTCAACCCTAATTAAACACACCTGATCAGTTAATCAAGTCCTTCAGGCTTATTTGAAAACGGCAGGTGTGTGTGTGTTGAAGCAGGGTTGGAACAAAACTGTGTAGGGCTTTGGCCCTCCAGGAACTGAGTTTGACACCTGTGCCTTAGATCATTTGCACGCGCGCTCTCCGTGGGCGTGGCACATTAACGCGTAATGAGGTATAATGAGCTGGAAAGAAAAATACTGACCTCTCTCTTTTCATACAGATTACATAAACTGAGAATATTTGTTTTTTTATATAAATTACTTCATTTAAAAGAAGAGAATTTCAGCTTCATAAAGAGAAATCTCTCGTATCTCTGTGACAAGTATTGACAGAGTTACAGTTCATTTTTCGGACGCGTTTCAGAATGGACCTCACTGACTCGAGAAGGTAAAACGCGCATCATGTTTATTTTTCTTTATTTGACGAAAAGCACAACACTTTGTTTTTATTGTGAGTACCCACAAAAAAAAATAGACACTTAACAGGATGTAATGATGTACAGCACTTATATGTAAGATCAAAATCAACAGAGTAATTTGAGTCTCTTTTGCACTGATAAGGAAAAAAGTGAGCTGGTATCGCCGGCGATACCGCCGACCCCAGAGGGTTAATAAAATAAATAAACAAATACAAAAACGAAAGTAAAGGCAGTAGTCCCTCATGGACGACTGCTGCCACATAATAAAACAGAAACGATACACAACATAAATCCAGGCCTGGCCTCTCTCGTCCTTCACTGTCGTCGCTCCTTCTTTTATGCTTCCGCTCCTCCGTGAGAGATACGAGACCAGTGAGTCTCACAGGTGTCGCTAATTATGAATTACCCCACCGGCCTCGCCACAGTTCCCTTTCTTTTTCACATGACTGTATATTCCCTGATTACACTGGAGGGCTGAAGGTCGACAGCAGAACCCATGGTAGTGTGGACCAGGCGAAGCCAGGAGAACGTCCTGGTTGCGTATGCAACCCACCGTTCCCTGAAGGAGGGAACGGAGGACGTAGTCGACGTCGACTGAAATGGGATCACGCCAGGGAGCCAGTCATCTTCCAGTACTATTGAACAAGCCAATGGAATTGGCGTGCGTGATTTATATCACACGGTGCGGGTATAAATACGGAAGTGGATGCACGCACTAGTTGCTTTTTCGCTGAGGAGCCGAGCGTAACTCGGAGTCAGCGGTGGTCCAGCGGTACTGGCAAGGGGACTACGTCTTCCGTTCCCTCCTTCCGGGAACAGTGGGTTGCATACGCAACCAGGACGTTCCCTTTCAGTCGAGAACGTCAGACGTAGTCAACATCGACTGAAATGGGATAAACCATTGAAAACGCCACTAAAGCTGCCACCTTCCAGTGCCTAGAAAAAAGCCTCCTGATCCCCCCGCAATTTAAGGCGGGGAAGGGACAGGGCTTAGGCCAGGGAAGTCACTGCTGTTCCTACAGGACCACTGGGAAAGCGTTCCATGTACATGGAAGGAAGGGATGCTGCGGAAGCCACATCCTACCCGAAGGGAGGTAAAGTGGAGGATACACATATGAACTGGGCAGGTGACCGGGCAGTACAACATATGGAATGTCACTGTGGTGGCTCCAGCCTATGACAGGGGGGAGACTCAACCGGACAGTGACGGCAGAGCAGACTCTGCCGAGGGAAGACACGGGCTCGCCGCAGGGAGCCGTACCGTGGAAGAATACACATATGGGATCACCGTAGGGGTCGCAACATATGGACCCAGCCTAACACAGGTTCCACAAGCTTACGAGTGGTAGGCCTAACACCGGGCGTTCCACCATGTCCGATTTCGGAGGGGTGCGGAGGAACTCAACAGGGTTCGGTTAAAGGGAACTCAACTGGAGCAGAAATGGTGCACGTATCCAGTCCATAGGAGGGGAATGGCGCAGCAAGCCGACACTTCGAACCGGGCTCACGGTGAACTGGCTTCATGAGAAGGGAGCAGCGGTTCGACTATAGGTGTCGCCCAGCCCTCAACTCTAGAATATCTGTCAGCGAAGCACTCTGTGTCAACGCCCAGGCCAGAGCACACACTCACTTAAGAGGAGCTCACCACCTAAGTGGACATGTGCATCTCGGAATTTTCACCAAGATGAAGGCAGACACCAATGGGCCACCCTCGCTTGGAAACAGCCTTCCCTCTCTGCTGATTTCCTTAACAGATAAGAGCTGGTCTGAGGTTTGTAAGGCTTGCGTTCTGTGCACGTAACCTGCAACGAAGCGGACGGACAGAGAAAGCCAGGGCTGGGTCTGCCTCCTCCGGGGCAGCGCTTGCAGGCTCACCACCTGGTCCCATTAAGGGAGAGGTAGGAACCTTGCGCACATATCCAGGCCGAGGTCTCAGCTCGTGAGAATTAGCCGGCCCGAATTCCAGGCACAACTCGTTGACCGAAAGCGAGCAAGTCCCTACCCTCTAGTAGAGACCACGTGAGCAGGAGAACTGTTTAACAGAATTTTTAACTCACTGCCTGCAGTGGCTCAGGGGCGGTCTCTGCAGTGCAGTAGCAACAGAGATAAGGCCCAAGAGGATAAAGAGGGGCGCAAGGCAGATCCTTTGCTCCCTCAGGAACCCATGCTTCTGCATCATGATGTGCATCAAGAAAACAGAGGCAACATTATTTTGAGGGTAGTGGAAAACAGCCTACTCCAACCCATCTTGCAGGAAAGAGAGCACTGAATGACCGAACGCTCTCAGGATCTCCTCACGGAAAGAAGACTCACTCAACGAATAGGTTCCACTTCTATTTGGCATAAGCAACTTCCTCTTTTTAGGGGGTGCTCGCAGAAGTGATGGTAACTACCACATATTCCTGCAGTATCCACCTGAACCTCCGCGTCCAGCTTTTAGGACTGGCCTGGAATCTCTCAAGGGGTCTGAACGCGGGTGCCATCATGCCCGTCCCTGAAAGTCAGGAGGGCTGTCGAGGGGAACTAGGTCTGGTTGGGCCAATAAGGGGCAACACTACATGTGAAGATCACTGAGCTTCAGGAGCATGTCTGCTCAACACCTGAGTGTGATGAAATTCACTGAGCTTCAGGAGCATCTCTGCTCAACACATGAGTGTGATGAATTTCACTGAGCTTCAGGAGGATCTCTGCTCAACACCTGAGTGTGATAAATTTCACTGAGCTTCAGGAGCATCTCTGCTCAACATGTGAGTGTGATGAAAATCACTGAACTTGAGCAGGCGCCAAGCGACAATGAATCGCATAGCCGCTTTCTTAGAAGACTCACTGGGGAACGCACTTCTGCGGAACCCCGGGCCAGCTGAGAGCCAGTGTATGTCCAAGGGTTGTCCGCTCAGACAGAAATAACACAACTGGCAGAGGGACGAATCCAGAGAGGCAAACAGATGTAACTGTGCAGCCCTGAAGTGGTCCCTGCCCAGCTGGACCGCCAGAGGATGGAGTCTCCACTCTCCCTGGCCATAGCGGTCGTGAGGCTCGTCAGCGGCACGATTGAGCAGGCCAGAAGAAATAGTGGAATGAAGCGACCTCAGAAGCTTCTGACTCCAAAGAGGAGGTGACGGGCGAGTTGTGACATGCGAGGGAAGCTTAGCTCAACGGCCGCGATGCTCGGACCAGTACCAGCTCACTGAGCAGCGGTGGCTCAAAGCGAGGTGAACTGCAACAACTCGAGGCACGGATGCCAATGCAGTCGGAGGTCGCCCAGGCCTCTGTTAAAGCATGCCCTTTGTACATGGCCCCTCAGACGGTGTTAGTGGACCTCGTTCTAGGAGCGGTTTGGCCCGGAGAAACGAAAGGTCTGATCACGGGCTGAGGGTTTGCCGGCAGGCCGGAGTGATATGTTGTCACACAGGGCGTGCCGCTCTGCCACGGTCACCTCGGGACTTGATCATGAAGCTAGTGCTGAAACGGTCTTCATATGGAGGAAGACAAGCGGCTGCATCCGCCATATGCCCCAGGAGCCTCGGAAAGTTCTTTCAGTGGGACCCTTTCTCACTTCTATATAGCACCAGCTGAACACACTCTCTTCTTGAAGAGACATGTTGGACCGAGTCCTTCTCCAAACTGAAAAAGAGATACTCAGCCCGTGGGCGCGATTACTCTCTCCCAGTTGACCTGAAGACCCAGGAGCACTCGAAGGGTAGGACTTTGTACTGATACTTCACAACCCTTCGAACGCATGAACACAGGATGGCCAGAGGTGCGGAAGGATAGAGATCTGAAGTACATGTCCCTCAGGTCAAACGCTGCTGACCAATCTTGGGGACGGAGCATTTGGAAATGCATCACTGTGTAACAAATTGAATGGAGGCTTTCGAAAAAGGGCCCATCTCAATTAACACAGGACCAAGATGGTCATGACCCACCTCTGTAGGGTACAATGAAGTACGGGCTTATAGAAGCCGGCCTTCATATCGGCTGGAGGGAGCGGCTGCATCGCGTCCTTTGCCAGAAGACTGCGACGTAAGCACACAAGACAGGAGCACTGCTCAACACTTAGGTGTGACTAAAGTCACTATTTCTAGGACCATCTTTGCTCAACACCTAGGTGTGATGAATATCACTGAGCTTGGGCGGGAGCCAAGTGAAAAAGGAATCGCAAGCCGAATCTGATGGTATAGTTTGGGGCCATCTGGACCGGTTGGGAAGCATTTTTGGCTTCTATGAACCGGGCAAGGGGCCAGGGAACCACAGAAGTACCCGAGGTGGGGCAGCGAAGTGGAGGACAGGGACCCAGCTCGGAAGGCCCGGAGGTGGCCCGAAGCAGGGTCTGAGTGTGGTGCACGACACTGTATGATTTGAGGGCGAACCAAACACAAATGAATCTCGATGTGATTCGTTCAAACATAATTCCACACAGAACTCACTCCAGA
Source organism: Gila robusta (assembly GCA_030770095.1). NCBI lineage: Eukaryota > Metazoa > Chordata > Actinopteri > Cypriniformes > Leuciscidae > Gila > Gila robusta. The sequence goes on from JAVALU010001578.1 coordinate 541,067, forward strand.
CCTCAAATCACCAATTCAGAACCATAAAAATCCAGGCTCCAGCCAGTCTACGCTAACCAACGAAAAAACCAAGCTAAGAACTTTATGACCATGAAAGCTTCAAAGAGATGTGCCCAACTAAAGGAAGAATGATGTCAATGTTAGATAGTTTGGAAAAGACTCATATGTTCTTAATTCAGAAGATGGCTTGATTGAAATCTTTTCTAAATCTTTCATGTTCTTATAATAGGAATCATGTCTCTGTACTCTGCTAGAGCCGGAGAGTAAAGAGATCACAGATAACGCAAGATTTACGATGAGAGGTGAAGAAAATGCCACCTCTCAAATAAAGACAGTGCCTAATTGGTTAAAACTCATCCAGGAGGCTGGACAAACATTTGAGTTTAAAATCTTAGGACCCGAACAAAGCCAGAGTTGAGTGAAGTTCTTCGCTGAGTAGATTTACAGAAGTCATGGAGAAGCCATGACGGGGTAACCGGACAGACGAGTAACCATGTAGACGAGCAGACAAAAGAACCCAAATCAAGATCAGAAGAACAGGGGTTAATCAGCTTCATTCAAGCCATCTAACTACTCTCGTCTTAATTTTCTTTCTTTTTCTTAGCTTTATTTTCTTTTCCGTTGAGAGTCTTAGTTCTAAGTTAAGTTTTGCTGCAAAGTTTCGGTTAAACGATTCGACTGCAAAGCCCGCTTCCAACTTCAAACACTTTCCATCCATCCGCGAACACACCACGTGACTGGCCGCCCAAGACATCTATCCAGGCAACTTGGGATTTCATCATCTCACTCTTAAAACTCATTCTTTCCTCACCCTCTTTCTTTCTGCAACTCGTATGAATGTGTGTGTGCGTCTGATTGTGTTGGATATTAGTTTTATGTGTTAGAAGTCTTGTTTGTATTTTAAAGATAATTGTTCTTGTGTTATGTGCTTACAAATTTAATGTCTTAAACTGCTGATCTAAGTTACCTTGCTAACATATAGTGTTTCACTATAGTTTGGATATTTATATCCGTTTTAGAGCTGATAGTTACGGCCCGTTCAAATGAACGCTGGACGAGTCATTTACTCGGCCGTTTAAGTGATTCTTTTAAGATTCCCTATAAATTAATTAATGATTCCTTTTGCTCTTTCTTTGAAATGTGGGTACTGCTTGCTCCGCTTCTTTTGGGAGCCAGCGGTGGAACAGACACACACACAAACGAGTCATTAACACAGCTGAGTCGTCATCTCCAGAGGTCAGCTCACCCTCTGATTCTTCTATTGACATCTTATCCTCTGGGGGAACCCCAATTGAAATGGCTGATCGGTCCATTACAGAGGGACCAGCACGTTCAACAGGAATTCCATTGGCTGCGGTGTGATGGAGGAGTGAGGAGCCCACAGGGAATGGTTACCGGGCGAGACATCCATCACTATCCTTCGATCACCAATACCACACGGCAACCGAGGGTGTGGCATGGTAATGGGAACTCGCGCTTCGCGGACGAAGACGAGTCTCGATCTCAACACCGCGACAGTCATATTCCCGCAATGGGAACATGAACCGCCCACAAAAGCTGCTTCAGCGTGCTGTAAGCCCAAACACGTGATGCAACAATTGTGACCATCAGAGAGGAAAAGGGAACGACCTCATCCAGAAATGCACAGGTCAAATGACATCTTGAAAAAGACGCAAACGCACCCATGTTACTCTTTCAGGAAATAGGACCCATCACCAGTGCCGGAGCACAGAGGGGAATGACCGCGGCAATACTGAACAGTGAACTGAAACAGTGAAGCACTTGGCCTAGGGGGTCTATGAAGGCCTGTGAAGGCCTAGGGGGATAACGCAGGCATGGAGGACACAGGTGGAACCAGGGGACTAAGGTGGAGCTGGAAACTCGGACACCAAGGCGGAACCGGTGGGTGTAAGGATGAAGGAGGAGCCGGAGGGAAGGAGGAGCCTGGTGGAGCTGAAGTAGTGGAGGGCTGAGGCAAAGCCATGACGCAACAAGAATGACATCTGACCAAGATGGGGCCTGAGGGACAAGGAACCTGTGAGGGACCAAGCAGTCAAGGACAAGGAACGTAGGATTTCCAAACACAAAATAATTTATTAAATGCAAACCAATCAAAATTACAAATTAAATTACTTGAATGAAACTAAAAGTCAGGTCTGGGCTAATAAAAAAGGTCAACTGAACAGAACCAAACTTAACAGTAATCAATATATATATATATATATATATATATATATATATATATATATATATATATATATATATATATATATATATGCCTGATTAATTCATTCATTAACAGTGATAAAAAAAAAAAAACTAACATGGGAAACTTATATACACAAATGACTAGTCCATTACACACACACACACACACACATAGGGAATAACACAAACATCACCCCCTAGCTAATTTGCCATTATGGATTAATCCAGTGGAACAAAATGACAGCCACTGACACCAGCTTGTCCTTTATTGGATCGGACCTCAAACCAAAATGCAGCACTGTGTCCCAGACACACATTGGTAACTTAAACTCTAAACAAATAATTGTTAACAAAACATACCACTACTAACTAGAAAGAGAGCACCCAAACTAATTGCTTATGGTATGAGATAAATACAAATGGAAATAAAACTGTGAAACGAACCAAATCTGTGTCTGTCATTATTATGAAATATGTGGTGAGATCTGCAACAAATGTTTAATCATGAAATACTAAAAGACCATCGACTGTCGGCCATCACAGGACGCCTGCGGAGTCGAAGGGATGACGGATCACGGTGGGGTCGAGGAAATAACAAGCCACAATGCAGCAATCGGGTCGACAAGCAAAGATGCAGCAATAGGCCCTGAAGTCCACTGCGGAGTCTGATGGTCATGTAGCCCAACCACTGTTGGATGGATTTGACCAAGAAGTCAAAGGAGGGGGTGGAGACATTGAGCTAGGCGGAGCCAGCAGAGACGAAGGATCCAGGAAGCCGGACAGAGCCAGCAGAGATGAAGAAGCTAGGAGTCTTGGCGGAGACGAAGGGGCCAGGACAATGGGTGCTTACGAAGGAGCCAGGTGTTACAACGTTATGGTTTTATCTCTGTTGTTTTGCCTGTATGTGTGCAGGAACCATGTCTGATTGGTTCCTGCAGACTGATTGGTGCTATGGCCTGATTGGTGCCGCCAGGTCAAACAGTACTAAGTACTATAAAAACTGTGTACTGCCAATCAAGTTTTGACTGTGTTGTTGTGGGAGAAATTTAATATGTTCTATATGTATGACTTTCGTATACGTGCAAATGTGTGACTAATGTACGACCGAGACAGAGGGCCTCCACTACAAGGGTAGCATATGATAAGCAAATCTAACGAAGTTAGTTATGGCTAAGACATATCTTCATTTGGCCTAGAGAAATTACCTTTGGGGGGACTATAAGGAAGGAAGGATGCCCTCCTCTCATTGTCATACTCTGCAGCCACTCTGTGTGACCGTATGACTGCTGGCCTTTTCTTGCAAGAAAATAAATACCCTTTAAAGACAATTGGTACATGTTGGTCTCTTATTCAGTGATGTAAAATTGTTTGCCACCACAATTTGGCGTTGTCAGCAGGATTCCTTGGATGTGCCTCTTGGACCCGAGAGCGGACGTGTTTGGCCACCTGGACTGAGCAGTTCCAGCTCTACCTCGCAAACTTGAGAGATGAGGGGCCGACCGCCAGGTACCAGGAGAGACACCACTGGAATCATCAAAAGAACTGAAGTGGCGTAAGCTGAGACTGGTAAGAGAAAGTCTAAATTGTTATTGATACCTGTTTGAGAGAGATAGACTCATGATGGTCAAGGAACACTGTGGTGACTAGTACAGATTATTAGTCTGGTGGGTTCAGTTAATCCACGGGAGTGTAGTGAGGGAAACCCAGAGGGTCCGTTTGATCAAATTTGTGAGCAAGTTGTGAGTGCTCACCTTTTTCAATTGAGGTGAAAATTGATCTCTCTAGAGACGTCTAGAGTTATATGTAGGCTCGTCACGGGAAAACCACAGAAAAGAGGGACCATCATGGGGAAATCTCAGAGTAAAATGCGCAAAAAAGATCAATATGATGAACCGGTGTTTTGTCTGATGTCTGTTTTGTCTGTTGTGTGAGATGTGTGTGTGGATTAAGCAAACAATCATGTAATGGTTAGAGGAGGCAGAGCGCAAATATAAAAAAAAGTCGAACTGCCAGGAGAAATAAAGTTTTTACTTTTTTCATCCAGTAAATGGATGCATGACATTAGTTATCTAGAGAACTTAAATTTATATGATAAACATTGAAGTAGCAAGCAGCCAAAAGGCAGTGTGTGCGACTTGGGGATTGAGATATGAGTAGCATAATATTTTGGTATACATTATATAATAATGATACTTGTATCTGCAGACTAACCATTTTGAGAAGAAATACAGTAGAAAAATGTATGTTATGAAAATAAAATTTCTGATAGCATTTATGGGACTATTTAGGAATAACGGTGCTTTACAAAAAAGCAAGTGAAGGAAATTATGGATCGGGGATAATTTCCCTGGACAAGTGTGACTAAAGTAAACAGAAACTTTGTGAAAACAACTTAGAATATGTTGAGCGTTTCCATGCACCTTATGAAAAAATGTGCTGGTAAAAAATTACATTGAAGTCTTAAGGAAATCCTTTTGAAGGAAAGATCTATAATAATCATTTTTATAAGTGAATTGATTGGACAGGTTGATGTAAAATTAATGACTCCAACATATGTGAGTTGCAAAAATATATAAAAAAAATATGTTTGTATTGAAAACATATGTAATTTCTGGCAAAGATGTCTTAAACTGGGCTAGAGTTAAAAGATAGAAGAAAAATGTTACAAGTTTATGAAAAGACAGAGTGTCAGTCCTGAAGGCCTCGGAGTCTCTCTCATACAATGTCAACTAAAAGCTGCTATCTGAGCCTGTGTCAGAAGTGATAACAAGCTATTTATAGAAAAGCACAGTGTTTCAGTTGAAAATCGTAGACAAGGAGATGTTAAAAGAAATCATTGCCATTCAGAGGGCAGTTTGTATTTAAATGTTTTAAAAGTAAAACTGAATGACTTTAAAGATGGATAACAAAGGTGTCACTGTCACATGTTAATCACCGTCTGCACTACACATCCCATCATCCTCTCCGGCTCACACCTGCACTCACACTACCATTACCTGCACCTGCCAGCGATCATCGTCATCAATCACCATGGATACTAATGTTCTTTACAGCTATCTGTCATTGTCTCGTTATCACCTGCGTATTTAGTTCCTGCTTGTCTTCAGTTCAGTTGTCATCCTATCTGGGTAAAGATAAGGAGTCTTTTGGTGGTACTGGTCTGCTCATCTCAAATGACTGGAAATTTGATCCTTTACCACCTCTATTTGACAACAGCTCATTTGAATCACATTCAATTACCATCACTAGTCCTATAAAAATCAATTTTGTAGTTGTATATCGTCCCCCAGGTCAACTTGACAGTTTCTTGGAGGAGCTTGATGTGCTACTCTCATCCTTCCCTGAAGATGGTACTCCTCTTGTAATTCTTGGAGACTTCAACATCCACCTAGAAAAACCTCAGGCTGCCGATTTCCACACCCTGCTTGCATCATTCGACCTCAAACGAGTATCTACTGTGGCTACTCACAAATCAGGTAACCAATTGGACCTTATCTACACGCGCTACTGCTCTACGGACAATACACTGGTCACTCCACTGCACACCTCAGATCACTTCCTCCTCACTCTCAACCTCAACCTGCCTCCTCCACAGGTCACCTTTCGACGGAACCTACGCTCACTTTCACCCTCTCACCTATCCTCTTTGGTCTCATCCACACTTCCTCCACCTGATCAGCTCTCAACACTAGATACTAACAGTGCAACTGATACTCTTTTCTCCACTTTAACATCCTGCTTGCACAACTTCTGTCCCCTTTCCTCCAGGCCAGCCCGCGCCACACCCTCTGCCCCCTGGTTATCTGATATTCTTCGCGAACATCGTACTAAACTCAGGGGTGCAGAGAGGAAGTGGCGCAAATCAAAAGATCCGACAGACCTGGGTCTTTATCAATCCCTCCTCTCTTCCTTCTCTGCTAACATCTCTACTGCTAAAATGGCTTACTATCACAACAAAATTTTCAATTATTCTGACTCTTGCATGCTTTTCAAAACCTTCTCCTCTCTTCTTAACCCTCCTCCTCCTCCTCCTTCATCAACCCTAACAGCTGATGATTTTGCCACATTCTTCATAGAAAAAACAACCACCATCAGTGGCCAATTTACCAATCCACAAACTGACACACACATTTTACCAACAAACGCACACATTCTACCCGCCTTCTCTCTACTTTCAGAGGCGGAAGTCTCTAAACTCCTCCTTTCCAATCACCCTACTACCTGTCCGCTTGATCCTATCCCCACTAATCTACTTCAAGCCATTTCTTCCTCAGTTGTACCCACACTCACGCACATCATAAACACCTCTCTTCACACTGGTACCTTTCCCACAGCTTTTAAACAGGCTCGAGTAACCCCACTGCTTAAGAAACCCAATCTAAATCCAGCACATCTAACAAGTTACAGACCGGTATCTCTTCTTCCATTTGTCGCGAAAACACTTGAACGAGTTGTTTTCAACCAGATCTCCTCCTTTCTTACACAGAACAACAATCAGTCTGGTTTCAAAAGCGGACACTCAACTGAGACTGCCCTGCTCTCAGTAATTGAAGCTCTGAGACTAGCAAGAGCAGCTTCCAAATCCTCAGTCCTCATCCTGCTGGATCTGTCTGCTGCTTTTGACACAGTTAACCACCAGATACTCCTGTCAATCCTAAAGATGAAGGGCATCTCGGGAACTGCACTCCAATGGTTCGAGTCTTACCTCTCAGGTAGGTCCTTTAGGGTGTCGTGGAGAGGTGTGGCATCTAAGACCCAACATCTAGCTACTGGGGTGCCTCAGGGCTCAGTGCTTGGACCACTCCTCTTCTCCATCTACATGACATCACTAGGATCTGTGATTCAGAAACATGGCTTTTCCTATCATTGCTACGCTGATGACACGCAACTCTACCTCTCATTCCAGCCTGAGGATCCGACGGTAGCTGCTCGTATCTCAGCCTGCCTGACAGACATTTCTGGCTGGATGAAGGACCACCACCTTCAACTAAACCTTGCGAAGACAGAGCTACTTGTGGTCCCGGCCAACCCAACACTTCATCACAACTTCTCCATTCAGCTAGGCTCGTCATCCATAACTCCATCAAGGTCAGCTAGGAACCTTGGGGTTGTAATTGATGATCAGTTGAAATTCACAGACCACATTGCTAGAACTGCCCGGTCCTGCAGATTTGCCTTGCACAACATTAGGAGGATCAGGCCCTTCCTTACAGAGCATGCTACACAACTCCTTGTCCAAGCACTTGTTTTATCCAGACTGGACTATTGTAATGCTCTCCTGGCTGGTCTTCCAGCTTGCTCTGTCAAACCTCTACAATTGATCCAGAATGCTGCAGCCAGAGTAGTCTTTAATGAGCCAAAGAGAGCACACGTCACTCCTCTCCTCACAAAATTGCACTGGTTGCCAGTTGCCGCTCGCATTAAATTCAAGGCACTGACGTTTGCCTACAGAACAACCACTGGCACTGCTCCCTCTTACCTAAACTCATTACTTCAGACTTATGTGCCATCCAGAAACCTGCGCTCTGCTAGCGAATGTCGTCTTGTGGTACCATCTCAAAGAGGCACAAAATCTCTTTCTCGGACCTTTACCATGACTGTTCCCTGTTGGTGGAATGATCTGCCTAACTCAACCAGAGCTTCTGAGTCAGTAGCCACTTTCAAGAAACTGCTGAAAACGTATCTTTTTCGGCAGCACTTGATTCAGTAGTATTAACACTTTCTCTTCTCTTCTATTCTTTAAAAAAAAAAAAAAACTGCACTTAAGTTAAACTGAGAGGGGTTATAGCACTTACGTATTGTTGTCCTACTGTTAGTTTAACTGCTTCTATTGTTCTCATTTGTAAGTCGCTTTGGATAAAAGCGTCTGCTAAATGAATAAATGTAAATGTAATGAGTCAAAATGTTAGTTTTGAAGAAAATTGGATTCCAAGATGGAGAATGAAAGAGGTCAATTGGGGGCTGTATAATTTTAAAACAAGCAGCAAATTAATTGAAATGATGCCAAATTTGAGTGAAGACATTGAGGAATTAAACAATTTCATAAGTCAGCTGAGGAAACAATAGGTAAAACATCTGGAGCAAAGAAGAAGAAAATGATACCATGGTGGTCTGATGAGTGTAGAGAGGCTGTTAAAAACCGTAATAAAGCTTTTAAAGTTGTTAAATCTAATCATTCATTTGATAAATTATTGGAGTATAAAAGAACACAAGCTAAAACTAAAAGAGTTATAAAAGAAACTAAAAGGAAATACTGCAGAGATTTCTGTAGTAATATTGGGACAAGAATTAAAATAAATGATATATGGGGAATGATTAGAAAGATGAGTGGCATAAGAAGGGACTTTTCACTACCAATATTAAGAGATCGTGGTATTGAGGCAGTAACTAGTAGAGAAAAAGCTGAGATGCTCGCAAAATCTTTTGTAAAAATACATAGTTCACAGAACCTTTCTAGTGAAGAGCTAGACATAAGAATGAGGATCATGGAAGAGAATAAAGATATGCTGGGGATGAAAGTGGTGGGGGAGAGCTCACTAGATGCAGATTTTACATTGTTTGAACTAAAAAGAGCATTGATTGGTGTAAAAAATACCTCACCAGGGAGAGACGGGATATGCTATAAAATGATTGAAGAAATATCTGATGTGGCAAAAAATGTGATACTGGTTTTATATAATAAAATTTGGGAGCGAGGGAAATTACCCACTTGGTGGAAACATTCAGTAATAGTCCCTATAGGGAAACCAGGAAAGGATAAAACGAATGTCAAAAGCTACAGACCAATAGCGTTAACGTCTAATTTATTTAAACTCATGGAGAGGATGATTACTAAAAGGTTAGGGTACACATTAGAAAGCAGAGGGCTGATCACACCATACCAGAGTGGTTTTCGTACTGGAAGAACAACTATGGATCCTGTAGTCTGCCTAGAGAATGAGATACGTAAAGCACAAGTTAACAAAGAATCTGTTTTGGCAATATTTTTTGATATAGAGAAGGCTTATGACATGCTGTGGAAAGAAGGACTTTTAATTAAGTTGAATAAAATGGAAATAGGTGGTAAAATGTTTAACTGGATTAAAGATTTTTTAAAGGATATAACCATAGAGGTAAGGATAGGATCAGAGTTATCAAGTACATACACAATAGATAATGGCACCCCACAAGGTAGTGTATGCAGTCCAATTCTTTTTAATATAATGATTAATGATGTGTTTGATGGAGTGAATCAAAGGATAAACAGGGCATTATATGCAGATGATGGAGCATTGTGGGTGAGGGGCCGTAATATAGATAATTTACAGCAAAGGATGCAAACAGCAATTAGTCAAGTTGGAAAATGGTCATTTGAATGGGGGTTCCATCTGTCAGTAGAAAAAACGCAATTCATCTGTTTTTGTAAGAAAAGGGTAAAACCAACAATAGATCTTAAGATATATGGGCAATCTCTCAAACAGGTTAATGAGTTAAGATATCTTGGTGAGTGGTTTGATAGTAAACTCAATTTTAAAAATCATGTACAGAAAATGGTGGAAAAATGTAAGAAAGCAATTAATCTTTTAAAGTGTCTATCAGGTTATAACTGGGGGGCATCAGGCTCTTCTTTGAAAATAATTTATATAGCAATAATCCGATCAGTGTTTGATTATGGATGTACAGTATATAAAACAGCAGCTAAAACTACATTGGCTGAATTGGACAGGCTGCAGGCCAAAGCTCTCCGGCTGTGTAGTGGAGCTTTCCGAACATCACCTATCTCAGCACTGCAGGTGGAAGTAGGGGAAATGCCTTTAGATCTTAGGAGGTTAAAGCTCTCCCTAGCATATTGGGTAAACTTACAAGGGCATGAGAATATACATCCTACAAAATTGGTGTTAGAGGAATGCTGGGAATATGGTCGCATTGTGGAAAATAGTTTTGGATGGAGTAGTAAAAAAGAGGCAGATGAAATGGGAATCAATATTATATCCTGCAGCAAAACTGTTAACTTGAGCATAACTCCACCTTGGTTTTTCTGCTATCCTGTAGTTAATATAGAAACTAAAAACATAGTTAAGACGGGATTGTATCACAGTGTACAACAGTATGTAGAAGTAAGATATAATGATACAGTACAAATATTTACAGATGCATCCAAAGAACCAGCAGGTAAAACGGGGGTGGCTGTATACATTCCTAAATATAAAGTCACAATACAAAAAAGAACCTCAAACCACCTCTCAATCTTCTCTGCAGAAATGACGGCCATCATAATGGCACTACAGTGGGTAGAAGAAGTGAAGCCATATAAATCGGTTATTTGTTCAGACTCCATGTCCTCCTTAACTAGCATCCAGACTGGGAAATCTGAATGCAGGCAGGATCTTTTAGACGAAGTTCATCAGATGTTATTCAGAATAACGCAACAGAAGCTAATAATACAGTTCACTTGGGTTCCAGCGCACACAGGTATTGAGGGGAATGAGAAGGCAGACGAGTTGGCAAAAGAAGCACTCAAAGCAGAACAAGTAGAAATACAGGTTCCACTCAGCAAATCAGAAATTAAAACAATAATTAAAGATGGTATTCATAAACTCTGGCAGGATAAATGGGATACGGGGGAAAAAGGTAGGCATTTATATAGTATTCAACAAAATGTGACTGAATGTTAAAAAAAATGAGTTCATTATCACAACAGGAGGAAACATGGTTTATTAGGCTAAGGCTAGGACATACAGGACTGAACAGCAACCTACATATAATAGGGAAACATGAAACAGGAATGTGCCCATATTGTACGGAAACTGAAACTGTGAAGCATGTACTTTTGACATGTAGGCAGTACCTTGAAGAGAGAGAAAAAATTAAGAGGGTAACAAAGAAGTCTGTTAATTTAAGCAACCTGTTGAAACTACCAGGAACACACTCTATAATAAAAGCAGTGATAGAATTTCTTAAAAAAACACAGTTAGCAAGAAGACTTTAGTTTTTTTTTTTTTTTTTTTAATATGGAGTTTGAGTTGAGGTTGAAGCTGGAGGAGCTAAACACGTAGCGCCAGCTGAAGCTTGGGCTCTGATTCCTTTTTTTTTTTTTTTTTTTTTTTTCACATCCCAATGTGATCACACCTTATTCCAGTAGATGGCGGTAATGCACATAGATTGCAAACTGCCAATAAAAGTCACAGAAGAAGAAGAAGTTCAGTTGTGGGCATGACTTCAATAGCCAAATATGAGTGGGGAGCAAGGAAAAGTGCACTACTACATGTATATCAAGCCTTAATACGGTCTAGTTTAGATTATGGGTGTGCAGTGTATGGTGGTGCAGCAAAATCAGAGCGAAAGAAGTTGGACAACGTACAGGCTAGGGCACTTAGAATCTGTTGTGGAGCAATAAGATCAACCCCTCTAGATGCCATCAGGGTTGAAATGGGGGAGATGCCACTAGATTTAAGAAGGGAAAAGCTTACAATGATGTACTGGGTTAATTTGCAGGGTTGTAATAAGAGTCATTGTACACAAGCAATTTTAAATGATTGTTGGGAATATAAGAAGAATAATGGGAATAGTTTTGGATGGAAGTATAAACAATGGGTTAAGGAATGTGGTCTGGAAAATGTAGTTATTTGTCCCAATATGCCATTAAAAGGGGTATCAGTGTGGAATATTCCTGAACCTAATGTTGAAATGAGAATGCTGGAGGATCGGGAGAAAGCAGAAGGAAGATATACTAATAGTTATGAAATCAATGGTTTTATGAGAGAAAATTTGTATTCTTGTATACAGATCTATACAGATGGATCTAAAGACCCAGTCAAACAAAAAGTTGGAGTAGGAGTATATATTCCAAAATTTGAGACAAAAATAAGTTTAAGGTTGAGTGATAAAATGTCTGTATATTCAGCAGAACTAACAGCTATAATAGTAGGACTGCAGTGGTTAGAGCAGACTAAGCCAAATAGGATAGCGACTGTAATTTGCTCAGATTCTGCATCAGCACTTAAAAGTATATTGTCAACAAAAACTGACAGAGAAGACCTGATAGTAGAAATTTATACATTATTATATAGGCTGAACATAGAGGGTATAATTGTATACTTTTGTTGGGTGCCGGCACATATTGGGATAGTAGGAAATGAAATAGCGGATAAATTAGCAAAAGAAGCGTTAAGGAAAGACTTGGTAGATATTAAGATACCTTTAGGAAGAACTGAAGTTAGATCAATAATTAATAGAGAAATAATAAGAATATGGCAACAAAGATGGGAAAGTAGCAGTACAGGTAGGTGGTATTATAGTATTGTAAAATCAGTAGGGAAAAAAGAATCGTGCTATGGAAGACATAGAAAGGAAGAGGTAATGATTTCTAGATTAAGGATGGGTCATACAGGGTTAAAATCAACACTGGCATTAATGGGAAAGCATGGAAATGGTATGTGTGATGAATGTGGTATTATTGAAACAGTAGAACGTGTTTTTTAAGTGTAGTAAATATGAAGAACAGCGTAGGGGTCTTTTTAGTAATATAAAGAACAGGCCAGTGAGTATCATGGACCTATTGGGAAAGGGTTTGAGTGATAGACAGAGGTTTAAGGACGTGGTAACATTTTTAGAGCTTACAGGGCTAGATCACAGGATCTAGAGCTGAGGAGGAAGAGCAAGCTCAGATCATCCTGGAGGTTGAGGAGCTCGTGTGGAAGCTGGAGGAGCTGAACACGCAGCGTCAGCTGAAGCTCGGGCTCTGATACTCTGGAATGGTAAAGTTTTTTTTGTTTTTTTTTGTTTTTTTTTTAAATCAGATCCATTACTCAAGTGCACAAGGTATACAGTAGGTGGCGGTAATACTCCAAAGGAGTGAACGGCCATAAAACGAAAAGAAGAAGAAGAAGAAGACGTTCAGTTGTCATATCGGACAGTCACTGTTTGCTGATGATGGAGCCTTGTGGAAAAGGGAACATTAATCATATTAAGTGTAAAATACAAGAGGCAATTAATGTGGTGGTAAGATGGTCAGTTGCATGGGGATTCAGGTTTACAATTGAAAAAACTAAGACAGTAGCCTTCACTAAAAAGAGAGGGGTCGATGCTCAGGTAAAGATGTATGGACAAAAGATAGAGCAAGTAAAAGTCTTTAGGTTTTTGGGTATGTGGTTTGATGATAAGTTAACATGGAACGAACATATTAGTAAGTTAAATAAGTGTAAAAAGATACTGAATGTGATGAGATGCTTAACAGGGTCAGAATGGGGGGCAAGTAGGGCTACTATTAAACATTTGTATACAGCACTGATTAGATCAGTATTAGATTATGGGTGTATTGCTTATGGATCGGCAGCAAAAACTTCATTAAAAAGTTGGAGGTGGTGCAAGCTCAAGCCTTGAGACTCTGCTGTGGGGCTGTAAAAACAACTCCTGTGTCTGCTCTTCAGGTTGAGGTGGGGGAAATGCCGCTGCATATTAGATGTAAACCGTTAATGATGCACTACTGCGTAAATCTACAAGGGCATTCTGAGGATCGACATCCTACAACAAAGATACTTCTCCCATGTTGGGAGAGTGAAAGGACCAAATGGGGGTGCTTTGCATTGGAAATGTGAGGAAATAGCTGGAGACATGACATTAAGTCAAGGAAGATATATCCCTACAGTGACATTAACAGTAATACCACCTTGGATGTTTCCTTCAGTGTCAGTTGACTTATATTTCCTGGGAAAAATGCAGGGTCAAAAAGGTTGTGGGAACATTGCAGTATTGGTTGAAGATAGGTTACAAACACTATATCAAACATTTGTACAAGTATATACAGATGGATCCAATGATCTTAATACAGGGAGAACAGGTTTTGCTTTCAGTATTCCTGCCTTACATTTTTCTGTTAAAAGAAGGACTTCAGATCATTTTTCCGTATATACAGTTGAGATGTTGGCAATTGTAACAGCATTACAGCGGATAGAAGAATTACAAATTAAAAAAGTTATTCTTTGTACAGACTCATGCTCTGCAATAATGTCACTGCAGTTATTTACATCTCACAGCAGGCAAGATTTTGTTAATGAGATTTATGAAATGTTGTACAGAATTAAAAATATGAACATGCTGATAACATTTATGTGGACCCCAGCTCACAGAGGGATTAAGGGAAATGAAGGTGTGGATGCATTAGCAAAACAGGCTCTGAAACATGAGGAGATCTTGTCCGTGCCACTCAGTAAATCTGAAGACAAAGGAATAATCAAAAGAAACATCATTAAGGAGTGACAGAACAGTTGGGATACAGGAAATACAGGGCGACATCTCTATATGCTACAGCATACCGTCGGATCGTCAGGCTGGAATGAGAGGTAGAGTTGCGTGTCATCAGCGTAGCAATGATAGGAAAAGCCATGTTTCTGAATCACAGATCCTAGTGATGTCATGTAGATGGAGAAGAGGAGTGGTCCAAGCACTGAGCCCTGAGGCACCCCAGTAGCTAGATGTTGGGTCTTAGATGCCACACCTCTCCACGACACCCTAAAGGACCTACCTGAGAGGTAAGACTCGAACCATTGGAGTGCAGTACCCGAGATGCCCTTCATCTTTAGGATTGACAGGAGTATCTGGTGGTTAACTGTGTCAAAAGCAGCAGACAGATCCAGCAGGATGAGGACTGAGGATTTGGAAGCTGCTCTTGCTAGTCTCAGAGCTTCAATTACTGAGAGCAGGGCAGTCTCAGTTGAGTGTCCGCTTTTGAAACCAGACTGATTGTTGTTCTGTGTAAGAAAGGAGGAGATCTGGTTGAAAACAACTCGTTCAAGTGTTTTCGCGACAAATGGAAGAAGAGATACCGGTCTGTAACTTGTTAGATGTGCTGGATTTAGATTGGGTTTCTTAAGCAGTGGGGTTACTCGAGCCTGCTTAAAAGCTGTGGGAAAGGTACCAGTGTGAAGAGAGGTGTTTATGATGTGCGTGAGTGTGGGTACAACTGAGGAAGAAATGGCTTGAAGTAGATTAGTGGGGATAGGATCAAGCGGACAGGTAGTAGGGTGATTGGAAAGGAGGAGTTTAGAGACTTCCGCCTCTGAAAGTAGAGAGAAGGCGGGTAGAATGTGTGCGTTTGTTGGTAAAATGTGTGTGTCAGTTTGTGGATTGGTAAATTGGCCACTGATGGTGGTTGTTTTTTCTATGAAGAATAGAAAATTCAAAAACCCTAGAATAAAATGAGGTTTAGACTCTCCGCTCAGCCCGAGCCATCGTGGTGTGAGGTAGATTGATACAGAACTGAAAATGGAGTACTCAGAACTACCCTGAGTCAACAGGGGAGTAACAACCATCTGCCCCTGATCATTTTAACAGGGTGCGGGCCTGTCAGTGGCTCTAGGGGTGACAGGGATTCTCCCGTGCCCATCCTAGGTGAGTGGGGCTCGCTTGCAAGCCAACCACCTTCAACCCATCACTTGAGCAGTAGCTCAGCATGCTGAGTGGAGCCAACTCTGGAATGTTGGCAAATCCATATGCTAGCTCTGTACGGCGGGGTCTGGCAACAAACGATCACTTCGCAGAGCGAAAGATGGCCTAGCCCTGCCCGAAAGACCCAACTTTTAGTAATGGGGAGGCCTTACTGGAGGCCTAACTCTAGATATTTAACAATCATGTCTCAACTACCAGCCTGCATTACTCTTAGCACCCCTGAATGCAGAGAAAGGGGCAGGCGTTGGCCGAACGACTCCCTAATATGGGAGGAGGCTGTAATCTAGGGAGGAAGGAAACCAAACTGACATAGTGAATGGCCAGAGGCAGAAATGCTTCAGCAGAACGCCTCCACTATCCCTAGCATAGCCTAGGCCAGCTACAGAGGCAGTCCTGGTGAGGGCCAGCCTAAAAGAATAGATCTACCTGAGGGCTCAGAGGAGCCACAGCCTTACGAAAAAATATCATTATAATTATTATTTATTTTTTCGAGGGGCTGCAGAACCGCTCAGCCTACTGAAAACCCAAACAGAGCTCAGGGGGGCTATGTACTCAGGATAAAAAATGTCAGACGGTCCCGTGGGCCGGACATAAGATCTATCTGAATCACCTTCGTCAGTCTATACTCCAAAACAAAACCTTTTGAGAGAGACCAACTACTCTACCCTGAGGTGGCTAATAAAGCATAAACACAGTTTACAGCTAGAAAGAGCGGTGGCACGCCCCACATAAAACAAAAAGGGAAGCCATTACATACTCACAAAAGAAGCCCACTAGTGCTTCTCTATCATTCTAGCCACCTAACAGGGGAACTTCAGGGCCCTTATAATCCAAGAAATTTCTTCTTACCTTATGACATTGACATGACCCCCTAACTCTATACAGGAAACGACAGGGGGCGCTTCAGAGTAATTGTCCTCTAAACCATCAGGAATCAGCGGTTAGAAGAAGTAAGGTACACACGTGAATGTTTATTTGAGTACACTTCACCAAAACCACACTACAAAAGAATCGTATAGCAGTATACCTTGAGATTGATTATTACTTGTGACATTAGAACAAAATAAATAGATATGAGAACGTATCTGTCAGGATACAGGCACAGAGGCGGAGGTAAGTGAAAGCAAACGTGAGTTTATTTACAGTGATATATGTGTAGAGACAAAGTTCATGTGCAGGTGCGGCGACGATCACGTCGTGCAGTGAATCCCAGGTGAGCAGATCCTTCTTCAGAGAAATGGACGTGGATAGACAAAGTCCAGTGATATGAATACTTTTCTGTTTCAGATCCAGGGAGGAACAAGGAAATCTCGGTGGACACGTGGAGCACTTGGATTCGATGGCAGGACTCGGGAAACGGGGAACCAGGCAGGAATACTGGAGACAGGGAGACAAAGGTGAGTATATTCAGAGGTGGGTATAGTTACGTGATGGATCTTCGTTGGCAGACTTGGAAACTTCGGGAAATCGTGGGTAACGGTCTTCTCCTGTTGGAGGCTTGACAATGACTGGGGTGTGCGTGAGTGTTTTATAGGGCTGGGTAACGAGGTGACTGATTGTGAACAGGTGTGACTGGTTAATATTCCGGGGAGAGTGACCTTTGAGTGGTGGATGGGAATGAATCTGATTGATTCCTGACACTACCCCCTCCTCCAGCGTCCGCGCCAGCGGACCTAGGACCCCGACGTCGTGGGGGTCTACCTCGAGGTCGAGGAGCAGGTTTGTCAGGGTGTTGTTCGTGGAAGGCAGTGAGTAGCATGGGATCAAGGATGTCCTTACGAGGTATCCAACACCTCTCTTCCGGTCCATAATTTTCCCAGTCAACCAGATACTCGAGTAGACCACCCCGACGTCGGGAGTCCAGGATCTCTCTTACAGCGAAGATGGATTCTGTTTCAATGGGTGGTACCGGAGGATTTTCATCTTGTGCTAGATCTGTAGAGGGGACTGGAACAGGTGAGTGATGGGGCTTCAGGAGGGAAACATGGAATGAGGGGTGGATGCGGTAGTGACTTGGCAGACGGAGCTGGTAGGTAACTGGATTGATTTGTCTTGTTATGGGAAACGGACCGATGTATCTTGGACTTAACTTGCGACAGGGTAGTCTCAACCGGATATCTCTTGTTGAGAGCCAAACCAATTGCCCAGGTTGGTATTCGGGGGTGTTGCTTCGGTGAGCGTCTGCAAAGTGACTGTGGCGGTTTATGGCTTGTTGGAGGTGATGGTGAGCTTGGTTCCATATTCTCTCACTGTCCCGGAACCAGGCGTTAACTGCTGGGACTTCTGAGGGTTCCCCGGACCACGGGAACAGTGGAGGTTGGTAACCCAGAATGCATTGGAATGGAGTCAGGTTAGTGGAGGTTTGTCTAAGGGAATTTTGGGCATACTCTGCCCACACGAGGTAACGACTCCAGAGGTGCTGATTGGCATGGCAGAAAGTTCGGAGGAAACGGCTGACATCCTGGATCTTTCGTTCTGCCTGACCATTAGCCTGTGGGTGATACCCTGAAGTGAGACTTACGGTGACATTCATCAGTGCAAAGAAGGCTCGCCAAACTTTTGAAATGAATTGCGGCCCCCTATCTGATACCATGTCCTCTGGGAGGCCGAAATTCCGGAAGACATGTTCCATTAAAAGCTCTGCGGTTGCAAATGCTGTGGGTAAGTTTCTCAGGGGAATCAGCTTACACGCTTTCGAAAAGCGGTCGACGGCCACCAGGATGCAGGTGTTCTCTTCGGAGGGTGGAAGATCAGTCACAAAATCCACCCCAATGTGCGACCAGGGTCTTTGGGGAACGGGTAGAGGCATGAGTTTCCCTGCGGGCAAATGACGAGGGTTTTTATTCATTGCACATAGGATGCACCCCTGGATGAATGACTTGACGTCTCGGAGCATGTTGGGCCACCAGTAGCGGTTTTGGAGAGTGGAGCAGGTTTTGGTGACTCCTGGGTGACCCGTACCAACGGAGGAGTGCGCTGAGGAGATAAGTGACATACGGAATTCATCGGGTACATAGATTTTCCCAGCTGGGCACTCTGGAGGACTGGGTTGGTTTCGAGACAATTCCATCAGTTGCTCGTTTAAGTCCCACTGAATGGGATTGACAAAGATTTTCTCTGGCAAGATGTTCTCGGGTTCTTCACGGTGAGTTTCGGGAGCATGGAGACGAGACAGAGCATCCGCTCGGACGTTCTTGGAGCCTGGACGATAGGAGATCTGGAAGTGAAATCGAGTGAAGAAAAGCGCCCATCTAGCCTGGCGTGGATTGAGTCGTTTTGCTTCTTTCAGATACTGGAGGTTCTTATGGTCAATGAGAACCAGGAACGGGTGTTTGGCGCCCTCCAACCAGTGTCGCCATTCTTCAAGCGCATGTTTTACCGCCAGGAGTTCCCGATTGCCGATATCATAGTTTACTTCGGCGGGTGATAACTTGTGGGAGAAGTACGCACATGGCATAGGTTTGGGTGACAGGTTGGAATACTGAGACAACACTGCTCCTACTCCAGTGGTGGAGGCATCGACTTCTACGATGAACATCTCTTCGGGATTAGGATGTCGGAGTAGAGGGGCAGTGGTGAAGGCGGTTTTCAAAGACTGGAATGCGTGGTCGGCTTCATCAGTCCAGAGCAGCGTTTTTGGTTTTCCCTTTAGGAGTGACGTTAGAGGGGCTGTTAGCAGGCTGTACTGGTGAACGAACCTCCGATAAAAGTTGGCAAAGCCAAGGAATCTTTGCAATTCTTTTACTGTCTGTGGGGTTGGCCAGGAAGTGATCGCCTTGGTCTTGCGATTGTCCATCTGTACTCCTCTTTCACTGAGTTGATAGCCTAGGAATTCGACTGAAGTTTGGTGGAATGAGCATTTTTCTGCTTTTAGGAATAAAGAGAACTCACGTAGCCGTTGGAGGACTAAGGAGACGTGTCGTTGGTGTTCCACTGGATCCTTGGAATAGATTAAAATGTCATCGATGTAGATTATTACGAATTGGTTCAGATAATCTCGGAATACCTCGTCCATAAAGCTTTGAAAGATGGAAGGAGCGTTGACCAGTCCATACGGCATAACCAAATATTCGTAGTGGCCAGCAGGGGTGATGAACCCGGTTTTCCATTCGTCGCCTTCTCGAATTCGGATTAGGTTATATGCGCTCCTCAAGTCCAGTTTAGTGAACATCTTGGCCTCACGCAGCTGCTCCAGAGAGGAAGGAACCAACGGTAGTGGATAGCTGAACTTCACGGTTATTCGGTTCAGGGTTCGATAGTCGATACAAGGACGTAGTCCGCCATCCTTCTTAGGAACAAAGAAAAAGCTGGCAGCAGCGGGTGACGTGGAGGAACGGATATATCCCTGTTTCAGAGCCTCTTCAATGTACTGTTGCATGGCTTTCTGTTCGGGAATAGACAGGGAGTAGATTCGTCCCTTGGGAATGGGTTCTCCTGGAACAAGGTCAATCGCACAATCCCAAGCTCGATGAGGGGGTAATTTAGCAGCCTCGACCGGATTGAACACATCTGCAAACGAGGAATAACAGGTAGGTATGGAAACGGACAGACCCTCAGTGGGGCTTTCGATGGAGGTTGAGTTTACTGGGACAATGTTAGGTGCGCCAACGTTGGATGTGGTCGCCAACTCGGCAGTTCTGGACGCACACTTACACCCCCAGTTCAGGATTTTACCAGATGACCAGTTGATATTGGGTTGATGTAGAATAAGCCATGGGCGACCAAGGATTAGATCAGTCTGACTGTTCTCTAATATGAAAGGTTCAAAAAGTTCGTGATGTGTATTTTCGACACCCAGGATGATGGGTTTAATCTGAGCTGTGACATACCCCTTATTTATGGTTTCCCCCGTCACTGCATGGATGGAGTATGGTCTGGCGGTGGCTGATTTTTCGAGCTGGAGTTTTTGGCAGAGCCGTCCGGAAATGAAGTTTCCTGCCGACCCGGAGTCCACAATGGCTGTGGCAGAAACATGGAAAGTCGTGGATTTTAAGATCACTGAAATAGTTAATGGGGCTGATACCGAATCGGCCGTAAAGACAGAACTCACAAGCATTCTGGGGGGTCGAGTCGGACATGACTGACGAAAATGTCCTCCCATTCCACAATACAGACATAACCTGAGTTCACGACGCCGGGCACGCTCCGCTGGAGACAGTCGGTGAGTATCCAGTTGCATCTTTTCCCCATCTGCTGCGGGCGGAGCTTCCGTGGGATACTGAGAATTACTAGTGGGTCGGCGAGTTTCTAGATAACAGCCCTGAGATCGTTGATGCACACGGAGAGCTTGTTGGATAAATTTTTCAACACCCAGACTGTCATCATATATCGCCATTTGCAGACGGAGAGCAGGATTCAGACCACGTCGGTAAACAGAAATGAGCGCCTTCTCGTTCCACCCACTTGCAGAGGCTAAAGTGCGAAATTCCAACGAATACTCAGAAACCGATCTTCGACCTTGGTATAGTTGCAGTAGTTTGTCACTGGTGGAAGAGTCATCAACTGGTCGTCCGAAAACTTCTTTAAAATGGTCTACAAACTCCTGTACCGATGAGGTTGTAGTGGATTCCTGTAACCACATGGTTTCAGCCCATCTCAAAGCAGCCCCGGATAACTGTTGGATGATAAAGGCGATTTTCGATCTTTCTGTGGGATATAACTGATTCTGCTGTTCCAGAGCGAGCGAACACTGAAGCAGGAACCCGTTGCAATCCTCCGCCCGTCCGGAATATGGCGCTGGACGTGATGCTTGGTTCGCGAAGCATATCATCGAAGAAGTGGAGCCTGCGGAAGTGCTGAGCGTAGACTGACCGGAATTTTGAACAGCGGCTGTAGACTGTACAGGGTTATCACCATGGCGGGTAGGTTCCATCGCGCTGTTTCACCTTTCTGTTCAGGTCAAGCCTTCTGTCAGGATACAGGCACAGAGGCGGAGGTAAGTGAAAGCAAACGTGAGTTTATTTACAGTGATATATGTGTAGAGACAAAGTTCATGTGCAGGTGCGGCGACGATCACGTCGTGCAGTGAATCCCAGGTGAGCAGATCCTTCTTCAGAGAAATGGACGTGGATAGACAAAGTCCAGTGATATGAATACTTTTCTGTTTCAGATCCAGGGAGGAACAAGGAAATCTCGGTGGACACGTGGAGCACTTGGATTCGATGGCAGGACTCGGGAAACGGGGAACCAGGCAGGAATACTGGAGACAGGGAGACAAAGGTGAGTATATTC
The DNA here is from genome assembly GCA_030770095.1 of Gila robusta. Taxonomy (NCBI): domain Eukaryota; kingdom Metazoa; phylum Chordata; class Actinopteri; order Cypriniformes; family Leuciscidae; genus Gila; species Gila robusta. The sequence goes on from JAVALU010001578.1 coordinate 562,931, forward strand.
AGAGGTGGGTATAGTTACGTGATGGATCTTCGTTGGCAGACTTGGAAACTTCGGAAAATCGTGGGTAACGGTCTTCTCCTGTTGGAGGCTTGACAATGACTGGGGTGTGCGTGAGTGTTTTACAGGGCTGGGTAACGAGGTGACTGATTGTGAACAGGTGTGACTGGTTAATATTCCGGGGAGAGTGACCTTTGAGTGGTGGATGGGAATGAATCTGATTGATTCCTGACAGTAGCCTATACAATTAAATTAACAATATCTTACATATTTTGTAAACATTTTCATTTAGTTTCTTAAACATTTTTATAAAATATGGGCCTTTATCTTTAAAGGTTTATGTCTGCTATTTTAGGCTCATTTTGTAAATGTAAGCAACTATTTTAGACACACAAACTTGGTGCCGGTGTGATGAGACGTACGGGCTCGGACAGATTTGGCTCTTCGGATGTGGACCCGCACGCTGTTACAAAAAAAGCCATGCACACCGCCAAGCGAAATGGGGCCTTGCGCACCCAATGCGCGCACCTTCACGCTCGTGCGGACGCGGCGAGTATAAACCTAGCTTCATAATAGAAGCGATGCGGAGCGGCGCGCTCGTTTTTCCAGACTCGCCTATGCCGCGGCGAGATGAAAACATCTCAACATCTCATCTCAACAGGTCATGTGACAAAAACCAACTGATCAACTTTGGCCTTTCCGTAACATCGAAAGCTCGGCCGAACAGCTGATCATAGCTGTACAGGGCGGCTTTTTATTTCTCATCTCCACAAATATATCTAGTAGTAAAGCTAATGCAAGGGCTAGAAATAAATTAATTCTTTGCTGATTCTTCCTTGTCATCATGGAGAGCGCAGTCCGCACCACTTTCTCATTCTTTCCACAAGCGCTTGCTCTCCCGTGGCATCTGTCATTGCTATGCAACCATGAACAGAGGCATGCCTGGAAAAACGAACGTGTCACGTCACTTCTATTATGAGCGCGTTTGCCACGCGCTACATCTGAAATAACGAATTTGCATGGTCAAAAAACACGCTATGTGAACGGCCGCTTTTGGCAACGTGACATTAGCCTAATCCAAAATATTTCCATATGTGGTTCTTTCCTCCTTTCTTGTCAACAAGTGGATTCAGAGCCACCGCATTAGCAGTGCCGCCGGTCGACATGTCTTAGTGTTTTTATGAAGAGGGCGCAACTGTGCACCTTTCGAACAGTGCATCAAGAACCGGATTAACCCGGTACTTCGGTACCACCGGTACTTAAGAAAAGCTGGTACCGTAACGGTTTAATTTTTTTTACCGAAGTACCGGGTCTTTTGACAACACTACGATGGACTATTATCGTTTTAAAAGGGTTCCATATGGACTGGCCTCAGCTCCAAGCTGCTTCCAGAGGATGATGTCTGAAATCCTTGAAGGTCAGTCTGGAGGTCATTGCTACTTAGACGACATCATGGTCGCAAGAGCAACGCTCGAGGAACATGATAAAAACCTGCAATCCATGCTGCAGCGAATTAACAAGGCAGGACTCAAATTGAACACAGCAAAGTGCCACTTCAGACAACCAGAACTGTCATTTCTGGGTCTCAGACTGGGTCATGTCTGAGAAGGGATTACGACCTGATGGTTCACATGTCTCCGCAGTGGCAGATGCTCTGCCTCCTGCTGAAGAGGTTAGCTTCATTTCTGGGTCTTACGTAATGGTATTCTTTGTTCATACTGGACGGATCACAGCCTACTGACCACTCTTCTAACATCTAAGGGTCAAGGCAGAGCAGGAATGTGTATAACCTGATGGTCAGCTAGACTAATGGCATTTACCTATGACATTCAGTATAAGCCAGGGTGTGAGAATGTGACTGCAGACTGTTTATCTCGCTTACCGCTGCCTTGTACTGAACTTAGTCTGGAACATGATGTTGACGTTTTAGCACTTACATCTACGATCACTGCAATAACCAGCTCTGAGTTCAAAGCGGCATGTGATTCTTGTCCTATTCAAGCCAAGCTACTCACTTCAAAATGGCCAAAGTGTGTATCGTGCTTTACAGCCACATTTTCAAGTACAGCATGAACTTTCACTCCCACTTCCACAGATCATGTGGTGTGTGGGACCAGCAACCTCATAGTTCCAGAATGTCTCCAGCCCAAGTTCATCATGCTCGCACACGACACACATCAGGCACTCTACCATACCCTACTGACGCCTGGGAAAGATTGGCCATAGACAACATGGGTCCTTTTGACACAGCACTCATGGACTGTCGCTTTGTAGTCACTCTGATGGACTATTACAGTAAGCGGCCTGAAATAGCGTTTGTCTCACATCCTACCACCCAGTCTGTGAGACAGTTCCTGTCTACTGTGTTTAGTAGGGAGGGGAATCCAAAAGAGCTGATTTCTGACAATGGAGTACAAATCACTTCACATGACTTCAAGCTATTCCTGCATGACATTGGAATCGTACACAGGACATATTCTGTGTATTACCCAAGAGCAAATGGGGAAGTCGAACGTTTCAATCGCAGCTTAAATGATAGCTTACAGACTGCATCACTGGAAGGAAGAGGGTGGAAAGAGTTAACTAAAGACTTTCCGCAGGCATACTGTGCAACGCCGCATGCCGCAACACACTGAAGTCCAACTGAACTCTTGCATGGTAGACCCATGTTAACCAAACGTAACATTTCAGGTCTTCACTTACCATCTGCAGGTAAACTAAAGAAACAGGCAAAAACTAAATGGTACAGTGACAGAAAATGCAGCGCAAAGCATGTCTCATTTCAGTGTGGATCCTATGTCTGCGTAAAGAGACCAGGAATTGACCTATCGGTGAGCCCACGCTCCCCTTAGTTACAGTTGCGAACTCGGAGTTGCTAACTGTCTTATGTGTTTTTGACCTACACTGTACAGGATGTGAGAACAGTTCACTATTTAGGTTTGTACGTTAGCATGGACTCACTAACTTTAATTGTAACTTAATGAGAATATGACAACCAGAAAATTAACGTTTCCATCTTCATTGGGGTTGAATCCTTAGGGAACCAGGTTACTGTGCCCACATCATTGCATTAATACACAATGTGAACCTGCTGCATACCATAGATGAACAATTATGCACTAGTCTGTAAAAATAAATTCCATTGCCAACCCTCTCAGGATACCTGGAATCAGTGTTACAAGTACCCCAGGCACACCGTTTTACCATTTTTGTAGCATAAACACCATCAAACCGATGAGAGCTTCGGATCTTCCAATGTTTCTCTATGGCGCTGAAACCTAAAGATGTCTGAGTTCTGGTACCTGCAACTGATACTCAACTGCCATTGGCTCATCTGCGTTTGAGGGGAGGGGCTTACCGATAGGTCAATTGTGCCAAAGACCCAGTCTAAATTTGGAAAACTCCTAAAGATTGTGGGTAAGAAAGGACTGTACACATAAACTGTCAGATGGACAGTGCCGGAATGCATCTTACCTGGCACCTGCACTCGCTCCAAGCGAAACAGACGAGTCATGTGAACTGCCATTGTTTAACTCTGGGAACACTGAAGGTGTAGGACCTGCGTGAAGTTGGCCCCCCAACCAACGCAAAACGTCCGCAAAATAGGTTCAAATGTTTGTGCTGGTTTGTGCTGTAAAAATGTTGTTTGTGCTGCTTTGTTTTTTTAGATATTAAAAGAATATTTTTAGGTCATTCTGAGGTCACTCAGCCCCCCCACATTCTCCAAATTCACCCAAAAAAGTCTTGTTTGTTTTTGCTTCGTTTGTGCTGGTTTGTGCCGGTTAAAGTTACGTTTGTGCTGCGACAGTTTTCAAGATATTAGACATTTAATTACAGGCGATGATGTCACCAGCCACCAACTTTGTATTTAAGTTCCATCTGTTCAGTCAGTCAGTTTGTCTGATCTCCATCTAATTTAGTGTGTGTCTTATTTGAACCTGCCTTCAACATTGGCTGAACTTGAGATGTTGTTGCTTCAAAATTAAAGGGGTCATTACCCCTGTCCAGAGTGGTAAGTAATTTGCCAGCCAGATTATATTGGGAATAATCTCAGGGAGGAAGTGCATATTGTCATGATCACCATTAGTTACGGCAAATGACCTGCTCTTCTCCCATATGTCTGTCACCCACTGCCGCAGGTCTGTCTGTGTTTCGTCACATGGATCCACTTCTTCCAGGTCGTCACCCTCTACATCTGGAATGGTAACGCACTATTCTACAATTTGGGCTTTCAGGTATTTCTTGCACCTTTCTGATCTGATGGGGGCTCCACAGCTGTCATTGCCCTCTGCTCTGCTGAGTGCCACAACAGTAATAATGCGTAGTAGCTCTCTTGCATCGTCCATGGATTGTGACACCAGAAGCTGAGCCATTGACCTCGCAGATAAATCTTTAACGTGCCGGGGTTTTTTTTCAAGCAGTCCCACTGGCAGTTCATCTTGATGCAGTGTGCAACATCAACCCAAAGAAAACAAGATGGGACTGTTGCTGACTCTTTACAGAGTAAGACTCCACAACACTCATTGATGTACAGTAGGTCTTAAGATCAGGATGAGGAGTAAAAGCCTTTACCAAAGCTCAGAGCAAAGCCAGAGAAAAGTCACTCACAACCTTTTTTGGAGATGGTGCACCTGTGCGTATCCATTCTGTCAGCCAATGTGTTATTGCATTAACATCATGTCTCTCTGACAGTATTTGCACCACTAGGTCACTTGAGCCCTCATCCCCTGTCAGAACACCCTGATGTAGGAATATATGGCCAGACTTGCCATTTGGTCTCTGTAGTTTCCTCACCACTGAGCCAGTTGCTTCAAAACTCACAGTGGGGTTAGTAGATGTCTTGTACTTGTAAATCAATGTATTGTACATATACATGTGTGTTTGACTCCAATAGTGACAGAAAAACTTGTCCAGTCCAATGTCTTTAATGCTACCACTGTGAGGTGCACTGTATTTTAACATCTGCAGTGACAAAATAGGATCCTTGTCTAATTCTAAATTTCTCTTGCTTTGCTTTGTCAGGGTTCGTATGACTCTGTCAAATGAAATTCCAGTTCCCTTTCGTTGTCACTCCGAGTCCAAACTAACGTGCATGTGACACTATCTTCTTATGATGAACACCAAAGTTTGCTCAAACTAATCTCAAACTTAGCTGGGTAGAAACTGCTTCCAGCTTCATGCAACAGGGCACTGGTCAAATACAAATCAAATAAACAATAATTCTCTTCCCAAAATTAGTGAGCTTTCTACCTAGACAGCAATTTAAGAAAGAGCATGTTTACAAAAAACACACACACACACACACGCACACACACACACAGACAGTATAATTAGATATTAATGATATATATTAGAAGGCAGACTATGTATAAGTCAAGTCACATTCATTTATATAGTGCTTTATGGCTATACAGACTGTTTCAAAGCAGCTTTATAACAGTAAATAAGTTTTAATTTCAGCTTAGAGCAGTTGTACAGAACATAAGTCAGCTCAATTTAATTCGAAGTTGATTCAGTTCAATGTCAATTTTGTAAAGTTCATCATAAATTATAAAACTAATTCAATTTCAGCTCTAAAGCAGTTCTAGAGAAAACAATAGTGTCATTATCCAGCTCAATTTAGTTAATTTTTGATCTTGTCCAATAGTGTCAGTGCAGTCAAATATATTATAACTTTGGAATATTAGGTAGAATAAAAGTTTTAAAAGTCTAGCCCCTCATTTTATTATCATTCATTACTAGCTACTTATCTCAGGAGTTATACATAAAGAGGCAGTAATCTCAAAAACTGTTTGCGGAACTCACCATAAATGTTGTTTTTTATGCTCAAATAGCGTTAAAAAAGTAAATTTTTCAGGCAAGACCAGTCAATACGCATGTACAGTCCTAAACTCGAGTCTCAGATTTCTATAGGAACCGGAGCTTCTTATGCCGAGTTCACACTGAACGATTTTAAGCTCGATTTTCGCTCGCCGACAGGTTTTGGGAGATCGCAGACAAATGCCCGAAATCATAGGCAAATTGGTGCTCGTTCACGTGAGTGACAATCACGCAGTGTGAATTATCAAAGATGCGATCTGAGAGAATCGCCAAAATCCTGCTGTGTGAATGTGTTCTGACTAAAAAACTACATCGGCGATGACCTACAGCCATTGAGAGAGAGCAAGATACAGGACAGCGGGATGTTCAGGGAGGAGTTATAGACCAGAATATCAGTATTTTAATAGATATATTTACAATTATATCAAACAGAAGCAAAGCACAAACATTTGCTTGACCAGCAGCAACAGCAGCAAAATGATTTATTTACCTCCAACTCTCTTTGCAGAACACAGTCATTGCTCCCCACGTCTCCCCAACCATTTCCTCCTGCATAATCAGGTTTTTTTTCTTCTTTTCATTGCAAATCAGCACAAAGACAATTTGGATCGTAAGCTTCTTGCAGGCTATCATTTTTACTAACAATAATATTGCGTTATTTCCTTATCACTTCTCGCGTGTGTTTGATTGTGAAACGTAGTTTGCGGATCAGAGAGAAGTTGTAGGCAATTCTTTCTTTTGTAAAGTCATGCAATCCCATACAAAAATGTAATATATGGCCATATATGTACTTGTATGTCATGCTATTTAAAATATATCTATACATATATTTGACTTATCTGAGAACACAATATGTGCCTGCAACATATATGAACATTTATGTGTCCAAACATGTGAAGAAAATATTTGAGTTCATCCATGTATGATACCATATATCTGCATATATTACAGTATAGTATTGGTTTCTCGCATATATGGACAACATTAAGTATAAATATGTCACATACATATTTGTTTCCCACATATTTAATAAATGTATGTAAACATACATGCATGTGATACTGATGCATTGAAATAAGTACACATATGCATATACACATATATGCATCTTACATATATTTAACATTTATGTGCATATACGGGAAAATATATGGCACTTACATGAAAACGGCCATTTTTGCTATATTTTGAAATATATGTTTCATAAATGTCTATGTGTTTTTTATATATATGAATTTTGCATATATTCTCATATAGGCAGCAGACATACATGGGCACTGACATTATACAGGTGCTGGTCATATAATTAGAATATCATCAAAAAGTTGATTTATTTCAGTAATTCCATTCAAAAAGTGAAATTTGGATATTATATGCATTCATTACACAAAGACTGATATATTTCAAATGTTTATTTCATTTAATTGTAATGAATAAAACTGACAACTAATGAAAATCCCAAATTCAGTATCTCCGAAAATTAGAATATTACTTAAGACCAATACAAAAAAAGGATTTTTAGAAATGTTGGCCAACTGAAAAGTATGAACATGAAAAGTATGAGCATGTACAGCACTCAATACTTAGTTGTGGCTCCTTTTGCCTGAATTACTGCAGCAATGCGGCGTGGCATGGAGTCGATCAGTCTGTGGCACTGACAAAACTGACAAAAGGTCATTGCTATAGAGGCTGGCTGTTCACAGAGCTCTGTGTCCAAGCACATGAATAGAGAGGCGAAGGGAAGGAAAAGATTTGGTAGAAAAAAGTGTACAAGCAATAGGGATAACCGCACCCTGGAGAGGATTGTGAAACAAAACCCATTCAAAAACGTGGGGGAGATTCACAAAGAGTGGACTGCAGTTGGAGTCAGTGCTTCAAGAACCACCACGAACAGACGTATGCAAGACATGGGTTTCAGCTGTTGCATTCCTTGTGTCAAGCCACTCTTGAACAATACACAGCGTCAGAAGCGTCTAAAGACAAAAAGGACTGGACTGCTGCTGAGTGGTCCAAAGTTATGTTCTCTGATGAAAGTAAATTTTGCATTTCCTTGGGAAATCAAGGTCTCAGAGTCTGGAGGAAGAGAGGAGAGGCACAGAATCCACGTTGCTTGAAGTCCTGTGTAAAGTTTCCACAGTCAGTGATGGTTTGGGGTGCCATATCATCTGCTGGTGTTGGTCCACTGTGTTTTCTGAGGTCCTAGGTCAACGCAGCCGTCTACCAGGAAGTTTTAGAGCACTTCATGCTTCCTGCTGCTGACCAACTTTATGGAGATGCAGATTTCATGGACTTAGGGTTAGGGTTAGGGTTAGGGCTACCAGTACCTGGTTTAAGGACCGTGGTATCCCTGTTCTTAATTGGCCAGCAAACTCGCCTGACCTTAACCCTATAGAAAATCTATGGGGTATTGTGAAGAGGAAGATGCGATATGCCAGACCCAATAATGCAGAAGAGCTGAAGGCCACTATCAGAGCAACCTGGGCTCTCATAACACCTGAGCAGTGCCACAGACAGATCGACTCCATGCCACGCTGCATTGCTGCAGTAATTCAGGCAAAAGGAGCCACAACTAAGTATTGAGTGCTGTACATGCTCATACGTTTCATGTTCATACTTTTCAGTTGGCCAACATTTCTAAAAATCCTTTTTTTGTATTGGTCTTAAGTAATATTCTAATTTCCGGAGATACTGAATTTGGGATTTTCATTAGTTGTCAGTTTTAATCATCACAATTAAATGAAATAAACATTTTAAATATATCAGTCTGTGTGTAATGAATGAATATAATATCCACATTTTACTTTTTGAATGGAATTACTGAAATAAATCAACTTTTTAATGATATTCTAATTATATGACCAGCACCTGTATATGTAATTTACATATATTGACATATATTACATTTCTGTATGGGATGTAAAACCCTCTGTCGCTGATCCATCGTGCAGTGTGAACACAGCAGCAACTGAATGTTACCCCATATAGTCGTGCAGTGTGAAAAGAACAGTGACCCGACTACTTTGAAAATCGTGCAGTGTGAACTCGGCATTATGGCAGCTGCAGTGACGCAATGACTCTACCAATCAGTGATTGGCTCTTTTACTTAGAAGGCGGGACTTATTCCATCATATTGCGTGTTGAAGTTTCTCCCTTTGATAAGTAATAGCAGTGAATAGGAGTCTTTCTACACCTGTACGTGGTGAATAAGGTGTGGTAGAGCAGAGATAAGGTGAGCTGGCATAAGTTTGTTAGCATTGTGAAAATATGTACAGTTTCTCACAGTGGCTATATGATGTGGCGAGCCAGCTTCTGCAAACCATTATGATTGGCTAACATCTTGGCAATGGAAGTATCAATGCTCCACCATGACTACATAGAACGTCTCGGTTACTGATGTAACCCTTGTTCCCTGAAGGAGGGAACGGGAGAAGTAACGTCGACGTGATTATGTAAGTGGGATCATTTCAGGGAGCCCTATCATCTTCGAGTGTCTACAAAATGAGCCATTGACAGTTAGTGTGCGTGAATGGAATCACGCGCCCTCGCCCCGCAGCGCGGGTATAAACAGGAAGCGGGCGCACGCACACATTGTTTTTCGCTGAGGAGCCGAGATAGTGATGGCCATACAGCGATGGTCAGCAATGGTGGCGACGGGACGGTACGTCTCCCGTTCCCTCCTTCAGGGAGGCAAGCCGCGCAGCAAGCCGACACTAGAGTGGGAACTTCGGTGTTACTGGCTGGTTGAAGCGAGCACACATGAAGAAACCGGCTCAACACATAGGCTATAAAACCTAGAGAACGTGATGGGTGTCGCCCAGCCCGCAGCTCTACAGATATCTGTCAGCCGTGTGCCAGCGCCCAAGAAGAAGCGACACTCCTAGTGGAGTGGGCTCTCAACCTGGGGGGGCAAGGCACGCCTTGGGCTTTGTAAGCCAAGGCGATGGCATCCACTATCCACTGGGCCATCCTCTGCTTGGAGACAGCCTTTCCCTTCTGCTGGCCTCTGTAACAGACGAAGAGCTGATCTGAGGTCCTGAGGCTTTGCATTCTGTCCACGTAAAGGCGCAGAGCACAGATGGGACAGAGAAAAGCCAGGGCTGAGTCTGCCTCCTCCAGAGGCAGCGCTTGCAGGTTCACCACCTGGTCCCGGAAGGGAGTGGTGGGAACCTTGGGGACATATCCGGGCCAGGGTCTCAGGATCACGTCACGTGAGAGTTAGCCGGGCCGAATTCTAGGCACGATTGGTCGACCAAAAATGCATGCAGATCCCCTATCCTCTTGAAGGAGGCCAATGCAACCAGGAGTACTGTTTTACAAGAAAGAATTTTTAACTATTCGTTGACTGGTGTTCTTCTCAAGAGGAGAACCCCCGAACTTGCTCGATCAGAGCTGTGCTTTCCTTCCTGCAAGATGGGTTGGAGTGAAGGCTGTCTCCCTCCACCCTTAAAGTGTATGTTGCCGCTATCGCCCCACATCACGATGCAGTTGAAGGTAAGTCGTTGGGAAAGCACGACCTGATTGTCAGATTCCTGAGGGGGGCGAGGAGACTAAATCCACCTCGCCCGCTCTCTATACCCTCTTGGGATTGGTCTCTGGTCCTTTCGGCTCTTCAGAGACCACCCTTTGAGTCTTTGAAATCAGCTGAGTTCCACTTCAACGCATAGAGGCGCCTCGTTGAGGGGGCTCTAGCGGAAGTGATGGTGTCAACTACCGCTGGGGGTAGGTCACCTAGAACCTCCGCGTCCCGTCCAGGGACCAGACATGGAGTTTCCAGAGGTCTGGACGCGGGTGCCATAGGGTGCCCCGTCTCTTGAGTCAGAAGGTCCTTCCTCAGAGGAACCAGGTCCGGTTGGGCCAATATGGCGCAACTAACAAGACCTGCTCCTAGTCCTCCCTGACCTTGCACAAGGTCTGTGCAAGAAGGCTCACTGGGGGAAACGCATATTTGCCAGAGTATCCGTGCTGAGGGTCTCCTCGGTCAGGGAATAGAACAACTGGCAGTGAGACGTGTCCTGGGCGGCAAACAGATCTATCTGTGTGGTCCCGAAGTGCCTGAAAATCAGCTGGACCACCTAGGGATGGAGTCGCCATTCTCCCGGTAGCACCTGCTGCCGTGAGAGCTCGTCGGCTGCACGGTTGAGTAGGCCCGGAATATGAATGGCACGAAGCGATCTCAGATGCTTCTGACTCCAAAGGAGGAGATGGCAGGCGAGTTGTGACATGCGGCGGGAGCGTAGACCACCCTGACGGTTGATATACGTAACAGTCGCAGTGCTGTCCGCATGGACCAGTACATGTTTGCCTAGTAGCGGCGTTTTGAAGCGGCCCAGCGCAAGATGTACTGCTAACAACTCGTGGGAGTTGATGTGCCAATGCAGTTGAGGCCCCGGCCTCATATGAAGCAATCTGAGCAGTGTTACCGCGGCTGCAGATGCCATATGCCCCAGGAGCCTCTGAAACAGTTTCAGTGGTGCCGTGTTCTGCGTCTGAGCGTGCTCACACAGTTAAACACTGACTGGATGTGGGCCTCGGTGAGGCGCTGTTGATCGAGGCCAACTATATAACGAGAAAAGAGATCCTCTGCCCGGGGGTGAGGTGACTGAGCACCATGTCCCTGTGTTCACACAACTGCCAGTTATGCCACATAAGCCAGTCGTCGAGGTAGTTGAGAATGCGAACACCACGCTCGCACATGGGAGCAATGGCTGCCTCCGCGACTTTCGTGAAGACACGAGGCAACAGGGCCAGCCTGAAGGGTAAGACTTTGTACTGATGTGCCCGTATCCTCGAACGCAAAGCGAAGAAACGGTCTTTGTTGAGGGAGAATCGAGACATGAAAGTACGCGTCCTTCAGGTCGATTGCTGCAAACCAATCTTGGAGACGGATGCATTTGAAAATGCGTTTCTGCGTAAGCATCTTGAACGGCAGCCTGTGAAGGGACCGGTTCAGGACACATAGGTCCAAGATTGGTCGTAACTCACCGCCTTTCTTGGGTACAATGAAGTACGGGCTGTAGAAGCCGGTCTTCATATCGGCTGGAGGGACCAGCTCGATCCCGTCCTTCACCAGTAGGACTGCGATCTCTGCCCTGAGCACAGGGACACTGTCTGCCAGAACACGGGTTAACAGAATGCCCTTGAAAACAGGTGGTCGCCGGGCGAACTGAATCGCACAGCCGAGTCTGATGAGCCAACTAGACGGGCTGGTAAGCGCTAGCCAGGCTCCCAGACACCGCGCAAGCGGGACCAACGGCACCACAGACATACCCGGGGTGGGGCAGTGCGGCGGAATGCAGGGACCCGACTCGGACGGCATAGCAGCCCGGAGTGGGGTCTGAGTGTGTGGTGCAACACGTACCTGCTTCCGTTGAAGGGCAGAGTGAGTGTGCGGAGGCGTCAGTACATCCAGAACACAGCCACTGCTGCTCACTGGCAATGAAAGAGGGGCTTGAGGGTGACGAGGCATAGCGTCGTCGTCTTCCAAACGCGCCCTCTTGGGACCCACAGGTTTCAGAAATTGCTCTTTTGTTGAAATTGTGGGTACCACTTTTCGAACAAAAAGAAAAGGAAACAAAAGATTCTTCCACCGGGGGAAGGAGCGGCGCGTTCATCTCCTGAATAGCAACTTGATCCACCTCTGGGTCACCCGTCTCAGGATTGTTTGCACCTCCGCTTGCCTCCTGGTTTGGCAGTGGCCTGGATGGGCGTGGTCGACTTCCTGCGGCTTGCTCCACGCTGAGGCCTGGATGGTGGCTGCTGCTGAGGCTTCGTGGGAGCGGAGGACGCCGCAGGAGGTTGACATCGCCTGACCAACGGAATGTGGGGTTTCTTTTGTTGCCCGGATAGCGAGGTCAGTTGCCACACGGAGCTCCCGGAGGAGCTCTGGGTCAGAACCACCCTCGTTCATGTCCATGAGCTCCTGGTGGACCTGCAAGAGCGCCATGGCATGGAGGGTGGAAGCAACCTGTCCACAGGCCTTATAAGCCTTCGCCGAAAGACCGGACGAAAACTTACAGGCCTTGAACGTGAGGTGTGGATTCCCCTGCCAAGAGGAAGCGGACACTGGATATAGCTGCATCGCAATGCCACGCTCCACTGGCGGGATATCCACATACCCCTTAGCTGCCCCGCCGTCGAGAGTGGTGAGGAGGGAGGAGCCACTAGGACGGCTTCTGGCACTATGCGGCGCCGTCCACGTCCTAGTGAGCTCCTCATGCACTTCCGGAAAGAATGGTACCGGGGCGGCGTGCTGAGAACCAGCACGGCCCGCCCCAAGAAACCAATCGTCCAACCGGGAAGGTTTGGGACGTGGTGGAGGGTTCCACACAAGCCCGACCTTCTCGGCGGCCCGGGAAAGCATAGCCGCACATTCTGGATCGGACTCAGGCAACGCTTCACTCCCCGAAGGGGGTAACATAGCCGAATCTACATCTCCAAAGGACTGGAGCTCCCCCTACGATGCTGCGATTGATATCTGATCGTCAGGCGGAGCCTCAAAAGACACGGCTGGTCGTCCATGAGAAGGACCACCGCGTTCCTTTTGGGGGCTCCAACGGCGGCAGCGCTTGTGAGGCATGAGGGACCCACGGAGATTGCCTCAGCGGGGAAGCCCTCACGGTAATCTTGAGATCACCCTGGCCATGCACAGAAGTAGGTCTATACTGAGGTCCAGAATAGACGCTAGATCGGGGCATAGGCGAGGGGACTGCACCTCTCTTGAGGTAAGCAAGTCTCGATCTCAGCGCTGTCATAGTCATATTCCCGCAATGGGAACATTAACTATTCACAAAAGCTTCCTCAGCGTGCTGAATGGCCAAACATGAGAGGCAACTATTGTGGCCGTCTGCTGGTGCCAGGGAATGACCGCATCCAGAAACGCACAAGCAGAATGACATCCTGAAAAGGACGCATGGTCACGCTTGTGTTGCTCTTTTAGTTAGAAAAACTCTTTCCGTGCTGAGGCACCCAGGGATAGCTGCGGTGTAGTGAATACACAGTCAGGAAACGCCCACCGAAACCGACACACACACACACACACACACACACACAGAGTGTAATGCTGTGAAAACAGCAGTTTGTGAGCTGTAATGATCGCGGCCATCGCTGATCGCGCCATCACACCAACACGGGAAACAGAGTCTTCTTTTCTCTCGAATTCCAACAGCAGAGTCTCTTGCAGCACTCGTGAAGTCGAATAATCTCTCGGCTCCGAAGTGAAAGACAATGTGTGTGTGTGCCCGCTTCCTGTTTATACCCGCGCTTCGGGGCGGGGGCGCAATTCATGCACGCCAACTGTCATTGGCTCGTTCTGTAGACACTCAAAGATGATAGGGCTCCCTGAAGTGATCCCAATTACGTCATCACGTCAAACGTGAGCGACTGAAAGGGAACTGTTTTGAAAACGGCATGGTGAATAATGGTATGTTTGAACCAGAGTGTGCCAGTTGGAACAAACCATACCTTTGCAATTTTACACATTTGGAACGTTTTTGGAAAGAAGAGTGGTCAAGGTGTGCCAAGCCGATAGACTCATATCAAAAAAGACTGAGTTCTGTAATAAAATCTAAGGGTACTTCAACTAAGAATTAGTTCATTTTATTCCAGCTGTTTTATCAGGGGTGTGTAGACTTTTAAATCCAGTGTAAAGGATTAAGGAGTGGATTCTGACACAGCCCCAACACATTTGTACTGCCTTTCTATCTTACATACTTGATTTAACTTGTCAGCTCATGAGAAGTGCTGAACCAGTTTAAGGCGAGACACTACAGGTGAATAGGGTAATTTTTTTAACTAGCAGATATCACCATGAAACTTTGCCAGCTAATTACCTACATTAAGATGAGAAAAAAATGTATTACAAGTTTTCTGTAATTTAATGTTTAAATATGCAAATGAGGCATTATCTAATTAAATATGCGCTAATTTGCATATATTTTAAAAAACTAAATCTGAGTATTGGATAAAGCCAGGTTCAAAATTATTTTTTCATTGTGTTCACATATTAGATGGGGAAAAAATTACAGAGGGATTTATGGATATCTACTTTTGTTATCCTGTAAATCAGAATATACTGCCAATAGCCTTAAAAAAAATGATTTTCGCCATGTTTTTTGGAATAAAATGTTATATAAATCAGGCTAGGAATAATATATTTACAAATCCCTCTGTAAATGTCTTCATAATATAACTAGGTACAAGACTGGAAAGTTTGGTGTATATAGGTGCTACTGAAGTGGAGATTTCGGACTTGGAGTATGAGAGAAAAGTCATTTTGAGAAAACGTGCTTTAAAGATTTAGCATCAGCCAATGAGATTGCGCATTTAGAGTAAAATCCCCCGTTTTAATTTCACAATTGGTTGCTGATAAAAAGGAAATGACCATATTTGGATCCGGCAGTATTGTACACGAGAGAGAGAGCTTTCTAACGGTGTGTGTGATGACAGAGTGCAGATCGCGATCGCGGAGCAGAGGGATGATTTATAACGACAACTTTTGATGAATTTATGAGAAATCTACAGACGCAAACAGACAAAGTGTAGTAAAATAAAGACCTAAATGTGTATTTCGGACTTTTTTTCAACACAATTCTGAAAGAAGACATGTTATTGAAGACAAATATCTCAAAATCTCAAAATTGACCAGTGAAAAAAAAACGATGTTATTGCCTGCCGTGTCTCGCCTTAACTGGATGTGTCAAGTAAAGGCCCCAATATACTCACAGCGAAGTTCTTTTTCGTTCTTCGTTTAGGTGTAAAACGAAGTTTGAAATATGTGAGGAGCGATGTACTGTTATCGAACATCTGACGCTGCCCACAATGCTGAGAGCGACGTTTAGATGAATATGTGATGCGCAATTTCCTCTCAATAACAAAATAAACAACAAAATTGAGAAAACGGCGAGCATTTTGACAAAGCATTAGAAAAGCATCTGATTATAGCAACGTGGTTCTGTTTGCACGAGCTCTACAGCACTCCAGTGCAGTCACGTCATGTTTATTTATATATTACTTTATACAACAGATAGCTTAAAATCAAGCAGCATTAAATCAGCACTCCTTTTTTTATGTTATGAAAGCGACTCTTTTGAAAGGCGTATGAGAACTGTTGAGGTGTTAAATACATCTGCAAGTTCATATTCTGTCGTAACTGAAATGTTTGAGCATGTTGGTTTATTTTTTTTCCCCACATTTTAATTTATATCACTTTTGCCATCCCATCTCATTCTTTTTACAAAACAAAGCACAGTGGACTGGCATTGGCTAAATTCCAATGTTACAATGTCTTTTCAAAAGCTCAGTCACCAAAAAAAAATTCACAAGTAACTGTGGGACATGATTAAAGCAGTGTTTCCCTCTAAAGTGTTTCCTTGGAAGACAAAGTGCATCAAGGGCAGCAAGGAGGCTTGAATGTTAACATGTTGCTATGACAACTATCTCAAAGGTCAAATACTCTCTGCCAAGGGTCATAGTCAACTCAACAATAACAAAATCAAATTGTTGCTGGACCAGGCAAGTTTAACACCCACACATGTTTTTTGTTAAGAGAACCAAAGGAGAATGAGCAAGAAACTAGATTTTTACAGTTCTTAGTGGTTTCTATTGGCTTATGTCAAAAGAGCCAACCCAAAGCTTCTATTATATTCTGGTCTCTACTAGATATACCCTTTTAATCATTCTATTAGTTCAAATTGGGGGAATGCTTAGAGGTTGCTTTTTCTAAGCTCAGGAAAAGCTCAACAATCTAAGCTCAACAATGCTAAGATGTTTCTTTCAAAATTCCTTGGGTGAAATAATAATAGACACAAATGAGACATAAAAAACAAACGAGAGAAAATGAGTCAAAACTGAGAATGTGGCCTGATAAACATTAGATTTTTAGGGAGCAAACATTTCAGTGCACTGGAAGGATTTTGTGATCGAAACAGCCCTTAAAAAAATGGCCGACTCCCTGATCAGTGCTCTGACTACTTAACTTGGGAGCCGATTGAGACATACCCTTTATCTGCACATGATTCTCCTTAAACCCATTAGGAGACATAAATAAGATGAGAACATTTTAAGAGAAAATTAGTCAAAAGGAGGACCTTCAGCCGTGTCTCCTGTTTTCTGAGGAACATCTGCACCATATTTTAATAACCACAAGGCCATAGCTCTGACAGAAACTATGCTTTGCAAGTTCAGGTGATTCTCTTATATACCTCATTTAGGTATCAACTTTGTCTTCAGATATTTCTCCTAAAATTTCTTAGGAGAAATATTGTCTGAAACTATTATTTAAGCATATCAGAAGATCATCCATTTTGCTTGTGTGGCGACCGAAGTTACCATGAGTTAAAAAGTTATACCCAATTATTCTACTGAAAAGCAGCGACTACGCCACCCGGGATTTACTACCCGGGAAAGACCCTAAAGCCCACAGGTTCGATTGTTTTCCCAAGATGACCCAGAGATGTGGATACTTGGTAGAAAAATATAAATCTTTATTAAACAATTAATGTTTCTTTAAAATGTCTCATTCCATTGAGCAATCATAAAGGATCAGCCACAACAAGCCACTAGTACTGTGGACTAAATTAATCAAACACAGAAAAATAACAAACAGGAACTGGGGCTAACCAGTTGGGAGGCAGGCCAGATGCCAGGGTTCAATAATACCTGCAAGAAAAGAAACACACACACACACACACACACACACACACACACACACACACACACACACACCACATAAACTCACTGCAAATCCACACCACTTTGGTGAGAAGGGAGCTATTGCCACACAGGAACAGCTAGCCTGCCTCCTTCAGGCCCCCAGCTCCAGCAAAAAAAGAAGAAAAGACAAAATAAGATTAGAAAACAAAAACATTAAACAAAAACACTACCCTTACAATTAACAGACTGGTCACAACAACCCAGGGTCGAGACAAAACTACTAATAAATACAACATTAATTTGCAACAAAATATTTGATTGTAGTACAAGTTATGAAATGCAAAGGTTATGGAATGCAAAAGTTACGGAATGCACCACAAAGCTAGTGAATGCGAAACCCATGAATGTAAGACAAAAACAAGGCACAAAGTTGGATGCAACACAAAAATAATAAATGCAACAAGACAAAATGCATACATTAAAGCAAAGCAGAATTAAAGCAAAATTAAGTTAAAGCAAAATTAAAGCAAAACAGCAGTGTTAGAGCTGCAAGCCATGCAAAGCCACAAGCCACAGGACCAGCACGCTCACAGAGTGGTTCACACACCTAAAACACAAAAACAATTAAAATACAATACCTTTACAAGTGCCAAATGGACAGGAGTGGGTTGCACATACCAGCTAATGCAGATCATATCATCCATCCAAACAGCCAGACCCTTTTCTTTGGATCCTACGTAGACCGCAGCAGTCGGCAAAAGTAGCCCGCAATTCTCCGATACAGAGAACGCCACAGCAACGAATGGCGATCAATTAGATATAGGTGCAGCAAACGCCCGAACAAACGCCAGCTTTACAAAGGGGCTACAATAAGCAGACAAGCCAACTATAGTTAATATTAACGTCTATAACAACGATGAAGCATGGAAAACGCCAATACATACCCAGGCCCGGATTAAGAGGACTTTGGGCCCTGGGGCTATAGCAACACCAAGGGCCCCCTTTCATCTGATTGCCAAGCCACAGTCTTCTACCGCAATAAATATTTTTTTATTGTTATTAAAGCTGCAGTCCGTAGCTTTTCCTCTTTGTCACCATCTCTGTTCGAAAACTGCAATTGCAGTTATTTGCGGAATTATCAACTTCACGTGGGTTGTACATCGGCATGAAACAGCGCGGATGAATCCAATGTTTTGAGGTGAGTGTGCGGCTGTCAGTAATATAAACATCTTACGACAGGAAAATTTTAGAAAAAAAATATTTATTATTATCATTTTTGCACACTAAATAGTCCAGGCTATTTAACATATTAACCCTCTACTGCACAGATTTTGATGGAATATCATGATAAAAATTACTCCACATAATTTCTTGGTTCATTTTGGGAACATCCTAAAACATACGGATTATTCAGTAACGAATCACTACTATCAGTTTCAGAGATTGTTTCTGCTGTGGTTTCATTTTGGAATTTTCATCTGCGAAATGACGATAAACAAAACGTAACGCTCAATAGGCGCGTTTCCATTACAGATTTGCGCAAAACTTTTGCGATTTTTTTTCTCTAACATTCGTGGTATAGATACGCACTTTCATGTGACTGTGTTGTAAATGATGGCGTTTCCCTCACGATAAGTCATTTAAACATCATGGCAACGGGTAGGTTTATAGCCTATATCCCACCACCACACTAGACATTATCTATCTATAAATTACAGGAATGTCTGTCTGTCTGTGTGTGTGTGTGTGTGTGTGTGTGTCTGTCTGTTAATCGCATATCTCTCGAACCGTTAGTCCGATGGATCTCAAACTTGACAGGTGTCTTGCTACGGGCACGAGTAAGTGCAGTGCCGAGTTTGACGTTGTTTGGATTAGAAATGCAAAAGATATCGCTAAATATATATGTTTTTACCGCTCTAGCCGCTGGCCACTCCCCCTCTCACACTGCACACTGAGTGAGCAGAGTGCAGGACCAGGGACGAAGAAAGCAGATTTGCTCCCTGAATCGTCGTGCTTATTCATTTGTTAATCTGTAAGTCAGTTACGCTGTTTACTTCTTAATATTATATTTAATGCGCTCGCAGTCATGCGCGCTGAAGTTAGCATGTATATGTTAACTATGTGATGTTTAATGTGCTATGTTAACTACGTGATGTTTAATGTGCTATGTTAACTATGTGATGTTTAATATGCTATGGTAAATAGTTGCCCTGCCTATTCAACAGTATATAGCAGGCTTTAACGAGCTTAACGAGTATAGTAATCCTCTTACCGATCGTGTGACAGCATGTGCTATGTTAACTATGTGATGTTTAATATGCTATGGTAAATAGTTGCCCTGCCTATTCAACAGTATATAGCAGGCTTTAACGAGCTTAACGAGTATAGTAATCCTCTTACCGATCGTGTGACAGCATGTGCTATGTTAACTATGTGATGTTTAATATGCTATGGTAAATAGTTGCCCTGCCTATTCAACAGTATATAGCAGGCTTTAACGAGCTTAACGAGTATAGTAATCCTCTTACCGATCGTGTGACAGCATGTGCTATGTTAACTATGTGATGTTTAATATGCTATGGTAAATAGTTGCCCTGCCTATTCAACAGTATATAGCAGGCTTTAACGAGCTTAACGAGTATAGTAATCATCTTACCGATCGTGTGACAGCAAATCTATGAAGGTAAAATTATGACATAAAGAATCGCATGCACAGGGTAAGATTTTTGAAAGCGTACATAAGATTGCAAGCGTAAATTAAATTTGCATGTGCAAGAGAAGATTTGTAAAGGTGTAAATCGTCCTTCAAGTGTAAGAAAAAAATATTTGCAGCATTTAACTGTTATTCGTAAGTGTAATTCATGCATTTTGAAGCTGCAGCTTCATGCTAATGCAAAATAAATAGGATCTGTATTCTTCAAACTTTCATTTTTCCGCGCTTATACTTATACACGGTTTTTGCGCACAAATGCGGCCAAAAGCACTGCATAAATGCAGATATAGTTATTCGATATTCAAATATTTAAATATTGCACCTGTCAATACAGAATACAAAATTCTGTACCCTACTTTGTCAATACTGCCGACGTAGTCTTTGCTGTATCAGTAGGCTATATATTTATGTTTTGTTTAACATGAATTATAGGCCTTCCACAACTCTCTCACCATATTTTGAACAAGGGTGATCCAAATCCCGAGATAGCCCTCATTGTACGCCACCTAGCAGCAGCAGCGCCGCATCAGACACGTTTCTGGTGTGCAAAGACATAAAAACCGCCACGCAGACGCCATGCTCACGCCACACAGCCTTATTGTTCATGATCACTCTCTTCCGTCTCTGGCTGTGCATTGATGTGCATAAATTATTCAAATTCAAATGAACTATTAGTTATGAACAGCAGCTAAATTAATTAAATTCAAATGAACTATTAGTTATGAACAGCAGCTAAATTAATTATATTCATACCACATTTCTGCCCATCTGATCTTTTGCAGACCACCTGATTGTGACCTACTGTTACACCACCTTTGCTGATGCTAAGATGACGAAAGATAGTCGTACCAACAGAGAGAGGATACGCAAGACAATGCGTCATGCACGTAATGCTCAGTCAGTCGAAGCCCGAGATGCTCGGCTGGCAAGTGACGCTGAACGTCAAGAAAGGCGGCGTGGAGCTGAGGAAGATGACGAACGCCGTGCTCGGCTGGCAAGTGACGCTGCACGTCAGAAAAGGCGCCGTGGAGCTGAGGAAGATGACGAACGCCGTGCTCGGCTGGCAAGTAACGCTGCACGGCAGAAAAGGCGACGTGGAGCTGAGGAAGAGGACGAACACCGTGCTCGACTGGCAAGTAACGCTGCACGGCAGAAAAGGCGACGTGGAGCTGAGGAAGAGGACGAATGCCGTGCTCGACTGGCAAGTAACGCTGCACGGCAGAAAAGGCAACGTGGAGCTGAGGAAGAGGACGAACACCATGCTCGACTGGCAAGTAACACTGCACGTCAGGAAAGGCGCCGTGAAGCTGAGGAAGAGGACGAACACCGTGCTCGACTGGCAAGTAACGCTGCACGTCAGGAAAGGCGCCGTGAAGCTGAGGGAGAGGACGAACGCCGTGCTCGGCTGGCAAGCGACGCTGCTCACCATGCTAACATGAGAGATAAGGAAACACCTGAGATACGAGCAAATCGCCAGATGCATGACTGTCAACGACACAACCTTCTGAAAGAGGAGGAGACCCCTCAGCAGCAAGAGGAGCGACGAGCAAGGGATACCACGTGCCATCAGAAGATGCGTCTCGCCTGTCTGGAAAAGGCACGAAAAGACAATCGCAACCTTGCTCGGTGTGACGATACAGACTTCTTCCAAGAGGAACTTCATGGTGATTATAGGCACATGCTGAGCAAGACCTCACTGTTTGAATGTCCTACATGCTCACATTGTGGTGCCTATGTATGGAAAGAGGAGAGAAAAGGATTCTGCTGCAACTCCGGTAAGATTAACCTTACATATAACGCCACAAATCCCAAGCCTGGCTCAATCCCACCACAGCCTCCAGATGCTATTAAGGACCTTTTCCTTGATCAAAGTTTTGTGAAGCAAGCAAAACAATACAACAATGCGCTGGCAATGGCAAGTATTGGTATTAAAGAGGTAGCTATGCCTGGCTTCAACCCAGGTGTACGTATACAAGGCAAAGTTTATCATTACATTGCCGGCCCCCTTCCTGAACAAGGTCGCACACCACTCTTTGCTCAGATCTATTTCCACGATCCTGCTCATGAGCTGGAAAACCGTCGAGCCCATGCCTCAAACAGTGATCTGAATGAAGATTTTTTACTGAGGACACAAGAGGCCATTCACAAGTGCAATCCATACGTGCAACAGTTTAAGTCAGCCATTGAGTATGTGACCCAAAATGACAATGCCAATGAACTGAAAATTGGCCTAACAGCTCGCACACGACGTCATGACCTTCATCGTGGCACTGTGAATCTTCCATCACTCAACAGTGACGTGGCTGTCATTGCTCCAGGAGTAACAACTACACAGCAGTTTGGGAAACTGGCTGTCACTCTTCACCTCAGAGGAGGAAGGCTTCAGACAATCGACGCCATGCATCCAGCATATGACCCATTGTCATATGTGCTTCTTCTGCCTCAGGGTTCCCAAGGATACCACACTGAGCTCGCAGGTATCACACCAACATGCTTCTACCATTACCATCTTCAAGTGCGTGACATTGCTCAACACTTCAATTTACTGCTTTGTGGTGGGAGACTGACACAGCAATACGTATGTGACATGATGGCAAAAATTGAGTCACACCGCCTCAACTGGATCCGCCACAACCAGAAGTCTATCAAGGCTGAAAAGTATAAAATCATTGTTGATGCCCTGAATAGTCACACCGAGATCATTCCTGGACGCCTAACCATCCTGCCACCCACAATTTACGGATCACCCCGATGGTATGCCAAGGAGTTCCAAGATGCCATGGCCTTGGTACGAATCAAAGGAAAACCTGACTTCTTCCTCACCTTCACTTGCAACCCGAACTGGCCTGAAATCACAGGATCACTTTTTGAGGGTCAACAGACCAATCAGAGACCAGACATCATTGCTCGAGTATTTCACATGAAGGTGGAAGCACTCCTCACAGACCTCCTCAAGCGTGACATCTTGGGACACATTGATGCATATGTGATGGTGAAGGAAACACAAAAGAGGCATCTTCCACATATACACATGCTCATGACCATGGTAGCCCGCGACAAACCCAGGACCGCCAGCGATATTGACCGTGTGGTGTCTGCAGAGATTCCTGACAAAAACACAAATATGGAACTACATCGCATTGTAACATCACACATGATTCACGGTCCATGTGGGCAATGGAACAGTGCTAGCCCCTGCATGGTAGACAAAAAGTGCACCAAAGACTATCCCAAACAATTGAGACAGAACACAAGCTTTTCAGACAACTCCTACCCACTGTACCGAAGACGAACAGAAGGAGCACCTGGTTCTCCCATCATCAAGACCATCAGAGGTGGCGTCAATGTACGCATCTCATGGTTGTGGATGAAGTGTCAATGATGGATCGCCGTGCATTAGAAGCAGCAGATCGTACATTCCAGTGGCTCAGAGGTTCAGACAAGCCATTTGGTGGCATCACAATGGTTTTCAGCGGTGACTGGAGGCAAATCCTTACTGTTGTCCCACATGGTAGCCAAACCCAGATCATAGGGAGGTGTTTCAAGAGCTCACACCTATGGAAAAATGTTGAAATTCTTCGTCTAACAGAAAACATGAGGATCACTCAAGCTGCTAGAGATCAACAAACAGAAGCAGATTTTGCCAAATTCCTTTTGAACCTTGGTGAGGGAAAAATTCCTGTGGTTCCAGAAGAGGGTGAATTTGCAATTGAGCTCAATGAATCACTATCAATTTCTGGCGAGAAACTTGAGGACATTGTCAATTGGGTATATGATGACATGACAGTCAACATTTACAATCCAAAGTGGCTATGTGAACGTGTCATACTGTGCCCAACCAACTCTGAAGTTGACAAAGTGAATGAATATATGACAAAGAATTTTCCTGGAGAAGAGCATGTTTGTAACAGTGTGGACACTGCAGAATCTGAGGGGCACCATATGTACCCGACTGAGTTTCTAAATACCCTCTGCCCATCTGGTATGCCTCCCCATCGCATCACTTTAAAGGTGGGAATGGTGATCATGCTACTTCGAAATTTCGACCAACAAAATGGACACTGCAATGGATCGAGATACATCATTGAACAAATCCTGCCTCATCTTTTGGTTGCTACTTCTGTGATCGGCGTCAATGCTGGACGCACATTACTCATTCCACGCATCATCCTCATCCCATCTGACGACATATTTCCATTCACCCTGCGACGTAGGCAGTTTCCGGTGAGACCCTGCTTTGCCATGACAGTCAATAAGTCACAAGGCCAGTCTTTGCAACGTGTTGGTGTCTTCTGCACAAGAGACTTCTTCAGTCATGGTCAATTCTACGTTGCAGCCAGCAGAGTTGGCAGATCAAGCAGACTTCGTATTCTTGCTCAAGATAATGAAACAAACAAAAAGCGCCACTTTCTGAGCAATGTTGTCTATAAAGAGGTGCTGACACAATAACAACATGTAATCTTCAAGAACAGCCAGTCTGCACTAACAAAACATAAATATCCACTCTAAATATATCCTCCAATGCATCATGTCAGTATCAGTATGCTTTCTATCATGCACAAATAAAAATGTCACTGAACTTTTGCTGTGCAATTGTAACAATGAGCACTCCAACACACCAAACCAACAATTGCTTAAAACACACACAAAAAAATTATTTTACACGGGCATTTTGCACTAGTTATTATTAATGGAAGGAGACATGGTGTGTTATCCAAGCATTAATGGCAGGGAAAGACCCTTATACTGCGAACAGCACATAGGCTATAGCCTAAGGAGTTTCTGGGTGTTTCTCCCTCATTTCTGCTCCGAGGTCTTGATTGTGGCATTTCTTTGAGGTTTAGAATCCAGTATTCCTGTAATTATTGTTTCTTTTATGAATTTAATAAAGAACTCTGTCTCGTATTATGTCCAAACGGTCAGTGTCCATTTGTGTCCATTCGTTTTTCCTTATTTAACCCGTAATCGCAAAACGAAAAATGAACGGTGGTTGTTTTTTTAAAACGCAAAGTTGAACACCATTTTTTTTTTAATTTGAACTGTACACAAATGCTGCGCAAAAAATAAATATCGACTAAATTTCAGATTTTTTTTTATGACTTTTTGCCACTTTATTAATCATTTAAAATATTCACAAATTAATACAAAAAAATGTAGATTTTAATGGTTTTCTAAGGCCAAATTAGAACCTGGAAATTATATTTTTCCCACAGTGCTGAATGAGAAGAGCCATATTTATGTCTCTGGAACCACAGCCTACAGAAAGGTGATTTAGGTGAGTTATAGGCTAATGATAATAAATGTGTCTGAAAATACAACGAGGCATTTTAATTGTTTAATAATAAACTATTGTTTTCTAAATCAGTGTCGGCTAAAAACATATCTCCATCTCCGCTGTAAAGCGCGAATGCACCTTTCACGAGTTCACATCTACATATAATTATTATGGTAAAGGTTATGCGTACTTGGCGTGCTGTCCGGGTGGAGGGCTCCGAGCTCGGAATTTCTGCCCGAACCCAGAGTACTCCCCCCGTTGGTAAGAGTAGATGGAACTAGAGATGGAACTATAGATGGAACTAAAAGTGAGGAGATGGGGTGGAGGTGGGATGCTGATAAACCGTCAAGAAACACAGGTGGGTTCTGCTGTTATTTATCTTGTCCTGAGTTGATTACTGATTGATCTCCACCTGTGCTGATTGGGTTAATTATCTGCATCTGCTCCTCCCAAACCTTGTTAATAAAACATCATTTAGAGAGAAATGCACCTTTCATACGGATTACATAATCAGAAGGTATTAGCTTTCGATTCGACTTTGTTTGTTTTAAAGTGGACATTTCAAGCTTTAACCTACATAGGCTATACTTTGCGGTTTCAGTTCTCGCGCTCCTGTTCACGGAGATCATGAAACCGCGCCTGATTGTTTAATGTTATTTTACAAAAGCACAACGTTTTCTTGTTATTGTGAGTTTACACAAATAATGTATTATTATTTTCTGTATGACCAGAAATGATAGAGTATTTTAAGTTGTTTCCACTGTTGATAGGAAAACACAAGTGTTCGCGCCCGCGCCTCCCTGCCATGCAGTGCGCGCTCCACACTCCCACAAACACTGGGATATGCGTCAAAATCTTGTTTATTTGTGATAATCTTAGCCCTGTAGCCTATTATTATTGTCTTACCATTATGAATGACATTTGACGAATTGCTTTGTTCCTTTTTTGGATAAAAGCGTCTTCTTAATATGTAGCCTAATAAATGTTATAATAATGATGATAATTATAAGCCTATTATTATTTGCGTGTACCACGGACCCCAAACACACCGTGTCTTCTAAGTCATGTAACTGTAAATGTGCAAAAACTGTTTCCATTGCAGTTTTGCGAAATATTCCTTTTTCGAATTGCCTGAAAAACCACCTCATGCGAGCGTAAAAACTTTTTTTGCGATAAACGAGAGTTTTTGCGAAATTGACATGTTTCCATTGTGCGTAGGCTATTTTCAAATCGCAGGCGGGTGAAGCTAACTGTGGGCTACTGCTGCTGCACTCAGGGTCTTCCACGGGCACGGATGAAAGTGAAAGTGAAATTTTTGCATCCCTTTTTTTGCCTTTCGAGTTTGTTTTTCCTTTTTTGTGCACCACTATCAATTTTTTTCATCAATTTTGAACTCCAGCGAGCGATTTATACCCATGTTCTACATGAAAGCGTAACGAAAAGAGACGTTTCCCAACGTCATGGTGCAAATTGTAGAGTTAATTTGATTGGGCGGTGAATTATATCAGTCAGGCACATTTTCCAATAACTTCTTGTTATTTTATCATCAACCACCTATGACTTGACAATCTCATTTCCTCCAGCCAATCACGGGCCCCCTAATCCTGCGGGCCCTGGGGCTTCAGCCCCACCTAGCCCTTATGTTAATCCGGCCCTGTACATAGCCCTTTCCTTGGATCCTACGTAGACCGCAGCAGTCGGCAAAAGAGGCTCCCCGTACACAAATAGCCCGCAATTCTCCGATACAGAGAACGCCACGGCAACAAATGGCGATCAATTGTATATGGGTGCAGAAAAAGGCCGAACAAACACCAGCTTTACGAAGGGGCTACAATAAGCACACAAGCCAACTATAGTTAATATTAACGTCTATAACAACGATGAAGCATGGAAAACGCCAATACGTACCCCTCTTGCAACACATCACGGATCCAGAAATGCAATGAGCCGAGTATGATGCAATACCTACACGCCTCACCTCCCGCCTTTATATACTCAAATCCGCCGCAAACTCTATGGGCGCCGCCATCTTGCCTGCCGCCATTACTGCGTGCCTGCTAAGGGTGACGATGTGACACTTGCCGGTGCCCTCTAATGACATTTCAATGAAAGCGGATCCTGCTCATGAAAGAAAATGTCTGGTGAAAGGGAACATTGGGTAGATGATGTCAGGTAGGTCACCGTGATTTTGCCAAGTAAGACATGGTCCTGGATCAACATATTTTGTTGATCCTGGATCAACATTCCTGTCCCAAAATGTAGTCCTTACCCAATCCCTACCCCTAAACCTAACCCTACCCATAACTTTTCTCTAAAATCAGAGGGTAATGATAGGTGAATGACACTGATGTTTAAGTACTTCACCTTGGTTCTAAGCCTAAACTTGACATAAACTGTAAACTTGTCCCTCAAATCTGATTGGTTAATTGGAAAGTTGATCCAGGATCAACAACGATGTTGATCCAGGAACATGTGGTACTTGGTGAAATCACGTTCACCATGTCAGGTAGTGGCCAAAACTTACCGATAAAGGTAATTTATTGACAACATAATGTATTAATGTAAAAATGCGTCAGCCAAATGTAATGTAATGTAAGACGGTATTAATTGATGACAACAATAAAACCGAACGCTGTCATTACTAGCTGTGTTGCTAATATGTTCACAAGCTTCACAAGTTGCAAATAACTCAGTGTTTCCCCTACCATTGTTTTGTAATATAATACTATACCCCGCAATAATACTATTTAAATACGAATCCTACGTGTTCTGTGTGAATGAATGGTGCAGTCGACGCGCAGTTTCATTTAACACACACACGCACGTGTGACGCTCGAGCTGTTTATTTGCCTATATGAGGACACGACTGCATGAACTTCCTCGAGACGCGCTTGATTCCTGCCGGTTCCACAGTGAGAGCGGCGCGGCCAGAGAAATTTTGGGCGCTGCGGCATTACATATTATAAATAGTTTTTCAGCGTGAGAAATACAATGTGTGGCGGGAGAGCGTGACAAAAGACCGAAATGAGTGACTGTCACGCTCAATGCGTGACACTTGAGAGCCCTGCAACTACTTTCTATGTTACTTTCTCCCGCCCGCAAATAAACTTATTTTTCTGTACCGTCAAAAAATAGTTTCAAGTTAGCCTACGTGTCGCCACCATACACATCAGCATAAATGCTCCTGATAAATTATTTGTTATTAAAGCATTAACACACAAACCACACTGTTATAACATAAAAGCAAGCAGGCTACTGCGTGCATGGTATGACTGAATGCGCGCAAATTGCGTTGCGCTCCCTTAATAATTCCTAAAAAGTTGCTTTTCTGCAACAGATAAATAAAAATTTATTAGTTTTTTATGTTTTCTTCATAGATATTTCTAGTTTGCGGGAGTCCCGCGAATCGTTTTATTCTCCCGCACACACAGAGTGAGTGCATTACCGCCCGCACCAGGAACTCTGTGTAATCCGCATGGCCGTAAACATGGGCAGTCAATGCGCAACAAAGGTTTGTGAATTTCACAAACGGTTTTATTTGTTGTTAAAACAGCCAACCACACAACACGCTCTTCCCGGCATCACTGGACAGCATACGTACTAAAAAAACTGCATAACATCTGCTACAGCCGCCTACGGGACCAACTACAACTGCTACTTCCTTAGCAGCAAGGCACGCAGTAATGGCGGCGCTGCTTTACTTCCGTGTTTCGCCGGATTTGTGTATACGCTCACCTACCCAAAACCTAACAATTGGTTCCCTAGGGGCGTGGTTGAAAAGAAAGCGGCAACCCAATGAAACTGCATTTCACCACACTTGCATTTAAATACAAGTCGTTTTCCTCTGTTGAATCATTGCAAAACACTGAATAATTCCAAATATGACAATGTATGTAATGTGTTTAAAATGTTGTTGATGAATGAAAATTCTGAATTTAAATCTATATTAAGAATTAAATTATGAGGAATTAGCATTATAGTTACATGGAGTTGCTGACATCCAATAAGAGAACAAGGCTGTGGTTCCCAATAATGTTGTCTCTTAGTGTGCTATGAGGACTCTTAAGGTATAACTTAACTAAAGGTATACCATTTCTGGGCGTGTTCCTCGAACCATACCTTTGGAAGTTGCTTAAGATATACTTTCTTACATGCAACTTTACCATGTGCTGTCCGTGACGATGGTGCTGAATTTGTTGATATCGATGGCCCGGGAATCAATTATTCAGTCGTGCAGGGGCTGCTTCACTGCGTTATGAGAGAAAGCGGTATTCTTTATAAAAGAAGCACTTCAGAAATAGTTGAAATTGCATTTATTAGGACTCCAAACCATAATAGCCTATAATAGCCTACCCTACAAATTTTAAAATTGTATCATACATTGCTTTCTTCTTTCTCCTTGTTCGCTGAGGTGGAGCTGTGATGAAATATTGTTCTTGTAAATACTTTCCAGAAATTCAGTAATAAAATTGTACATCGTATGTACGGTGCTCGGCAGTGATCAAAAAGTATTTAAACAGTGAAGTTTGAAGTGATCTATTCTTGTAAACTTAGAGATGTGGATTCAGATGGCAATTAAATCACCACACGACCTTGGTGTTCGTCAAAAAACAGTAGGTAATTTGGCCGGGGATTTTTACGCGGGTGGTGGGAGAAAAACACTGACATTCTGGATTCGTACAGCAATAAAATCACAGACTAACCCCTGTAATAGTTGAAAATACCATACAACCCCATGAGAAACAATTACTGTCCGAATAGGGCTTAACTGGCAGTGCTTTCACTGGCCTTTGAAAGCGCTCCGCGGACGGCGCCGTCTTTAAGAATAACTATTCGCTGTATTGCTGCTATAGTTTGAGCAAACTGCCCACTACAATCATTCCTCTTAAAATTATTCCTCTTCTTGAAAGTAGTCTTTTGAAATGGCAACCGGGGACATTTCCTATTTGAGTGATCAAAATATCACTGAAATCCCATTTTCAATTCAATTCACATTTATTTGTATTGCGCTTTTTTCAGTTAACATAATTTCAAAGCAGCTTTACAGAAATTGCAAAACTTTACAGAGTCCATATTACACTTTAGAGCGATCTGTTATCAGAGGTAACTGTCTAAGTTATGTATTTCAGAAATGTACATATACAAAATCATAGTTAGCTAAAAATGTACTAAATGAACAATGTAATAATTCAATGCAGAAACAATGAGCTCACTGAAGTAATGAATACTTGTTTGTTAACAAATGATTATGACATTTAGAATACATTTGTGCATGTTGATTCAGAGTTTGCGTCATCTGAAGTCTTCGCAAGAGTTGGCGCCGTCTCTTCATACCGTAGGTGTTGGGGCATCTGAAGTCTTCATAATAGGCTGGATCCAAACTGGAGCTGACATACTCTCTAGTTACCTCAGGATGGGCATCCCAAGATAAAACAGGGAAGCAAATAGAAAATAATTAGCGTAGCTGCTGTTCATAACATTAAGCAAGAATAATCATGTGCATTTGATCTGATATAACTGTATAAGGTTAGGAGATGCATTATATGAATGCTAGGCCAGAGAGATGCGTTTTTGATCTTGATTTAAACTTGGAGAGTGAGTCTGAGCCCCAAACATTATCAGGAAGGCTATTCCAGAGTTTAGGAGCCAAATGTGAAAACGCTCTCCCTCCTTTAGTGGACTTAGATGTACTATCAAAAGCCCAGAGTTTTGTCAAGTCAAGTCAAGTCACCTTTATTTATATAGCGCTTTTTACAATACAAATTGTTTCAAAGCAGCTTTACAGAGATAACAGGAAAGTAAAGTTGTAATAGTATTGTTAAATTCAAAATTAAATGTTAAATGTCCCCAACTAAGCAAACCAAAAGCCAATGGCGAATACAGGCGAAAAAAGGCGACAGTGGCAAGGAACCAAAACTCCATCAGGTGACAGAATGGAGAAACAAACCTTGGGAGAACCCAGGCTCAGTCAGGGGGCCAGTCCTCCTTTGGCCAACAAACGAACAGTGTATGATTATGATTTAGGCGGCATAATAGGTCAGAAGTCAGATTGGATCAGAACTTTCACAATATTTATCCAGTTCATCTGGTTAAGGGTCGGAGTCATCACGCCGGTATGGAGATGAGTTTGTTGAGGTGTCCATGAGGCCTTCACAGTGTTGATGAGGCTGGCACTTCAGGGATGCGTTGTCGTCGTGTCCATGTGATGGTCCTTCCTCAGATCTGGATATGGCCTGGATCCGGCGGTTTGCGGTAAACCTCGGGATAAACAGAGAGACTAATATTAGCGTAGACGCCATCCTTCTTATGATGTACAAAGTACATCAGGATTTATGGGAAGTGTTCCCGGTTCCGGCTGATCTAAACTATGCAGCCTAACATTGAATTATCGCAATCGATAATGTGTTATGTGTATGCTAAGCCAAAGAGATGTGTTTTTAGTCTAGATTTGAACTGACAGACTGTGTCTGCTTCCCGGACCATGTTAGGAAGATTGTTCCAAAGTTTTGGTGCCAAGTAGGAAAAGGATCTACCGCCAGCAGTTGATTTTGATATTCTAGGTATTATCAACTGGCCAGAATTTTGAGATCGCAATAGACGTGAAGGACTATAATGGGTTAAGAGCTCGCTCAAGTACTACGGAGCTAAACCATTTAGTGCTTTGTAAGTAATCAGCAATATTTTAAAATGTATACGATATTTAATAGGGAGCCAATGCAGTGTTGACAGAACCGGGCTAATATGGTCATACTTCCTGGTTCTGGTAAGAACTCTAGCGGCTGCGTTTTGAACTAGCTGTAGTTTGTTTATTAAGCGTGCAGGGCAACCACCCAGTAGAGCATTACAATAATCTAGCCTTGAGGTCATGAACGCATGAACTAATTGTTCCGTATTTGTCAATGAGAGCATATGACGTAATTTAGATATATTTTTAAGATAGAAAAATGCGCTTTTACAGATACTAGACACGTCAGTGTTGGGAAAGTTCACTTTCTACATGAACTAGTTCAAAATTCAGTTCACAAATTTTAAAATGAACTAGTTCAGTTCATAGTTCATACTTCACAATTTTGAACTAAGTTCACAGTTCCAAAAAATGAACTAGTTCATAGTTCTTTTTTTCCATATGTTGCTACGAGCTATTTATTTTTTTTATTTTTTTATTGCCACAACCCATATACAACCACAGACAGCAATTATTTTATCGGCGGGCAAAGTTTGCACAGAAATGTAAGATTTTTCCCATCCTCACCGACCTTGTCTTAAAACTGATCATACGATTCGACGCCTCCTCGCTGCTTTGTCGACTACATGCTGCTTTTTGTTTTGATGACGCATGCGGCGGCCGCGGTGCGACACTGGTGGCTGGTGTTGCCAGATTGGGTGTTTTTTTCGCTACATATTAAGGCCTGTTTACGTGTGTTTTAGCCGGGTTTTCGCCTGGAAGGCTCTATAGAAATCTGGCACCCTATTGAACGAAGCTAAACTGAGAGAGCGTGCGTTCACAGACACCAGAATGAACAAGTTCACAGTAACGTTCATCAGGCAGTAATACAGTACGTTCAGTTCACGTTCGCCCAAAATATGAACGAGTTCATGAACTATCGTTCAATGAACGCGTTCAGGCACAACACTGAGACACGTGACTTTCAAATGAAAGATTGGTATCAAAGAGCACACCCAGGTTCCTAACTGACGACGAAGACTTAACAGAGCAGCCATCAAGTGTTAAACAGTATTCTAGGTTATTGCGTATGGAAGTTTTTTGTCCAATAATTAGAATCTCTGTTTTTTCAGAATTTAGAAGTAGGAAATTACTAGTCATCCAATTTTTTATATCAGCTATGCATTCCGTTAATTTTGTGAATTGGTAAGTTTCGTTAGGTTTTGAGGAAATATAGAGCTGAGTATCATCAGCATAACAGTGAAAACTAATTCCATGTTTCCTAATGATATCCTAACGGTAGCATATACAGAGTGAACAGCAGCGGTCCTAGTACTGAGCCTTGTGGTACGCCATACTGAACTTTTGACCGATAAGACATCTCTTCATTTACTGCTACAAACTGATAACGGTCAGATAAGTATGATTTAAACCATGCTAGTGCAATTCCACTAATGCCAACATAGTTTTCTAGTCTATTTAATAGAATGTTGTGGTCAATGGTGTCAAATGCAGCACTAAGATCAAGTAACACTAATTGAGAGATACAACCACGATCGGATGATAAGAGCAAATCATTTGTGACTTTAATGAGAGCAGTCTCAGTACTATGGTACGGTCTAAATCCGGACTAAAAATCCTCGCAGATATCATTTCCTTCAAGAAAGGAACACAGTTGTGAGGATACTGCCTTTTCCAATATCTTTGACAGAAAAGGCAGATTCGAGATCGGCCTGTAATTGACTAATTCTGTAGGATCAAGTTGCGTTTTTTTAACAAGCGGTTTATTGAACAAACTAATAAATAAATATTTTCTTGAAGTGTTTTTAAACCATACCTGTAATGACAACTCCCAATATTAATATTTTTGGCAGCCAACTTAAAAAAAAATTGCTGTAGTTTACAATATTCCATTAAAAATAATACAAAAAAATAGATTTCTATTTTTTTTTTTTTTTTTTTTTTTTTCACTTAATGCAGTATTACAGATTAAAGGGTAACTAAACACTAAAACAACTTTTTTTAGTTAATGATCTGTAAGAATGGAGCTTCATAAATGCTGTTCATTGATTCGAGTACATTTTTTGACATTTGGGTTTAAAGTGTTTTAATTCTACAATATATGGTGTAAAAATGTCTGAGTGCTGCCCTCTTCAGGTTAAACGGTGGCTACTGCAGTTGAATTTTCCTATTGGAAGTTGTGGTGCCCTGTGACGTCAGAGGGTACCAGCTAACCACGCCCTTGCCTACAGAGAGATGTGTCTCAGGTGCACGCCCCACCCCCCCCCCTCCACTGGGCTCTGCCCACTTTTCCAGCATTTTTCAAATATTGCCAGTGGGTGGAGTCAGGCTCTGACCAGGGGTTTAGTTACCCTTTAATATAGAGACTAGGCCTTTTAAATCCAATTTTTTTTAATCAGATTAGCGCCATCTGTTGAGAGAAAATAAAATAAAAAATGTAATTTCATGGTGCTACCACTAGATGCCAATAGCTCTCTGGAGAGGCTTGTGAATTCTCTAGTAGTTTTTGGACAAAATTACTTACTTTTAAGCTGTGGATTTGAATGTATTTAAAAAAAAAAAAAATTAATTCTCAAATAATATTTTTAGTCAAGGTTTATAAAAAATAATAATAATTGATTTGAAGTGTACATGTTTTTGCATTATTATTACTACAGTCAAACCTTAATACAGAGAAAGCATTTTGTTACACGTAACATTAAAAATCAATAAAACATTTACAAACATAAACAGCAAATCTTTTATCACAGCTTAATCCATCTGGATCTGATCTCATTTCAACCTCTTATTTCAGTCTCCTGACTCAATTATGCTGTATGGTAATAGCCCTACCAGTTCATTTGTGTATAATTATTTATAATAATTCATTTTGTGTAAAACAGAAAATTGTTTGGTCAAAAGTGACCGAAGAGCACCATGACAGTATGGACTTTTTTGGACTCATTTGTTGAAAAAGTAAATTAATTATTTTAATTATGCTATATAAAACTGTCAGTAACATTATTTCATATTACAATAAATTGTAGTAGCTTTTTTTAAGTTCTGCAAAATGTTTAAACTGTAGATTCACAGGTCACAACAGTTTTAAATATAAATGTGTGTGTGTGTGTGTGTGTGTGTGTGTGTGTGTGTGTGTGTGTGTGTGTGTACTTGTCTACCTATCTAAGTGGGGACCTTGGTGTCGTTACACACTCACCAACAGGGGACCGCCGAGCCAAGTGGGGACATTTTTCAAGTCCCCTGTTGGTCATGCCTTAAAACATGTTAAAATCAAGTAAAAAACGCTCTGGTTAATTTATTACATTTTTGACCAAGTGGGGACCTTCAAGTGTGTGTGTGTTTAAGCCCATACTCAGCAGCGCTCCTGTAGGCTGGAGCAGGAACTGCAATGGCCCATTAACACACGTCGTTCACACTTCTCTATTGTTTGAATGGCTTGCTGTCTCAGAGAGGCTCTGAGACTGTAGAGCTGCTGTTTAACTGGCTGCTTAGTTAAGGAACTTTGGGTAACTTTGTAATAACTGCATGCTATTAATCATGAGTTAAGCACTAAGCATAGTGAACTGTTAATTCATCATTTATAAAGCAATAAAAGTATATATATAAATACAGAATGTGTGTATAAATACAATATAAATACAGCTATAAATGCTTTATTCTTGTTTTAAAAGCATATCTATAATGTGTTTAATAATTGTATTTTGTATTTTCATACTTTATTAATGATCAATTTATAATGTTTAAATGAAGTATAGCATTATTTACAAACCAGTTATTTAGGAGTTGTCAGTGGTTTAAAAGATCACTTATATACTGTATATATATATATATTATAATGTTCACACAGGAATCAGGAAAGATTGCTTGAGGAAAGATCATTTAAAGGGTTAGTTCACCCCAAAATGAAAATTCTGATTTTCTCACCCTCATGTTGTTCAACCCTGTAAGACTTTCGTTCATCTTCGGAACACGTCACACGCATCACACACACATGACCAGCATCGCCCAATAGTGAGCCTACGTGTGACGTTCAACCAGAAGTTCTACGCTATTACACTACGTGAAATCTCGAGGCCGACAGAGAAGGAAATGAATACTTGAATAAAGTCGTTATTTTTGTTTGTTTTTTGCGCACAGAAAGTATTCTCGTCGCTTGATAAACTTAAGATTGAGCCACTGTAGTCACTCGGACTATTTTAACAATTTCTTTAATAACTTTTTGGGACGGCTAGTTTCAATCCCTTAGAAGCCTATGGAGGAGTGATCCAGCTCTCAGATTTAATCAAAAATATCTTAATTTGTGTTCCGAAGATGAACGAAGGTCTTACGGGTCTGAAACAACATGAGGGAGAGTAATTACTGACAGAATATTAATTTTGGGGTGAACTATCCCTTTAAATCTACAACGGGGTAAAAATACAGACGGCCCAGCGGCAACAGTGCAGAAGACGAGAAGACGCCTCTTATCATTCATAATATTATTTTTCTTATTTAACGCTCTCTCTTCATAGATACTTTCTATGCTTGGTTATGCAGTCCCTAACAATTTACTTGCCATTGTTATGTGTCATTGCACACACACACACATACATGTCTATATTACTAACAGAGCACTGTCGCTCTACACTGGCCAAGAGGGGACTTTCTGAACGATTTCTATCCAACCAACTGGGGACTCTGTGTGTGTGTGAACAGTGAAGTGAACTGGCAGTGAAATCTGTCTTCATAATGTAACTTATATATATATGTTACATTATATATATTTTATATACATTATATATAGAAGTTACATTCATTATATATATATGTTCACACAGACATCAGAGATCACAATATGCATAGATAAACATATGCAATATAATATTAAAAAGAGAATGACCAAACCATCAGTTATCAAAAATTAAAAAAATAATTTTTTGAGGAAAGACCATTTGAATCTGTTTTTCATTCAACGGGTAAAAAATACAGACGGCCCGGCGGCAACAGTTCAAAAGCAGAGGCAAGAAGACGCCTCTTATCATTCTTAATATTATTTTTCTTATTTAACGCTCTCTCTTCATCGATACTTTCTATGCTTTGTTATGCAGTCCCTTTAGGGATTATGACAGAAAATAGCTCTTTAAGGTAACGATTTCTATGACTTAATGCAGAATAATGATTTTATTAATCAAAATGAACTCGGTCCCCAGTCGGATGGTAACGAACGATACCAGTTTGGCTGCTTTGAACATTTCTTGCCATCACAAACACTGTAAAGATTTTGGAGGTCAATCTCAAAATGTTATGTGGACTTGCTGCACTGAACATTTTTAGTTGGTTCAGTTGAAATATATGAAGTAGGGATGTTCATTTAACATGTTTTTCTGACTGACAGCTGATGCTTGTCATCATCAGTTAACTTACATGATTTGAAGTTTAGATTAGAATTAAATGGAATGAAGTGTATGTGACCCATTCAGCTCTACCTAACTTGGATGTCTTTTTCCAGTAATAAACAAACACTGTCAAAAATGTAGATCTATATGTGCAAATAG
Source organism: Gila robusta (assembly GCA_030770095.1). Taxonomy (NCBI): domain Eukaryota; kingdom Metazoa; phylum Chordata; class Actinopteri; order Cypriniformes; family Leuciscidae; genus Gila; species Gila robusta. Next base: position 600,604 of record JAVALU010001578.1, read on the forward strand.
CAGCATAAACAACAGAACATGCGGATTCCCACACCGTCACATCAAGCACCCGCAGTGCTTCTGTGAACACATTAAACCAGAATAAAAGTGTATATATAATAAAGAGGCCTACGCAAATTAACAATTAACAAAACTAAAGTGCGATAAATAGTACACGCTTTAGGGACTGTTTACACAACATCATTTTCAACTGAAAACTTTTCATGCGTTTTGGCCTTTTTGGGGGCCTGTCTGACAATGCAAGCTTTTAAAAACGAGTTTCAAAGTGCAAGGTTTTGAAAACGATGCCTTTACTATCTGCATGTAAACAACATAAACGTGAATTTGTGAAAATGGTACGTCATTCCATGTCTCTATAGCACGCATTGTGTTTATCGTGCAATTTATACACGAAAAGGAGTGTTTATGTGCATACGATACGCATGGGGAGGTTTAGGGTAGGTTTAGTAGTGGTGTGGGGTACGCATTTATTATACGTTTGGTTAGGATTAGTGGTGTGGGGTGTGTGTGTATTATATGCAATAAAGTGCGTATCATACGCACGTAAAATACGAATTTTCGCGTAAAAAGTGCACGATAAACACAATGCGTGCTATAGAGATGCATTTTCATGAGATCAAGCTGGTCAAGCACAAGCATATAACATGTTCACATGCGTACTTATGATCACATGTTCACACGTTCATGAGTATTACGTGTTCGTGGGGTTTATTTTTTGACAAAGCGACATCAACTATGTATTTAACAATATTTTACATTTTACACGCAGTTTTGACTGATATCTGTAGTGTATTACTTTAGTTTGAAAACTACTTCAATTATATTTTTAACTGTTACCTGGTTTCAATCTTATTTATGGATCAGAAAGTTTTTGTCAGGATAGGTCATTTCTCCTCTTCTGTCGCTCACCTCCACATGGATCGATCTTGGCGCCCTCCCTTTACTCGTTCTACATGCTACCATTGGGTTCTATTTTAATAAGACATGGTGTTTCCTTCCATTCTTATGCTGACGACACCCAAATATATATACACCTATTGAGAGAAATGATCCGTCTGCATTCATTTCTCTTTTATTATGCTTAGATGAGGTTACATCTTGGCTTGCTCAAAACTTTTTGTCTTTAAATGAAGACAAAACTGAGGTGATAGTTTTCGGCCCCACTGATCATTTTAAGACCACCAGCATCGGTTTGAGGAGCTTTTCTGCATTCAGATCTACGCATGTGCAGAATTTGGGTGTGCTTTTAGATGGGCCTTTAAAACGTGACAAACAAATAACTTCGGTAATTGTATCTAGTTTCAACTCAATAAAAGCAAGCAGAAATATCTCTTTAAGGTAACAATTGCAGGTCACCACACAAGTTAAACTGTACCTGATCTAGACTCTATATAAATAAAATGCAATCGCAGCAGTAAGTCAGGAGAATGCTTATATTTCTCCCTTTGGTTTCAATTTTGAACATGTTTCAGTTCTTTTTAACAAGGTATACATTTTAATACAATTATAAAATGATATAACATGATTTGATACTGTATATTAGCAGCAATTATACATTGTTTACTTTACCAACAAAGTGGAGACCCTCTTTTCTGTAATGAAAGACCAATCTTATTGGTTGTGGTCCCTCATACATTGGCCAATATCAATCAAAAAACAACAACACAAAAACAACCTTGTTTCCCTTAGGGCTTAAATTACCCAGAATTTTTTATTACATCATTACATTTTTCCCCTGACTGACAGGTGATGCTTGTAACCCAATCATAATCCGTTAACCCACAACATTAGAATGTTATATTCTAATTAAATTAAATTAGAATATATTTATTTGTAAATACTTATCACTTTTTTCAAAGTTCTTCGCTCCGTTGTCTTAACCAACTTTCAGCTTCACTGCAGTAAATTTCACATTCAAAACGCATTAAAACTACCAAAACACATTATTCATGTCTCAAATTAAGTCATTATTCCAGAACACTATTAAAGCTTTCACACAACAAACACAATAAAATAAAATAAAATAAAAAAACACAACAGGCAGCAATATGCACTATTTTCTGCTGTTCAGAATTCGTTACATGGTTCATGTTTACATGAAAGACTAAGACTTGTGTAGGTGTTTAGTTACATCTTAATTTTTATAGATTCAGAATATGTTTCAATGTGGTATACGGTAGAAATATCTTATTCCTCTGTGTGTTTTGAACTTAAATATAACAGTCTTGGAAATAATATGTAAGCATGTGCAAATTGGCCTGAACAGTAAATCAAGTTCTGTTGGTCTTTGTGTTTAAGCGAGAAATGAATTCATGTAAATGGAAAGATCTCAGTTTAGCCGGAGACTGATCTTGTGATCACTGAGTGAAGAGTTTTGAGAAGGTGTTCAATGTTGTATTATGTTCAGAGTTTTGGCAGTGTTGTGTCTAAGTGAAATATGTAGTTTGGAAGATGTAGTCACTGAATGCATTAATACAACTCTAAAAAGAAAAAAAAACAACAACCTGTAATAGCAGCTGCAAATGGGTCCTTATTTATCACTCAGAATTAGTGTTAAATACATTTACACAAACACATGTTGATCACTGTCTCTCTAGTGTCGTCCACACCGTCATAATGAGGGACAGAAGACACAGAATGATCATATGTGCCCCACATCACACCAGGATATTTCACCCAAAATTGAAAATTCACTCATTAAATGTTCAACTGATGTTAAAAACAGAAACATTATATGGTAACCTCTACACATTCTGTGTTGTTACAGTGCTGCAAAAATGGCAGAAATGTTTCTTTATGAAATAGCAGACACAATACCACATATATTTAAAAAAAAAGATCTAAATCAACTTCTAGGTTTGGGTGAAGTGAGAAAGTCACAGAGACAGAACTAAAAACCTAATACATCAAATCAACTCTAAAAATAAAAGATATTCAAGACTGTGGTATAAATTATTGAATGATTTGACCATAACTCATTACTATCCTTGATATTCTAACATAGGCATTTCATGTGACTCTAGTGTGTGGATTGAGCACATCCCCCACATTCATTTACATCTCAATGCAGGCCGGCTTGAAGGTGTTTTAGGTGAACCGGCTTGAGAGCTCACTAAAACACACTTACCAATGTCCAAGAATCTGTGCAACTTCTCAAATAAACTACAATAAACTAGAGAAAACGCTGGGATTTACCCTTCCAAACATATTTTGTAACGTTTTCTTTTGTACAAGTGTATTTAAAAAATAAATAAAAACAAGAATTACACTATCTACTGTTAACTGCAGTTTGTTACATTATCCATGTTTACAATACTGTACAAAATTATTCTTAATTTTCCCCTGGCAACATTGCTGGGATCAGTCCCGGAATCGACCCGGTGTGAAATAAAGGCAGGATGAATGCCATGTCACATGTATTAACGGTATCTTTACAGGATGTGTGTGAACACACACTGATTCCAGAAAATCCCTGGTAGTGTGGATGAACAGAAATCAAAACATCCCGGGACGAATTATCAGTGTATTTTCCGGAATCTCGGTGTGAAAGGGGCTTATGTGACAAACTGTGGATCATTTATTACTGCTTTGGCAAAAAATTTATTCAATGACATCTTTCAATTTACATGAATTTATTTCTCACTTAACACAAACACTAACAGAACTTTATGTTCTTTACATCTTTACATTCTCTAATCAAAACTGATGTTCAAAACCTAACACAACAAAACATGAATAAGACCAAAATGTGCAACATTTATACAGTAATACCATTTTGAAATATATTCTGAATCTGAAAAAAAAAAAAAAAAACAATTATATTTAACTAAACACCTACACAAGTGTTAGTGTTAGTCTGCGTTTAATCACCATCTATACAAAAGGGGAAATTAGGAATAATTTTGTACAGTATTGTAAACATGGATAATGTAACAAACTGCAGTTAACAGTAGATAGTGTAATTCTTGTTTTTATTTATTTTTTAAATACACTTGTACAAAAGAAAACGTTACAAAATATGTTTGGAAGGGTAAATCCCAGCGTTTTCTCTAGTTTATTGTAGTTTATTTGAGAAGTTGCACAGATTCTTGGACATTGGTAAGTGTGTTTTAGTGAGCTCTCAAGCCGGTTCACCTAAAACACCTTCAAGCCGTCCTGCATTGAGATGTAAATGAATGTGGGGGATGTGCTCAATCCACACACTAGAGTCACATGAAATGCCTATGTTAGAATATCAAGGATAGTAATGAGTTATGGTCAAATCATTCAATAATTTATACCACAGTCTTGAATATCTTTTATTTTTAGAGTTGATTTGATGTATTAGGTTTTTAGTTCTGTCTCTGTGACTTTCTCACTTCACCCAAACCTAGAAGTTGATTTAGATCTTTTTTTTTAAATATATGTGGTATTGTGTCTGCTATTTCATAAAGAAACATTTCTGCCATTTTTGCAGCACTGTAACAACACAGAATGTGTAGAGGTTACCATATAATGTTTCTGTTTTTAACATCAGTTGAACATTTAATGAGTGAATTTTCAATTTTGGGTGAAATATCCTGGTGTGATGTGGGGCACATATGATCATTCTGTGTCTTCTGTCCCTCATTATGACGGTGTGGACGACACTAGAGAGACAGTGATCAACATGTGTTTGTGTAAATGTATTTAACACTAATTCTGAGTGATAAATAAGGACCCATTTGCAGCTGCTATTACAGGTTGTTGTTTTTTTTTCTTTTTAGAGTTGTATTAATGCATTCAGTGACTACATCTTCCAAACTACATATTTCACTTAGACACAACACTGCCAAAACTCTGAACATAATACAACATTGAACACCTTCTCAAAACTCTTCACTCAGTGATCACAAGATCAGTCTCCGGCTAAACTGAGATCTTTCCATTTACATGAATTCATTTCTCGCTTAAACACAAAGACCAACAGAACTTGATTTACTGTTCAGGCCAATTTGCACATGCTTACATATTATTTCCAAGACTGTTATATTTAAGTTCAAAACACACAGAGGAATAAGATATTTCTACCGTATACCACATTGAAACATATTCTGAATCTATAAAAATTAAGATGTAACTAAACACCTACACAAGTCTTAGTCTTTCATGTAAACATGAACCATGTAACGAATTCTGAACAGCAGAAAATAGTGCATATTGCTGCCTGTTGTGTTTTTTTATTTTATTTTATTTTATTGTGTTTGTTGTGTGAAAGCTTTAATAGTGTTCTGGAATAATGACTTAATTTGAGACATGAATAATGTGTTTTGGTAGTTTTAATGCGTTTTGAATGTGAAATTTACTGCAGTGAAGCTGAAAGTTGGTTAAGACAACGGAGCGAAGAACTTTGAAAAAAGTGATAAGTATTTACAAATAAATATATTCTAATTTAATTTAATTAGAATATAACATTCTAATGTTGTGGGTTAACGGATTATGATTGGGTTACAAGCATCACCTGTCAGTCAGGGGAAAAATGTAATGATGTAATAAAAAATTCTGGGTAATTTAAGCCCTAAGGGAAACAAGGTTGTTTTTGTGTTGTTGTTTTTTGATTGATATTGGCCAATGTATGAGGGACCACAACCAATAAGATTGGTCTTTCATTACAGAAAAGAGGGTCTCCACTTTGTTGGTAAAGTAAACAATGTATAATTGCTGCTAATATACAGTATCAAATCATGTTATATCATTTTATAATTGTATTAAAATGTATACCTTGTTAAAAAGAACTGAAACATGTTCAAAATTGAAACCAAAGGGAGAAATATAAGCATTCTCCTGACTTACTGCTGCGATTGCATTTTATTTATATAGAGTCTAGATCAGGTACAGTTTAACTTGTGTGGTGACCTGCAATTGTTACCTTAAAGAGATATTTCTGCTTGCTTTTATTGAGTTGAAACTAGATACAATTACCGAAGTTATTTGTTTGTCACGTTTTAAAGGCCCATCTAAAAGCACACCCAAATTCTGCACATGCGTAGATCTGAATGCAGAAAAGCTCCTCAAACCGATGCTGGTGGTCTTAAAATGATCAGTGGGGCCGAAAACTATCACCTCAGTTTTGTCTTCATTTAAAGACAAAAAGTTTTGAGCAAGCCAAGATGTAACCTCATCTAAGCATAATAAAAGAGAAATGAATGCAGACGGATCATTTCTCTCAATAGGTGTATATATATTTGGGTGTCGTCAGCATAAGAATGGAAGGAAACACCATGTCTTATTAAAATAGAACCCAATGGTAGCATGTAGAACGAGTAAAGGGAGGGCGCCAAGATCGATCCTTGTGGAGGTGAGCGACAGAAGAGGAGAAATGACCTATCCTGACAAAAACTTTCTGATCCATAAATAAGATTGAAACCAGGTAACAGTTAAAAATATAATTGAAGTAGTTTTCAAACTAAAGTAATACACTACAGATATCAGTCAAAACTGCGTGTAAAATGTAAAATATTGTTAAATACATAGTTGATGTCGCTTTGTCAAAAAATAAACCCCACGAACACGTAATACTCATGAACGTGTGAACATGTGATCATAAGTACGCATGTGAACATGTTATATGCTTGTGCTTGACCAGCTTGATCTCATGAAAATGCATCTCTATAGCACGCATTGTGTTTATCGTGCACTTTTTACGCGAAAATTCGTATTTTACGTGCGTATGATACGCACTTTATTGCATATAATACACACACACCCCACACCACTAATCCTAACCAAACGTATAATAAATGCGTACCCCACACCACTACTAAACCTACCCTAAACCTCCCCATGCGTATCGTATGCACATAAACACTCCTTTTCGTGTATAAATTGCACGATAAACACAATGCGTGCTATAGAGACATGGAATGACGTACCATTTTCACAAATTCACGTTTATGTTGTTTACATGCAGATAGTAAAGGCATCGTTTTCAAAACCTTGCACTTTGAAACTCGTTTTTAAAAGCTTGCATTGTCAGACAGGCCCCCAAAAAGGCCAAAACGCATGAAAAGTTTTCAGTTGAAAATGATGTTGTGTAAACAGTCCCTAAAGCGTGTACTATTTATCGCACTTTAGTTTTGTTAATTGTTAATTTGCGTAGGCCTCTTTATTATATATACACTTTTATTCTGGTTTAATGTGTTCACAGAAGCACTGCGGGTGCTTGATGTGACGGTGTGGGAATCCGCATGTTCTGTTGTTTATGCTGCTATTTGCACATATAGATCTACATTTTTGACAGTGTTTGTTTATTACTGGAAAAAGACATCCAAGTTAGGTAGAGCTGAATGGGTCACATACACTTCATTCCATTTAATTCTAATCTAAACTTCAAATCATGTAAGTTAACTGATGATGACAAGCATCAGCTGTCAGTCAGAAAAACATGTTAAATGAACATCCCTACTTCATATATTTCAACTGAACCAACTAAAAATGTTCAGTGCAGCAAGTCCACATAACATTTTGAGATTGACCTCCAAAATCTTTACAGTGTTTGTGATGGCAAGAAATGTTCAAAGCAGCCAAACTGGTATCGTTCGTTACCATCCGACTGGGGACCGAGTTCATTTTGATTAATAAAATCATTATTCTGCATTAAGTCATAGAAATCGTTACCTTAAAGAGCTATTTTCTGTCATAATCCCTAAAGGGACTGCATAACAAAGCATAGAAAGTATCGATGAAGAGAGAGCGTTAAATAAGAAAAATAATATTAAGAATGATAAGAGGCGTCTTCTTGCCTCTGCTTTTGAACTGTTGCCGCCGGGCCGTCTGTATTTTTTACCCGTTGAATGAAAAACAGATTCAAATGGTCTTTCCTCAAAAAATTAATTTTTTTAATTTTTGATAACTGATGGTTTGGTCATTCTCTTTTTAATATTATATTGCATATGTTTATCTATGCATATTGTGATCTCTGATGTCTGTGTGAACATATATATATAATGAATGTAACTTCTATATATAATGTATATAAAATATATATAATGTAACATATATATATAAGTTACATTATGAAGACAGATTTCACTGCCAGTTCACTTCACTGTTCACACACACACAGAGTCCCCAGTTGGTTGGATAGAAATCGTTCAGAAAGTCCCCTCTTGGCCAGTGTGGAGCGACAGTGCTCTGTTAGTAATATAGACATGTATGTGTGTGTGTGTGCAATGGCACATAACAATGGCAAGTAAATTGTTAGGGACTGCATAACCAACCATAGAAAGTATCTATGAAGAGAAAATGACCAGATGCAGAAAGTCAGCTTAAAAGTTTTGAATTTGATCTTCAAGAAAGGTCCACTGATGGATGGTAAAGAATGACATATGTTTGGTTGCATTTAGATTGAGCACTGACTATCTCTGTACATCAACATCCTAGAAACAAAGAAAAAAAAAAAGAAAAAAAAGGACATGTCTATTGATTTTTTTTTTAGAGTAGAAATTATGTTTTTGTTAATAGGCAGCCAATACGATCAGTCGCATTATTAATATCTTGGTGTTCTTGACATAAGCTTAAATGGGATATGTGGAACGGTCATATAGTGTAAGTATAATGCCACAACAGAGAATTAATTTCTTAAAGCAATAACTTTCCTGTAATGTCCACAACATAAAGCTTATGATGATTTATAGTGCTTTCATCGAAAGTGTTATGATATTCAGTACTATTTGTTAGTATGGAACTGCTACTGAGGTACAGAGAAAATTATTAAGAAAAGTGGTAACCATGGCAAGTAAATTGTTAGGGACTGCATAACCAAGCATAGAAAGTATCTCTGAAGAGAGAAAAATAATATTAAGAATGATAAGAGTAGAGGTGGGCGATATATCGTTTAGACGATAATATCCAAATTGTTGTCTGGACGATATGCAAAATTGGGATATCGAATATTTCATAATTTGTACAATCCGACCCCCCAAACATGAAAAGAGCTGAAGGAAGTTAAAGAGAAAACAAATAACGCACACTATAACCTTCTAAACAATTATATGTAGCGATTTTAATACTGTAGGGTTTTGTTTGACTGTATTTTATTTTATTTTTTGTACAAAATCACGATCGTTCCTCAATTGCACGAGAGTAAGCTGCTACTAATTTGCAATATACAACAACGAAGTTCTTACCTGTGTGTTATGACGTTTCTTAGGTTGAAGCAACAATCCAAAATCGTAAAGAGTAAAGCCGATGTACGATTAATAAAATAGCTGCTAGAAAAGGCAAAATATGCGTTGTTTGCGGAAAAATGATCTGAAGTAAAAAAGTTTTTCTTAAATGTCTGTGGCGTCCTCAAGTGGCGAGCTTCGTGATTGCATCATTAGAAAATTGCGTTGTATAATGAGTCCAAAAGATGGAATACATTTTCCCAAGAGATCGGTTCGGTACGCATTACAAACCGAACCATTCTGGTGGTTGGACCATTTTTCCTGCCGACCAAAATCCGCGCTGGAGCGAACACCACAACGTTGCGCAACATCAAATGGCAAATGTAATGAAAGCGGAACGAAACTCATTGTTTTGTGCTTCACGGACCGTTTATCAGTTCGGACGAATGTCAGTGCAGCGCGAGCCGATCTTGATTAAGCGACACCGTTACTACATAAGAAATCCATTAAACTAAGCATTTGAATTTGCCACTTAAGTAGGCTAATAACATCGCTGCGAGATCTAGTGAGAAGCGTTACAATTTCTGCGTTATTAACTGATCAAACAGCGCTGACGTGGAAACCAGGAGAAACATTGTTCCATGAATGAACTAGTTATAGGTTTTAAGTCCACAGATCATTCACCGTGGATTTAATATATTTTTACAGTCTATGGTAGTAACACTAACTTGTAACCATGGAAGTTTGGCAGAAATATTAAAATGCTTTCAAGTACGTCACACATCTTTTTCCAGCACTTCAAAACTCAAATGTTATTTAAATGTTATTTTTAATGTGATGACCAAAACATTATTTGTTCATCCTTCAAAGATTACCCCCATTTATAAAACTAAAAGTTTCAAGATGTAGGAAAACTCACACTTATTTAAAAATTATTTTTCTTTTAATAAATATGAAATTTCTATGGCATTTCTTTATTTTTGCTGTATCGAAAACGTACCGAACGTGACACCACTGTATCGTATTGAACCGAACCGTGAATTTTGTGAACCGTTACATCCCTATTAAAAATATAAAAGAACAATAAAGACTTTATTGAATAATATATTATTATTTTAAAAAGTTTAGAAGTCTTTAAATCAATAATGTCTCATATCTTTATGTACTAGTAATTCTATACAATAATAGGTCAAATGCAGCAAGTCAAAAGACCAACTGGACCTTCTTTGCCAGTTTGCACACATTTCTTTGAAGGATTGCAAAAATATCGTCTGAATATCGATATCGAGATATTGAAAAAAAATATCGAGATATTCATTTTTGTCAATATCTCCCACCCCTAGATAAGAGGCGTCTTCTCGCCTCTGCTTTTGAACTGTTGCCGCCGGGGCGTCTGTATTTTTTACCCGTTGAATGAAAAACAGATTCAAATGGTCTTTACTCAAAAAATTTAAATGTTTTAATTTTTGATAACAGCTGGTTTAGTCATTCTTTTTTTAATTGTACATTGTATATGTGTATCTGCATATTGTGATCTCTGATGCCCGCGTGAACATTATACAATTTTATATATATATTACATTAATTTATGATTCATAGATTCATTTTTTTAATCTGGATTAATCTCACTGTAATCTTTGAATTAATCTAGATTAAAATGGCTCATTTGAATTCTGCCGAAGGCATTCAGAATATGTGTGCTACCCAAATAATGACTAAAAGTAAGTCTTTGAGAATAGTTTGCCTCGCGTAGGGATGTGAATTTCTGCCAAAAATGCTATTCGACAATCGAGGAGCAAAATTCGAATATCGTAAAAAAAAAAAAAAAAACGCACACTCACAATGACAGAAAGGGAGGCCAATTTCATCTTTAGCGATTTGTCATCAAACAAACTGTTTATTAATTGAACAAGTAACATGTTTTCGTCGTTTTTTTTTTTTTTTAACATAGTAGGCTAATTGGAAGAAGAAAAAAACAATAGAAGCAGACAGTCCGTTTTTGCATCGCCAAACCAGATGCTCGTTAGATCAAAAAATAATGTCATATGTCATAATGATTTTATGTGAACCTGCCTTGTTACCGGCAATAGCCTCCTTTTTAAACAAATTAGTTTCAATCAATGTAAACTATTTGTGTGACTATGCCACTGCGCAATACACACACACATTACCGCGGGATGGCGGGTGTTCATAAACTGTGGACAATGGTAGCTTATTTAACCTGTTAACCTTTGCCAGTGCGCCGACACTCTGAAGCGTTTTTTGTAGCCTATAAATTAATGTATATGTCCAAAAAACGGATAATGTCATACTTTTTAATCGTGGCGTAATAATCAGTTTGGTTGTAAAATGTATTACCTGAATGAAATGAAATCAAATGTATCGTCCTGTGGAATCATTCATTCACAGACAGCTTACGAAGATGTTCAACTAATAAAGATCTTCAACGCTGGCAAAAATATGATGCATTTGCAGATTTGCTTTCACTAGACTGTACTGTAGATCCACGGCCACTTCATTCAACACTCTTGATGTTCTTAAATCTTCCTGTTAGGACTCCGAGTCGAGTGTGATTGAACGCGCTTCAGACGATTCAGTACGTGAGGAAACTGAACAGATCATTCAAACTGATTCGCCAACCGATTTAGACAGATCTGCCAACTTGTTTGATGAAGTCTTTGAACAGAATCGACTCAAAAGAGTGATTCAGTTGTAAATTGAGCATCGCTCATGCCCATAAAAAAGATACAGCGCGCTTGGAATAAACTCATTTAACAACATGTATTGCATTAAAATAAAGTAACGGGAGGAACGTCGCCCAACGTAACAAAGTAAAAGTAAACCTTGTGTCCCTGACAGGAAAATACCCTGCTGCGCGATCTATGACAGGCGCGGCGTCAATTATGTCAAATATACTACACATTGGAATTGTGCGAAAATATAACGATATTCGAAAAAGCTATTTTATGATCCCAACCCAACTTTGAGAATAGATTAACGGCGATATTTTTTTATTGCCCGATAAGAGTCTCACGTTAATGCAGCACGTTAACGCCGATAACGCCCCACCACTAATATATATATATATATATTACATTATGAAGACAGATTTCCCTGCCAGTTCACTTCACTGTTCACACACACACAGATCCATTGCAGGCTATATGAGTCCCCTGTTGGTAAGGTAGACATCGTCCAGAGTCGCAGGTCCTATCTTGGCATGTTTAAGAAAAAGAAAATTCATATTTGAGGTCTACCTATATATATATATATATATATATATATATATATACATATATATACATATATTAAACAATGAAGACAGATTTCCCTGCCAGTTCACTTCACTGTTCACACACACACACAAACCCATTGCAGGCTATATGAGTCCCCTGTTGGTAAGGTAGAAATCGGTCAGAGTCGTATGTCCTATCTTGGCATGTTTAAAAAAAAAAATGCATATTTGAGGTCTACCTATCATATTTGAAGTCTACACACACATATATATATATATATATATATATATATATATATATATATATATATATATATATTAAACAATGAAGACAGACTTCAATGCTAGTTCACTTCACTGTTCACACACACACACAGTTCCATTGCAGGCTATATGAGTCCCCTGTTGGTAAGGTAGAAATCGGTCAGAGTCGTATGTCCTATCTTGGCATGTTTAAAAAAAAATGCATATTTGAGGTCTACCTATCATATTTGAAGTCTACACATATATATATATATATATATATATATATATATTATATATATATATATATATATATATACATACATATATTAAACAATGAAGACAGACTTCAATGCTAGTTCACTTCACTGTTCACACACACACACAGTTCCATTGCAGGCTATATGAGTCCCCTGTTGGTAAGGTAGAAATCGGTCAGAGTTTCAGGTCCCCTCTTGGCCGGTTTTTTTTTTAAATAAAAAAATTAATATTTAAAGTTATATTATGAAAAAAGACCTTAAAAGAAAATTTTGTATGTAATTTTTGTTTCTTCAAAATAGCCAGAAACAGTAGTCCCCTCTTGGCCAGTGTAGAGCGATAGTCCCCTGTTAGTAATATAGACGTGTATGTGTGTGTGTGTGTGTGTGTGTATACATTTCACACACACACACACACATACACATCCAAAGATATAATCTAATATTTATATTTATGAAAACCTTCTGGATTTGTTTTTTTTTAAAGATTATTGCAAAAAGTAAAAAAATATATAAGCTACATTTATTAATTTGGAGTGTCTTTTATGGACTGTGAGAACATTGTACATTGGGCAATAGAATTAACAATAAAAACTAGTTAAAATGATTATATTGGTCAAATTAAGATTGAATGTCTGTATATAGGCTAGCCTACAGTATTTGTGCTCTTTGAAAGTAAAACACATAGCCTTACATGCACAGGAAAAATGTTTTAGTGTTGTTTTAGGGGTACAATATTTATATGTATTGCCTTTCATGTCCATTTATAGTCTTTACACATCAGCTTGGATACTTGCATGGTTAAAAAACTGCTAATTTCAAGACGCTGACGTCACGTCAGGTCGTCACGTGGGTCACCCGCTCGGTAAGACACTCAAAAGTACAAGAAGTTCGGATAGACATTCGGATAGACGTTCGATCGGTCGGTCGGATGTTTGATTTTGGCACGGAGTACGCGCCATAGAAATGACACAAAGCGAATTTTTTTTTATTCTGCTATTTATTTCTATTCAATTTAAGACGCTGACGTGACGCTGACGTGACGCAGACGTCACGCAAATCACGCGTGGCAGTGAAGTGTGGAGTCAGATGTCACGCGTCATTCACGTGTGGCAGCGAAGTTATTTATTGTTTTTTTTCGCTAACACGTATTTAACACGCTATTCACAGTACATCACGGCTCAGTGCAGTGTCAGCGGCGGTCTGATCGGTTCTTTAATATGACTTTGTAACTTGCACTTGCGTCTGTGATTTTTATATGTGTGTGTGTTCTTGTTTAACCCACGTTTTGAGGGCCAAATGCCCCCACAAAGATAGAATTATGAAGAAACCAAATTGATATAGGCTATTGCATTTTTATAGCTTGTTGTTGGGGTTGTTATTGTGATTTTAATTTTTTATAATTGTAAAAGGGCTAGGCTACAGCACTTTGGTAAACTAGAAAGACTATATTCTGAAAACTATGTCTGTTAAAAAAAAAAGTTTTACACAAAATAATTTGTGTAAATTCATATTTAATATTTGGAATAAAAAGAAGAATAGAATTGGAAAAATAATATTTTTATATATAGGCCTATATATAAAACTATGATTACTAAAATTATTATTAAAACATCATGTCTGATATCCAAAAAATAATACAACTACAATCTGCCATCGTAAAAACATCATGCCAAATGATGCAGATCTGAATTAATTGGGGAAACTAAATAAAATTCGCAGGTATGAGAAAAAATTCAATTCAATTCAATTCAAATTTATTTGTATAGCGCTTTTCACAATACATATTGTTTCAAAGCAGCTTTACAGAAAGTGCATTTCAGAAATGTACGTAAAAAATACAGTTAGTTAATCATCATGTATTAATTTAGGGCATAACATATCGCCGGCGTTGAGTCGTCTCTTCACAGGCGTCGAGTCGTCTCTTCACAGGCGTTTAGTCATCTCATCGCAAGAGTTGGGGCATCTGAAGTCTCCGTGAGAGGCTGGATACAAACTGTAGCTGAAGAACGCTATTTACCTCAGGACTAGCGTCCTGAGATAACAGCAGAAAAGCAGATGGGAAATAATTAGCGTAGCTGCTGTTCATAATATTAATGCATTCGATCTGATTCAACAGTGGTATAAAAGGTAAGCATTATGTGAATGCTTGGCTGAAGAGATGCGTCTTTAATCTAGTTTTGAACTGGGAGAGCGAGTCTGAGCAACGAACAGTATCAGGAAGGCTATTCCAGAGTTTAGGAGCTAAATGTGAGAACGCCCTCCCTCCTTTAGTGTACTTAGATATCCTAGGAATGACCAGAAGCCTCGAATTTAGTGATCTTAAAGAACGCGATGGATTGTAGGGCGATAGAAGGTCCATTAAATATACAGGAGCTAGACCATTTAGGGCTTTATAGGTCAGTAATAGTACTTTGTAATTGATATGGAACTTAATAGGTAACCAGTGCAGAGATGATAAAATTGGTGTTATATGATCATATTTTCTTGACCTAGTAAGAACTCTAGCAGCTGCATTTTGCACTAACTGTAGCTTGTTTATTGAGGATGTAGGACAACCAGCTAATAAAGCATTACAGTAATCTAGTCTCGAGGTCATGAATGCATGAACTAACTTTTCTGCATCAGAAACAGATAGCATGTTACGTAGCTTAGCAATATTTCTAAGGTGGAAAAAGGCTGTTCTTGTAACATATGATATATGATTTTCGAAAGACAAGTTGCGGTCTAGTATAACACCCAGGTCTTTTACTGTAGTGGATAAAGTAACTGGACATCCTTCTAAATTAAAGTTGTGTTGTACGAGGTTTTGTGGGTAATTTTTTGGACCAATAAGTAATACCTCCGTTTTATCTGAATTTAATAGCAGGAAATTACACGTCATCCAGCATTCTATATCTTTAAGACACTCTGTTAATTTAGATAAATTAGTGTTTTCATCTGGTCTTGATGAAATATATAATTGAGTGTCATCAGCATAACAGTGGAAATTAATTCCATGTTTTCTTATAATATTACCAAGTGGCAGCATATATATTGAGAATAGCAGAGGGCCTAACACCGATCCTTGCGGCACTCCATACTCTACTGACGTTATCTTCGATTTTTCACCATTTAAACAGACAAAATGGTAACGGTCTGATAAGTACGATCTAAACCAGCTTAATGCCTGTCCCTGGACACCAGTGTAGTTTTGTAGTCGATCCAAGAGTATTTTATGATCTATAGTGTCGAACGCAGCGCTAAGATCGAGTAGAACTAGTATTGAGATACAGCCTTGGTCAGAAGCTAAAAGTAAATCATTTGTAATTTTAACTAGCGCAGTTTCAGTGCTATGATGCGGTCTGAATCCTGACTGAAATTTTTCATAGATATCATTTTCTTGCAAGAAAGAGCACAATTGAGCGGACACAATTTTTTCTAGTATTTTAGATATAAATGGAAGATTTGAAATGGGTCTGTAATTTGCTAAGTTATTTTGATCTAATTGCGGTTTCTTAATAATAGGTTTTATTACTGCCAGCTTAAATATTTTTGGAACATGACCTAAAGATAAAGACGAGTTAATAATATTGAGAAGAGGCTCTTCCACTACAGGTAACACTTCTTTCAGTAGTTTAGTGGGTATTGGATCTAATAAACATGTTGTTGGTTTCGCTGCAAAGATAAGTTTATTTAGCTCTTCCTGTCCTATAGTTGTAAAGCCGTGTAGTTGTTCTTGAGGGGCGATAATTGAGGCTGAATCATAAGACACCATAGAGGATTGTACATTTATAATTGTATTTCGGATGCTTTCTATTTTCTCATTGAAGTAATTCATAAAATCATTACAACTATACTGTAACGGAATATTTTGCTCTGGTGATGTCTGTTTATTTGTTAGTCTAGCCACGGTGTTAAATAAAAACCTTGGATTATTTTGGTTATTTTCTATCAGTTTGCGTAGATGCTCTGCCCTGGCTGCTTTTAGAGCCTTTTTATAACGTGACATACTGTCTTTCCACGCGATTCTAAAGACCTCTAAATTAGTTTGTTTCCATTTATGCTCTAAGTTACGAGTTTCTCTCTTGATAACATGCGTAGCACTATTGTACCATGGTGCTTTAGTTTTCTCTCTAACCTTTTTTAATCTAATTGGTGCAACAATATCTAATGTACTAGAGAAAATGGTGCTCAAACTGCTAGTCATTTCCTCTAGTTCATCTGTTTGTTTGGGTTCACTGAGCAGCTGAGATAGATCAGGTAAGCTATTTGTGAATCTATCTATAGTGGTTGGAACGATTGTTCTGCCTGGTCGATAACGTGACGCAACATGACAAATTTCAGCAGTACGTAATATGCACGTTACCATACAATGATCAGTGAGATCGTCACTTTGCGGTATAATATCTATATCGGTTGGATTGGTTCCATATGATATAATTAAATCTAGTGTATGATTTAGACGATGAGTGGGACCACTGACGTTTTGCTTGACCCCAAAGGAGTTTATTAAATCTGTAAACGCAGCCCCTAACGCATCATTTGTGTTATCTACGTGTATGTTAAAATCTCCAACAATTATTGCTTTATCGGCGTTGACCAATAGATCTGAGAGAAAGTCTGCAAACTCTTTTAGGAAATCAGCATAGGGCCCTGGAGGTCTATATACGGTCGCCAAGGCTAGAGATAATAGGGATTTCTTTCTTACATCTAAGAGCGTAACATTTAGCACAAGTACTTCGAACGAATTAAACCTGTGACCTGTTTTCTGAGTAACATTAAGGATATCTCTATAGATTGTTGCAACACCGCCGCCACGACCGATCGGACGGGGCTCATGCTTATAACAGTATCCTGGTGGAGTAGACTCATTTAGACCGAAATAATCATTTGGTTTAAGCCAGGTTTCAGTAAGGCACAGAACATCGAAATTAT
Organism: Gila robusta; assembly: GCA_030770095.1. Lineage (NCBI taxonomy): Eukaryota > Metazoa > Chordata > Actinopteri > Cypriniformes > Leuciscidae > Gila > Gila robusta. Next base: position 618,381 of record JAVALU010001578.1, read on the forward strand.
TATCTGTGACCATTTCATTTACAATAACCGCCTTAGGTGTGAGCGATCTAATGTTTAGAAGACCTAGTTTAAGAAATTCTTTTTGTTCACTGATATTTAGATTTTCTGGTTTAATTACAATAAGATTTTTCCTAGATCCTACACTAGATTTATTGTTTGGCCTCACTAGACGAGGAATAGACACAGTTTCTATATCATGTTCTACACTACTTGTATCAATTAAGTTGGGACAGCATAGATTGTGATTTGGACTTTGACTTACTAGTCAGATGGTGTGTAACGTCTTGGAGATGTTGTCCGACAGCACAGCCGCTCCGATTCTGCTGGGGTGCAGGCCATCAGCACGGTAGAGCCTAGGTCGCTCCCAGAACAGATTCCAATTATTTACAAAGAGCAGTTTCTGTTCATTACACCATGACATTAACCATTAATTTAGAGCAAATAGTCTACTGAACCTTTCTTGTCCTAGTCGGTACGTGGGAAGCGGTCCAGACACGATGATCGTTGCCTCAGGCGCTGTGCTGCGTACCGTCTCGATCAGGCTCCTGTAGTCCTTCTTCAGAACCTCCGTCTGCCGCAGCCGGATGTCGTTTGTTCCCGCATGCAGCACCACAGCTCCGACGCGCTCGTCACCGTTCAGGATCTCGGGAACATGTGCAGCGACATCTAGAACACGAGCACCAGGAAAGCAGTGAGTGCGCACATTACCCTTACCTGAGGTAGCGCGGACATGACGGACGATGGAACTGCCGATGATCACGGCGTCGTCACGTTCCGACTCGCGAAGAGGGGAGAAGCGGTTCCGGGTGGAGATCTCGAAGACCGGGAGGGGTGGAGAGGTTCTTGGTCTGGTCCTGGCTCGTGTCTTCCGCTGAGGGATCACCCAGGGTCCATGGCTTTGTGTCGTGCCGGAGTGAATGAAGCCAGAGATGATCGCGTCCTCCTGGGCAGAGAAACGCACGGAGTAGACGAAGTCGGAGTCAAAAAGTTACTAACCACTGACTTGTGAGCATCGGCGCGTGATGTTTCAATCGCTGATCGCCGATCTCGCAGCTCGGCTTGCCTCTCTAGCAGACCACGGATCTGCTTCTCCACGGACTCCAGCTCCAACAGCACCGAATTGAGCTCGAATGTGTCCTCACCTGCACTCAGAGGTAACGTTAGACACACATCCGATATATTCGCCATTATAACAGATGAACAGTAAATTAGTAGTGATACTACCAATATCACTACTAATTTAGGACTGGAATGCTGGATATAACCCGTATCCTTTCAGTGAAACGGGTGTAAAATCAGACGGTCGATAGGCGCGAGGCCACGCGTGAAATGCTAGCGGGCTAAAAGGCTAGTAGCTGGGATTCGCAAAGTTGGATCTAAATAGCGATATCAAAGCAATCCGATTGTTTTTTATAGGGAATAGTATCGAGGATAAGTTCACACGATATAAAAATAGAAAGTACTTGTTTATAAATGAGTGGTAAAGAAGAAAATCAAGGATTAATGAATCAACTCGACGGAGCTCCAAACACAAACAAACACCGCACGCGCATGCGCAGTCCACTCCGTAGGAGTGTAGGCTAAGTTAGTCTGAGACAGTTTGACTATGCCTACTAATAGCCTATTCAACGGCTTAGTGAAGGTGTAGAATCAGCGAGATATAGCATGTTATTTAGTGCAGGAAAATATAGTGTAAAGGCAGAATTAATAGATTTGAGAACAGTTCAATTCACAAATGGGAAATAATAAAATATCTGTATTGAGGAAGTATCAACATCAAAAATGCAAGTAATTTCTGCAACATTTACAATTATACACTGAGAATACACCTCAATTTATTCAATAATAAACTCTGCTCGCCTTTCTTTTTTGAGGTGTAACTGTTTTATATAATTATGTTAACTGTCAGATCGACTGTCAATCAAACTTCGGCGAAACTCTAAAACTAAATATTACAACTCTAAAATTAAACATTACAACTCTAAAATTAAACATTACAAATTACAAATATTATTTATGTTAGTTAAATAAGCCCAAATGTTTACAACGTTATTTTGTGTTGGTCAAGAGACTCCTAGTGCTGAATATAGGCTACATACATGCTAGAACAACTTTTTATGATTTCTTCTTAAGTATCTGTGGATATGTTGACAAGAAACAATGGCAAACAAAAAATTTAACATGATCATTTGTGTAAATTCATATTTACTATTTGGAATAAAAAGCTATACATAAGCAAGGTAAAAATCACTTATTGCTAATAAAATACAACAGAAGATCAGTGGAGGAAAATAATAAAGAATGAATAAGTGTGAAATGTGCTGGAAACCCCCTTGCTGCAGACGTTCTGCAGACGCAGACGTCACGTTCGGCAGACGCAGACGTCACGTTCGGCACACGAACGAGTGATGTGGCAGACGCAGACGATATGGCGCTCGGAATGTTCCATTCGGCGACGAGACTGACAAGCACGACAGATAACACACGTGTATACGTGCGTGTACGTCTCCATTTGTTTTATATGGAGACGTACACGCAAATATCACGTCACGTAGACACGTCAATAACGTGTAGCTGTTGATCTATGCAGACGTCACGGCGGCGTCACGTTAGAATTTAACGTGTGGATTACGTCTGCCCGTCTTAACGTCTGCCCGTCTGCACGTCTGCCCGTCTTAACGTCTGCGCGTCTGCCCGTCTTAACGTCTGCGCGTCTGCACGTCTATGGAAAGCCAAGAGTAGAACGTCTGCCCGTCTGCACGTCTTCACGTCTTAACGTCTGCCCGTCTGCACGTCTTCACGTCTTCACGTCTTCACGTCTGCCCGTCTTCACGTCTTCACGTCTTAACGTCTGCCCGTCTGCCACAATCTAAGTTTAAAAACGTGACTTATTTTGGCACATTTTATGTAGGACTATGATAAACCTATTTCTATAATGCTGAATATCTGTTAATGTAGGCTACCATACATTTGGTATCCCAATGATAGATGTAACTTTTTAATAAAAGTCTATGTTGTATTTTGATTATTCGATCTTCAGAGATAAAAGTAAAATGGGCTAGTAAAATTCAGAAAAAGTGTGTCTTTATCATTAAATATTAGTGTGTTTTAGATTTGTTAATGCTCTGCAGCGGCGGTCTGCATGCCTCGAGTTCACTCATAGATGCTGCATCTAGCATCAATTAACCATTCAGAAACCATTTTAGAGCTTATTGGATTTTAAACTAAAATTAGTTAGCCTACTTGTGATTGCTTGGACTAGGCTACTGCTATTCTTATTCAGAACAAGTAATCAATCATTCAATTTAAAAATGTTTAACATAAATGTACTATTTAATAGAGCTACAATAACGTTTTTATAAAGCCTATAATGTCGTCTAGTCATACTACACATTTTTTGCTACTGTTGAGAGCATACAAAAATCTCGTCCAAGTCAGACAAAACAGTTGACAGCCCAGATAAATACAGTAAGAGGAGCAAACGAATGCATCGCTTTCACCTGCAGGAAAAACAAATACTTAAAACAGAATGAGATGAGATGAACACTTGCATCAGTAGGTGGCAGCAGAGTAGCATTTATTTGACCATTTCCACTTTCTAAATAGGCTATAAGTAGAAAAAAATTACTGACCCACAGAACAATTTGGATTCACTCTTTCCTTTATGACAAACACAACTATTTTATTTAAAGTGTGAATAGATTATAAAGAAAGCGAACAAAGTATGCTCTTTTTATTTAGCGACTGATGGAACTCCTGCAAAAACTCCTCTGATAATAAATAAATTGTCTAGGCCGACACTCAAACATTCATAGGCTGTGTAAAGTTTACCTGGAGCTTAGGCACTGCTGGTTATAGCCTAAAAATTGATATTAACTGTAAACTTATTCCTCAAGTCTAATTGTAATATTGCTCAATGATCAAAAAGGATGTTGATTCAGGAACATTGTACTTGTTGCAATCATGTTCACCCATGTAGCCTAGTCATACTGCACATTTTTTGCTACTACAATCTCACCCAAGTCAGGCAAAACAATTTAAAGCCCAAATAAAGTAACAGAGATCCAAATTGATGCATCTTGTTTTCACCTGCAGGAAAAACAAACACTTTGAAAAAAACCCCATGAAATTACTACTATAATCAGGAGATGGCAGAAGAGGGACACTTATTTGCTCATTAGCTAGCCTGGGAAAACCCAGACAACTTCCGGCAAATTAGCCATGTCCACTCCCTGATATACTTGTAGGAAGTTTCAGTAAGTCTAGAGTCATTTATTCCTACATTAAGGGCTTAATGCATTAACAATTTCTGAAAGGAGCAATGTTCGATATAGTATACATTTGCTTTTGTAAAATATCTTAAGTGCTGTAAATGTCTAACAGATTTGTATTGTGTGTATTGTATGAGGGGTTCTGCATCTTTGGAAAAGTTATATTCCGCTAACACAAGATAAATAAAGAGTCAAATGTATGTATAATGACTGAATGAAAATAAAAATGGAAAATTTTCATGTCAAAACGAAAAGTTTGTAATATCATTTGTAGCATCTCAATAACAGAATGGATTTAAATGGTCAGAGTATTTTTGGTGGTCTTGCCTGCATGCTGGTCTTATTCCTGTCTACCTATTTATACATGAGATACCCATAGCTTTACCATGCTCTTAAGAAAGCACACACAAACACACAATTATCATAAATGCTACATTAAATCCTTTTTTTTATTTCACACAATAAAAAAATAGTTCCAAAGAGCACCACAGCAGAACAATTGCAATTGTCTAAAAGGAGTAGTTGTGTGGATATTAAATATATAGCCCTTTGTGTTTTTGAAAGAATAGGTTGAACATTAACCAGTAATGTGAATAGAACAGTGCCTTGCCGCCATCTACTGGCGGTTTTATGTTTATATTTAGTAGTTTCATATTTGTTTGGCCGAGCTCCTTTCATTTCGGCATTTACAACTCGGTTTAAATGAGCTTGCTAGAAGTTAGAACGATTTTTTATAACATAGAAATTCAGAATATAATTCCATCCACTGCCACTCTACTATATATATATTTGTTTGTATTATTATTATTATTATATAGCCTATTGCCTATTCCCATGCATGCCCGTGCATAATTGATACAAAACGAAATTCACTTTAAAGAAAGTCTTTCTACAAAACAAAACTTAATGAAGTGGTCAAAATCATGTCTGACCCACTTCATGTCTCCCGTCATATGATGTTGCTCTTACTCATGCTGTTCACTGTTCATAATCAACATAAATGAAATAAAATAACAAAAGCCTATTATAATATTTAAACAAATGTGAAACTGGCAAAGAGCGGATATTGAGCGGACAGTCACGGTGAAAAGTAACTTGAAACTTGTTTTTAAATGGGAAGCGCGTCTTGGTTCACCCTCCGCCTGTCAGAAAATTAATAGGCTATATGCTTTATTACACAAAACGAAACGTTGAAACATTATTATATTTATAAATGACTATATGCTACAGATTGGGGCTGCACGATATTGAAGAAAAATGCGATATAGCTATTATCTTTATAAATGCGATAACAGAAACTGAATCAAATGTTAAAAAAAAATAAAATAAAAAACCCCACACACATTAGTTTTCACTGTATCAATTAAATATAGGCCTATACTGATTCTTATTAAAGCTACAAAAGTTATTCAGCCAAGAGCAGTGAGTGATTTTCTCTTGTCTTTTGCTCATGACCAGTTATTGCAAGCCGTTGCGATATGCATATTGCGAAATACATTTGCGATATTTCGATAATTTCGATAAATTGTGCAGCCCTTCTACATATGTAGGCTTCATATTTTATTGCTATTTGGTAGGCTATGTATTGTTTTTATCATTGTGTTGTTGGAGGAATTGAAACGTTTTTGTTACTCATTTTTATGAAGTAGGCCTAGGCAATATGTAGCAGGCTATGCAAAAGGATTGTGGTCTAGTTTGTATGATGGACTATCTAGCTACTTCAGTAATAATACGGGATCTTATTGTTTTGGTGAGAAGTCTGTTTCTCAGATCATAATAAAAAAATGCTTGCCCGCCTATATGAAAACGAAATGAGTAGCTATACAACATAGTCCTAACAACGATAGAAAACCAGAACCCTCGGATCGCCATTCAGATCGACAAACTACTACGTCTTTCCCTCTACTTCATTAGATGGGCTGAACTTTGAAGAAAAGGCTGGGGCTGATTATAATATTATACAAAACGCCGCTTTTTACGCTGTCTTTGTCAGACAGAAGCGCCGCAGATTACGGCGCACTATGGATGGCCTGCGGCGTCAGAAACGGCGTCATTGGCTGGATAAAAAAAAAAAACGCTGAATGGAGATAGCTCCAGACGTGCAGACGGGCAGACGTGCAGACGTGCAGACGGGCAGACGTGCAGACGTGCAGACGGGCAGACGTTAAGACGTGCAGACGTTAAGACGTGCAGACGTTAAGACGGGCAGACGTGCAGACGGGCAGACGTTAAGACGTGCAGACGTTAAGTAGCCTGTTGCGTTCAGACGGGCAGACGAGCAGACGGGCAGACGAGCAGACGTGCAGACGTTCTCCACACGCACGTTAACACGTCTTTAAGCTTCGTTAGGAAAGAAATGAGACAAAGCGAGCGCCATAGACGAGACGTTCGGCAGACGCAGACGTCACGTTCGGCAGACGCAGACGTCACGTTCATTGAGACGAGTGCATGTTGCAAAGTTATAATAAAGAGCCGATCGGAACGCCATACAGACGAGACGTTCGGCAGACGCAGACGTCACGTTCATTGAGACGAGTGCATGTTGCAAAGTTATAATAAAGAGCCGATCGGAACGCCATACTCGCGCTCGATCTGCTCTCGCCTGCTGCTTTGCTTTTGCTCGCTCGAACAGGTTTATTTTTGACAGTCGAGGGGCAGGACTTACTGTTTTAATAACCTCAAATGTCATTGGTTACTTCCCCTTTTCCGGAAGTCAGTTGTGATTGGACGCCTGTGATTTCCAATCAAGAGTGGCAAAGGCATGACCCAGAGCTGTTACTAACGATCAAGATTCGGCAAGATGGATAATCAAAGAGAGGTATAGTGATTGCCAAATTAAAATTTTATTTTGACACGTTATATATTTTGTATACTTACTTCTTTGAAAACATTGTAAAGGTGCAGATTAGCTGACCATAGTAAGACACGATTTCTGTTCAGTATTTTATGAAGTCAGTTAACTAGCTTGCAGCTAACCACAATAATCATGCTTTATGTATGATGTGGTTGTAAAAAAAAAGTATCTGAAATATTTGCACATTTAGTGCATTGATTCTTTATCATAAAGCAAATAAATAGACTAGTAACAAGAAACTTCTTGTTGCCAGTACTTTTTTAATAGATTAACAGTGTAACAGTGGAATAATTACAATACTATTTTAGACTAGATGTGGTTTTCTTGCTACTTTGTTCTCAAAGTTGGGGCTAATGATGCTTTCTCTATTCTTTTACATTAGGCCGAGTTGCAGAATGCTGCCAGGCATGTTGTGTCACTTTTACGCAGTGCCCTAACTAGTGAGTCAAGCTCACACGGATGGGTAAGTTAATTGTGTTGTGTGGCATTTCATTTAATTAAACATTGCACACCTCACCTGTCTTACATTGGAATGTAATGATTACCATTGGCCATAATAATATTGCTTTGAGTAGTATAGACACAAAGGCTTCAGTTTTGTATACAGTGTTGAATGGTTTCAACAGATGAAAGGCAGGTTCAGAGAGAGCAGGTCACAGCAGGCAGGATGATACAGGGTCAGGCAAACCCTGGCAACAGGGTACAGTCTGCAATGAGACCACAGCCTACCCTTAGTGCTGTTGTGGCAGGAAATTCAGTGGACCAGAGTATGGCCAGGTTTGGATCTATCAAATAATCCAATTTTATAGTTTACATCACAGGTGTCAAACTCAGTTCCTGGAGGGCCACAGCCCTACACAGTTTTGTTCCAACCCTGCTTCAACACACACACACCTGCCATTTTCAAATAAGCCTGAAGGACTTGATTTACTGATCAGGTGTGTTTAATTAGGGTTGAAGCTAAACTCTGCAGGGCTGTGGCCCTCCAGGAACTGAGTTTGACACCCCTGGTTTACATTATAAGAATTTAAACTCTTAAAATTCTCGTTCTGTCTGACATTTTAAATATGTGCTAACAAAGTACTGTTAGACAAATAATAATAATAACATGCGTAATTTAAAGACGTAACATTAAGATGTATGACATTACGTTAAAATACCTACAGTAGCAATCCTCAAGTAGCATAAAGCAAACCTTAGGCATAAGTCTCAAGCATAACTTCCTAAACATTTATAAGTTATAACTGTCCAGTAATGGGCAGTTTAGATGAGCCCTTTAGTATTATGCTTCAAGACTGATTGAATATTACATTGACATATCAGTTTTTCCTCTCAGAGCATTCCCTGGTCTGTTCAAGGGACGAAAAAAAGGCTTTATCCCTACTCCTAAAAAAAGGCCTGCCATGTCAACGCCAATCCAGTTTTTCCTCCTAAATAAAAGCGTTGAAAGGACCCCAAAAGCCTCGGATGAGTTGTTACTTCTACAGGCTGAATTAGGACGGAGGACTATTGCCATCCCAGAGGATGCTGACCACTCTGAGGTCTGGCACTTCAGGTTTTACATATAAAGGGACCCTTTTTGAAATTACTGGTCATTTACCTAAAAGCTTGCATAGTTAAGACATTTAAACAATTTATACATTCAGCTTAATTAGGCTCACTATATATATAATTTGTCTCGCTATATATTTAATTTTCTGATTGTTTTTATGTATACAGTCTTGTTTTAATAAAGCTTGAGGTGTTTAATACCTCCAGATATCTAAACTATTGTTGGAGATGTATACAAAAATGGACTCATTGGAGGGAGCCTGGATGCTTTATAAAGCTGTTGGTAAGATAACTTGGTTGATATTTGATTCAATGAAGTTTTATTGTGACTTCAACTTTACACATCACTAGACTGGATTGTTACTTTGAGTGGCACCTCTGCTAAGAGTAAGACAGCTTTAAAAGTACTCACAAAATTAGTTTGTCTTAGTATGTTTACCTTGGCTATCAATGTTAGAGTGCAATAGAATATTCATTAATTTCTGAAACATTTGATATAAATAGTTGATAATGGCTTCTGATCTTTTTAACTCAGGTGGATCAGGTCAGCGAAAGCTGAACACTGTCGCACCGGAAGCTGAAGGATACACAGGGTCCTATCTCATCAAAATTGCAGGAGGAAAGGGCTGTCTGTATATCATGCCTCTGCAGAATACTCTAGACATCTCCCCTTTACCGTATTCTGCAAAAGAGTTCGAGAAGATGCCGAAAGCTCGATGCACTAAATGTCTCACAGATATGCCTGTTCAGCTTCTGGCTGTGCACGTCCAGGAGTGCGAGATAGACATGTGTATCAACATCAGTGATTGTGAATCAGTAAAGTCAATTTATTTTTTTAAAAACGTTTTCATTTCACTCATAGTAAATAAAATATGAAGTAAAATTGTCCAAATTTAAAATGAGCATTTCATTTGTTACAGGAGCCTAGATTACTCGCTGTCTGATACAGAAGTTCCTTCCATTTCCACAAAAGTGGAGGATGATCATGCCAATGTAGGTTGTTCAGTGTCATGTGTATACCAGTTTAACTTCTGAATAATGTATAATTCCCCTTTAATAATTGATTTAACATGATTAACACATCAGACACAAGTCAGATTGACTGTAAGTCTACTACTTTTTTAATTGGTACAAGACAATTGTTTTACCCTTATTAATGCAACCATGTCTGACAACTGTGATTTACATAAAAGGACCCTACAGATACAGAAGTGCCATCTACTTCCACAAGAATTGATAGTTTTAGTGGGAATGTAAGGAGTCATTTAAATTAAAAACTATGAAGTGATTTCTCACATTGAATCATATCTTTTACATTTGTTTACATCCACAGTTAGGGGATGAGTTGGATTCTTCTTCAGCAGTGATTGATGTCAAGGTAAGACCAATGCATGCAGGACTATTTAGTGTGGTTTTATAGAAGGAAATGTCATGTAATGAGTATATGAAAGTAAATTTATTTTCAGATAAATTTTCAGGTTAATTAGTTGTTAAAGGTAATTCATTTTTACTTGATAATGATGGTTTACTTGAAAACAATGGTTTTTATTTTGGTTTTCTGCATTTTAGTGTTTTGTCCTGCATTTGTTTGTAAGGTACCCTGTCCCGTGTGTTCTGCCATGTATTCAGAAGACTTCATTGAAGTACATGCAAGTACCTGTGGTGAAAGGTTACTATATTTATTGTGTTCCCTTTCGTTGTCACTCCGAGTTACGTCGGATGACGACGAATGGGGTTTCGCTTAGAAAGCCTATCAACTTCGAGTATTACAAAACGAGCCAATGGCAAAGAAATGCCATGGGTCTGCGGAATTTGCATGACGTAACTCCGCCCCACCTCGTGGGTATAAAAGGAGGAAGTCCGGCAACATGCAGATATGTTTTCGCTTCGGAGCCAAGTTTATTCTTCTCTCCACAAGCCATCTCTGAATTGTCAGCTTCACAAACGAGTACCTCGAGTGTTGGTGTGACGGCGATCTACGGCGAGAGCGTGCTTCCTGCGGATCTGTTGCAGTGGTCTGCCAGTCGGTGCGTTTCTCCCCGGGTGCTTCAACACTTGAGTTTTCTCTCACTAAAAGAGCTTACACGCGGCATGTCTTTTTAAAGATGCCTCGCCCGTGTACTTCTGGTTGCGGCAGATTGGTATCGGACTCTGATGGGCACGAGCGTTGTCTAGTATGTTTGGGCATTGATCATGCTAGAGCAGCGCTCGTGGATGAGTCATGTTCTCTCTGTGGGAACATGACCATCGCGTCATTGCGGTCGAGACTCAGTGAACTCGCAAGAGTGAGAGTCCCCTCATCCACCCCCCGTCCTGCGGCTGGTGGCCAGGGTGACCTGAGGGTTACGGTCTGGAACAAGGCGCCGACTATGTGTCCGCGACCCCCGCCCCCCTCTTCAATGGCGGTGCCCGCTAGTGAACAGCTGATTCCCGCGGGTCTACCCTCTGGTGGCCCGCGTGTTTCAGTTGAAGCTACAGAGGATGATGCCATGTCTGTTGCAGCATCACTAGGTGGGTTCGAGTCTTCTGGAAGTGAGGGCTTCTGGAAGTCCTCGGCAAACCTCAATATCTTTCTTCCTGGATGTGCATGATGAGATCTCGAAGTCCTGGAAGACCCCGTTGTCTTCTCGGGACCGCTCACTGGTCTCATCCGCCTTTCCTCCCCTCGATGAGGCAGCTGCCCGTGGGTACACTGGGCTTCCCCCGGTTGAACGCTCTGTTGCCATGCAACTATGTCCTCAGAGTGCTTCTTCTCGGGGTGAGCCTAAGCACCCATCCAAAGCCTGTAGATTTTCATCTACCCTGGTGGCGAAGTCTTACAGAGCGGCGGGACAGGCGGCTGCTTCACTGCATGCTATGGCCACTCTGCAGGTCTACCAGGCCCAGATGCTCAGAGACATGCACGAGGGTAGGACAGACCCAGGGCTCTTCGATGAGCTGCGCGCCGCTACCGACCTCGCTCTACGGGCGACGAAGGTGACCGCGCGCTCCCTGGGTCTGGTGATGTCCACAGCCGTGGTCCAGGAGAGACACCTGTGGCTGAACCTGGCTGACATGCGGGACGCGGAGCGGACCCGTCTGCTTAACGCCCCCTTGTCCCAGGCCGGCCTCTTCGGCGGTGCGGTTGAAGACTTCGCCCAACAGTTTTCAACTGCCCAGAAACAGACGGAGGCCATCAAACACATTCTGCCCCGCCGGCCCGCTGCTGCCTCCACCCAGCCGGCCGGGCAGACACCTCGTCCTGTTTCCCGCCGAGGGCGCCCTCCTGCGGCTCCTGCCCCTCCCGCCCGGACCACGCAGCAGCCTCCACCCAGGGCCGGTCGCGGAGGAAGCCGCAAGAAGGCGCCACAGCCCTCTCCCGCCCCGCCCCCCGCTAAACGTCGGGCCAAGCGGCGCTCCTGAGACGGGCTGCTCAGGGATGATGGTCGTTTCTCAGGAGATGGTAGCAGGACCACTCCTTCCCCCGGTGGAGGGCCGGGGGAGAATCTTTTGTTCTCCGCTCCCCACTGCTCACCCACGTGTGGGCAGCACCCTAAAGTGGTTAAAGTCAGAAACGACCCCCTCTTCCCTGAGCCCACAGAGTTCTCGGGCGACACAGAGCGCCGCCCACAAGCCGTGCTCTCCTCGCCCCCCTCTGTCCCGGAGGCGGTTGACACGGCGTGCCGTCCACGGACCGCTTCGCCCTTGTCCCCCTCTGTCGCCAGACCCCTGGCAGAGCAGGCCCCCGCGGGACGAACAGCCTGGTCCTCCCCTGGCCCCCTCTGCCAGGGCGCGGTTGCTAACTGTGCCCCCACACCGGGCCGCTATGCCGTCCACGTCTGGGCCAGTTACTCCGCTTCGCTGCCCCTCCGGGGGGACGCCTGTCGTTTGCATGATCCCGCTGGTTCAGTTCCTGGGAGCCTGGTTAGAGCTTCCCCGTCTGTCCCGCTGGATCGCGCGGACCGTCAGGCTCGGCTATGCGATTCAGTTCGCACGGTCTCCTCCCCGCTTCAGGGGAGTCCGCTCCACTTTGGTCGGTGGCAATGCCCCCATCATGAGAGCAGAGATTGCCACCCTGCTGGCGAAGGGTGCAATCGAGACTGTCCCTCCAGCCGAGATGAGGTCCGGCTTCTACAGCCCCTACTTCATTGTCCCCAAGAAAACCGGTGGGTTACGGCCAATCCTGGACTTGCGCGTGCTGAACCGCTCCCTTCACAGGCTGCCGTTCAAGATGCTCACCACCAAACGCGTTTTCGAATGCATTCGGCCCCAGGATTGGTTTGCAGCGATCGACCTGAAGGACGCCTACTTTCATGTCTCCATTCTTCCTCGACACAGACCGTTCCTACGGTTTGCCTTCGAGGGGCAGGCATACCAGTACGCGGTTCTCCCTTTCGGGCTAGCCCTGTCTCCTCGCATCTTCACGAAGGTCGTCGAGGCTGCCCTTGTTCCCCTTCGGGAACACGGGGTTCGCATCCTGAGTTATATCGACGACTGGCTGATCCTAGCTCACTCTCGAGATCAGGTTTTCGAACACAGGGACCTAGTGCTCCGGCACCTAGCTCGTCTGGGCCTTCGGGTCAACTGGGAGAAGAGCAAACTTTGCCCCGTGCAGAGGATCTCTTTTCTCGGTATGGACATCGACTCGGTCGCCATGTCCGCGCAGCTTACGAGCGAGCGCGCGCAGTCACTGCTAACTTGCTTGAGACAATTCGAGGGCAAGAGTGCGGTTCCACTGAAACTTTTTCAGAGGCTCCTGGGGGATATGGCATCTGCAGCCGCGGCGACGCCGCTTGGATTGCTTCATATGAGACCGCTTCAGCTTTGGCTTCGCGACCGAGTCCCGAGGTGGGCATGGCAACAAGGCACGCTCCGAGTACCAGTTACTCCGACCTGCCGTTAGTTCTTCACCCCGTGGTCGAACTTCAGTTTTCTCAGGGCGGGTGTCCCCCTGGAACAAGCTTCCCGGCATGTTGTTGTCTCAACAGATGCCTCCACCACGGGTTGGGGCGCCATGTGCAATGGACATGCTGCTGCGGGCTCCTGGACAGGACCCCAGCGGCTATGGCATGTCAATTGCCTCGAGTTGTTGGCAGTACGTCTTGCTCTGCACTGCTTCCGGGCGTTGCTCAGGGGTCAACACGTACTAGTCCGTTCAGACAATACCGCCACTGTAGCGTACATCAACCATCAAGGTGGTCTACGCTCCCACCGTATGTCACAACTCGCCCGCCACCTCCTCCTATGGAGTCAGAAGCATCTGAGGTCGCTTCGAGCCATTTTCATTCCCGGAGCTCTGAACTGTGCAGCCGACGAGCTCTCACGGCTTCAGGCCCTCCCTGGAGAATGGCGACTCCATCCCCAGTCGGTTCAGCTGATTTGGGACCAGTTTGGGGACGCACAGATAGATCTGTTTGCCTCCCACGACTCGACCCATTGCGCCCTGTATTATTCCCTGTCCGAGGGCACGCTCGGCACGGATGCACTGGCGCACAGCTGGCCACCGGGCCGCAAATATGCGTTTCCCCCAGTGAGCCTTCTTGCGCAGACCTTGCGAAAGGTCAGGGAGGACGAGGAGCAGGTCATTCTGGTCGCGCCATATTGGCCCACCCGGACCTGGTTCCCCGAACTTGTACTCCTCGCGACAGCACCTCCCTGGCCCATTCCTCTGAGGAAGGACCTTCTTTCTCAGGGACGGGGCACCCTGTGGCACCCTCGCCCCGATCTTTGGAGCCTCCACGTGTGATTCCTGGACGGCTCGAGGCAGGTTTGAGTACCCTACCACCAGCGGTGGTGGCTACCATCACTTCCACTAGAGCGTTGTCCACGAGACACGCCTACGCGTTGAAGTGGAACCTCTTCGTCGACTGGTGCTCTTCTCACCGAGAATACCCCCGGAGATGCTCGATCAGCGTTGTGCTTTCCTTCCTTCAACAGGGGTTGGAGCGAAGGCTGTCTCCCTCCACCCTAAAGGTCTATGTTGCCGCTATTGCCGCACACCATGACCTTGTCGAAGGTAAGTCGGTGGGGAAGCACGACCTGGTCATCAGGTTCCTGAGAGGAGCGAGGAGACTGAATCGTCCTCGTCCTCCTCTCGTTCCCTCTTGGGACCTCTCAGTGGTTCTAACTGCCCTGAATAGTGCTCCCTTTGAGCCCCTGCAATCAGTCGAGCTTAAATTCCTGTCAATGAAGACAGCGCTCCTGGTTGCACTGGCCTCCATCAAGAGGGTAGGGGACCTGCACGCATTCTCCGTCGACGAAGCGTGCCTGGAGTTCGGGCCGGCTTTCTCTCACGTGATCCTGAGACCCCGGCCCGGATATGTGCCCAAGGTTCCTACCGCTCCCTTTCGGGACCAGGTGGTGAACCTGCAAGCGCTGCCCCCGGAGGAGGCAGACCCAGCCTTGGCACTGCTCTGTCCAGTACGCGCTCTCCGCGCCTATGTAGACAGGACGCAGTGTCTCAGGACCTCAGACCAGCTCTTTGTCTGTTATGGTGGGAAGCTGAAGGGAAAGGCTCTCTCCAAGCAAAGGTTGTCTCACTGGATAGTGGACGCCATTGCCTTGGCATACCAGCAGCAAGGTCGACCGTGCCCCCTTGGTGTGACTGCCCACTCCACCCGGAGTGTGGCGTCCTCTTGGGCTCTAGCGCATGGCGCCTCGCTAACAGACATCTGCAGAGCTGCAGGCTGGGCGACACCTAACACATTCGCCAGATTCTATAATCTCCGAGTGGAGCCTGTGTCCTCTCATGTACTCGCTTCAACCAGCTAGTACCGGACCCGCTCAGGTGTCTTCGCTTGCTCGCCATTCCACTCCACGGACTGGATACGTGCGATATTCTCCTCAGGTGAGCTTCCCCGAAAGCCCTGAGCTCCTCCAGCACTCCTGACGTCGGCGCCAGTGTCTCTTGCCTGCGCGTCGGCTAGGTGCCTCCCGTGTGCATGGTCCCTCCTCTGAGCGACCCCCACATGTGTATTTCCACTGTAAGCCTCTCTGAGCATGTGTCTTTCCCTTGGCAAGCCACCTTGCCACCCCTGGGGTTGAAATATTCCACCTGCGGCTGGACACCCCAGTGTTCTCCATATGCATCCTTCGGGTCATATGTGTATTCTCTAAGTTCCCCCCCCTCTGGGTTGGCATTAATTGCATACTTCCCCTAGCTTGGGATATGCTTCCCAGTGTACCTTGGTATTCCTGTGATAAATGGAGTCCTTCGTCCGTCTATGACAGGGATCTCGATTTACGCAGGGCACTGGAAGACAGCTGAGAAGGTGGCGTGATTAGACTGATAACCCCATTCGTTGTCATCCGATGTAACTCGGAGTGACAACGAAAGGGAACGTCTTTGGTTACGTATGTAACCCTCGTTCCCTGAGTAGGGAACGGAGACGTTACGTCTGCCTGCCACTTTCCGCTGTACCGCGGGGATCGCCTGAGCTCAGTCTTGGCTCCTCAGCGAAGAAACATATCTGCATGTTGCCGGACTTCCTCCTTTTATACCCACGAGGTGGGGCGGAGTTACGTCATGCAAATTCCGCAGACCCATGGCATTTCTTTGCCATTGGCTCGTTTTGTAATACTCGAAGTTGATAGGCTTTCTAAGCGAAACCCCATTCGTCGTCATCCGACGTAACGTCTCCGTTCCCTACTCAGGGAACGAGGGTTACATACGTAACCAAAGACGTTTTCTTGAAAGTATTGCTTTAACTTACAATATTTACCGTTAGGTGTTGGTGTGTGGTAGTAATTTGTATTCAGCTAAATTGTATTCTTACTTTCAGAATTCAAGATAGACCAAACATAGATTTAGACATTACAGAACAAAAGCAAGACAAGCAAAACAGGTGCATTTAAGTTTAAGTTATAGTGCCTTTTTTTACCAGGGCCAAAAACTAAATAATGCATCTGTATGTTTTCTTTTTCTCAAGCCTTACTGATTTAGTCAGCAAACTTAAAGAGGCAATAGACCCTACAATCATTTTCAGTGATTGCGTCACAAGGGAGGACATGTTCAATCGAGGCTTGACACAATGGAAGCGGCAGAAGAACTCCTCTCCGAAGAATCCCCTCAGAGTTACTTTCATTGGAGAGCCTGGGATAGACAGTGGTGCTCTTATGAAAGAATTCCTGACAGGTATGTTTTGTCTTCCTTAGATGCAGCAGTGCCATTGCATGCATTTATGCAGTTTTATAAAATCACCAGTTCCTTTGTTTATTAATACTGATAATTAAATTTTTCCACAGAAATGATGGCCGGGATTGAGGCAAAATTCTTTGAGGGAGGGAATTCTGGGAAAAATCTTAAATATTCCATTACAGAATTTCAGAATGACAATTTCAGGTATGTTTATTAGTATTCTATACTGGAGGTTTTCATTTAATGCCTTTTTGCCAATTTATGAACTGCCCTGTTGTACTTTAGGACAGTTGGTGAAATAATGGCTGTGAGCATTACACAGGATGGCCCTCCACCTAACTTTTTCATGGAGTGGATGTACAATTTAATCTTTTCTGGAGAGATCAATAAAGATCAGCTGTCAAAGGCTGATGTAACAGATGGAGACCTGCTAGATCTTATTGCTAAGGTTTTCTAATTCAACTCTACAACCTAAATTATGAATTAACACATTTGTGTATATTTTGGTGATAGTCAAACCAAATTACACATTAAAGTAAGGTTTAGTACCTAAAGGTTTTATTAATAATAATAACTAATAAAAGGTTTTATTTCTTTAGATTGAAACCGCAGACACTACAGCCTTGCTTGACCTTTCTGAAGGAATTGTAGCATGTGGGTACACTGGACCTCTAACCTGTGATAGAAAGGAGGACATTGTCAGGTGTAGTATACTGAATGTGATTCTGTGATGTTTTGTACTTCTCTTTCAATCTGGCTCTTCAACTTTTTTCTTCTGAATCCTCCAATTAGGGTTAGATTTTTGTAACCTTATAATAAGCATAGACCTACTTCCCCTGCTTTTTACAGTGTTTCCATGGTACTGTAAAATTTTATTTCATTTGGTGAATTTCAAAAGTGTAATTTCCAGACATGAAAAAGTAACAATTTCTATAATCAATGTAACATTTTAAAGCTTTGATTTATAGTATTTCTTCAACTAGAAATACCTATGGGTGATGTCTGTAAAATCTTTTTAAAAAATGATTTTCCAATCTGATGGAGATTCAGTAAAAGTATAAACCCAGTTTTTACTTTCATTTAACCCTTGTGCATCCTTATAGACATTTTTTTACTTCAACAATTATCTGCCACGGGTCTTCTTTAAAATAAGACCAACCTTAAGTCTGTGCTTCCAAGCTTCAAACTTTTATGAAAATGTTTTGACACTGGCATTTTTGTCCATTATGGACCTATGTGTAACTTTTTTTAATTGATACACAAGGGTTAATGTTCTATACTCAGTCTCTTTTGTTTGAACCAACCACTTTTATTAACCTTTATGAACACAAGTTTATTTTTTTGTAGACTTACTTTTTTTTCTGTATTTACTCTTATATGCAGTGCTATTGTCCTGCATTCTTCTGTGCGAATCCTACCAATGCTACAGCAGATGTGCAAAGGATTGGAGCTCTATGGCCTCCATGAAATGGTGAAACAAAATCAGCCTTTACTTCAGCCTTTATTTGTTCCTGGCCATTTTACAAAAGTAAGTGTTGTTACTTGCATTTTTTTATAATGGCTTTTGAGTTGTGTATAATAAAAGGTTGTTCTTTGCAGCCTGATGTGGATTTTCTCACAATGGTCCTGTCACCCATTTTAAGTGAGGTGGGTTCAGTAAAGCAACAGAGGGAATCAAGAATTGTGAACTACTTGCAGGACTTCATTCAAAGCCTTGAAGACGAAGGTAACATTTTTGAATACTCTGAATTATATTTAAATTACATCAGTTTGAGTATGTTTCCCTCAGTCACTATTATTTAAAAATTACAATGTCAGGTATTGTAAATACAAGTATAGGTGCAGACACAGAAATGGTTTTGATTGTTTTCTTGCAGAAGGAGGGAGCAGTGGTAACGAGAGCAGAGGAGAGGATGACAACGAACAGGTAGATAAAACGGAGGACTGCACTAAAGGAGACGCAGAACAAGACAAGATCACCGTCAGCAGCTTCATGCAGTGGCTTACTGGTCAGGGACATGTTCCCATTACTTCTGCACAAAGAGAAAAATTTAAAATACACATAGAATTTGATCATGACTGTCAGCTACGATATGGTGAGCACAATTTATGCTACCCTCTTGTAAATGCATGTTCCTGTACTGTGACCTTGCCTACACGGCACCTAGGGACTTACACCGAGTTCCTCAACATTATGAGGCAGGCTGTGAGCAATAGCAGAGAATTTGGTCGTTCATGAGATGATTCCTAATATAGAGTTTACTCCCTGTACTGTGTTCTCTCCGTTACTGTTATAGTGTTAGTATTTTAAAAGGATAGGGATGCAGTAGCTTTTGGATATTTAAATGTAGGTTTTTTTTATTTAGTTTTGTTTATCATAGACATGTATTGCAAAACATGCAGCAATGATTGCTGCTAAATTGTTCCAAGACTCAATTCAGAAATGAAAATGATGTATATCAATATACAGTAAGCTTCAATGCAAAATAAAGTCGCTATGCAGTACTGTCTTTATGCTTGCTTGGTGTGTTTTTGTAAAAAAAATTTTACAACATATTTGTTGAAACAAACTCCCGACAAAGCAAATACAGTTCTTTGACAGGGATATTAGGACCAGTTGAATTCAGCAGGTGTTCGAGAGCCCTCAACCCATCTGCACACAAAGGGGATTCAAATTCAGGAACAACAACTCCGAAATCTTCACAGGCATCATAAGAAGCAGCTATGTCCCAGTCTAGATCTGGCTCTTCCATGTCCTGAAGGTATAGCAGTTAAATACTTAGTCAAAAATCCACTTAGAGTAATACATAAGCAGCAGTGTGGTGACAGTAACTAAAGCAGGGTCACCATACCTCGTATCTCTCCGATTGGTCAATATTTGTGTGCATCATTCCAGTGTGCCACAGTTGCTCTGGACTTCGATTGCCCTCTGAGGAGATTGGATGATGATTCCAGGCTTCTGAAAATGTGTCCAAGTCTGCCTGAAGTCTTTTGAGAAAAGTGTAGTGCACACTTTTTAAGGTCCTCGACCACTGATAAGTCAAGCAATCCTTCTGCCTCTAGGGACTGCAGTGTGTCTGAGTACTTATTAGTCACCATGGCTCTGACATCACGCCAGAGGCGCTCAATCCTATTAAAAACAATAATTAGGTTTTAAAGCAATGCAGTGAAAGGCATTTGAGATCAATTACTAATAAATGTAAAATATTTTGTTATAAATATTTATAATACATAAAAGTGACATTGAAAAGCTACCTACAGATCACTGAAGTTACGAAATATAAATTAAGTCTTTTCATTTTAGAAATTTTAGACAGTTGTAATTTACCTTTGATTATGGACACTTTTCCCGGATATGAAACTTCCTCGGTCAGTGCCTCTTGAAGAAAACATGAACCTGGCTATCTGTACATTCTCCACTCCTTGGTCTCCCCTGACCCTGATTTATATATATATATATATATATATATATATATATATATATATATATATATATATATATATATATATCAATACATTTCTAGACATAAAATTCAAATGCTTTTTCTTTACTATACTCACCTAGATGGTAAGCCAAATTTTTGGACTGCTTCTGATAAGTGGTATGCTGCCGATGCCCGGTTGTTACTTGCTGCATTCAAGTACATGACCAGTAAATACAAAATGCAACAATAAGTAAATATAGGTAGGAGAAAATAAAACATACATTGGAAATGAATGTATTACATGCTAATTTTCAATAAACAAGAATATTTTTTTCATAGAAATCATAGTGACTGGAATGATCTTGATACCAGATGACTAGTAACATTATAAATTATCTTGATACCAGATGACTAGTAACACTATAAATCAAATGCAAACATGGTGAAACCTTTTTTTATTATATCAATACAGACTGTAAACACCTTCCTGGAATAACCATCCACACCACCAAATATTACAATGTTGTATCTATTTACAAGATAAAAAAAAAGGTTTTTAAATATGTCCTTACACACACTTATACACACAAAATTATACACAACCATATACACACACATATACATATATATATATACATATATATATATATACATATATATATATATATATATATATATATATATACACACACACACACACCATATATAACTTACCGTATCAATTTGTGATTTGTGTCTATGTGCACAAGATAAAGGGGCCCTCAAACTGAGTATGTTCTTCGCACCACACATCCCAAACTGGCCAATCAAGAAAGGATTCCAATTGAATCAACGCGGTGCACTGAGGCAGCTATTCTCTGCCATTGCACACGCATTCCTAAAGACAACAACCTCCCTCTGACCATTCTGTAACCAGCAACAGGCATATCATCCTTAATGGCTCTCACAAGGTTATCCAACATATCCATGCATCAGTGATGCAGCTATACAGCCCTGAGATCAAAAGACCAAAATCGTTCATCCTTCTAAAGATGGTACTAGTGGAAACGCCCATCATTTTTGCAATGTAATGCACAAGAAGGTTTGTCTGTAGCATCTCTGCTAACTCTTCTCTTTCAATTGCAAACCTCGGACGTCCTCTCAGACCAACAGTTGAATCCACCACTGCATGTGGAGCTGTGAAATATGGTGGTTGTCTAACTAGTTCAAACACTCCCTCCAGAGCCTGAATGATTTCGTAGAGTATTTCAGCATCTTGAGAGTGCTTGCAGGAGGTACAGCTGCTGGCGGCACACAAACTCCATGTAATCCAGGTTAAGAGGAGATCTCAAAAGTGCTCTCTCAAACTAAGAGAGAAGCTCCTCCAAAAGATGCCTTTTCAGAATTTGCTGCAGAATACAGAGGAAAAAAATGTGCTTAAACCCAGCAACGTTAGATATTAAAATATATAGTGATATTAATCATCTAACTTTTTGTAAGCTATAATAACCTAATAAGAAAAATTGAGTAGGCAAGTACCCCACCCCATCTAAACATAACATATCTACAAAAAAACTAAAGGTGTCCTAGATGTAAAGACAAATTTCTGAATTTGTTGGGTGGTTTCATTCATGCTGTGTACTGTATCTTACCTTGAGAAGCCAGAACCCCTTTTACATTTAATAAAAAAATATAATGAACCACTCAAAATTGGCATAACAGTAATACACAGGATGATAACAAAAAGCTTAGACAACAACTCTTGCTTATTGATATAAACACGTAATTTATCTTCCATCCAAAGCCGTTGTTATATTTACAACTATTTAATGGACACTTTTTACATTTCTGAGGTTCTCAGAACCAATATAATTTTGGTTGGGTAAACGTATAGTGGTGAATGGGAGGGAGTATACTGGTTATTTCACGAGTTCACACGTACATGAAATCTAAAGCTGTATTTATGCGTATTTGGCTTGCTGTCCGGGGAGGGCTTTTGCCCATAATTTTGCCCGAACCCAGAGTACTCCCCCTATACTGGGGTAGACCCAGCCTAGTGTGAGGTGATGGGGTGGTGGAGGGATGCTGAGACACTTGTCGTGAGACAGGAGGTGAGGAAAAGCTTTATTTATACCGGCTTCCTCTTGAGCTGATTGGTTGATTACCTGAACATGCTCCTCCCGAACTTTGTTACATAAAACTTCATGTAGTGGTGAACTACAGCAAATATGACTTTGCATTCCCATTTTGCTCCAATTTCTTTTAAATATTTTAATGCAAATAACACAAATCATAGTGTTATAAATATTAAATGTAAATTTATAAACATTTTGGTAGATTTACAATGCGAATAACTGTGGAAATGTGTCATTACAGTCTGTAAATATCTCTTAACAACACAAGAATGCAATCACTAGTACCCCTAAGACTAGTGTAGTATCTAAGAATCTATTCTATATTAACAATGCATTAAATCACATTACACAATAGATAAATAAAATAAAAACAAATTAAGTGATAACTCACATGCATCTGCTCCGTTGATGAAGCCATGTCTCAAGTCAAGTGAATTACGGGTCATCTTATAACAGGCGTCCAATCACAACTGGAAAAGGGGAAGTAACCAATGACATTTGAAGTTATTAAAACTGTAAGTCCCGCCCCTCGACTGTCAAAAATAAAACTGTTCGAGCGAGCAAAAGCAGCAGGCCAGAGCAGATCGAGCGCGAGAGCGTGTGGAATATGAATGAGCTCGCGAGTTCCCGTTTCCCCGCGTGTAGATCTGTTATCCTCTCGCGAAAGTCATTTACCGCGCGCGCCAGCATCAGTTGTGCGCTCGGTTCTTATTGACATTGATTTGCCGCCATAGAACGGCCCCTAAAGTGGAATCGGGTGCGGTTGTATCAGGGTAGTTTTACGTGTAGGCTACGAGTACATGAGCACAGTATCGGACCGACACCCAAGTACTGGTATCAGTATCGGTGCATCCCTATAATTTATGTCATTAATATCAGTCCGTCAGAAAAGCAATTCTAAGCTTATTCTTGGCTTGATAACTCTTAAAGGTTTAAAAAGCCCTTTTAAAATTAAATATGAACGCAGTTTTGGATTAAAGAAAAATACAGTCAAGTCAAATAAAACACGTTTTATCTCCTGTATAGTTTGGTAACACTACAATAAGATACCATTCATTAACATTACTTAATGCGTTATCTAACATCAACACATTGAGTGAACAATATATTTTTACAACATTAATTAATGTCTGTGAATGTTATTTAACCCTCTGGGGACCAAGGGGTTTTTGGGGCCCTTGGGATGTTTTGACATGCACTGACATTTGTGCTTTTTTCAGTTATTTATAAACATGTTAATGGCAAAGGTGTAAATTCACTCTATATAGCACAAACGGGGCTACCATAATATGTGAGCAACATGTATGTACATGTTTGTATTTTTGAGAGAATATTATTTATGCATGGTTATTGAAAAAACTAAAAATAAAAGTTTCTGAAATAAGGCCACAAAACACATATTGATTATTTCTTCACAAGACTTTTGAAAATTGTATCACATAGTCTAGAATATTTGCTCCAAAACTATGTGAGAATCATCCTGACTACTCATTCAGATAAGTCAATAAAGTCTTTTAGAATGTGTATGACGTGTTTTGTTTGAGAAAGCTTTATGCGAAGGGGCATGATCTCTCATTAATATGTGTGGCATTTCACACCTGAGAAAGACAAAGACCCTCCCATAATGGCCCTATTAGGTGTGCTATCAGGCCATATCATTATGAGGAGCCTTGCACAAAGAATGAGGAGATTTAAAAAAGAATGGCTTTTAGATTGTTTGGATTTATTTACAACACACACACACACACACACACTGCTTAGAATAAGTGAACACACTCATGCTAAAGTTGACTAAAAAGAGGAATAAAAAATCTTAAAATACAGGGTGCATACGTCTGGACACTTCTATCACACACCCTTCACCATATAGACATGGTTTTATTTCAGTTCAAAGTTCAACGTTAGAGTTGGAAACATCTTGAAAAGAAAATTGTCTTTTTCCATAAATGTCTTAGTTTGATCATACATATTTCAAAGTTGAGGATTCATTATTTTCATATAGCTTGCATTGGAACAAACACTATAACATCTTAGTTGATTAGTTTATTGACAAAACATACTACATATTTAACATATGAGCAGAAACTCCTAACAAAAGCTTATTTGATGTCTATTTTAGACTAGTCAACGAAATGTTGTTTTTTATTTCGTCTGTAACAGTGCGTATCTGTGTGTTCATTCATTCATTCATTCACACACACACACACACACACACACACACACAGAAACATGATTCACATTTAAACAGTATGCTATTTTTCCGTTTACAGACACTAACGTTATTCTATATCGCAATTAGAACAAAGCACAAGCATAAAACACTTACTTCTCAGCTGAATCTGTTGCTCCTCCTCGTGGTGAAAATAAACCAGCACTTGTTCTGAGGTAGGTAAATGTCCCAGGATTGTTCCTCATATAGCCGCGCAAGACGACAGTAGATTAATCTGACTAAAAAATATAGTGTGTTTTCAGAGTTTATGGGCGTTAACGCGTCTCGCGCGCACTCTCCGTGGGCGTGTCACATTACCTGAATAATGAGCTGAGAGGAAGATAATTAGACCGGCTGACACGTCTCTCTTTTTATATAGATGACATAAACGGAGAATATTTATTTTAGTTTTGAATCGGATCATTTAAAAGTACAAACTCAAATTATTTAAAAGATATATTGCTTATGGCTGGGTGAATAGTATTTGCTGAGTTTTGTTGAAGATTAGGGACGTGCTCCAGAAAAAAAGTTCACGGAGACTGAGAGGCAGAACGCACACCCTGTTTATTTTATTTATTTTACAAAAGCACAATATTTTATTTCGATTGTATGTGGGCACATAAAAAAGTAGACATTTAACAGATTATTTTCTCATATTTCTTAACTCTATATGAACAGAAATGATGGTAGTACTTTAAGTCTATTTTTCTGCTATGTGAAAAAAAAACAAGCAAAACGCGCGGGAGCGTTTCTGGTCCCCAGAGGGTTAATACAAACATTTGATTGTTCATGTTTGTTCACTTCATTCATTGTGCATTAAATAATGTTAACAGATAAAACTTTTGATTTTAAAAATGTATTAGTAAATTTTTAAATTAACCCCAAGGAGGATAATTGCTACAGTATATAAATCGTCTCGGTTACGTATGTAACCTTAGTTCCCTGATAGGGAACGAGACGCTGCGTCAAGCTGTGGGAACGCCTCTGCGTTGTGCGTCCTGAAGCACGTATGGAATCAGCCCAATGGAGAGATGGAACGTCATAGGCGGGTGACATCATCGACCAGGAAACTATAAAGCACCCCATAAACACAAGCGCAATAGCTTCTGATAGGCCTGAAGGAAGCGCTAGCGGGAATGCCGGGAGTATGGTGGAATGACGCAGCGTCTCGTTCCCTATCAGGGAACTAAGGTTACATACGTAACCGAGACGTTCCCTTTCAAGGGAACTCGAGCTGCGTCAAGCTGTGGGAACGCTAATACCCACGTCGCCATAGGACCAAGTGACCGCCATGTGAGAACTAGCGCACAGAGGGCGAGAGCACCTGTGCCCCAGGGGAAGGAATTAAGTCTAGGTCTTAGATCTTAATGAAAGTATGCGGTGAAGACCATCCAGCCGCATCACAAACGTCACTGAGGGAAACTCCTGACAATAAGGCTTTAGAAGCCGCCATACTCCTGATAGAGTGGGCTCGTACAGCCAAGGTGAAGGCTGACCAGCCGACTCATAGGCAAGTGAGATAGCCTCGACCACACACTTGCTTATTCTCTGTTTAGACACGGGACACCCCTTCTTGGGTGGCCCAAAACATGCAAATAGTTGTTCTGACTTCCTCCACAGGGCAGTTCTGTGGATATAGGCGTCTAACGCCCTAGCAGGGCAGAGTAAATTAAGTTTCTCCTGGTCAGACGACAGAAATGGAGGAGGACAGAAGGCCTGCAGAACTGTAGGTCTAACAACATTAGTAGGGACCTAGGGAACGTAACCTGGTCTAGGACGCAACCAAGCCAGGCGAAAATTCCAGGCACAAGGGTGAAACCGACAGAGCCTGCAAATCACCGATTCTCTTTAGAGAGGAGATAGCAAGAAGAAAGATAGTCTTAAACGTGAGAAACTTCTCAGGAACTTCTTCGATAGGTTCAAGAGGAGCTTGGGAAAGACCTTCTAATACGATGGCCACATCCCAGGCCGGCACCCTCGTACGAACTGCTGGCCTCAGCCTCAATGTGCCACGAAGGAAACGAGTTATAAGCGGGTGTCTCCCCAGAGAAACTCCACTGAAAGGGACGTGGTGAGCAGCCAGTGCCGCCACGTACACCTTTAGTGTGGAGGGGGATAGCCCTGTGGAGAAGCGCTCCTGCAGGAATTCCAGCACTGCACCCACTGGGCCGTTAACCGGGTCCTGCAGGTGTCCTCCACACCAAGAAGTGAAAAGTTTTCACTTCAAGGCATAAAGCTTCCTCGCGGATGGAGCTCTGGAGTGAAGAATGGTCTCAACAACCTCGGTTGAGAGACCAGAGTTCATGAGCTGGGCCCCCTCGGAGGCCAAGCCCACAGTACTGGGCGGGGATGAAATATCATGCTGCCCGCCTGAGAGAGTAGATCCCTCCTGACAGGGGGCTCCAAAGGAGAACCGTCCAGGAGAGAAATCAGGTCCGCAAACCATACTCGGGCCGGCCAGAACGGGGCTACTAGTAGTAGGCTGACCCCGTCCCGGCGAACCCTCTCCAGAACTCCAGGTAGCAGAGCAATCGGGGGAAAGGTGAACAGACGTGACCTCGGCCACGGCTGCCCCATAGCGTCCAACCTCAGAGGGGCTGGATGGCTGATGGAAAACCACAGATGACAGTGCGTGGTCACCTTGGAAGTGAATAGGTCCACCTCGGAGCGACTGAAACTCACCAAAGGAGCTCCACCACCTCGGGGTGGAGACTCCAACCCCCCGGCCTCGGCCCCTGCCTCGACAGGGAGTCTGCTACCACATTCAAATACCCAGGAAGATACATTGCTCTCAGAGATAGTAACCTCCCATGGGACCACAGGAGGATCTGACGGGCCAACTTGTAAAGCCGGCGAAACCGCAGGCTCCCCTGATAATTTATATAAGAGACCACCGAGGTGTTGACTGACTGAACTAACACATGATGACCTCTCAGGTCTGCTAGGAAGTGTTTCAGAGCCTGGAACACCGCCAACATCTCTAGACAATTTATAAGCCATGATAGATGATGGTCCTGAGACAGACCTTGGGCTGGACGACCACTCGTGACCGCCCCCCACCCTGTGAGGGAAGCATCCGCCATTAGCGTCATGCGACCCAGCACAGGACTTTTGAATAGGAACCAAGTTTCTTTCCACATGACCAGAGCACGAAGGCAGCGCCGCGTGACTTTGACCGTGCGGAGCGGATTTCCCCTCGGGGAGAATCCCTTGGTCCTGAGCCACCACTGTAGCGGTCTCATGTACAACAGGCCGCAAGGTATAACGTTGGACGCTGCTGCCATCAGACCCGACAGTCTCTAAAACTGTATTACAGTAAGTAGCTGGCCTAGCTTTACTTGTTTCACAGCTGAGAGAATCGAAGCGGTGCGGGTCGGAGCGAGTCGCGCCTGCATCGAAACCGAAACCCAAACGACACCCAGAAAAGTGGTCTTCTGAGAAGGAGATAATACACTTTTCTTTGCGTTCAGCCTCAACCCCAACTTCCTGATATGAACGAGAACGACATCTCGATGCCGAACCACCATAGTGAAAGTGCGGGGAGATAAAGCTAGGTCAAACGGAAGAACCCTGTGCTGGTACACCTCGCCCCCGAAGGCGAACCTCAGGAACTTCCTGTGTTGTGGAAGGATGGAAGTGTGGAAGTACGCGTCCCTTAGATCTATCGTGACAGACCAGTCCTCGGATCTGATCTGTGACACGATCTGCTTGATAGAGAGCAACCTGAATTTTGGCTTCCCTACCGAGCGATTCAATAGGCGCAGGTCTAAAATTGGACGCAACCCCCCATCCTACTTTGGAACGATGAAATATCGGCCGTAATAGCCTGACTCCACACTGGGAGGAAAAACCCGTTCTATAGCCTCCTTTTGAAGGAGTACTTTCACCTTTTGTTCCATAACCAGAGCCTGCTCGGGGCCCACCACTGTAGGCAGAACCCCACTGAATCTTGGTGGACGACACCTGAATTGGATAGCATAATCCTTTTCTATTGTCTGCAGGACCCAATGAGATATTTTTGGAAGGCTTTTCCCCTCTGCCAGAAATTCTACTAAGGGTACCAGTCTCTCGAGACTGGCCTCTGGTGTAACTTGAGCAGCAAACGCAGCGCCCTGTAACGGCACACCGGCAGGGAACAACTGGTTTAACCGCTCTGAAACCCTCCTCAGAGGGAGCGAGCGTCCCTCGGGAAATCGCTCGCTGGGACCGTCTGCGCCCCGGCATTAAGGCGGGGTTGGCAGAACGGGCCCCAGAGGGCACCGAGGAGGAATGGGCACCGTAGAAAGAGGTGAACACCTTTCCGCCTTGGTGGGAACCACCCTCAGTGTCCTGCGCGCCGTGGCGCCAGGACTTCTTCTCAGCCGAAGCCTTCTTAGCTAATATAACTGTCCTCAGATCAGTTCTATTACTGGGAGATTTCGGCTGAGAGTGCCGCGGCTGAGCCCACTGTCCAGCAGGGGGAGCACGAGACGCGACACTCTGCTTCAGCGCCTATGTGATGAGCTCGCAGACGGCCGGGGCTGCTCCCGCCCAGCAGTCCCAGGGACATGAATTTTTAAAAGGGAGAAATTTGTTAAAAGCTGTTGTTTGCTTTTCCTTCTCCTGGAATTTATTGATGACAGAATTTACAGCACCGCCAAATAAACCCAGGGGGGAGAGAGGAGTGTCTAAAAGGAAAGCTTTTCCTTTCCCCTTTATATTTGTCTGATTTAACCACAGATGTCTTTCTACGGCCACGCAGGGAAAAATCAGCCGCCTGACGCAGTTCGCGAACCACGTCAGCACTGACCTCCTCACTCTCACTCACGTCCCTCAGCAGGTCAGCCTGGTATGCCCGTATTTTTTTCATAATAGACATAGTATGCAGACATGACCTGCTGCCGAATACGCTTTACCCACAAAAAATGAAATATTCATAAGAGGCTTGGTGGGTAATGCCGGTGCCTTAACAGATGACGCAGCCTTGAGGGAGAGAAAACTCGCAAGCGTCTCTACCACGCGAGGCATAGCCGAACAACCATATGATTTATCCCCCACCATATTTAAATATGTTGAAGTCTGGGGACTAAACATTTTCTCTATATGACACCGGTTTTTCCCACGATTTCGACACCTCAGTGTGGAGATCGGGAAAAAAAGACGGCACGCACCGGCGTGGAGGTTGCACTCGTGACGGGGAAATCTCTCATCTAATTTTAATTTAGAAACAGACTCCTGTCTAGTCACTGGCCATACAATGCTGAGTTTTTCTACAGCTCTTGTTAATACCTCCACTAGCTCATCGCTTTCGGGAGTGTAAGGTGGCGAATCCTCCACATCTCCCTTATATATACACTGGTGCCTCAGCCCGAGCGGAAGAAACCGCAGCGCGTGCTTCCGAACACGGGACTGAGGCACTGGATCTCACAGGTGAAGGGAGAGATAAGGCAGAGCCCGTCTCTAACCCCGCTGAGAGATCCATATGCGATCCCCACGATACGCGTCGTCGCTCTGCCTCGGCAAGAGCGGGACCCGAACCGCGGGGAGCGCGCACCGAACCGCTCTCCTCGAAGAGCGCCCGGCGGGAGCGGAGCGTCCTTAATGGCAGACGCTCGCAATGCTCACAATCAGCTCCCTCGAGAGCTGACTGGGCATGCTACACTCCCAAACAAACAACACAAAGAACGTGTGTATCCCCACTCGTTAAATAACGCGAGCAGGGAGGGACACACTCCCTAAACTGCTGTTTGTTCGCCATATCTCTCTTAATATATATATATATATATAAATTGTTTGTGTGGTGCAGAGTATGTAAGGACAGACAATATTCACACAGGGACAGATTCACATATAGCGCGACTGAAGGCACAGAAGCTATTGCGCTTGTGTTTATGGGGTGCTTTATAGTTTCCTGGTCGATGACGTCACCCACCTATGACGTTCCATCTCTCCATTGGGCTGATTCCATACGTGCTTCAGGACGCACAACGCAGAGGCGTTCCCACAGCTTGACGCAGCTCGAGTTCCCTTGAAAGGGAACTATTGTTTATTATTAGGTCATTTTATCTAATGTTATCTAACAAATGGAATCTTATTGTAAAGTGTTTTTAAAACTACAGTTTCCATCTTTGTAACTGTGATATACACTTTAATATATGTAAATTTAATCTAAATTAAGCTTCGGTACCGAAATTTGTACCGAGAACCGTGGATTTTCACTGGTATTGGTACCGAATACTGAAATTTTGGTACCGTGACAACACTAGTCCATCGTGCGTAATAAATGCAGAAAAGTTTTGACTGTCCTCATGCAACCCAACCTGATGGTAAGCACTTTGGAGGTCTAATGTGAAAAACATTGTAGCTCCACATAGGTTTGCGAACATCTCCATATGCGGAAGATGAAAACGGTCCACTACGACGGCTTTATTAGGCTCACATAAGTCGACACAGAGCCGAATCCCCCCATCTTTTTTTCTGGTGACCACTATCGGGGACCCACTCAGATGCATCCACAGGCTCGATAACATCCTGTTGTACAAGCTTTTGTAATTCCTTGGACAACTCATCGCAAATTGAGAAAGGTAACCGCCTCAGTTTCTGCTGAATGGGCTAGACCTCAGGCCAAATCTTGACATGATGCACAAATCCTTTTGCACAACCCAGTCTGTTTTCGGAACTTGCAGCTTCAGATGATACAGAATGTGCACACTGGGCTGTACTAACCTGGTCATCACATAATTGTAAACGCAGTCCAGTAAAAAAGGTCTCTGCCCAGCACAGCTGATCCTTTTTGTACAATGTATAGGTCTGCAGTAGTGCAATGGTTACCATATGAGATACTGACCGGCAAGCATTCTTTCACTTCAATTGCATCGCCCCCAATACTAACTAGACTGAGATTCGGTGGTGAGAGGGGTGCTTGACTGAAAAATCCAGCGTAAATAGACATTCGTAATATAGACACAGCTGATCCAGTATATACCATTAGCTGAATGTCCCGTTTTTGTCCTGTGCTTACACATATCTGTACTGTACACATTATTTTGCCACAGTCACGAGCAGAATGTTCAATATTTAACACAGTCACTTCAGGCACTGTAATTTCAGTCACCCGTTTGCTTCCATGATATACCTTGGCATAATGTCCTTTTTTGCTTAAGTTCCTGCAAACCGCATCCTTAGCAGGGCATCCAGGAAAATTAGCTGTGTGCTGCTCGAATCAACAGCAGTAACGGGTAAGTGAACGGGTGGATCATTACGTTGACTTTACTTTTGCTCCATCGGGTCCTGTTGTGTTGTTGAACTGCTTGTGCTGGGTTGTCCGATGGCGCAATCATCACTTTGGCCTCCGCTGTAACAGTTTCAATTTGCGGTGCGACAGTCATGGTTTTCTTAAGGTCGAGTGGTACTTCCAGCAGCAACCGTTCTCTGATGCGAGTTGAATTTGTCTTTTCAACCAGCTGGTCGCGGATCATCTCATCCTCCATAGTGCCGAATTCACAAGAGCTCCCTCTAGTGGCTTACTATAAAACACCACACCTAACACAAGCTGTTCTTTTAGTACACCATCAGTATCAGGAACTCTAGACGGCTCCCGGTTTTGGATGATACTCAGCTTCTCCTGCAAGTCATAAGCAAAAGTGCGGATGGTTCCTCCAGGCATTTGCTTGTGCTCATAAAACTAAAGCATCAAAGATCTCATTCACTGACTTCTCTTTCCCATTAAGCATAAACGTAATTGTCATTTTAGCTTAACAAACTTAAGTTTGTCTTCTTCAGGAATTTGTTTCATCACTTTAAATGCGGACTTCATTGAGTTAATCCATTTTTCTATACTCAATTCACCAGCCATGGAACGACATCCGCTGAACTGTGAGTTTACGGTCTTCAGGTCAAAGTATTCGCTGGGGCACGTTAGACAGGTCCGCCTGTTCATCCTGCAACACAGAACAAGACACAGAAGAACACGCATACACCAAACAAGAAGCATGACAATACTCGCTCCAAGACATGACAGTGTTATGACTCCAGTTTATGTGAGGGTTATGAAGTGTGAGCCAGGGATGACCAAGGACAACTTGAATTTCTTCAGTGTTTGCCTGATGTGATGAGACTCACCGGCTCGGTGGAATGGGTGATAGATGACAGAGGTTGTTCCACTAAGGCTTCACAGAGATGATGCGTTGCAACCCAGTGCAGTCTGACTGGGTGGAGAGTGGCAGCCAGAGAGGATTTTTCCAAGGCAATACCACCAGTCAGTAACTTCTTGCCTACTGACGGGCTTTGACTTTTACAGGACACTTAGCTGCAATGTGTCCCGCAGCTCCACAATAGAGACATAGTCGCTGAGTCCTACATCGCTCCTTCTCCTCCCGGGAAAGACGAGCTCTGCCCACCTGCAGAGGTTCAGGATCGAACGAGGGGCCGACTGTATTGCTGGAGGTGACGGTAGAAGGATCCTCCATAGCTGGAACCAGGCTTTGCAGAGCGCGTTGAACTCGATGCTGCAGCCGTGCTTCCACTCAGTTTGCCAGATCAATCAGGTCATCAAACACAGTGGGTGATTTCAACCCATAGATCTCATTTTGGATATGGTCAGCCAACCCATGCAAAAACATGTCCCACTGCACCTCCACATTCCAATTACATTCCATATATAACTGAATAATCAGTTCTGTTACCTTGACGCAGGTCCGCCAACCCTTGGGACGCCTCCCTGCCTGAAACTGCACCATCAAACACCTCTGAGTTCATCGTTGAAAGACTGAAACGATGAGCAACACTGGTGTCTTTTTTCCCACACCGCCGTTACCCGAAGCGCCGCTCGTCTAGATACCAGTGTTATCACAAAAGTCACTTTGGACTCCTCAGTACGAAAGGATGAAGACTGGAAAGCAATTTGGCCAGAAACGAACAGTACAATTGGGGCTCACCAGAATAGGCAGCTGGCGGTGGCAGTCGGGGTTCAGTGAAGCAAGCAGAGCGTTCTGCGAGTGGAACAGCAGGTGGTGGGTTGGGCGCCGAAACCTGCACTACCAAGGCCTGAACCGCACGACTCGTAGTCACGATTTACTCTTCCTGACGTTCCATACGAGCGTTGTTACTTGACAAGATGTCCGTTATGTCAAGGTAAAGAACACAAGATCCAGTTGTGAATGCAATATACAGTTTATTAATAATAAACAGGAGAAACAAAAGGCAGGATGTCAGATGCAAAAGTGCAGGGATGGAAGCAGGCCTTGGCAGTCAGGGGACTGCAATGGGCTGGGATGTCTGCCAATCAAAAAAGAGATGATAATTCAGAAACAGTCAGATGGTAAGTAATCCAGACACAAGCAGGAATCAAACACACAGGAACTGGAGACTTGAGAGATACTGAGGAGAACAAGGTGGCAAGACATGAAAACCCAAACGATCTGACAATAAACACAGCAAACACAAGGCTACATATAGGGAACAATGACGAGCGGCTGATCTGATTAGATCGTCAGTGCAGTTGGTAGCTAGGCAACGCTGATAGGCAATCAGACCAATGACAGCACACAACAAACAGTCGAAATGAACAGACAGTCAAAATGAACAATGAAGGGTGTTGTTATATTAAGCGATCTTTATGAAAATGGTAGTCTGAAGTCATTTGAACATATGTATGGTATGTATGGTAATTTCGGCATATGGGAAGGGTCATGAAGCATCAGTGTATTATTCCTGGTTGAGTCAAAGTATCTGTGATGGAGCTTTACTAACTCTTAAGAAAATCTGGGAAAGAGATCTGAACCTAACTTTTGACGACAAGGAATGTCATAGAGTTTTAAAGAAAGTCAAAACGTCATCTAGGGATGCAAGAATACGCCTTATACAGTTTAAGATAGTGCACCGCTTTTACTGGACTCCTTCCAGACTGTTTAGGCTTGGGTTAAAAGATACACCATTTTGCTGGAGATGTAAGGCTGAGGATGGAGATTTAACTCATGCTTTTTGGTATTGTACAAAAATTCAGGATTTCTGGAAAAGAGTTCATTAACACATTTGCACAGCTTTGGATACTCATGTTTCACTATGTCCTCAACTGTTTATATAGGTGGGTGGACAGACAATGAAATAAGTGACAAACTGAAAAAAGGTACTGGGTACAAACCAGCTTAATTATTGGTAGACAAATAATTATTAGGAGCTGGAAGTCGGAGGCCTTTCAGGAATGGGTAGCAGAACTAGGTAGAGTGGCTGCATTTGAAAACATGTCTTATAAACAGACGGACAAACTAAATTTATACTATAAGAAATGGTCCAGATATTTAACTTATTTGGAAAATGGGCAGTAATAATTATGTGTGAGAAACATGTTCTCAGCCAAAAGTGTAACTAATTGAGATGTGTTTTAATAATGTTTTTATTTTATTATTATTTTATTTTATATGCTGAAAGTTATCTTAATTGTATATAATTATGTAATTGTGACCTCAAGCCGTAGTTGGGATTTGTTGTGGGGGGTGGGATGCTAACGGGGTAAAAATGTTGATTATGTACAGATATATTGTGTTGTATTCTGAAAAGTGTCTGAGAATCAATAAAACTGTTAATCTGAAAAAAAAAAAAAGGCAAAACAAACAAACAAACAGAACTAGACCAAGCTAAATCCATGGCTAGTTTGTGCTGTTGTTTTTCCTCCAAACATGATGTCACTTTTTTAGTTAAAAGAATATTGCAATACACTTACAGGATGGAACACAATTTTGAGGACACGAGAAAAACCTATAAATTGATTATTTTTAAAGGTATAAAGTGAAGAAACACCTTTATTTTCTTTTATCTGTACATTAAGGCCTGGTTTCACAGACAGAGCTTAGATTAAGCCAGGATTAGACCTTAGTACAATTAGGACATTTAAGTAGCTTTTATAAATGTTCCTTATAAAAATCATTATTGGTGTGCATCTTGAGACAAAACAATGGCACTGACATATTTTAAGATATCTTAGTGCAAGTTGCTTTCAGCTAAAGGGTCAATGACGTATACGGATTTTCAACAGGCCAATTTTAAAATACAAAAAAAAAAAATACCTGTTGCAATTGTTCAAACATTAAGGATGTTGTGTACACATAAATTCATATAAAATTTTAGTGTTTCTTCATCTAGATGAATTGGCCATAGCCTTTAAAAATGTCATGTGGTGTGACCGTGATTTATCTTAAAATTAATTAATTTCCTTAACATGCTTAACATTTTTTTTTACAAGTTCTTAGTAGTTAAAGTGTTTAGAAACAAAGTATTTGCATTTCTTTTAAGTTTTTGTAAATAATGATCACATTTTTTTGTTCTATAATTTTAGAGTTGCCGCCTTAAATCTAGTTAACAGACTTATTTTTCCTGTAAATCACATAAAACTGATAAAAATGTTTTAAATATATCATTCACTTAAGCATACTTTATCAGTGATTCATATTTCAGCTACAGAAATAAGATATTTTATTTTAAATTTAATACAGAGATTGCTTTTATTGGTCGCACCACATGAGTGGTCGCTTCAAATGACAACGAAGACCTTATATAGTTAAAAATCTATTTAAAGAGATCAATAAACAATGCATTTTATACAAAAAATAGATTTAAACCATATTTTATACAAAATTCACAGAATTTTCCTGAACACAAACATTTTATAAACATTTTTTTTTTTTATAAAAATCACATCGCAAACATAAGTGCACCATTTCATTTAACTTGACTTAGAATTTCTTTCTAACAAATAATAATGTTATAGATATAAATACAAATATTGTATATAGGTAACATTTGGGGTCAATAGTTTTTTTTTTTTTTTGAAGTAATTAATACTTTTATTAATCAAGGACAAATTAAATTGATAAAAAAGTGACAGTAAAGATATTTAGGCTAGAATGTTACAAAAGATTCTATTTAAAATAAATGCTGTTCTTTTGAACTTTCTATTCATCAAATAATCCTGACATATAAAATGTATCACAGTTTCCACAATTTCCAGTAGTAACAAAAATAGTATAACTAAAATCCTCAATCCAAAAATTGAGCGTTGGATCTAGAGCATAGATCAGCATCGATAATAATCAAGTTTCTTGAGCAGCAAATCATTATATTAGAATGATTTCTGAAGGATCATGTGACACTGAAGACTGGAGTAATGATGCTGAAAATTTAGCTTTGATCACAGGAATAAATTACAGTTTACTATATATATTCACATTAAAACCAGCTATTTTAAACTGTAATAATACTTCACTCTTATCCTAGCAAGGTACTCCACTCTTGCTGCAGGGTCAGAATTTTTACTTCACTTGGCATTGGCATCTGGTAAAATAGATTAAAATAGTTTTAAATAAATAAATAAATAGGCAATAATAAATACATTACTAATAAATGCATAATTACTAAACTAAAATTACATGCTATAACTTTTTTGTTGCATTTTTCTTATATTGTACAAAGAGTAAACATAAACCGTCTGAAATATAAAAAAAAAATCCCAAATTGCATAAAAATCTATTCCAAATTATACTAAAGTACTTTTTTTTTGTATATAAACCATCAATTGAATATAAAAGCACAAAACCTGCCAATCTAGGACATATATCTATCATGAAAAACAGTCTGCAGTGGTCACACCACATGATATTTGGTCACACCACATGATATTTTCAAATTCAGTCAAAATTTACAGGCACAGAATTGGTCACCTAAACAAAACAAGCTAGCTTTCCACAAAAGCTCAATATAAAATTTAGAATAAAAATATATATTTGTAGAAATAACTTTAATATTATTTTTTTTTAAGGTCATACCACATGACATCCAACTTTGGTAACTGCATACCAACCATTACAAAGGTTTATTTTTTTTTCCTCTTTGAGAGAATTACAAACCTGCTTGTGGCTTCCATGGGTCCTTGGTAAATTGGTATATGATGTAACTTCCTGTGTTTGAATAGTTTTCAACATAAAAGTCCCAAAATGGTAGTTCCTTGATGGTCGCACCACATGATATTTCATAAAATGGACATAATCGGACAAAGTTTGTTTGTATATTATGATGGAAATATAACTATAAATGCTTTGATTTTTTTACAGAATTACAAAACACTTTGGAAATCATGCCAAAGAGTGCAGAAAATAATTTTTAATACATTTAGAGTAATTTCAAAGACGTTTTCAAAACAGAAGTTAGGGCCGGACGGTCGCACCACATGATATTTTGACACTTAAAATATCAAAAAAAGTTACAAATAACTACGTTTTTTTAAAAGTTAAAGTGAGTACATACATTGGAGAGGTACTACAAATATACAGTATCTTTTTATGCATTTAAACCCGTTTTTACCTGAACAAATGCAATCGGACAGAAAATTTAGGCGTCACGTCATTGACCCTAAAACAGCTAAAACATGCATTTTATTCTGGGACTAGGGTTAAACCTTGTCTGTGAAACAGGGGCATGAGACATAATGATGGGGACATGAAAAAGCACTGCATAGTAGAATTATTCCTACCCCAAATTATGTTTTATTAACAAAGTTCGGGAGGAGCACGTTCAGATAATTAAACCTAATTAAACACATATGTGGAGCACATTCAGGTAATCAAACCTAATTAGACACGAGTGGAGCACACTCTGTTAATCAACCCAATCAACGAGTTAATATATAGGTGTATATATACAGCAAACTTACCTTAGTTCGGTGATAGTTTAACAGCATCCCTCCACCACCCCATCTCCTCACTTCTTGTCCTAAATACTCTTACAACAACGGGGGGAGCACTCTGGGTTCGGGCAAAAAATTCAGAGCTCGGAGCCCTCCCCCCGGACAGCACGCCAAATACGCATAATCTTCACTCTGTTTAATTGATTTAAGTGTGAACTCGTGAATAGGTATCTGAAATATTTATACCTGTGATGAATGTTACACTGATTAATCTTCTACTGGCTCAGCTGGAATCACTTTATCCATCCACCGGCCAACACTCTAGTTACATTACATTCAATCGCCCTATCAAAAGTCTCTAGGCCTTCAATGTAGCTAGATGTAAGCACCACCAACACCCTATTTCACCTTTTGTCAACCAGTACAAAACCAACAGCATTCAGCTGCCTTGCCAACCCCATGTAATCCATCAAGACATTAATGCTAAAGTAAGTGGGCACCACCTTGCAGGACTCTGACAAATGGGTCAATTCTGGGGGGAACAACTAAAAATAGCCAGGAGAAGAATTCATCACAGCTTATCAAGTCTTCTGTGTTTCATTCAGGCCAGGGTGAAGCATTTGCCTCAAGATTTCATGGGGTCCAACAGTCTGAGACCTGCAGACCCATTTTGATGAAAACTAAATAACTGAAAAATTAACATGAATTTCGTCTTAGTATTCTGGTAGCATATGTTCAACTTGTACTTTTTAATGGACAACAGCACTTAAGATGATATGAAAAAAACCTGATGCTCATGCTCTCTCCAGCATGATTTGAGAATGTTTCAAAAATCATCTTTGTGCTTCAATAGAACCAAGGAAATTTTTACAAAGATGTTTAATTGCTCATTGGCAGACATATTCCTTATTTCCATTTTTAGTGTCCTCTAAGCATTAGAATTAAAATATTTAATTTCAATGCTACATCATAACCTTTCTTTGTTCTACATTTTTCAGAATCCCTAAATGATAGGTTTTTACCTAACTTTTACTAACCTTAACTAAATGTGGTCTCAGAGATGGCTTTTCTTATGTTTTCTTTTAAGCTTATGTTCAGTTTTCAGCTGACACGACCCGATGTAGTGAATAACATAACTGAGATGTGCATTTACTGTTTTCATATGTATTTATGTTGATTTATGTTGATGTTGACAAGCAATGTATGGCTGCAGACCATTTAATGGAGGATTTTATGGTTGTGACAGCTACTTCCTGAAAGCGCAAGCACACATTAGCAGCATGGTTATGGATGCAAAGTATTTCTACAAAATGCAAACAACATAATCGCTGTGCTGCAGTTTGAAGCACCTGAAAAAATTTAGGCAGTCAGTAAATTTCTGGCCAAGTCCCACATTGAGACAGTATACAGACCACTGTGGGCTGAGAGTGGAGGAGCTGGGCTTACAAGGTCAATGACACCACACACACACACACACACACACACACACACACACAGAGAGAGAGAGAGAGAGAGAGAGAGAGAGAGAGAGAGAGAGAGAGAGAGAGTGAGTCTTTCACAAATGGTTGCTACCGCCTACCTATGTGAACGCATTTGAGTGTAGTATAACCAGATTTTTACATGTTCTTCGTGCAAAGTGCACAATGCATTGCTACTGTATGTGGTTGCTCACTGGCCCAAATCAAACATCTTTGAAATCATGAAACGTATTTTTAAAACCCTGCTTTTAACCTCATGTAAAGCAATGTTTCACACTTTTCATTTTGGAAGAGGAGAAGTTGGACCCAGACTGTTACAGTGTTGGGTTTGTGTTCCCCAGGTGTCCACTAGATGTCCTCTTTCCCCACGGTGTCCTCCACTTTATGAACTGCATTCCCCACAATCCTTGTCTGTACCCATCACTGCATCATTGCACTCAGCTGTTCCCCATCATCATTGCACTCAGCTGTTCCCCATTATCATCGTTAGTTCTGTGTTATATATGCCCTGCCTGTTTAGTGTTTGTTACGGAGTCCTTGTTATTCGTCACGTCACTTTTGAGGTCTGTTCCGCTTTGTGCTTTTGTTTTATTGTTTTATGTTCTTTGGTTTTGACCCCTGCCTGGACTGGATTTATGATTTTGGATTACTCCAATAAAATACTGCAAATGGATCTCTCTGCTTCCCGTGTGTGCATCGTGACAGAAGGACTCCGTCACTAAGAGAT
This sequence comes from Gila robusta, assembly GCA_030770095.1. Classification (NCBI taxonomy): domain Eukaryota; kingdom Metazoa; phylum Chordata; class Actinopteri; order Cypriniformes; family Leuciscidae; genus Gila; species Gila robusta. The sequence continues at coordinate 658,780 of JAVALU010001578.1, forward strand.
CCAGCGGTATGTTTTGCAACATCTCTTCCCCAGCCACCGAGCGGGAGAGAAGGGAGTTGTTTAAGGGGACCCGGTTGTCGGTTCCAGAGCCAGTGCCTGTTCCAGCGCCAGAGCCAGTGTTTGTTTCTGTGTTTGTGTCTGTTCTTGTGGTTGTTACAGTTTTGGTGTCTGTTCCTGAGCCGGTGTCTGTTCCTGAGCCGGTGTCTGTTCCTGAGCCGGTGTCTGTTCCTGTGCCGGTGTCTTCACCGCCCTGGCCGCCCGAGGGGTCGTCACCGCCCTGGCCGCCCGAGGGGTCGTCACCGCCCTGGCCGCCCGAGGGGTCGTCTCCGCCCTGGCCGCCCGAGGGGTCGTCTCCGCCCTGGCCGCCCGAGGGGTCGTCTCCGCCCTGGCCGCCCGAGGGGTCGTCTCCGCCCTGGCCGCCCGAGGGTCCTTCACCGCCCTGGCCGCCCGAGGGTCCTTCACCGCCCTGGCCGCCCGAGGGTCCTTCACCGCCCTGGCCGCCCGAGGGTCCTTCACCGCCCTGGCCGCCCGAGGGTCCTTCACCGCCCTGGCCGCCCGAGGGTCCTTCACCGCCCTGGCCGCCCGAGGGTCCTTCACCGCCCTGGCCGCCCGAGGGTCCTTCACCGCCCTGGCCGCCCGAGGGTCCTTCACCGCCCTGGCCGCCGAGGGTCCTTCACCGCCCTGGCCGCCCGAGGGTCCTTCACCGCCCTGGCCGCCCGAGGGTCCTTCACCGCCCTGGCCGCCCGAGGGTCCTTCACCGCCCTGGCCGCCCGAGGGTCCTTCACCGCCCTGGCCGCCCGAGGGTCCTTCACCGCCCTGGCCGCCCGAGGGTCCTTCACCGCCCTGGCCGCCCGAGGGTCCTTCACCGCCCTGGCCGCCCGAGGGTCCTTCACCGCCCTGGCCGCCCGAGGGTCCTTCACCGCCCTGGCCGCCCGAGGGTCCTTCACCGCCCTGGCCGCCCGAGGGTCCTTCACCGCCCTGGCCGCCCGAGGTCCTTCACCGCCCTGGCCGCCCGAGGGTCCTTCTTCTTTGCCCTGGCCGCCCGATGGACTGTCTTCTCCGGCCTGGCCGCCCGATGGACTGTCTTCTCCGCCCTGGTCGCCCGATGGACTGTCTTCTCCGCCCTGGTCGCCCGATGGACTGTCTTCTCCGCCCTGGCCGCCCCATGGACTGTCTTCTCCGCCCTGGCCGCCCCATGGACTGTCCGCTTCGCCCTGGCCACCAGCTAAACCATCACCCCCTGTTCTTGTTCCCCTCCACGAACCTGGCCCCCCATCCCTCCCCCTGAGCCTTTACTGTTCTGCCACCCATCCTGGACTCTTGTTTTGTTTTGTGGTCTTTTTTGTCTTGGAGCGTCTGGTAGCCGCTCCGTAGAGGGGGGTTATGTCACAGTGTTGGGTTTGTGTTCCCCAGGTGTCCACTAGATGTCCTCTTTCCCCACGGTGTCATCCACTTTATGAACTGCATTCCCCACAATCCTTGTCTGTACCCATCACTGCATCATTGCACTCAGCTGTTCCCCATCATCATTGCACTCAGCTGTTCCCCATTATCATCGTTAGTTCTGTGTTATATATGCCCTGCCTGTTTAGTGTTTGTTACGGAGTCCTTGTTATTCGTCACGTCACTTTTGAGGTCTGTTCCGCTTTGTGCTTTTGTTTATTGTTTTATGTTCTTTGGTTTTGACCCCTGCCTGGACTGGATTTATGATTTTGGATTACCCCAATAAAATACTGCAAATGGATCTCTCTGCTTCCCGTGTGTGCATCGTGACACCAGACAGCAAGCCAACATTGAATAAACATTGTTTTTCCATTTGAATCATCATTATGGTTGATGTTGAAATTTCAATGCAAAATAAATGTTGAATCACCATTACCATATCGATGAAAACCTGATGTTGATGGCAACAATATTGGAACAACATTGATCTATAGTTATCTTTATGATTGATTAAGCATTGATATTTGGTTTACCAGGCGATCGCTGAATGTGTTAAAAGGTCATTGATTTATAGTTGACCGGGAAACGACGCTGTTGTTGAAGAGTCATCGGCATATAGTTGACTGGGAAATATGATTGAAAATGCATTGATATATAGTTGACAGGGAAATATGATTGAAAATCCATCGATTTTTGGTTGACCGGGAGATCAACACCAACGTACTGCACCGGACACAGCTCATTTCTGGACCTTGGCACAAGCGTACAGGTAAGCTTGCTTAATGTTCGATATGAATGAATTGTACCAAATCAAATACTGTTAGGTTGATCGTTAACATGATGGTTAATGTAGTAACCGATGCAGTGCTGCAGTCACTGAAATAGATTTTTGTTTTACCAATGTGTCAAAATCTGCCAAAAGTACTTGATCTCTTCTAGGTTATAAAATTAGCAAAACCTCATTGGTCCAGTCTATTTTTGTGACAGCTAGCTCAAAATACATGTCTGTACCCATTGCTAGTGTCGTGAAATTTATTAACACAGCACCGCTATTTCTTCTGACCGCCGGAGAACACCGCGCGGAACCAACGCTAGCATAGTGCTCTATCTAGCGCTAGCTAGCTAGCGCTACCCACAGCAGTGACCGCGGCGGGCCAGAATTACACAAAAGACATGGTTTACCTTTACTTTATTCAATGCAGAACTGTCTCGAGTTGTAACGTTAACTGGAAATGCAGATTAGACCATCTCGTAATAGCCTACAAATCCAAAATATGAATAATCCTCGAGCAGGGCTGCGATGTGCGATACAGTTTTGTAACTCCATTGTGTTTGTTTTCAGAAATGATAACAGTCGTTTAATATACTAGTGCTTATGCGATATCACGATTTTTGATGATCTTCTGCACCTTTTCTGAGCGCGGGGAAGCGTGCGCGCCATGCGCGCACTGTTATTATACAGCGCCTGACAACCAGGCCAACTTGGCCTCATAAATTGTCCTTGTGAAAGATGTCACTGCAAGCTAATCCTTTTTGCCTCCCTTTAATTCGAATACATCCATGAACATATTGGGCAGTTTTGAAAAGTGCTTTGAATGTAGTCCGTCTTATACAGCCTCAACAAAAATGTGTTTCTACCCAGAAATATAAAATGATTTACCTAACTATGAGATGGCAAGATGAGAGAGGGGGTAAAATCTTTGCGTGGCAGGTGGAGCTGCCACTCGACCAGTCACGGATATATGTTCCATTCAGACATTACAGGTCCTTCTCCAAAAATTAGCATATTGTGATAAAGTTCATTATTTTCCATAATGTAATGATAAAAATTAAACTTTCATATATTTTAGATTCATTGCACACCAACTGAAATATTTCAGGTCTTTTATTGTTTTAATACTGATGATTTTGGCATACAGCTCATGAAAACCCAAAATTCCTATCTCAAAAAATTAGCATATTTCATCCGACCAATAAAAGAAGTGTTTTTAATACAAAAAAAAGTCAACCTTCAAATAATTATGTTCAGTTATGCACTCAATACTTGGTCGGGAATCCTTTTGCAGAAATTACTGCTTCAATGCGGCGTGGCATGGAGGCAATCAGCCTGTGGCACTGCTGAGGTGTTATGGAGGCCCAGGATGCTTCGATAGCGGCCTTAAGCTCATCCAGAGTGTTGGGTCTTGCGTCTCTCAACTTTCTCTTCACAATATCCCACAGATTCTCTATGGGGTTCAGGTCAGGAGAGTTGGCAGGCCAATTGAGCACAGTAATACCATGGTCAGTAAACCATTTACCAGTGGTTTTGGCACTGTAAGCAGGTGCCAGGTCGTGCTGAAAAATGAAATCAGATGGAAGCATGAAGTGCTCCAAAATCTCCTGATAGCTAGCTGCATTGACCCTGCCCTTGATAAAACACAGTGGACCAACACCAGCAGCTGACATGGCACCCCAGACCATCACTGACTGTGGGTACTTGACACTGGACTTCAGGCATTTTGGCATTTCCTTCTCCCCAGTCTTCTTCCAGACTCTGGCACCTTGATTTCCGAATGACATGCAAAATTTGCTTTCATCCGAAAAAAGTACTTTGGACCACTGAGCAACAGTCCAGTGCTGCTTCTCTGTAGCCCAGGTCAGGCGCTTCTGCCGCTGTTTCTGGTTCAAAAGTGGCTTGACCTGGGGAATGAGGCACCTGTAGCCCATTTCCTGCACACGCCTGTGCACAGTGGCTCTGGATGTTTCTACTCCAGACTCAGTCCACTGCTTCCGCAGGTCCCCCAAGGTCTGGAATCGGTCCTTCTCCACAATCTTCCTCAGGGTCCGGTCACCTCTTCTCGTTGTGCAGTGTTTTTTGCCACACTTTTTCCTTCCCACAGACTTCCCACTGAGGTGCCTTGATACAGCACTCTGGGAACAGCCTATTTGTTCAGAAATTTCTTTCTGTGTCTTACCCTCTTGCTTGAGGGTGTCAATGATGGCCTTCTGGACAGCAGTCAGGTCGGCAGTCTTACCCATGATTGCGGTTTTGAGTAATGAAACAGGCTGGGAGTTTTTAAAAGCCTCAGGAATCTTTTGCAGGTGTTTAGAGTTAATTCGTTGATTCAGATGATTAGGTTAATAGCTCGTTTAGAGAACCTTTTCATGATATGCTAATTTTTTGAGATAAGAATTTTGGGTTTTCATGAGCTGTATGCCAAAATCACGAGTATTAAAACAATAAAAGACCTGAAATATTTCAGTTGGTGTGCAATGAATCTAAAATATATGAAAGTTTAATTTTTATCATTACATTATGGAAAAAAATGAACTTTATCACAATATGCTAATTTTTTGAGAAGGACCTGTATAGCACATGTGACAGAAAATTACGTGATGTGACGTGATATAGGTATCTTGTACTTAAATATAGTGAATGGAGTCCATTATTCATGAATAAAAATTGTTCAGTCTTAAGAAAAACCTTTGCAAGCCCAGTTTAAAAGAAATTTTTGTTATCATCTGCTTTGTGGGGAAATAATCAGGGCAGTGGATGATTCTGAATTAAATTGCTGTTTACTGACACTGTGATTTACTTTTTGTCCTTTTTTCAGATCATTAATCCACATCGTTTTTCAAGTAAGCAAGTCTTTAGTATAATAAGCCTCATCTGAGAATCTTAAAATATCTGTTTCTGATTCTGCACACCACATGCACTCACAATGGCATCACGCTGGTCAAAGAGGCGCAAATGTAGGTCAGTGCTTAAGGTCACAGAGTCAGAGATACTACAGCAATTTGAGGAGACCTTTAATAATACAAATATGCAAGGCAAGACTGACACAGCATCGGAACATGTAGAGTGCCCAAGGGAAGTAGTGGATCCAATTGTTTCAACCTCTAGTCACTCAGTTGTAGAGGAGCTACCAGTTATAGAGGAGCTTCCAGTTATAGGGAACTATGAGCCAAGTTCAGAATTCAGTGAGACCCATGAGTCAATAGACACAACTCATATTGATTCAGATGATACTGAAACTCCAACTACAGAGTTTTTGATGACTGGTCTGAGATTTTGGGCCTCTACATTTTCAGTCTCTCTGGTGGCATTAACTGCACTTTTGAGCATTTTGCGCATTTCATCCAGAATTGCCTAAAGATGCTTGGACAGTTCTGAGGACGCAAGGTCAAATAATAACTAAGAAGATGGAGGGTGGGGAATACTATCACTTTGGCCTAACCAATGGGTTAATGTCGAGGCTTAAATCTTTGACTCTCCCTGCCAACTTGAACACACTTAAGTTGCAGTTCAATATAGATGGGTTACCACTATTCAGAAGCAGTAGACTTCAGTTCTGGCCAATTCTTGCAATGGTAGATGTTGATTTCACCAGATCTCCCTTCCTTGTTGGCCTGTTCTGTGGCCTTAGCAAGCCTAAAAGTGCCTCGGAATTCTTGGGCCCATTTATTGAGGACCTTAAGGCCATTCTGGAGAGGGGTTTAATTTATAATGGGCAGCAGCTAATGGCAAAAGTGTGCTCGTTCATTTGCGATGCCCCTGCACGAGCCTTTATTAAAAACACCAAGGGTCACAATGGTTACTCAGGTTGCGATAAATGGCAGGGCAAAATTACATTTCCTGATGTCAATGCTGAATTAAGAGCCGACGCAGACTTCGCCTCCATGAGGACCACCACTTGAGTCGAACGCCATCTCCCCTAGTTAGTGTAGTGAAAATGGTGACAATGTTCCCATTGGACTACATGCATTTATGTTGTCTTGGGGTAACCAGAAAAATGCTGTATATATGGATGCGGGGCAAATGTCTTGCAACTAGGTTGGGCAGTAAAACAATTGGGGAGATTTCTGTGAAGTTGAAGGCATTGACACCTTACACTCCAACTGAGTTCAGTCGCAAACCCAGGGAACTCGCAGAAATTGATAGGTGGAAAGCAACAGAGCTCCGGTATTTTATGCTATACGCTGGCCCTGTAGTGCTGAGAGATACGATTCCTTTGGAGATGCTTAACAACTTTATGTTGTTTTCTGTTGCTATGCATCTCCTTTTGTCTCCTGGGACATCAGAGAAAATGGTGGACTGTGCTCACGAATTGCTAATTTCATTTGTGAGTCACTTTGGGCAGCTATATGGCAGAAGTGAAATAACTTACAATGTCCACCAGCTGACACACCTGGCAGCAGAATATCATCTCTATGGTCCCTTAGATAACATTGCTGCCTTTCCTTATGAGAACTATTTGGCCCAACTGAAACATTTACTGCGCAAACCTCATTTGCCTTTACAGCAAATAGTTAAAAGGCTTTCTGAAAGAGACCCTCAGACACCCCAAATCAACAAAGGCCATAAATTCATGCACCTCCATCATGATGGTCCATTGGTGCCTCATTTGGGACATGGGGATCAGTATAGAAAGGTTGTAACTAAAGATTTCACCTTATCATGTAGGTTTGGGGATAATTGCATTCAGATAGTTGAGGACATCGCTCTTGTTGACAACATAATCAAAGTAGCTGAGGAAACATATGTGATCTTCCAGAAATTTACAAAGAAGGAATCATATGTGCAATACCCCTTCGAATCAGCCATCATTGGCTGTTACAAAGTGTGGGACTTAAGCAGCGGTGTTGGTGTTGTAAAGCTCCAAATAATAAAAAACAAATATATACTTTTCCCCGATAAAAAAATAGTTCATAGTCATTCCCCTCATACATACAAAGTAAATCATTTTTGTACAAATCAAGTTCATAAAAATCAGTTCAGTTCATAAAAATCAGTTAATAAAAATCAGTTCAATTCATAAAAAACAGTTCATAAAAATCAGTTCATGTGTTAATAACCAACCATTATCTTTACCATAAAAATAGTATGAAGCAGTGGTGCCTTGTAAAGTTCCACAGTGGTGGAACAGAAGTTGTGCCACACATATGGCTTCAGGGGGAGAAAGTTTTCTGGCCTCCATACCCTCTAAAAGAGTCTGGCAAGGTTTGTGCTGTCATCAGGAGGAGGGAGGAACCAAAAGAGAATTGGCAGACTTATGAGCCTGTCAGGGTCCTCATAAGCCGAGGTGGGTATTGTTAAATCGGGTTGACATTTTATCATAGCCCTTTGTATCAGTATTTCATAACAACTCTGTGTCTGCAGATACCTTTGAGGAAGCAGAGAGGTGCCTGGAGAGGTATTTGAAGCAGCAATGCGACACCACTGATATCCAGTCAGAGGAGGAGAGCCAACAGCCTCAGAAAAGGAGAAAGAAGTAATAATTTCCAAATTCACAGTGCGAAGTTGCTGAATTGTATGTGCACATGGCCATCCTCAGAAATATATGTTTACTGTAACATCGGAATTGTTGACATTTTGAATATTTCAGTAACTACAGATGAACAAATGCAGTGTATTTATAGTTTGTCCATGTTCACTTCTAGACCAAACCTAATCTACAAGAATTCGGATGACTCTGATGAAGATCAACCTCAGAGTAAATATCCCCAAGCTCCAAACATTTTGTTCCCAGGTACAGTATTGTAGGTGTTACGGTAGTGTTCCCTGTGTTTGTTCGTTCTCCTCCCATTCTCTACCTCTGCTCAGGTGCACTGCATCTGAGGACCTTGATTAGCAGCACATGACCAGCTGATTGATTGGGAGGTTAAGGCTCCAGTATCCTGTTCCTGATGAGAGGCCTTTGGTGTGGAGACTGCTGGCTGTCTTGCTGCTTCTCAGCCTGTGATTCTGTCTGATCTTGATTTGGACTTTGTGTCACGTATTAGTTTAGTGTCTTGATCTTAATAAATGAAAAAGTTATAGTGTGCACATCCCACCTTCTGGCAGGTGCAGGACAAATTAACTCCAGTGAAGAAAAATATAATGAAGATTTTGCCTGAAGACCCAGCAGGGTCAAAACGTTGCATTCATTAAACATGGGAGTCTAAATCAGTGTTGCAGACATTATATTTTTCTTCACTGGAGTTAGTTTGTCCTGCACCTGCCAGAAGGTGGGATGTGCACACTATAACTTTTTCATTTATTAAGATCAAGACACTAAACTAATACATGACACAAAGTCCAACATGGGAGTCTAAATCAGTGTTGCGGACACTGATTGTTGCGGACATCCCCCCCCCCCCCCTGTCATACACACCAACAGCCTCCAGCCCTCTGCATTCTCCCTCTCCATCCTCCCAACTCCAACCTCTAGTCCCAGTGAATTACCAGACTCTTTCCACTCTGCAGTCTCCCTCTCCATCCTCCCAACTCCAACCTCTAGCCCCAGTAAATTTCCAAACCACTTTTAACAACTCAACCAGCTACCAAACCCTGCCTGCCCCAGCCAGCTGCCAGTCTCCGCTGCCCTACCCCAACAGCCAACCCATTACCTTCTCTGCTGAAGATTTTCAGTTGCCAGTGGCTTCTCAGTGACTCAAGAGACTCCGCCAGGCAGCTTTTAAAAGTGCAAAACTGTCGTGCCTTGGGATTATTATAGGATTCCATTTATATATGAACGGAATAGCCTTGTGCATTAAAACACCTAAATATTACAGTGGTTTGCATTCTCTATGGAACAGTTAAAAACTAACTAAATATTGTGATTGGTGCTGGGTTGAATCCCCTACCTATAGCATTTAACATCCCTCGTGTATATTTGAAATTGGGTTGACCATTTGAAGAGTTTGGTTTCAAAATGCTATATCCACCATTTTCATTAATTTTCATAAATAATTTTACATTTTGTTTCGCAAGTAATTTCAGTAGAAGTGCAATTGGGTATTGTTATTTATCTTTACTCAATCAAAACAACAAAACAGCAATTTAATTGACATTACCTGAACTACAGAATTAAATAACATGACTTTTTAATGTTTTTAAAAATGGAGATATAGCGTTTTGGAACCAAACTCTTAATTTCTTTATTTTACGCTTTTTTACATTACAAAATAAAGGAATGCAAAGTTTTGCACTCAACCCCAAACTATTTGTTATTCCTGTCAATAGATGTAACCTTGCAGAATCTGCTCACCACTGTCACAGAGTTGACGAAGGAGGTGAGGGACCTGCGGCAGGACTTCCGAGAGTTCCGCCAGTCCTGTAGGTGTGGCCAAAGTGCTGGGGTGGTGGGCTTGACTGAAGAGCCACTGCAACTGCCTCTGCACAGCATGGAGGAAACGGAGAACGCAGAGGTGATACTCCAGTCCCAGGAGGCTAGGAAGGCAATGGTAATTATTTAATGATTAAATAGTGGTCACATCATTCTTCTGATTGACCTTCACTGATCTGCCCAATTTTGCTAAACTGTTGAACCAATCTATTAAACTATCTGTGTTTAAGCTCATCCCAGACGAGGATAGAAACAAATATCACTTTAAAATGTCCCAGTCAACAATGTCTGATATTTTAGCACATCTTTATCAATCTCAGTTAAATTCAGACTTGACAATTGACAAACCTACATAGAGCAACATTACATCATCTTTGAAAAAGAGCTTTTTTTAAATTGTTTACTTTTTAAACTGAAAATAGTTACTTTTTTTATTTTGATAGGTGGCCCGCTTCACAGTTATTGGGGGGACCACCCTGGAGATCAGGGTCCGGCACATGCTGGCATACAGCATGACCAATGAGCTGGCCTCAGGCCTAAACTGGGCAGGCAAGAATAAGGATGTGGGCAAACAGAAGCGGCCCTTTAAAGAAATGGCTCTCTGCAAATGCATGTTTGGTAAGTCATTCTGCTTAAGTATGAATGCAGTATGAATGCAGTGCTTTCAGTAAAACAGTATGCCCTCAATTGAGTAAATAAACTCAAGATTCACGCTTCTGTCCCATCCTATTCAATTTACTACCAATTGGACTATGTAACATGAAATTTATTATTAATTTAGCTTATTATTTTTTCCATTTTGTCTATATTTGACAAGTAGCCTAGTTTGACTGAACACCGATGTGCGTTGAACCTTGAAACAAAAATGGGAATGAGTGAAGCTTGCTCCTATTCGGCCAATTCGCTAGTAGTTCGTCCATAGACTGTAAAAGAGTTCGTCTGAAGAAAGGCCGAATCACATCTGGCAGGCGGATGTTTACCTCAGCTAGGCTATTTTTCTAAATTGTGTAACACTAGACACATTAGGCCTACAGAAGAAATGAAAAGATTTTTCTCCCTCTGGTGAGAAGGGAGAAGCACTCCACACAAATTTGAGCCTTAGCCAACTGTATGTCATAAAACTGTAGCCTATGCTACGTGTTTGTCAAATAATTTCATCCTAAGATAGGCTATTTGACAGACTTTTCCAAATTGATGTTAAAAATGGCTACATTCACCTAGCCTATTAGATGTTGCCTTTGACTTACCAGTTAATGTTTCCAGATGTGAAGTTTGTTGTGGTGTCCCTGCTGCCACAAATTACCTCAGTGACTCTTCAGACCAGAGTGGAAAAATATCGGACCAGCATCCAGCACACACGTGACTGTTAAATTTCGCGCCGATCAAAGAGTGATCACACCTGTAACGTGATTCAGAGAGAGAGTGGCGCGTGGGCCAGTGCGTGACATCATTTGTCCAGCTGAAGGGCATGAGCGGAAAATACATGGGCGCGCACAAATTAAATTAGTCGAGTCAATTGGGCTTTTAAGACTTGGGGGTGAGGCGTTTTGAGGGAAGGATAGCTATGCCACACACACACTTTTTTCTACATTTATAGGCTGCATGGCTAGGTTATCAAGTTTAGCCTATATCATTCACAGGCATAGGCTAATGTTAAACTGAAATGTACTGT